>CM069909.1:35934108-36181878 GCA_036172215.1 Camellia granthamiana | reverse complement strand
ACAGTTTATGATGATGGGATTACGTCCCTGACTTGCATATTGCCTTGTATATGTGTTTTTGGTATAAGTGGTTATGAATATGGTCGTGTACATGAAAGTTTATTTCCAATCAGGTCCTCACAGTTCATTGGACATTGCCTTATTATTGATTGGCTTTTGCTAGCCCCCTCCATACTATATTATTGTCATTATTGTTAAGCAGGCCTTCGGTAATCACGGATTACTGGCCGGTTACGAGGCTAAATCCTTAGGGGCGGGTTTGGGTCGTGACAGCGACATAGGTAAATTCTTGCCTATGTGAAAGACATTTTTTGGGGTGGCATGTCAACTACACAACAAAGTGAGCATATGAATGCATTTGTTGATGGATATGTGAACTCAAAGACAACTTTAAAGCAATTTGTTGAACAGTATGACAATGCCTTGAGAAATAAGGTAGAGAAGGAGACCAAAGCAGACTTCAAATCTCGAAACAAATTGTATGATTGCTTAACGGTATATGAGTTTGAGAAGCAATTTCGTGCAACCTACACTAATGCAAAATTTAAAGAAGTTCAAGTAGAATTGAAGCAACTATTATACTGTCATGCGACTCTTGTGAAAGAGGAGGGATCAATTTGTACTTATCATGTCAAGGAGGCTGTTTTCATCGGTGAAAAAATGAAGAAAGTGAAATTTGTTGTCTATTTTAATTCAACTGAATGTCAAATCCAATGTATGTGTTGGTGGTTTGAGTTTAAGGACATTATGTGGGCCCATTCATTTAGTGTGCTCATTAATAAAAATTATGTTACTATGATCATAAAGTGGCCCAAACTGAACCTTACTATTTTCGTTGCACGGATGACACGCAATAGAGTATGTATGTACCGGTATGTGTTCAATATATGATATGAAATATTTTTGATTGTTTTAATTTATATATATGTTTGTGGACAATATTTGTAAATTTTACTTTAACATTGAATATGCACAGGTTAGCTCAATGCAAATGGTGGACAATATTGGAAGCACATCTCTTACTCAATGAGGAATGGTGAACAACATACGCAGTCAAACTTTGACAATTGAATCAAAATTTGTCGACTTGAATGTAGATGTGGATCCAAATGGCCCATTTTTTTTTTTAGTTTAGTAGTACTACTTTGATGACTTTGGTTTGTAAACAATGGATGGTTTGGTTTGTAAACGTTGGTTTGAATTCAATGTAACTGAATTTTGTTTGTGTTGGTTGTTAAGTTTTATTAGCACATTTGTTCGTTATGGTAATACATATTATTTAGGTGGGCATGTTTTGGTTATTGTTCCTTGCATACTCAATGGCTGCTGCTGCATTTGTTTTGTTCTTGATAAATTAAATTGATCAATATATTATGTTTTATCCATATCAATTTAATCTATCTGTTTGGAGGCTCAAATGATGTTGAACAAATATATTTGAAGACCAAAACAGGCCCAAAACAGTACCAAAATAGCTCTAGAACTGCAAGAAAAAAAGTTAGCAGGCTGTAGAGGCGTTTGGTCGGCCGTATAGGTTTTTTGGCTAACCGGATAGGTTTTTGGCCGGGTAGAGACAATCCAGTATTCAATCACTTTTCATTTCAATTTATAGTCCACCATTCAAAACAAGCCCACTATTGCACCTGCTGCCTGTGTTTTCTAACAGTGACAACTTTTTCTATGATCAATAACTATCTTTTAGTCCAGCAACAACATAAAAACATTGAATTTTCAGTGACAACATATACTTGTGACAATTGAAAGTGACAATATATAGCCACAATCGATGACAACACGACATTCAATTCATGACAATATTGAAGAGGTAACATATATACTTGATCCATCATGTCCAATACATCCATAATTACATTCATCAAATTCTCCAAAAACTAAATTTTTAAGTAATTGACATTATAAAGTACAAAATGATACAGAATACAATCACATAAATCATCGCCTTGAAATTATTTTCCATCCTTTGAAGCCTTCTACCATGGTCATGAATTTCATTGTCTATCTCCGAAAGCCTTGTCCTTACATCATTGAATTCCTCTGTTTTTATGAAGTCCAGCGTTGGAACAGATTGTGGAGGTAATGTCCTCACCATCATCGTTTGCAAACTTGAAGTAATTGTAGTATTCCTTGTTACTCCACAAAGCATGACAATCAGTTAGTCAAATTATGCAAATAATTTTCCAAATACGAAAAGGTTTATTTCATATCACATACTTACATATTTTGATGGGCAAACAAAGAACAAATGCCCTTGATTTCCGTTCTCATTTGCTTGTATAATATATATTGCAGCTGTTCTCCCATAGTCACACATTCTTGGTTTTAATCTAATGTTGCTGTTGTTAGTAGAAGAAGAAGCCATTTTTAATTTGTATAAACAATGAGAATGTAATATGTAGTTACAAAACATATTACATTAATTTGTTTTCAATCTAACCATGCCACTTTGATGAATGCAATGTACAGTTATAGACCATTAAGTCGACAATTTGGATGCTGTGAAATTAACAGAATATGTTAATGACAAGTTACAGATGTAGCATATATACCAAATTCAATCCTTATTAGGTTACAGAACATACCAATGAACTGAACTTGGTTTAGTTTGCATGCAATTCTCCTTGTAAACATAATGGTTGGCTCATCACAAGGTAGCTGCTACTGTGAGGTTGCTCCTCAAGGGTTTTTCATACAGTCAAAGGATTGCCCAGAACTTGGGTGTGTAAATTTATTGTATACAACCAAAGCCAAAAACAAATTCAGCAGCAATACCACATTTAGCAGCAAACATTGTTAGGGGGTGACGTAGAAATAATAATATATATATACTATATCCATCCCAAAATATTAGTCTCTTGTTCTATTTTTCATTATTCCAAAATGTTAATCCCTTTTAAAAAATTAAGAACTAAAATAATATGAATTTCCTATTTTGCCATTCTTTTAAATTTATTAACAACACAAAAAATACAATTATGACAATTGATATTCTCCAAAAAATGTACTATCAAAGGGTAATTTTGAAAAATTAATTTTTTTTAAAGTGTAATAATTGTGGAAAATCCACACACTTAATTACCTTAGTGTACATCTTCTCTCAGTACACACACTTATTAATTTGATTATTAATTAATTTTCCCAATCCACACACTGAAAGTTACAATTATACCCTTCACTCATAATCATTGTACATACACCACTCAACTCTCCTTTCTACACACTTGTTGAGTGACCTTGCTTCTAGATTTATAGACTCATTGTAGACCCACGTGAAGACCATTCAAGACCACAGTGTGAAATGAAGTGAAGTGAAGACAAAATCCTCCATTGAAGACCTCCATTGAACCTCCGTTAAAAACCCTCTAAAATATTATTAAAAATGAGACATCTTTCCATATTGTTATTGCATTTACCATTTTCAGATCTCTGTGCACTCCATTGCCATAAACCCTTCGTTTTTTTAATTTTTAATTTTTTTAATTTTTATTATGTTTTTCGGTTTGGGGATTTCAACACTGATTTTCTGAAATTATACATTTAATTCGAAACTTAACTTCCAAATAAAAGTGATTAGTTGGACAAATTTATTTCGAAAAAAAAATTAAAATTTTTTTTCGGTAGTTGATGTCCGAATAAAACGAAATAATTCGGCAATTGATGTCAAAATATAATGGAATAATTCGGCACTGGTTGTCCGACTAAAAACAGCGAAAAGAGGGAAAAAAAAAGTTTTGCACAAAAAAGTTAACATTTTCATCACTAATAGAGTATAAATTTAAAGATTAAAGCAATATGAGATATAGCGACCCCGGTCTTTTCCCATTTGATTATTGTATCCGGACTTAGATTCCGTAGATTCTATCTTTGTGTAATTGTTGTTGTCGTCCTATATTTTCTTATTTGGAGTTATAGGATGGGTTGGGCAGGTTTGGAACAGGTTGGTTGATCTTAGGAACCAAAACTAGTTGCCCAGATTTTGGCTTGTCCGCTCGAGCAGGGAGTTTGACGCTCGAGCGGGGACTTGTTGTTGCTTGTCCGCTCGAGCGGAAGTTTTGGCGCTCGAGCGGGAAAAAACACCCATCCAGTATTTCTAGTGCAGGGTTGGACGCTCGAGCGGGAGTTGGGCCGCTCGAGCGTAAGTGTGTGAGTGCCGCTCGAGCGGGAAGTTGGGCGCTCGAGCGGGGACCTGCTGTGTCGAGATGCTGGGAGCGTGCATCCGCCGCTCGAGCGTTGGATTGTCCGCTCGAGCGGGAGTCTGTGAGTGTCCGCTCGAGCGTAGGTTTGTCCGCTCGAGCGGAGAGTCGGGGTATAAAATCGTATTTTAGCGTTTTTAAAGCAGTTTTTCATCTTCTTTCAGATTCCAAACCCTAGTTTACGAGTTCTCTCTCTCCCAACTCACCTTCTCTCCTAAGATTGATCTATCTAGAGTGTGTTTCTACCCTAATTCCTTCATTAAAAAGGTAGAGTGAGTCGAGGGCTCTCATTTAACCTGAACAGTTTTGGATTTGGAGCACTTTGGAGTTTGGGCATCATCTTCATCTTCTTCTTTTTGAGTTGTTTCTTCGAGGTAGGGATTTCCTACTCCATTTATACGTCTTAATCCTAAGTGGTGGTATTTTGGTATGTGGGGGTAGTTTGGTAATTTTGGGAGAAACCTTAGGGTTTTGTCATAGATTAATTTATATAATTAATTTAAAGGAAGATTGTGATATTGGGTTTAATTCATGAAATTGTGGGATTATGAGATAAATTGATGTAGTTGAATATTTAATCACTCATATATGAAATTGAGATTATTTGTGTTGTATATTTATTTCTTGCTTAGAAATACTTGTTTTGGGCTATCGGTGGAGGATAGCCATGATTGTTGTAGACCTTGCATGTGGCTTAGGTATAACTGAAATTGAGTCATTTATCTGACTGCTGAATTAATACAGAACATTCGTGTATTGCTTATGTGTTGTATATGGAAAGTATTGATTATGTTGCATATGCATTTGGTTTTGGAGGAGATAGGGGATGAACTCCACGATTTAGGGGAAGATAGGGGATGGACCTCTAAACCGGATTTGTTGGGAGGAGATAGGGGATGGACTCCAGTAGCATCACCTATGTGTGTGCTTATTGATAATAGAAATATTTCTATTTGTTGTTGATATGATACATCACCATCATGTGTATCAGTTGGGAAGTATGGAAGTGGATTTGATTGAGATTGTTATAACACCAGCATGTGTGTTTATTTTGTTATAAGAAAGGTTTAACCTAATTTGTTATCCTTGTTGAGTTGTTTGGCCAGGTTCTGAGCCATGTCGGTATAAATGGAAAGTGTATTGTGTCATAGACCATGTGTCATAGACAATATAGACATTCGTGTCATAAAATTGTAAATTGATTATTTTGTGTTAACCATGTATCGGGTGCTACTGCTTTAGTTAATTCTTATGCTTGGTTTAGTATTTCTCTACTGGGCTGTGGCTCACCCTATATGGGAACTTCATTTTCAGGTTCAGGTGGTTCACTACCTCCAAAGACTTAGCTTGTGAGGATTTGGACTCGAAGACTTGCTTTATTTGTTTTATTTGTTTTATTTGAACTATGTAAACATTCAAGCCTAGGGCTTTATTTGTTTTGAGTTAGAACTCATGGAATTGTGTCCAAGTGTTGTCTTGGCAAGATGTAAGCCCGTAGGGCATTTATTTTGTTGTTTTATTTCGTAATACTCTGATGATTGAAATAATAAAATGTTTTCTATTAATAATGCATGTCATGTTTTATATTTAATGGGCTTAATTTTGAGGGCGTTACATGAGAGTTGTTATGAGAGTGTTGCTTTGCAAGCAATAGAGGAGTATTGAGTGTGTAGCAAGCAAAGTGACAACAATGGAAAAATTAGGGTTTAGTTTTTTTACTCAAAATGTGTACATTGAGATTTTTTTGTTTTTAAAAGATGTGTACAGAGAATTCATATAATATTATGGGTACTAGTAGATGTCCATTATGATCATTTTAGTTTAGGGTATCATTGCCATTAAAATAGTATTCCATTAAATGTGTGCACTAAGGTAATTAGGTGTATGAAAATATAATTTCCTATAATTGTACTACCAGAAAAAAGTCAGATTCCCCAAAAGAGACTATTATTTTGAGACAGAAGGAATATATATATATTAAATTTAATTGTTGTTAGAATAGGATCTCTTGTGCTATTTTCTCAATTTATTTTGTAAAAAAATTACGTTGTTGTTGACAATTTGCTATGAATATTACTACTTGATTATAATCTAACAACAAATCTTGAACATAAAAATGGTGATAATCACTCATAAAAAAAAATTAAATTTTTTTTTTTATTCTTGTTACTTCTTATATTTATAAAATGTTTTGATTTTAGGTCTACTATGCCACAACCCGCTCCCCGTACCCAAAAGTTAAGTATCGTAATGGCCAATAACTGAAGTTACATCCGCCCAATTCTTAAACAAATTACTAAACGTGAGCAGAAAAAAATATTTAAGTGAGGGTACCAAAATAATCATTTGAGCTTCTATTTTTATAACAAAATTTATTGACCAAAAAGGCCGAATAATAGAATTATGAATACTATAAAAGTGTTGTTTGTGTCTATTTCGCAGCCCTACGTCTAAGACTCTCCAAAAGTCATTTCTGAATTGCATTGTTTCCTGAAAATTGGTAAACAGTTATAAGCACATGGCAGAGTGAGAAATATTATACTAAGAGTATAAGGGCATAAAATTTACCGTGGATAATTATTGGCTAAACAAAGCTTGATATTAAAATACAGAGTATACAATACAGAGATCATTTGACATATAATACAGAAATCATATAAATAAAATAATCATAACGGTATAGAACGGAACAGAACAGATGTATGGACTCAAGAGGTGGCTCATACGAACTCTAGAGTGGCTTCCACCATAGTGTAGCACTTAGCTCCGTAAAGCACTTTACTCCACACTAGGGCCCCGTTTGTTTTCAGAGGTAGGATGGAGGGGATTGTTAGTGAGGGGACTGCTAGTGAGGGAATTAAGAAAAATTGTGTTTGTTTGATGACCAATAGACTAGTAATAGTTCATGTTTGTTTTGAGAGATAGAGATGGGATTAACCATGTGAAATTCCACAAATACTCTTTGCGTTATTATCAAATTTGGACTTATACCAACTAAAGAATAAATAAATTTTTACTCAATGTTATTCTTCTACTTTTTAAAAAAAAAAATTTAAAATATTCAAGAATCCAACTATCAAAATTTTTTTTGCCAATGTTATTCTTTTTATTTTTTATTTTTTTAATATTATTGAATCCAACTACCAATAAATTTTTATTCAATGTTATTCTCTCTCTTTTTTTTTCTTTTTTTTTTTTTTGGTAAATATTAAAGAATCCAACTATCAATAAAATTGTACTCAATTATTTGTGTTTAATATTACATGAGCAATATTATTCAATGTCACTACTTGTGCAGAATGCATATCATATCCGTAACTCAAACTTCAATCAATGAATACCACATTTTGTGAGGAAAGGTGATGTATTCATCATAATAAGGATTCAAGGGAAAAAAAAAATCAAAAGAAAATGTACAAGAAATCAGGAAAGGAAAAAAAAAAAATAGATCCTGTTTGTGAGGAAAGCTAATGTATTCATCATAATAAGGATTCAAGGAAAAAAAAATCAAAAGAAAATGTACAAGAAATCAGGAATGGAAAAAAAAAAAAAAATAGATCCTATTTGTGAAGAAAGCTGATGCATTCATCATAATAAGGATTCAAGGAAAAAAAATTAAAAGAAAATGTACAAGAAATCAGGAAAGGAAAAAAAAAAAAAAAGATCCTGATAACCATAGAATAATTGCCAAAACATCAGGCACAAAGATCAGAAGTTAACATATGCATAAGGTTTGTGGGGGTAATCAGGTGAGGAAGTGTTTACAATTGGGCAGACACAGACTATTTATAATAAAAATTGGGCAAACACAGATTGTCTTAGTCTCAAAACTTATTCACCTGAAACATATTCAACTCAACACCATGAAGCAATATTAAAAAACTATTTTCCTAGTCAAAAGCTTCACCAGAAGACATGACAACGTGCAGAGTTGAAAGAAAATGATGAGACTAAACGAGGGACATAACCAAAAACCCAAGATAGCAAAATCTAAGTCAAAATAACAATATCAACTTAACATCCTTAATTTAAAAAAAAAGATAATTGGTACAACAGAGGCATTAGAACAGAGTAGCTTGAAATGGAAACATTGACTACAAGAACCAGTCTTAACCAGCCCAACACAGCAACTTCATATAAATAGATTACAGTAGTAGATCAAACCAATGTAGCAGGGAGCAACAGTAACTAAGTAGAGACATCATCTTTGAAATTTGAAATGGACAAAATCCTGTTTCTAACAACCTGTTTATTACAATCTGTCTAACTATTATAAATTTTGGATATCATCTCCACAAATACAACATAATATGTTTGTTTCCCTGCCATTCCTATTGCCATACTTAAAAAAAAATAATAATAATAATAAAAAGCTGGCCAACAGAGAAAATTAAGACAGTAACATACATATCTTGCCAAAACATAATGAATCATAACATATATTCATACATGAAACAAAAGTTCAACCATCAAAACACGCTATAGAAATCCACCATGAAAGGGCAAGTCTACATATCCATGATTTACATGCAAAATTATGCACCATATGCATCTACGATAATACCTAAGCTATAATATTTATGTATCATATAATATGTTACCGAAGTCATGTGGTAAACAAAAAGACCATCATAAAATAGATACCATATTCAAATATGACCTTCCAATAGCAAAGAAACCCACTACATCTTGTCATTCTCATCTAAACTGAAGAACAAGTCAACTTTGTCTTCATCTTTCACTATCATAGATGCTGCCATCAACCTTTAGGTAGTACTCATTGGCAACTTCAGAAGTTCTTCATTAACCAACCTCCTTTGTTAGGATAGGTCATGTGAATATCCTATCCTATGAGCAATCTCCACCATCGTAGTATTAGTATTCTCAATGAATGATCCAAGATTTTTTGCCATCTCAAATAGTTCAGTGGGAATCTCCTCAGCAGGTCGAGCCCATTTTTTTTTTTCCATTTTTACTAGAGTCAGCATGGTTGGAAATATTACCTGAAGTAGACATTGAGTAGTCCATATCATCCATGTTTATACTAAACTGTTCAACAGGAAACTGTTCTCCTTCTTCTGTAGTTACATTTGCATCTTCCTTTTCCATGGCTGCAACTACATCAGCAGGATCCTCAATCAATTCATCAGTCGCCCTATTCTTCCCAAATAGAATAAGCCAATCTTCATAGAACGGGAATGGCCTATTTCGCATCCTTTTTTGCATCCGGCACCCTCTACACAAGTGATTATCCAATTACTAAAAAGAATAGATTGATGTATAAGTAAAGAATAATGTAAACAACAATAAGAAAAATGAGATATACCCTGACATAGTTCAGCCATATGTCATCACTATCAACTAGCACCATTTTTTGTTCATCATCCCAACCAAAACCACTTATCTTTAACATATCTTGAAGAGTGTTATATTGTTTCCTCCACAACTTAATCTCTGAGTCAATGTTAGGAGTGGCTTGAAGATCAGTTCCAGGAAATGCACTTAAGATCTTCTTCTCACATTCATTGTAGAAGTCTACCCTAAACTGATTATTATCAAGCTTCCACCTGGGATTACTTGCAGTTACATCCTTCATGGTTGTAATGAGGAAGACTTCCTCACGGTTATTCCAAAACCTTCGAGGTTTCCCCTTCTTACGAGAACTAGTGGTACCTGTGTCATCCATACCTATATATATGTATATCATGAGTTTAAATCATAACACAAATGTCAATCATAAATAACAAATCAACTTACACAATATTTGTTACAAATACCACTCAGAAACTAAACAAATATGGTTTGAATTACATGTCATTATAAACTCACTATTAAATAAAAATCGTCATACAACACTAATTTATTGACCTCTACTTGCTTTCCATTCATTAAACATTTGGGTTGCCAAGGTTGTTCTCCATTCACTCCATTGATCAAATGCTTCAACAACGTCAATCATTTCATCTCCTAATTCAGTAACTGGAGGAGGAGGATTCATTTCCTCATTCTCATCATTAGCAAGATCCATAGGCATTTCACAATGTATGAGATTGTGGAGAAGGCAATATGCAGTGATAATACGAAATTAAGTCTCGATTGGAAAGTAAGAATAGGTCCTCAATATTGCCCACCTCATTTTAAGTAGGCCAAAACACCTCTCAATGACATTAAGAGCAGAAGAGTGCCTCGTGTTAAAAAACTCTTGTGGAGTTGTTAGGGCACCCCCTTCTCTCCATGTGGAAAGATGGTAACGATGTCCTCTATATGGTGCAAGAAAACCCACCCCATTTGTGTAACCCGTATCTACAAGATAGTAGTAACTTGTAATTATGTAAGATGGTTTCACTATGTATGTAAGAAAATAATTGTTTAATATAGATATAGTGTACTTATATATATAACAACATATATAATTATCATACCAATAGGCACTTTCAACCCATTGGGTCTACTGACAGCATCTCTAAGTACCTTAGAGTCAGAAGCAGATCCTTCCCATCCAGGCAAGACATATATGAATTACATGTCTTGGGAGTACACACCCAATACATTTGTGGCAATTTCTCCCTTTCTCGTTCTATACCTTGGTTTGTCTATTACAGGGGCAAGAACCTTAACATAGGTTTCATCTAAAGCACCAAGACAATTCTAAAAATAAAACAATATTATAAAATTAATATAGGCAATACAAAAATATAATACACTAATTAAGCCAAGTTGTAAATATATTGTACCTGAAAACAACTCCCCCTATCATCTGTACAATTAGCAGTTATTGGTTCGGGCTTCTTAAGGAGAAGACCATGGAGGCACAACACAGCCTTGAGAACATTATTGAAGTGCTTACTAACTGTTTGACCACTCCGCATGAAATTAAATTTAATTTTGCGGTTCTTAGTATGATGTGCAAGCACATTCAAAAACATTGTTACTTGCTCCTCTAAGACAACATATTTTGAATCAGACAATCCAACACTTCGCACCAACCCACATAAAAGCATGAAAGTGCGCCTATTCATCCGAAGTTGGTCATGACAATTTATGTCACTATCGTTGACCAATCTATTCAAATGGTCAATTCGTTTTCCCTAGGGGTGAGGTGATCTAGGTAATTGCAACCTAATTTCTTTTTTCTTGAATGCAGCATGTAAAATCACTATATACATAACACATGCATAATTAATGGATGAAACAACATGTTGGAGGGCTACAAATTCCTCTATAAGGTCCTTTCTCCCTTTCTTAGTGGCATAATTATTATCCATCTACAAAAAATGAATAAACAATAAGTGGCTAAAGTTAGCACAAAAAGTAAAACAAATAATAGATAATAGAAAGTGTTTAATATGATCAAACAAATTGTAACGGCCAAAAAGCTATAGTAGAGTGAGTTTGAAGTATAGTCTAATTGAGCCAGATAAATTTAACATCTGTTCATATAAATCATTTTGTGATTAAAATTAAATAACAAAAAGACACTTCACAATGGCAAATAGTGGGTATATTCAAACATACGCAGAAAACCATGCACCAGTAGATATCCACATAAGAAAATACTGAATACTTATTTCAAGTCAAGTAATTTGTAAAAATAATGCAAAATAAGATAATTAGACCATGTTAAAGAAAAAAGATAATTTGGATGTCCTAAACTCAGACTTGAAAGATATGTAATCTGCTTATGACCAACCAAACTCCCTAATTACCTCAATCATCTGCCCAAAAAGATAATTAAATCAAAGAAAAGAAAAAAGATAATTAGGATATTTTTTACAATGTTAGTTTGTACACAAGATAGAGGATATTAATTACAATGTCAGTTTATCCACAAGATAGAGGATATTTGTTCCTATCTCCAATATACAGAGGTGCAACACATGGAAGTTTGAAAAGAAACTGAAATGCAAGTTTAAATGATGCATTACAAAGAGGGGAAAACAAAACAAAACAAAACATAAATGATCTCTCTCCTATTCCACAATAATAGAAATGGCCAAAACAGAGCATCATTTCTAGTTCATCTCTTTCATTTATTTTTTTGTTTTCACATTGGAGCTCTTTGCTTTCATGTTCACTAACAAGAAAATAAACCAACTTATATTGGAAACCCTTTTCTAACAGTTACTCTTAGTCAAACTACACAAAATAATTGAACACAATATGTGAAGATGAACCAAACAATTTTATGCTCACCTTGTTTTTGGTTTATCTATCATTTATAGATTCATAACTTTTATTTTTAATTATACATGAAAAAATAGTGGGATCCTATATAAATCAAATGTGCATGTATTTTTGGGTATGCTTATAACTGGAGAAGCAACATTTAGAATAGAAGGAATCAAACGTATAACAAGTAACCAACAGACCAGAAATTGAGATAAATCATAATAAAATCTTATAATAAAAAATAAAAATCTGAATAAATTGATAACTTGATTCAAGAAAATGTTTCAGCTTGCTTCAAACCCAAAAAAATGAATCAAATCATAGATGATAAACCCAAAAATAATGAAAAAAAAAAAAGAAGAAAAGAAACCATTTATAAATCATAAACCACAAAAAAATAGGGTATAACTTGGGGTAGAGAATCTCACACATCAAAACCCATTCACAAATCCAAAAAAAAAAAGAATCAAATCATAGATGATAAACCCAAAAATATTGAAAAAAATAAACCCATTTATAAATCATAAACCACAAAAAAAAATAGGGTATAATTTGGGGTAGAGAATCTCACACATCAAAACCCATTCACAAACCCAAAAAAAAATGAATCAAATAACAGATGATAAACCTAAAAATAATGAAAAAAAAGAAACCCATTTACAAATCATAAACCACAAAAAAACAGGGTATAATTTGGAGTAGAGAATCTGTAACAGGATTAACAAAAAAAAAAAAATTACCGACGTAGCAGATGCTCAGTTGAATCTGAAGATTGAAAATCTGAAGATGAGAGAGAGCTTGTTGTACTTGAGATCGAAAATCTGAAGAAGAAGAAGAAGAGCTTCTCTTTGCCTCTCCCTTCTGCTACTACTTGGATGAGCTAGGGCTAGGGCAACAATGGGTAAACAAGTAAATCACTCCCCCTAATACCAACGGACTAATTTTCAATACCAAGTTTTGGGGCAGATTGTGAATCCCATCTGTAAGGCCTATCTTAAGCCCTCCGGCTTATGAGTCCCTTCATCAACTCTATAAACAAATAGCACATTAAATGGGGCCCACAGCTATCCTAATCACATTCCTCCCCCTATACCCCAAAACAAACGGGGCCTAGAAATCATAACCACGGTACAGAACAAAACAGATGTATGGACTCAAGAGGTGGCTTGTACGAACTCTAGAGGTGGCTCCTACAATAGTGTAGCACTTAGTTCTATACAACACTTTGCTCCACACCAGAAATCAGAATGTCAATGGATCCATGACAGACAGAGGGTCACAAAGTGACTAATCAGAGGGCCAATGGTTATTTAAGTCCCCCAAGGCATGGGACTCCCGTGGTGGTACTTACAGAAAATAATTGTTTACAAAATCATTGTCAAATACTTTCTAAAATTTAAACAAACATATCCATGGATTTCCATCTAAGTAAATAGGGGTAAGAAAATAATCCACGTAATCGAAATTTTAATATAATTTAGAAGACATTATGGTAACTCAAAACATACGTAAAATATATTATAATAACTCAAGGTATAATATAACTTACCTTAAAATTAATACCTCACTCTTTCTTTCCACTATCAAAGACCTTCTTGATTTTCAGTATTTTTTTTTCCCTTTCTTCGTGCCTTGTTCTCTTCAGAGCACCCCTCCTCATTTTATACTAGGGAGTACTACTTGCTCAACAAGTTTTGGGACACAGCCACACCACGTGGCCTTGCCATCATTATGCTCTAAATTAAGCTTATCTCTCAAATGGATAAGTTTAAGTAATTGAATTACTAGTTTTTTTTTTTTTTTTTTACAATGACCCTAATGTAAATAAATTACACTTTATTTTATTTTACTCTTACAAAATATTTAATTAAACATTTAGGGTTTTTCTCATTTATAATTAAATAATACTAATATAAAATTTAAGGGACAATTTAAATTTTCGGGTTGTAACATACTATACTTCCAAAATAAGAATAGTATCTAAAGATTTTGATCATTACCCGAATGTAGTCGGCATAGGACTCTGGCATTGATAAAGCTTCCAGTTTATAGAGGTGGCTAACATCAACATTTTCTTCCTTAAATAAGGCTCAGCACAAATCTGCTTCATTAACTACCTCAGACTGTAACTTCAGAAGCTATTTCTTTGATTATGTAAGAAACCTAAGATCAATAACTTGACATACAGTAGTAACACCCTTTTTTTTGGAAATGAATTTTTTATTTTTATTTTTATTTTTATTTTTATTTTTATTTTTATTTATTGAACAAAAATTTTCAAAGAAATGGGTACCTGTATATTGTTAGATTGCTAAAGTATTATTTGCTCTAAGAAGGACTGAGAACCAAGGTTCTTTCTTAGTTTCAAGTATACTCTAAGTGATTTGTGTTCCCTTTTTGCTCTCCCTTAAGACCTTTATATAGGCACTTGTGGACTTCAAGTCTGGAGTTCAACTTAATTTATAAATATAAAATAATTTACATATTATATTTTATTGATAATAGAAAACAAACATGTTGTTAATGAAATTTTTACTTTGCCGATCAAAAAGAAAACAAACAAAAGACAAACAAGTGGCTATGGTTATGGTTAGGTGATCACATGTTATTGAGGAAAAAAGAGAAAAGTTGGTGGAGTGGTCACATGGGTGTGTAGCCCATTCAACTCTTGGTTTGTAAATCTATCCATAGTTTAGTCAAACATTGCATTCTTCAAATTCCATACCCCCTCATCACCCATGACATCACTAAGATCATAGTTCTTAGTATATTTTTCAAACATTTCATCCTATCCTTCTAGATCTTGCTCCACCAGATATTTTTCCAAAAATTTACATCGTCTTTCATATAAATGTCTTCAAATCTACCTGTTCTAAGTAATCATATACTGATTCATAAGGCAATCCTAGAATAATTATTTTTTCCACCAAGGATGGTGTTATTGCAAAGGTGGTCCTTCCATAATGAACTAATTTAAACTCAACCCTTGCTAATTCTATAATTTTGTGAGATATTATGAAAAACTCTCTTGCCCTTGCTTCTGTTGGATCAATTATAAAAGGTTCATCCCAATCTTGGAACCAATTGAATTTGTAAGGGATTACCTCATTCTTGTTTTTTACTTTCATTAGATAATGAGCTATATTTAGACATCCATCATTTATCTCCATTTGGGCAATTATAAATGTGATGGGTGGCATGCATGGATATTCTTTATAGACGTAATAAATTTTCTTGAATATGAATTGTTGGAATTTGGTGAGCTGAGAGAATAAGATACTTTGTGGGTGAAGTGGAATGTCGAATATATTGACTATTCCCAATTTTCACATTTTAACTAGAGGATCTGATGATCTTCTCTGGATCGAATGAAATCTTTAACATTCTATAACTGCATAAGGCTGTCCGTCTGTTAAAGTAATACCACTGAGTTCCCAAATGGGTGATACTTTCTTCATACCATTTCAAAAATAACTTAACAAAAATACATTCTCTTATTTTATTTTTGATATCATAAGGAAGCTGAAGAAACAAATATAATACTTCTAATAGTAAAAAGGCTTTGGCAACTAAATGGGTGGTTTTAATGGGCTCGTTCATTGAACGACTCTTCTCTACTGCTTGCATTTTTCTGATAATTTGAGCATTGTTTTGTGTCACCAAGTCTAGCACTTCTTGAGTCTCTACCATGACTATTTCCTTCTCTGGCGGGGTGAGTCTTGTGGATGTGGAACTCATCTGCAAGTTCTTGAGTTAGAGTATCTGTTAAACTAGTTTTACTGCCATCAATATGTTCTATATCAAAAGTAAATTGCTTTAATCAGACTTGTCATTGTAAAAGCCTTCATTGCACCTGCATGTTAGATAAATTCTTATTTACGAAGCCTAGTAGGCCTTTGTAATCAATTCTTATTAAAAAAGATTTTGGAGCAAAAAATATTAAAAACTTTTCTATTCCTTTTATTATGGCTAATAATTCTCTTTCCATTATGGGATAATTACATTTAGCTTAATTAAAACTTTTACTACAATACCTACATAGTTGATTATTTTCCTTTGTTTTTAATATTGAGCTCCAATGATTGTTACTCGCATCCGTTTCTAGCATTAGCTCATCATTTTCATTAGGAAGAGTTAGGGTAGACAAATTTTTACACTTTTCTTTTAAGAATTTTACTAAAACGAAGTCGACAGAGTTTATGGAAGATTACGATTTTGAGTTGCATTATCATCTAGGGGAAGCCAATGTAGTGACCAATGCTTTAAGTAGGAAATTTGTGAGCAGAGTAGCGAGTATTGCTATCCAAAAGTGAGAGATGTTAGGTGTCATCGGTGAGTTTGACTTGCACCTTGGCAAGTCCGTTGAGTTGGCCACTTTGTTTATCGCGGTTGCATAACCTACTTTAGTTAGCTGGGTTATAGAGGCATAACAGTATGATCACGAATTAAAGGCTATACGAGGGAAGATATCCAGTGCAAAGGTAGAGAAGGGTTTGAATGTTTATTCAGATTTGAGTGTGAGATATCTAGACTATCTTTTTATGCCAGAGTCTTATAGAGAAGAGCTGCTTTGAGAGTTCTACCATTTATGCCTTGTGGTACACTCAGGAGGCATAAAAATGTATCACGACTTTAGCAGCCAGTTTTGGTAGAGGGGGATGAAGAGAGATGTGGAATTGTTTGTTTCGAAGTGCCTTACTTGTCAACAAGTGAAGACCAAACATTAACGACCAGTGGGTTTGTTACAACCCTTACCTATAACCGAGTGGAAGTTAGAGCATGTCACGATGGATTTTGTTGTGGGTCTTCCAAGGACTCAATGGGGTAATGATGCCATGTGAGTAGTAGTCGACCGGTTAACCAAATCTGCATACTTTATACCTATGTGCACAAGTGACTCGGTAGACTGCCTTGCCAATTTGTATGTTAGAGATATAGTGCGACTTCACGGGGTCCCCGTGACTATCACCTCGGATAGGGACTCGCATTTTACAACTCAGTTGTGGCAAAGTTGATTTTTAGTACCATCCTCAAACTGATAGGCGATCCAAGCACACCATTCAAATATTAGAGGACATGCTTTGGGCTTAGGTTCTCAATTTTAAGGGGTCGTGGAAGAGGCATTTGCCTTTGGTGGAGTTTGCCTATAATAATAGTTTTCAGGTAAGTATTGGCATGGCACCTTTTGGGTCCCTGTATGGCTGACCGTGTTGATCTCCTATGTGCTGGGCCGAGGTGGGTGACGCACCTATATTAGTTTCAGAATTGGTTCGAGAAATGACGGAGAAGGTCGCACTTATCTGTAAAAGGTTGGTTTCGGCTTAGAGTCATTAGAAAAACTATGCCGACCGAAGGAGGAGACCTTTGTCGTTTGAGGTGAGAGATCATGTGTTTCTAAAAATCTCACCGAGATGCAATTTGATGAGATTTGATAATAGTGGAAAGTTGTCTCCCAGGTTCGTTGGACCTTTTGAGATTCTAGAACGGATTGGTGAGATAGTTTATCGTTTGGTCTTGCCGCCCTAACTCTCCAGGGTTCATGACGTGTCTCATATCTATATGTTCAAAAAGTATGAGCTTGATCCTTCACACGTATTGGATTAGACCAATTTAGAGGTAGATGAAGATGCCTCGTATGAAGAGAGACAAGTTCAGGTGTTAGATACTCGGGATCAAGTCTTGAGGGGCAAGAATGTCCCATTGGTTAAGGTGTTGTGGCAATACCATGGAGTTGAGGAGGCGACTTGGAAGCATGATGCTGAAATCTGTGAGAAGTATGTGGACCTGTTTGTTGATGTTTAAATCTTTTGTACTAGATTTCACTTGAGTTGTAATATATAAACATTATGAATGTTTTGGAGGATTGTAATCTTAATGTTTTGGAATGGATTGCTATGTCTATTTACTGTTTGTTAACATGAGTTATCGTTGTCGTTAATGATTTATTATGTTGTTATTGTATTGGTTAAATTTCGGGGATAATATTTCCTAAGGGGAAATTATAGCATCTCGGGTTAAAACCCGACCCTTTTTTTTATTTTTGGACTGGGATCCAGTGATCATGGTTGTTGTTTATACTTCTTGTTGTCTTGTTGTAGTGCGGATTGGTTGTTTGGAGTTATTCGGTTGGGTTGTGAACATTTTAGGAGTTTTTTTTTTTCAAAAGAGTTATGTCTATTTTTCTTCAGGTTCACTTGAGCGGTCTTTTCCCTGCTCAAGCTGTCTTTGGTTCCTTCCAGTATCTGTGTTTGTAGTTTGAACTTCTGGGAGGGAGTGTTCTTCGCTTGAATCATGGGTTGGTCGCTCGAGCAGTATTCTGTGTCCGATACCCAAGTGGTCTTTCTTTCGTTCAAGCGGTCTCTTGTAGGTCTGAACTACTGAGAGGGTGTCATTGTGCACTTGAGCGTTAAGTTGTTTGCTCGAGCAGTTCCCCTTAGAGCGGTGTTTTGGTCGCTTGAGCGGTTTGTGCGTGTATCAGTACGAGAAAAAGATCTTTTCAGTCACTTTTTGCTCTCTCTCTCTCTCTCTCTCTCTCTCTCTCTCTCTCTCTATAAAAGTTAACTTTACCAAATTCATTCACACTTTCTCTCTCTCTCTTTAGTTCTCGTCTAAACATCCTAAATGCACCCAAATCCGTTAATCTCACGGCCATAGTGCTTTAGAGAAAAGTGTAGAGCTCGTTAAGGTGAACAATTTAATCATAAAGGTTTTCATTTTCGACTCCGTCAAAAGTTGGGTCTTGTTCTCATCTTCTATTCTTGAGGTTGGGATTTCTGCAACTTACTTGTATGATTCTTAGTCTCATTATGCGTTCCTCGAAAAGTATTGTTATTTGGGAGTTATGGGTTTGATTTAGGGTTCGGTTTTGAAATGTAATTCAAATGAGTTCTTGAGAAATGTTGTGAAAATGAGTATATTGTTGAGTTATGTTGAAATATTGAAAATCTCTCATTTAAAAGTGTTTTGGAAAGCAATAGATGTTTTGTTGGAAATCTCGGAAATCATTGGTTTGAACCAAAGAAAAAGGGAAAAGCATGTTGAGTTTTTTAAATAATAAAATGAATGTATCTTTGATGAAGAGAATAGAGTTGGATATGTATTGTCACTCCTATATTAAGATTATGAAATTATAATTGTTGTTGGAGATTTATCTTTTGTATACAGATATCTGTTTGGTGAATGATAGCTTTGATTGTTGTAAAAATTGTATGAGAATTAGGTTAATTGAAACCAACTACTCATACATTTTGCATTGAACATTGTTTCATATTTATACATTGAAAATGTATTATTTTGAGAAAAATTGGTGAATATCTTGATGAATCTGGTTAGGGAGTGTGGTTGTGGTATTATCTATGTTGGCCTGTGTGTCCTTGGTGAAAGTCCAAAAACCCATGCGATTAGGTGTCGATCCTTCTAGTTAGATTAGTAAAATGACTTTGGTAGTGCTTGTATAGTCTATTAGCAAACACGTACCTAAAGATTTCCAATGTTGTGTATCCAGTGCCCTATTTTCTATTTTAAAAAGTATTGTTTTACGAATTGATTTATAATCATGGCATTGCATTGTTTTGAAAAAAAAAAAAGTGTGACAATTTGGTAAATGACATGCATATGCATTCACCATATGAATTTGTTAAGCATTATAGAGTGTGTTTAAGTATTTTCTACTAGGTTTTAGCTCACCTTATGTGGAAACCAATTTTCAGGTGCTGATAGTATACCTCTACCAAGGGCTTAACTTGGAAGGATCATGGAGCTGAAGGCTTATTTTGTTGTTCTTTTGTTGTAAATATTTGTTGTACAAGCCTCGGGCTTTTTTCTTACTTGGGCTTGACCCACTTTTGTTGTAATCAAGTATCGACTTGGAAATATGCAGCCACTAAGGCATGAACCCATATGTATGTATTTATTTTCATTTCCTTACATTGATATATGTCACATGCTATAGATTTAGGATTTAGGGTTGATGAATGTATAAATGCATATGGCATCTTCTATAATATTTTCAAGAGAGTTAAGAAAAGAACGAAACATTATTGGTTTTCCACGCATTTAGCTTACTTATTATTGATTATTTTGGGACGTTATAATAGGATATGGTAATTTATGAAAAAGCATAGTTAAAAGAATTTTATTTCTACCTATTTGATAGTAGTAATAAGAGTATTCACATATATTTTCTATATATTCCATTTTCCATATTTATATATTACCTAGTTTTCTAACCCATTCTATTTTTCTTTTATCCTCGTCCAACTTTTTTCTTACGAATTCATCTTTAATATATGGGTGAATTACACTAACAGTCTCTATAGTTTAGGGCTTGTGTCACTTTGATCTTTAACTTTTCAATTGTGACACATTTGACCTTAAATTTTGAATTTTGAATTTTGTTTCAAATTAGGACAATTGAAGATATCATTACTCAATTTCAAGGGCAAAATCATCAATTTGATAAAATATAAACAAATTTGACAAAATTAAATATCAAAAAAATATTTTTAAATTTTTAAAAATTATGTCTACCCACCAAAGATAAAATTATGTAAAATTAATAAATCTTCTACACATTTATTTATTTATTTATTTATTTATTTTACCAAATTAATTTTTATTATGTATTTAGATGATGATCATGTAATGATTTGTTGTTAGGATTTTAATATTTAATCAATATATTTAATATATGAAATGTTTTTAGTTTTGAATTTTTTGATTTAATAGATTAGTTTAATAATGATATCAAAGTTGTCGCCTATATTTGACTTTTGGAAAAATAGAAACTAATTTAATGAAAATAAAAACAACCAACCATTGCATGATCATCATCCAAACATATAATAAAAATTAATTTGATAAAATAAATAAATAAATAAATGTGTAAAAGATTTATTAATTTTACATAATTTTATCTTTGATAAGTAGAAATAATTTTTAAAAATTCAAAATATCTTTTTGACATTTATTTTTGTCAAATTAGTTTATATTTTATCAAATTGACAATTTTGCCCTTGAAATTGATCAATGGTATCTTCAATTGTCCTTATTTGGAACAAGATTCAAAATTCAGGGTCAAATATGTCACAATTGAAAAGTCAGGGACCAAAATGACACGACCCCCAAACTATAGAGACTGTTAGTATAATTCGCCCTTAATATATTTTACAAAAAATTTAACATACCTTCTGAGGTAGTTTCTATTGTTAATTTTTCTTTGTCACTTTCTCTCAGGTTATCATACCAACTTGCTACTATACCCGTGAAGCTATATTTAATATAATTTAGAAAACTTTGCATGCTCCAGCTGCTGCTATCGATATTTAGGATATAGTGCATACCTCTCTTCTATTGTTTTATTACCTCACTTGTATTTGTAGCACAATCAATATTTAATAAATATCATGTATTACTTGTTAGTTTTAGTGGCACTGTAGCTGGTTTTTCGTGCTCCTTGGAGGGGTTTAGTCTCCTTGGATATGATGGCCCTACAGTTCAGACTTCCGTGGTTCTGAATCTAGTTTCACAAGTGGAATGTAAAATAGAGAAAAATGAGAGTCCAAATCTAGCAAATCTTTAGAAAATCCATTTATTATCATAGATGCCAGAAATGGACTACATTGCCAGTTTTCAGAGTTGCCACCCAAATATTTTTGAAAAATTTAAGAAACCTGTGACTCATGCCAAAGGCCATTTGTCCGTCATAACCAAAGTGTCTTGGCTCGGGAACTTAGGTAAGAGAAGGGAATGTCATGAATTGAGCACCCCCCTCACCCGTTCAAAGATCGACATCTACTAATCATGATGTGATTCTTATATACATTATATGCTTTGGTTCTGATTATTAATGCTAATTTTACTGTGTGAGGCACACAAGTATAGACTATGTCACCCACTTTGGAATGCTTTGACTTCATGTTTGTTTGAAAAGAATTTTGAATACGTGCTACTTAAAAAGCAAGCTCGTATGTACATTTATCAAAGTTGTTCCAACTTAAGCGAAATAGCCTTTATCCACAAGCATTCAAAGAGATATTTCAAATAAGCACGTAGTCTCATGGTAGTATGCTAAGCGTGGCAACACAAACACACATGTAATATGCTCAAGCAAAAAAATCCTCACCTAATACTCAACCGAGGCAAGCTAAAGAAAAGAAGATAGTTAGAAAAATGCATAACCCTAACAATGTACATGACCAATGCAACACATACAAAATGCAACTAATAAATTCGATTTCTACCATGACATGTGAAGCAACTTAAAGCATGAGGTAGCGCATATAATCATTTAGGAAGTAGTAAAACACTATATACGATGAGCCGAATTTTATGCGTGCTAAAATGGATACAAGGCATGGTAATGATATGAAATGAAAAATATGACACTATATGCAACCATGGTAAGCATGTAAATAAAAGGGAGAAAAAAATGGGGATTGAAAGACATATAAATATTACAAATTTGCCCTCGTACAAGAGGGTCCAAATGAATGTCCTAATTAACTAATTATTACAAACACAAATGAATAAACTAAATTAACTAGCTATTACAAATTCGAATGAAGCCAACTAATTAATTATACAAACTCATATTATAGTACTAATTTAATGGACTTGAACGGGAGATAAGGAGCACCATGCGTACAATTGAGAACATCCTCCAGAAACATCTCTGTTTGCTGCCAGAATCTGCTCTGTTTGCAGTTAGAAAATTATTCTGTTTTGGCCTCAGATTCTACTCTGTTCTGCTGCAAAAATGCCACTACCTGTACAAAATAGGGTGGTCGACCGTACAGAATTATGGCTGGCTGGCCACTGCTTCTGGGAGATACCCTGCTGCCACAGAGTTGAAACAGAGCAAAACAGAGTGTTTTCAGGAGATGTTTATCCTCTCTGCCCGTCCCTATCATGAAGATGATCAAGGGAGGAGTAGATTCGATTCACAAATCATCAATTGTCGCAAATTTGTTGTGTGATGATCTTAGAACCGATATGACAAAAGCTCAATAAATTAAACAAAAGATAGACAATACCTCCTCCATATCATGGAGTTACCTCAAGGGAAGGGGTAGACATTGCTTCATGAATTATTAAACATCACTAAAAAGTATGCAATGATTCAAGACGCAATAGGTTCAATATAACGTCCGATTGAACCTAACCCAATTTTATTATCTTTTTTTACTTTACCTTTCTATTTTCTTATCCTTTTTTCCTTTTTGTCCAAAAGTGATGATTACGTCCACTAAGTCCAAAAGCAATAAAGAGTAGCAAGCATTGACTTAACCTGAGAAATGAGCTTTTCAAGCCCTTTTCTATGGGGGAAACTACAAAGTAAGAACCAAAGCCATTTACAAGTGATAATGAATTCGGAGGCAAACCTAAGAAGAGCAATAATGACAAGTCAAACCCAAAATGAGCGATAATGACTCCAAATCCAAACTTGATAATGGACTATAATGAAACTTTTCTTTGCGATTTCCAAGGGTCTAACTAGAAAATTAGTTCCTTAGAAGTAATGCACCAGCGATAAAGGGAGTTATCAAACAAGAGATTGTGCTTAGCATAAGAGAGATGTAATGCCCTGGTAATGAACCTCCGAAGAGATTAAACCATTTAGCATGGGCAGTCTCTTTCTTATGCCTTGAGCAACAATCTTTTGTTTGATACAATTCTTTAATCAAAGAAGCAAAGAAAGGAGGGAGATTGCAGAGTGCTAATGGAAAGTGGGTGATTACAATGACATGAGTATGTATGAAAGCTATAAAAAAGTGAGAGAAAAGACTATCAATTCAAATAGATTGGAAGCTATAGCCTATACACCAATCCATGAGGACTTACAACAACACATCTATAGTATTCAAAGCATAATTTAACAGATTAAAAAGCTCTGAAACAACACAAAAACAGTGTTGAAAAATCAAGTTTTTGAGGTGAAAAAAGTGAGCCAAAAAAAAAAGGAATAAAGCCAAAGGGTTTCAACCAACCAATAAGTCTAAGGAAGGGTGGCTAACCCCTCCTCTTTTTGTGACTTAAAATCACATATTTTAGGTCTTAAAACACTCTGAAAATAGTATGAAAAAGTAAAGAAAAGAGAGAGAAAAGATGATACAAAAGCTCAAATTATACGTCTTGAGAGAGAGGAAGAGCTTCTTTGTTAACAAACCATAAGCTTAACACTTTCTAGTGGCTGAAATTGTGTTCAAGAATCTCAACCCAGGCCTCAAGTTCAAGCTTAGAAGGTGTATGTATAGTGTATGTATATTGTAAGAGATGAATGAAGTGTATTGACAAGCTATAGCTCTTGGCCAAAATTTTCTAATCCCAAAGCATGAGGGGAGGGCTTGTATTTATAGA
Source organism: Camellia granthamiana (assembly GCA_036172215.1). Lineage (NCBI taxonomy): Eukaryota > Viridiplantae > Streptophyta > Magnoliopsida > Ericales > Theaceae > Camellia > Camellia granthamiana. The sequence goes on along the minus strand of CM069909.1, from coordinate 36,157,141 downwards.
AAAATAGCTTCTCATATCGGAAATATCTGTATAGAGACAGCTTGTGCAAGATATGCACATGGGGACATCTGGCCGCTGTCAAAATATCTGTTGTGCTAAACATGGACGGCCGACCATGAAGAGGTACGACCGGCCAATAAAAAATGGCCTGCTGGCCACTTGTTGGCCAGCTCTTCTCTGAGTGGTTAGGTTAGGGAAAAAAAAAAAAAAATTGGTTCAAAAGGGGTGGAGGGTTTAGGTTTTGAAGCTTGAAACTGAAGCCTTTTGTTGAAGAAATTGAACGATTTGCACAGCGTAACATTTCATCATCGAGCTTTTAGTGTGAGGTGCCTAAGTCATAAGGGCGGTCAAAATGAGGTGTCTATAGGTACTTCTCTTAAAAATACTTCCTTTTTAGGGGTAAAGTTTGCATAATTGGGTGTTTCCTCAGCAAATGATCCTCTATTTAGATAACTGTCATTTCCTATTTTTCTTCTATAATCATAATTTCTAGTGTCATCTTCCAATTGTTACCTGGTAAAATTTATAAAATCTGGATGATTTGGATTAAGTAGGACAGATGAACTACTTTCTTCTTGTTTTACCACTGCCATATCAATATCATTAACGTTATTAGTCTCTTTGAACCCTTCTAAGGCGTTATCTTCTTTTTCTTTTCATATGTCTTTGAAGTTTTCTATGACATTATTTTCTTTTTCTTTTTCTACATCACTATTTTCCATTGTTTGATCTAGATCTTCAAGGGGAATGTGTTCTATTTTTCACAAACTGATTAATCCTAATTATTTATATATATCTTCTTCTAATTCTATTATATCATTAATTATTTCTTCATCTACCATATCTAATTGTTCAGTTATTTCTAATATTATTTTGCATTTTATTTCATTATCATTTTCCTTTTCAACCATTTCTTCCAATTGCTTAAGCTATAGTTACTTAATTCCATTATTTTTTGGTTTTCAGGTAAAACTAATTCAAATGGTTCTTCTAAATTATTTCCTTTATATGAGTATGGATATAGATCTAATTCTTTTTGTTTTTCTTCTAAAATAGCTACTTATTTTTCTAGATCTTGTATAAAATGTCTGATTTCGTTTATTATTTCTAATTGATTAGTTCTAAGCTTTTTGTTAATGTCTTTTAATAACATAATTAAAGTATTATTTTGTTCTATTTTTACTTGCAAAGAAGTACTATTATTCAAGTTACCAAATTCTACTTCTTCACTATATTTGATACTCATGCAAATGTTATTGGTAAGGTCGAGAAATCGGATTCTAATATCAATTTATCTTGCGAATATTTATTGTGCGGATATTGTGAATTTAAATTTGCGGATTTTAATTCAAAATTTACTCTTGCAAAAATTTTCGTTGATAATCTACACCTATCTTTTCTAAAGATATATATTTTTTAATACTTGTAATTCTCCGGCTATAATATATTTCCGATTGCCCAGAAGCAATAGCCAAAAGAGAATTTAATATACTTAACTCACTTTCTAATTCAAAAATATAATCTAAATTATCTTTTATTTCAATTCCAAGTGCTATAATTAAAAGCATATAAATACAAAATCTAACTTTATACGAAAATATAATTTTTTAATAACTATTTATGTTTTTTTTGGTAATTTTTTCAAGTTCTTAGGATTAATTTATAATTTAATTATAGGTTAATGAAAATATTGGTAATGGGACTTGCTGAGTTAGCTTTGGTTTGACGAGATAGTTTTCCACCTGGTAGTCGGGCAGGTTCGGGCTAAAGGATTTCGAGCAGTGAGGAAAATTTACTTTACATTAATAAATGTATTTACAGTCTCCTTTAATCATAACTTTTAAAGGATGTACATTATAAATCTTTCCTATAAAAAATTATACTTAAACCTAAATTTAAGTCAAATTAATTGACATTCTATTTGAACGGTACAATGTTGTATATTAAGTTTTAATAATACTACATTCTTAGAAAAAAGTAATTAAACAAATATTCAGAAAAGGCATTTATATCACAATCATTTTAAGTGAGATATACATCTTATTAATTTTGAATTTATATTATACATCTTGTTTTGAGGTTTAACTTTGAGACACTTTCTATAATTCATAGTATTTCTAATTAAGTTTAGCTTAAAAACCATTATTGTACGTGTGTTTATAATATACAAAAGGGTAAATTACAAATACACTCTCTGAGATTTGTTTAAAATACGAATTGCTTCTTGTGATTTGAAAAATTACAAATACTCTCTATCAAAATTTTTTATTTAACAGAATTAATTGAAAAGGGAAAATTTTAACTGTTCACCTATACAATAATAAAATTATCTAAATTATTAATTGAAATAAAATTTTAACATGATTAAAAACAGTTAATTAACTTGATGATTTATTAATAAAATGATTTATTTGTTATGAAATAAGAAACTTTAGGAGACATAATGTAATTTCTACAACCACAGGGGATAATTTATAATTTAAATAAACCTCAAGAGATGTGTTTATAATTTACCCTACACAAAACTTCCATTGATTAGCTCACCAAATAAAATTATATACAAGTCTATTTTTTAGATCTATTTTATAAAATTATAAAATTATTTTGGTTCTTAAAGTTTTTTTTTTTTTTTTAACTTTGGTCTCTAATGTTTCTATTTTTTCCAAATTTACTCCAACAGTTAACTTCTGTCCAATCTTAAATGGAAAATGCCATATTAGCAGCCACACTGCATAATGTCACATTATTATACAATTTTGAGTAAATACACTTTCTTTTTGTTTATATTTTAATATTTTCTCACTTTGAGCCTTAAAGTTTGTTTCACACTTGGCCCCTAATATTTCTCATTTTCCTCAATTTACTCCAATAGGCAATGTTCACCCAAAAGCTCAGCTCCATTAGGTCTCAATATTTTGTCACTGAGCCAGTTGAGCATTAGATTATTATAGCCTAAAAGACTGACCAGATCAAATCGTATTCAAGCCCAATAGGCATTAAAAAGCTCAGCTCCTCTTTTAGCCCAACCAGATACGATCTGAAGACCATAGTTATTCTTAATAAGTGTATGTCCACTGTTTTTCATAGTTTGACTTTAAAATGCAAAGCTCTGGAGAAGGTAAAGTCCTTGGGCAGACAACCTAAATTGCTCAAATGGAATGAAATCACACCATTACCAGCTAGACATGTGGCTATCTCTTCTTCTCATTTTCAACCAGTAGGCTGTGTTAAACAGAACATAACTAAAAGAGAAGGAAAGAAAGGAACTAGTAGGAGCAAGAAAGGGGTGTAGGACGAACTGTTTGAAGTTAGTGTGGAGTCTGATGAGCCTCTCTTATCTTCTTTATTGGCTGTCTCTTCTCGTAGTAAGCAAGGTTGTTGTTCACAAGTACCTAGTACGTATCCATATGATAAACCTACTGTTGCGGAGGAATGGGTGTTGGTGGTTGGCCCCAAACAACCACAGCCTCCATGTTGATTGTGAGCTGGAACTGTCAGTGGTTGGGGCGCCCACTAAAAGTCCAAATCTAGAGAGGGTTGATAACAACCCATTGTTTCAAGGTGGTTTTTCTTATAAAAGCACAAAATAAGTCAGCAGTTTTGGAAAGGATTCGTAGGCACCTACATTTCACCAATAAGTGTTACGTGAGCCACAAGGTCTTTTAGGGGGTTTGGCGCTTTGGTGGATGGATGATTGTCAACTAGATGTCTGATATACTTCCACGCATATGATCAGAGCTATTGCTTCAAACTCCAGCGCCTCGTCTAATTGGGCTATTTCTTTTGTATATGCACCCTCGCAAAGATCACTTCAAAGGGCTTTTTGGGCTCAATTTAAGCAGATGGCAGATTGCAACTGTTATCTGTGGGTGTGCATTGGGGATTTCAATAAGATTGATTTGATTGGGGAAAAAGAAGGGGGTTTAGAGTGTTGCATGAACTAACTCCAGTTCTTTTTAGAGCTTCTTTCAGATTGTGAATTAATGGATCTGGAGTTTAAGGGATCACCATTCACTTGGTCAAATAATCGAAGGGGGTCGGTTAGTGTTCGCGAAAGATTAGACAGAGCTGTAGCCAACATGGAATGGAGGACTCTATTTTCGTTAGCCCAGGTTTTCCATGAACTTCAAGTTGGGTCTGACCATTGGTGCTTAACTGTTATGTTCCATTAAAAAAGGTACTAAGGCTTTTTAAGTTTGAGACAATGTGGTCAAGCAGCACTTCTTGCATTGAAGTAATTCGAGTGAAGTAAGAGGAGATACATGTAGGATCTCTGATGTTCCAAATGATCAGAAAACTTAAGTCTTGGAGAGAGAATCTCAAGGTATGAAGTAATGAACAGTTCAGTAATAACTGAATCCGCATTGCTCGTCTCAAATCAGAGTTGGCAACTCTTCAAGCACAACCTTTTTCGGATGAAAATTTGATTAGGTAGATTCAAAAAAAAATAGACCTTGAATTGGTTCTTGCTCAGGAAGAAATGTTTCTTAGTCAAAGGTCGTGTATTCGCTAGGTAAACTATGGGGATAAGAACTCAAGCTTCTTTCATGCATCCTTGGTACAGTGGCGGCAAAGGAATCGGATTATTAGACTCAAATCAAAGGATAGATCTTGGCTCACCACGGGCTCTGACATTGATTAGCATATGCAAGATTTTTGTAGTAATCTTTTTTCTAGTGTTAGGGATCGAGATTTTGGATATGCTTTGTCGATGGTAGAGCCAGTGGTTTCAGAAGGTATGAATCGACAATTGACCTCCCTAACTAGAGATAAAGAAATTAGGACAACAGTCTTTCAGTTAGGAGCACTTAAAGCACCAGGGCCGGATGGGTTTCTGGGTTTTTTTTTTTTTTTATCAGAATTACTAGAAGGAAGTTGGTGAGCATGTTTTCAAAGTGGTTAAAAGCTTCTTTGTGGAAGGGTGTTTGCTTAAAGAGTTCAACCAAACAAATCTGGTTTTAATTCCTAAGGTACCTAACCCGACGAAGCCGTCACAATTTTTGTAACGCCCCAAATAAATATGATACATCCTAACTCATAAGCAGAAGAATAATAAAGGCAATATACTTTCATTCATCAGAGTCTGTATACAAAAGATGACACATGCAATATACATTCATAAATGGCTCATCCTGAATCTACAGCATGTTTTACAAGTGATAAAGAAATGAAAGTCAACAAATATTCACATACCCTAATGGCTTACATCTTTCCAAGGCTGTGTTTGGTTACAACAAAAAGGACAAAAATCCAATATATATAGAGCCCTTGGCTAGAATTTAAAACAATTAGCACGATACAATAAGAGAAGCCTTCAGCCCCTATTTCCCTCAAGCTATTGCCTTGGCGGAGGCATGTCACCAACACCTGAAAATGATTTTTCTCAAGTAAGGTGAACCAAAGCCCAATAGAAATAATCTATCACAATATATGAGTCTTAACAAAGGTATAAGTACAATGTGCATATACAATGCCTGTGACAAGTCGTTCATATTCCACAAGATCATAAAGTACTAAATTTTATATCTCAATGCATTGTTCTTCAAATCAATTCATTTCATCTCAAGTCATGAGCCAGTTTCATTATTTTCGAAACACCCAACTGAGACTACAACTCAGTGGTTCTCTAATCAACACCACAATCAGGCAAACACTTTAATTTGTCATTTTACGGAAATTTCGTCCGCGGAAATCGGCACCCATGTATACGCGCGGTTTCAGGACTTTCACCGTAGACACACAGGCCAACTTAATTCAATGGAGTCCATCCCCTTTCTCCTCCTATACATGGAGTACATCTCATTTCTCCTCCCAAACATCATACATATACAATGTATTTAAAACATCGTCATATTCAATGACAACGAACAAGAGATTGGTTTCAATTCACCTAATCTTCATGCAATTTCTACAACAATCATAGATATTCTCCACCGATAGCGCAATACAAATATTTCTAAACAAATATTTAATCTCAAGACAGATAATTTATTCAAAATTTCATAGGTGAGTGATAATACATATTCTTCTTCACCATTTATGTCACCATCCATTCAATTTCACATTTTCAATACCAATTCTATTTATTTATACAAAAGAAATATTTGAAGCATTTTAGGGCAAACTCCCTCTTTCCCATGTATCAACCCAAATGCCAAAATCAACTATTTTGTCACAATACAACCTCATATTCAACCACATAACCATTCATAACTCATTCACTTAGAAACCCCCTTTTTGATTTAATACCCAAACCCTAGGTTTGTTCATAGTACACCCAAATCCTACCATTGTTACACAACAACTCATAACTAAGTTAAAATACATATGAAAGTATAGAAAATCCCTACCTCAAACTTAGAAGACCAAAGAAAGAGATGGAGGAGCTTCAAGAACGCTGAAACCATGCTTTAATCGGATCAAAAGGGAGCTCTTGAGACATACTACTTTTTTAACAAAGGGACACAAGTAGAGAACCCACTAGATCTAGGTGAAAAATATAGAAAGAGAGAGTTTTAGAGAGAAGAGGTCCCGATCTAGGGTTTTTGGAACAAAAGGTATGAAAAAGTGAAGTAAAAAGGTGTTGCCGCTAATTGATATACGCACAGCTCGCTCGAGCGCAGTAGTTGTCGCTCGAGTGACTAGACACAAATAAGTCACCTCGCTCGAACACAAGAAGCTTAGCTCGAGTGCAGAATATACACTTCCAGAAGTTTTACAGAGAGAAGACCGTCGCTCGAGCTCAAGAGTCTTCGCCCGAGTAAAGAACAATACCCTTCCAATATATTTGCAGGCCTACAAAAGTACTGGGAGCTCACAAAGCTCGCTCGAGTGCAAGAAGTTTCGCTCAAGCGAAGAGGCCAAAAACTAGACAATAACAATTTGAACCAACTAACAACCAACCTATTCCAAACACAACCAAGGCACTCCAAAACTCAATTTCAATGAGGAATAAGGGAAAAGAGATAAGAACAACAATACAGAATCACGAAACTCGAGCTCGGGATACAACAAGGGTCGGGTCAAAATCGGGATCGTTATAACCTCTCCCCCTTAAAGAATTTCGTCCCCAAAATTTCAAATCAAGTTTTACAGTTATGCTCAAGCCAATCACAAGGATGATCATCAATCAATTCCAATTCTGTGACCCGTTCTCTGGTCATTCAATCCTATTAATATGATAAACAAATTCTTGATATTGAATACACAATTCATACTTCTAAAACATATACAATGTTTATAATAAACTCGTATTTCCAAAACACAAACACATATACAATGTTTTCATATTTCATTAACATAACAAGTTTTTATTACATGCTTAAACATCAACAAATAGGTCCAAATATTTCTCACGGACTTCCAACTCACGTTCCCTAGTTGCTTCCTCAATCCCTTTCCACAAGACCTTAACCAAGGGAATTGTCTTGCCTCACAAGACTTGGTCCCAGGTATCCAAGACTCTCACTGGTCTCTCCTCATACGAGGCATCCTCATCTACCTCTAAGTTGGTCCAATCCAATACGTACGTGTAGACACCCCATTTTTGACCGTCCTCGAGATTTGGACGTCACCGCTTGAACACTCGGTGATTATCCATGTTTGTGTTCGTTTGGAGTTCCCGGAGTTCTCGGCTACGCGCGCCTTGCCTCAGGACCTCCGAACTCGACCGTTTTGTGTCTGGTTTTGCACCAAACACATGTGTTTTGCCCTAGAGGGGCAGGGAATGCTTTGTGAGGCATCCCCACACACCACCGGCTGTGGCTAGAGGCCACCGGCTGGCTGTAGTTTCCATCGGCACTTTGTTGTGCCGGTCGGCACTTTTTTGTGCCGGTCGGCACTTTTTTGTGCCGGTCGGCAGTGACAAATTTGCCCTGCCGACTACTGTGCAGTTACTTTATGAGATATTTTAAGGCAGCTGTCTTGCATTTGTTTCCCCTCCATACACGTGTATGGAGGGATGCCCTCCTTGTAAGCTTGTTTGACAAGCTTTACAAGAGGGTTGCCTATAAGAGAAGGCCTTCTCTCTTGGCATTAGGGTTAGAAAAGTTTTGGTTAGAGAGGTGAGAGGAAGCTCTGGTTTTAGGTTTAGGGTTCAATACATATCCTATATCTATATTTCTCTCTTGTTTGTGGGACTAGGTGTTTGTGTCTTACTATTGCACATCAACACCTAGTGTTTCACCTTCCTTTGGTTACTGAGGTTCTAAGGGCTGGTTCTTGAAGTTTTTGGTTGGATTTGAGCTCAAGGAAGCAACAACATCAACCTTTGTGAAGGTGGTCTTCAAGGGTAAGAAATCACCCCTTTTTACCCCATTTTTGCACTCCATTTTTGCATAGTTTAGAACTGTTTTTGTGCTTAGTGTTTAATACAAAAAAGTTCTGTTTTTTAGTCCCCTTTATTGTTGGTTAAGAGTGTTTGGTGGTTTGGGTAGGTTTGACCACCCTTAGGCCTTGAAAAGGGCCCATTTTTGTGCTTTTTTGTTGAGATCCGAGACTTTGGTGCTCGGGCCTCTTCACTACTGAAATCTTGAGGGATTTCAGTGGTGAAGATGGTGCCTTGAAGTCCCAAGAAGGAGGGGGCCACCCCCTCTCCTTGATGTCCTTGAAAAGGGCAAGATTTGGCCTCTTAAGGGAGCTTAGTTTTGAATGTTTGAAGAGCATGTCTTGGCTGCATTTTATGTTTATTATGCCCTAATATGACATTGCTAAGTGTTGGTTTTGGTCCCTTATGCATGCTTAGCATAGTTGCCATGTAATGCCTTGTGTTGCCTTAACGTGCCTTAGGTTGTTAGCCCTAATTTGAGCATGCTTTAGGCTTAGACTTGTGAAGGTTTCATGCTTGTTATGCCATGTTTTAGCTCTGTCCATAGTCATTTGGGTTGATCTTGGCATGCATTATATAGCCCCTTTGCATTTTAGGCTTGCTAGCCTTGAGCATGAATGTGTAGCATGCCTTGTTTGCATCATTTCAATGGTTTGAGACCATTTGCCATGTTATTTCAGTCCCTTTGGTGTGCTTGTATGCTTGCCTTAGTGACCTCTTTAATGCTTCAAAAGCATGTGTTGTATGCCTCATGTTTCAGCATTTGTGCATGCCTTTGGATTCATGCCATTTAGATGCCATCTAAGTGGTCTTTTGGGCTTAGTTTTATGTGTTAAAACTCTGTTTTTAATTGGTTAAGTGTTACCATGTGTGGTTGTAATATGTGTGGTTCAATGCCCCATTGGTTGGCCTTAAGTACTTGGGCCACTTGTTGCATGCTTAGCCTACTTTGTTGCTTGGTTTAGCATCATATTTTGCATGATTTTCAGAGCTTTCTATGCATGCTAATTGTCCATGTTTAACTCATTTCAAGTGTGCTTGAATGTTGTCTTGTTTATGCCTAAGTGTTGGATTATGTATGCTTGCATGTGTACATGTATTGCATGTATCTTAGTCTTCACTTCTATAGCATTTGGCCACTGTTTTGAGCCTTTTTAGAGTTGCCCAATTCATGTTTAAGTCCATCTTTCAATCGGTTTGCATGCTTATCTTGCATGTTCACTTGTATGTTTGCATAAGTACATTGCATTGCTCATATTGCATATAGATGACATGCTTAGGACTTCATTGCATTGCATTGCATTGTGCATGCTTGGCCTCTTGAAGTGTATGTGATAGAGGTTTAGCACCCTTATGTGCTTGTTTGCATTGCATGCATTTGAAATCAAAGTTGCACACTTGGTTCTTTGGGCCATCATGCATGGAAATACATGATTGGTGGTCCGAGAACCGAGGCACATCTCCCTTTGAGTCATCAACATGATAAGGAATGTGTTTGGTGCATAAATTGCTTGAATTGCATTGCTATGCAAGTTGTTGTCCTCTGCTGTTGTGAGTTGCAGGTTCTGCAGGCATTTTGTGCCGACCGGCACTGTTTAGTGCCGACCGGCAGTCAATTGGCAGCCGATGGATCAATTCAGTGCCGATGAACTCAATTCACTGCCGGTGGAAGTTCTGTGCAGCCGGTGATGATCTCCAGTTCCCAAGGACGTATTCCTAAGACTTTGGCAGTCTTCAGAGGAGGAAAGCAGGGAAAACAGAGGCAAATCATGCATGGCAGTGCGATTCCGAGCGAGTCCCGAGCACGCGCTGCATTTGGCCCTCTTCCCGAGGCAGTTTACTGCTTTAATTAGATTAATTAATTTATTTGATTAATTTAATTAGTTTGTAATATTTAATTAGCTTGCGTAGTTAATTATCTGTATTATTCTTTTGGTCCCTCCGAGCGAGGGCAAGTCTGTAATAAGTGTGGGTGAGTGGTGTGTATGTCTTCCAACCCCCACTTCTTTCTCCCTTTTATTTACCTGCTTTGATGGTAGATTAGGGCACGTTTATTCTAGCATGCCTTATGCTATGCATGCGTGCATCCATGCATTTGTTTACATGCACCGGGCTCGGTACATCATACAAACTGCATCGTACTTTCAATTCCAAATTGAATACGTGATATTTGCAGCATTTCATGTGCCATGTTTAGGATAGCCGAGCCTACTCTAAATCACATCCTTGCTTGTGATGCATTAGTCATTCTAACATGAACTAGGTCATGCATGTTTGCTAACTGGTTTATTGTTTTGGCACGGAGTACGATGGAAGTATTTATGTTTTAGCATATCGTATGCGTGTGAATGTTAACATAACAGTATGCTTACCATGCGGCTAAGTGCTTATGTGAGATAAACTGTTTGAATGCCTGTGGGTGGAGGTTGGATTGCTTGAGTTGGGAAAACTCGTTGAAATCCGTATTTTAGCCTACTTGCGAGTAGCAAATTCCGAAGCGTTTTCCAAACAAACGGATATGCAATGTTTATTTCCAAATTAGGCGATCTAGTCTATACTTGTTTGCTGTGCGCATAACATAGTAATTCTAGGCTAATAACCGGAATAAGAACATGTAATGTTTTCAAAATCGGATATCACGGTTAGTAGAGGCCGGTCTTCGGACCGGGCGAAAGGGGGTGCTCATAGCTGACCTTCCCCGATCGTACCTAAGCTCCCGAGCCAAGACCACTTTGGTGATGACGGACACGTGGCCTTCGGCACCGAGTCAGGGTTTCCTAAATTTCCCATTTTAAAAAATATTTAGGTGGCGACTCTGTATCTGGCAAAGCAGTCCATGTTTGGCACTTCTTTTCAAAAATCAGTTTTCCTTCAAAACGATTTGCCGGATTTGGACTCTTTGGTTCAGATTTAGAACCGTGACAATTTGAGTCCGAACTGTAGTAAGCCCAATATGAACAGAACGGGACTTAACCCTCCCGGGGCGTTCGGGGACGTCTGCGATAGATCCGGCTCATATTTCTGAATCATGCTAATATGAAACACATCATGAACCCCGAAAAATTGTGACAGCAAGGCCAAATGGTAAGCTACCTCTCCAATCCGCTCAAGAATCTCAAAAGGCCCAATGAATCGAGGAGACAACTTCCCACTCCTTCCAAACCTCATCAAACCCCTCCTAGGTGATATTTTCAAGAACACATGGTCCCCCAACTCAAAAGATAAAGGTCTCCTCCTACGGTCGACATAACTTTTCTAGCGACTCTAAGTAATAGCCAACTTCTTACGGATAAGGGTAACTTTCTCCGTCATTTCCCGGACCAATTCTAGACCCAATATAGGTGCATCACCCACCCCAGCCCAACACACAGGGGATCTACACGGTCGGCCATACAAGGCCTCAAACGGCGCCATGCCAATACTCAACTGGAAGCTATTGTTTTAGGCAAACTCCACTAAGGGCAAGTGCCTCTCCCACGAACCCTTAAAGTCAAGGACACAACCTCGAAGCTTATTCTCTAAAATTTGGATTGTGCGCTCTGACTGCTCGTCATTCTGAGAATGATACGCGGTCCTAAAAGTCAACCTAGTGCCCAAGGCACTCTATAAGCTCTTCCACAATCAAACTATATAACGCGGATCTCTATCCAAAATAATCATCACAGGGACCCCGTGCAATCTCACTATGTCCCTAACGTAAAGGTCGACAAGATGATCTACCGAGTCATTTACGCGCATAGGTATAAAGTGCGCCAACTTGATCAACTAGTCAACTACCACCCAAATGGCATCACTACCCCATTGAGCCCTCAGAAGGCCCACAACAAAATCCATCATGACATGCTCTCATTTCCACTCGGCGATAGGCAAGGGCTACAACATACCCGCTGGCCTCTGATGTTCGACCTTCACTTGTTGACAAGTAAGGCATTTTGACACAAACACGGCCACATCCTTCTTCATTCCCCTCTACCAAAACTGGCGGCTAAGGTCATGATACATCTTTATGCCTTCCAGATGCACCACAAGGCATGAATAGTGAACCTCTCGGTGTACTTCCTCTCGACAAGATTCCAGCACGAAGAGATTGTCACGGTATCTAATACTCGCATTGGGATACCTATTCAAGCCTTTCTCCACCTTTCCACTAGAGATCTTCTCCTAAAGGGATTCCATCTCAAGGTCACCCTTCTGTGCTTCTATTACTCGGTTTACAAGTGTAGGTTGTGCAACTACCGAAAACAAGGCTGCCGACTCAACGGACTTGCCAAAACGCAAGTCAAACTCCCAAAGGGCACCTAACATCTTCCATTCCCAGATGGTGATACTGGCCACACTACCAATGGATTTCCTACTCAAGGCATCGACTACAACATTGGCCTTTCTTGGATAATAATGTAGCTCGAAGTTATAATCCTCTATACACTCCATCTATCTTCTCTGCCTCAAATTCAAGTCTTTCTGTGTAAACAGATGTTTCAGACTCTTGTGATCAGAAAATACTTCAAACTTCTCAGTGTAACATCCCGACCTATGATTAGCCGATTAACCATGATTAATTGTGCCTAATGACTAATTAAGAGGAAATTCTGAATTAATTGCATGTGCATTGCATTATTTGTGTTTATATCTATTGGATGTAGGAATATCTATTTGTGTTTCTATTTTGTTCTGCGAATTGAAAGCCTTATCGGCATCCGATCACGAAATTGACTTGGTCTCCGTGATATTTGAAATTTTTAGAACCTTGTGGTAGGTTTAATTGAAATTCGATTCAAAGCGAATTAAATTAGATCAATCAATGCTCATTTGCTTAGTTTAATTAATTACCACCACTAGGTAAGCCTATATAAGGCCAACACACCTCTTAAACTCACTTCTTCATCACTTAATCTACACTCTTGTGACCAAAACGTGAGAGAGAATGAGAGACTAAGGAACTTAGGACCAATCTTGAGATAGAGAAGGACATTGCTAGGAGACTTGGAGAATTACTTAAGATTTTGACTAATTGAAGCTCAATTGGGTAGCCTAGGTAAGAGTTCAACCTTACAACTTTGGAATTGAGTCATTTAGCACATGAATACAAGAGAATTAAGGTGAATCATACATGAATTGAGCTCTAAAGTGTAGAAAGGAAGAATAACCATGCATGCATGCATTTCTATGACATTTTGAGTTTCAATTTCGAACAAATCTCACTTGCATGTGTTCATCCCACTCTTGTTTTGAGAATTCACCAAGTTTCACACCATTGCACCTTAGTTGATGATACTTTGAAAAGCTTTGAAATCAAGAAATACTTGCATGTTATGTTTTCTAAGACTTGAGTGTTGATTTGCACAATTGGCAAGCTTTTGGGCTTTGATTTTGCGAAACGATTTTGAATTCCCAATGTTTTCTAAGTTCATACATGTATCGTTAAGTTTTTGGCCCAAAAAGATGAGTTTTGATGCATTAAATTCAAGTTTTGCAGCTTGGAGGTGAATCTGGAAATTCCAGAATTCGACCTCTCTGCTTGAGCAACAAAACTTGCACACAAGCGACCACTCTGTGATCTTGCACTTCCGCTCAAGGGACCAAAAGTTCACTCGAGCGTGAAATGCAAGCTCCTAGAAGTTTTATCTTTTTGCAGGCCGCTCAAACAACAAGAGTTGCGCTCGAGCGAGAACCTCAGTCTTATGCTCGAGCGACCGTCGAGTGGCCGTCAAGCGAAGAATTTACACACCCAGTACTTTTGTAGAGTTTACATACCGCTCGAGCGACAGAAGTTGTGCTCGAGCAACCACTCATATTTTGCATGTTCGCTCGAGCGAATGAAGTTATGCTCGAGTGAAACCCCTGTTTTCAACAAGTTTTATTAAGTGTTTCCAAGTGTATTTTAGCATCCTCATTACATCCTAGACATTCCTAGGCTGAGATTAAAACATAATAAAAAGGATAAGACTTAGAAACACACTAAGAATGAAACGCAATGACTGTAATGAATCCCGAGCGTGTGTTTCAATGTATACATGTTATGTGTTGTTTGTAGGTCACGAGCCATAGGCTATCTGCTTTGTCTACTTTATCTGTTCTGCAATTGGAGCCATCTATGAGTAATAACTTTGTAAAGTTATGTTCAATTTATAAGTATTTTCTGAATGATATAAGATGATCAGTTTTCTGAAATGCTATATTTGGTATGAATGAATGATTGTTCAAGTTTCTGAAATTTATTTATGGCATCCTTAGTTTCAGATGACATTTGTTATCTGTTCTGTTATGTCCCAATTATGGGCCAACTATACGTCTCATGAGCCAACTGCTATGGATCCTTCTGTATACGTCCCATTTATGGGCCAACTATACGTCTCATGAGCCAACTGTATCGTCTCCATGCATGTGAGTCAATTGTATGCCTTTATGGTTATCCCTTCATAGATGAACTGTTTCTGCTTGTGCTAATGGATGTACCACGTATGATTAATTACAAATTTTGATTATGAGCATGATTTTGAATCTATTTCTAGTATGAACTCTGATTTCTGAACATAATTATGAATTCCGTTTTCTGTAACTGTTATGGACAATATTCATTAAACCCTTTATGCTGTTATTATTCACTGGGCTTTCACTCACTGTTTATATTATGTATGTAGGCGAGCAAGCGTGTCACGACCCAAACCTGGTACCCAAAGATTCGGCGTCGCAACTGGACGCCAATAAAGTAATTCTGAAATTTTCTATAGTAGTAGCGCAACGGATAAATTAAATAAATTAAAATAATATGATTGGGTACCAAAAGTTTATTAAAAGGAAACAAACATAGTCATTTGGGCTTTATTGTATTACAGGAGTCTGATAAAAAAAAAGGTCTTGGATAGTGATCCCGCTAAACCTCGTCACCTGAAAAGGGTAATAGCTATAAGCACATAGCAGAGTGAGAAATATTATACTGTGAGAATAGGGGTACAAAATAGCCATGGATAGTTATTTAAGCTAAAGCATTGACATAATTGAGTTGAATAACAAATTAATTAAGTGGCAGAAACGGAAATAAATAAGTATAACCACGCTACAGCACAGAACAGAACAGGGGTCACTAAAGTGACAATCAGAATAAGGGTCAGTGGATCCATGACAAACAGAGGACCACAAAGTGGTCAAGCAGGGGCCAATGGTTATTTAAGTCCCCCAAGGCATGGGACTCCCGTGGTAGTACTTACAAAACATAATTATTTATAAGGTTATAGTCAAATATTTTTTAAAATATAAACTAACCTATCCATGGGTTTCATTTTAAATAAATAGAATTTGAAAATTAATCCACGTAATTGAAACATTAATATAATTTCTAAAACATAACCTGTATAAAATGAATTATGGTGAGTCAAAACATACGTAAACTATATTATGATAACTCAAGACATATCTAAAACATATTATACTAGCTCAAGGTATAATATAACTCACCTTAAATTAATTTTTTAATCTTTCTTTCCACCACTCAAAGATCCCTCACCCGTGTCGTCCTCCTTTTCTACTTTCTTTTTCTTTTTCTGGTGCCCTTAACATGCCAATCCTCCTTATTTATAGGGAAGTAATCCGTGGGTAATAAGTTACGGAAGGTTCTGAGTGTTGACGCGTGTAAATCTTGGCAGATTCACCCTTATCTATTTATTTATTAAACTTGTTGAGTTTATCTCTTAGGATTTACTTTGGCCATTTTACTATTCTAAAGGTTATTACCTTCTTTGCTAATCGATGATGACTCCTAAAATTATATATGACTATAAGTTAGGTTCACGTCTAAAAACCTCACGACCCAACTATAAAACATCATTTATCACTTACTAAAATATTTAATGTGTGCTGTTTCACAATGTATTTCCTTAACAATTTAATCGATAAAATTCCCAATTTCCTAAATTATGCATTTATTTATTATTATTTATTTATTTATTTATTATTAATGTCATTACATGTATATATATATATTTTATTTTTGAGTTCTAGTTATTGTAATATTAAATTTAAAACATTCGGGTGTCACAAAGTGTGTGACCAGGCCTAAGCTACTGCCTGACGAGTTTTTGGGTCAGCTAGTCACCGTGCCTACCGTGGAGGTTCCTTTTTAAGAAGTCAAGTTTTGTGATCCTATTAAAGATGTTGTTTTTGTTTGGTTTGTCTACCTGTACATTGGGCGAAGTCCCTTATGATACTGTGTATGGAAGTTTGACATTATATTAAAAATTCTTATCTATCCCATGTACGTCTACACAGCTCAATGGACTACGTATATTTTGTATAATTGCTTCTGCAGCCTCTACATATATGTTATTCTGTACAGTGACCTTCAGTAATCCAAGGATTACTAGTCAGTTACGTCACTAAACCTATAGGGGCAGATTTGGGTCGTGACACTCACCATACTAGTAATGCTCCCAAATTTTCAAGGCAAAGATCACCGTTGCTAACTCTAAGTTGTGAGTAGGGTAGTTTTTCTCATGAGTTTTCAACTGCCGTGAGACATAGGCTACTACATTTCCCTCATGCATCAATACACAACCCAAACCTTCCCGCGAAGCATCACAATACACCGAATAGCCTAAACCCCTCTTCGGAATAATCAATACTAGAGCAGTGGTAAGTCTAACCTTAAGCTCTTGAAAAGACTTCTCACAAGTCTCATTCCACACAAACTTAACTCCCTTCCTCGTCAGTCTAGTTAACGGTGAGTCTAATCTAGAGAAACCCCTCACAAACCGACGGTAATACCCGGCCAACCCCAAGAAACTACAGATCTCAAAAGCATTCTTAGGTTACTCTCAATCTTACACTGCCTCTATCTTAGATGAATCTATAGTCACCTATTTTCCAGATACTACATGGCCTAAGAACTTAACTTCTCTCAGCCAGAATTCACATTTTCCAAACTTAGCATACAGTTTGTGGGCTCTAAGTAACTCATGTATTACCTTCAAGTGTTCCTTGTGTTCCTCCTTAGAGGGCGAGTAAATCAAGATGTCGTCCACAAAGACGACTACAAAGCGGTCTAGGAACTCACAGAAGATCCGATTCATCAAGTCCATAAACACAGCTGGTGCATTGGTGAGCCCAAAGGGTATCACTAGGAACTCATAATGGCCATACCGCGTATGGAATGTCGTTTTCGAAATATCCTTCTCCCTTACTCTCAACTAATGATAGCCTGATCTCAGGTCTATCTTAGATAAGCAACAAGACCCCTTCAATTGATCAAACAAATCATCTATACGAGACATTGGGTACTTGTTCTTAACAGTTATAGGGTTCAATTTCCAGTAATCTATACAAAGTCGCAACGCGCCATCTTTATTTTGGCAAAAAGAGCCGATGCCCCCAGGGTGAAGTACTAGGACACATGAAACCCTTATCTAACAATTCCTAGAGTTGAACTATCAACTCACTCAACTCGACAAGTGCAAATCTATATGGTACCATAGAAATTGGTACCGTGCCAGGCACTAAATCAATAGAGAACTCAATCTCTTGATGAGGTGGTAAACTAGTAAGATCATCCTGAAAAAAAACATCTAGGTATTCACAAACTATCCTTGGCAACTCAACTTGGACTTCATCGCACTCACTACTCAAGAAGTTGGCAAGAAGGCAACTAAGCTGACTCTACCCACGCGGATCATACACCGGTGATAAGACTATCCACCCGGTCTCCTAAAAAGTAGAAGCAATCACCACTCAGAGTACATAGAGTAACCCTCTAACGGTAGCAATCTATAACAGTGCGATAAGAAGACAACCAGTACATACCCAAAATAACATCAAAGCTAGACATATCAATCAACACAAATACAAAAAGAAGTCAGCGACCGGCAACTTCTATGTCGCAACCCCAACACCCTTACTTCAAAATAATCTCACCACCAATAGGCGACTCTACACAGAACGGAGATGCAAACTGAGCCAACTCCAACCCCAAAACCGATGCAAATGCAAACGATATAAATGAATGAGATGCTCCCGTATCAATCAACACATTAGCAACTGAATTGCAAAACAAGAAGGTACCTTTCACTACCAAAGGCGCTGGTACTAGAGCTGGTGCGATAACAGTATGCACACGCCGTGTAGGCCTCGGCTCAACTTGCTCACCTCTTAGAGTATAAATTGATGCACTAATTGAGCCGAAAAGGCTCCCTAATTGGCCTTTGAGGCTTGTGCTGACTGTGCCAGCTGGTGGCTTTGCGTCTGTCTTGAACCAGACGCGCCGGGTGTGCCACCCAACTAAGGGCAAAATCTCTTCATATGCCTCGCATGTCCACACTGATAATAAGTGAGCGGTTTTCCTCTCCCCTGACTCAGGCTCTGAGAATGAGCCGAAGACAATGTAGACCGTTGCCCTCCTCCCCTCTGCGGGCAAGCTGGGGATTTGTGGCCCAACTGACCACATTTGTTACAGGTAAAATGTCCCTGGCCACCTCTCCCAAAACCCAAACTCGACACTGGAAAGGTAGACCTCAACTATGCTCCTTGGGGTTACTGTGAGACAGGACCCCTCTATCTCTTACTGTCCCCCTGAATATCCTGACTCCTCCTAGAGCCCCTCATCCTCTCCTCCTCTATCTGCACTACGGTCTCTAGATGAGCCGTCGCCTCCACAAGGCGTCCATAATCCCTAATCATCGACCCGGTCACCTTGAACATAAGTCTGGTCCTCAACCTCTTCTCAAATTCCAAACAACGGTGCTCCTCGATCGCCACTAACTCTGGTGCAAACCTAGAGAGGCCAATAAATGTGGCCTCAAACTCGGCCACTAGTGTGTTCAACTGTACCAGCTTAGAAGATCGGTCTCTCAACTTCTCCCTAACCGTGAGAGGTAAAAACTTATCTTGGAAGGCGTCAACGAAAACCTTCCAAGTTGCTCCAATGCGCCCACGCGCATACTTCCACCATTGACCTGCATCTCCCTTCTACTGGAAGGATGCCAAGGTCACCTTCAAACCCCTATCTTCAATACCGAGCATCTCAAATGTCTTCATTATCTACTCTAGCCACTCATCCACTTTCAGTAGCTTCTTGGGATCGCCTAAAAACTCATCCGGGTTTGACCGGAAGAACTCTCGCTTCAGAAAAGATAGCTCTGCCTCAACTACTTGCGCCTAGACTTGATTTTCAGCCCTGAGGATGTCTATAGATTCCCTCAATGCTCCGGCCATTTCGCGGGCTAAGGTGCCCATGGCATGTTGACTAACTAGTTCGACCACATTGGCCTGACCAACACCCTCCTCCTGTATTAGAATATCATCCGATATCGGTATCTCTTGCCATCTCGGCCTACCACGCCTACCACCACATCCACGTCCATGTCCTGACATCCTAATAAAGGTAACAAAAGAGATTAGCATATTTATAAAAGTGCCGAAGCTAATTCACTCACGTCCTAATGTGGTGGACACTGGTAATTGACTCCACATAAGCACGTAGTCACATAAACATATACAAATTTCATTCCCGGATAATAACCGTCATGAGGCATTGCCAGAGTTCCAATTAGAAACAACAGTGATCAAGTGCTCTTCTAATAGGACTTCCAAGAACCTGTAGACTCGGTCAATATCTTATAAACTAAATCCCATACCTATATAATCACAAAAGCATAAGCAAGTTATCACATAGCATACCACACCTACTAATGTCTCTATCAAGCGAAACAAACCCATTGTAGTAATACCACTTCCCACGTACCCAAAGTATTCAAACCCGATACGTTCTGATACCAAGTTGTAGCACCCCAAATAAATATGATACATCCCAACTCATAAGCGGAAAAATAATAGAGACAATATACTTTCATTCATCAGAGTCCGTATACAAAAGATGACACATGCAATATACATTCATAAATGGCTTATCATGAATCTACAGCATGTGTTACAAGTGATAAAGAAATGAAAGTCAACAGATATTCACATGCCCTAATAGCTTACATCTTTCCATGGTCGTGCTTGGTTACAACAAAAAGGACACAAATCCAATACATATAAAGCCCTTGGCTAGAATTTAAAACAATTAGCACGATACAAAAAGAGAAAACCTTTAGCCCATATTTCCCTCAAGCTATTGCCTTGGTAGAGGCATGTCACCAACACCTGAAAATGATTTTTCCCAAGTAGGGTGAACCAAAACCCAGTAGAAATAATCTATCACAATATATGAGTCTTAACAAAGATATAAGTACAATGTGCATATAAAATGCTTATGACAAGCCATTCATATTCCACAAAATCATAAAGGACCAAATTTTATATCTCAATGCATTGTTCTTCAATTCAAATCAAATCAATTCATTTCATCTCAAGTCATGAGCCAATTTCATTATTTTCTAGACACCCAACTGAGACTACAACTCAATGGTTCTCTAATCAACACAACAATCACACAAATACTTTAATTTGCCATTTTATAGAAATTTCGTCCGTGGGAATCGACACCCATGTATACGCGCGATTTCGGGACTTTCACCCTAGATTCACAAGCCAACTTAATTAAACAGAGTACATCCCCTTTCTCCTCCCAAACATCATACATATACAATGTATTTAAAACATCGTCATATTCAATGACAACCAACAAGAGATTGGTTTCAATTCACCTAATCTTCATGCAATTTTTACAATAATCATAGCTATCCTCCATCGACAGACTAATACAAATATTGACCAATACAGATATTTCTAAACAGATATTCAATCTCAAGACAGATAATTTATTCAAAATTTCATAGGTGAGTGATAATACATATTCTTCTTCACCATTTATGTCAATATCCATTTAATTTCACATTTTCAATACCAATTCTATTAATTTATACGAAATAAATATTTAAAGCATTTTGAGGCAAACTCCCTCTTTCTCATGTATCAACCCAAAGGCCAAAATCAACTATTTTGTCACAATACAATCTCACATTTAACCACATAACCATTCATAACTCATTCATATAGAAACCCCATTTTTGCTTTAATACCCAAACCCTAGGTTTGTTCATAGTACACCCAAATCCCACCATTTCTACACAACAACTCATAACTAAGTTAAAACACATATGAAAGTATAGAAAATCCCTACCTCAAGCTTAAAAGACCAAAGAAAGAGATGGAGGAGCTTCAAGAACGCCGAAACCATGCTTTAATCGGATCAAAAGGAAGCTCTTGAGACGTACTACCTTTTTAACCAAAGGACACAGGTAGAGAACCCACTAGATCTAGATGAAAAATGTAAAGAGAGAGAGTTTTAGAGAGAAGAGGTCTCGATCTAGGGTTTTAGAACAAAAGGTATGAAAAAGTGAAGTAAAAAGGTGTTGTTACGAACTGATATACGCACAGCTCACTCAAGCGCAAGAGTTGTCACTCGAGTGACCAGACACAAATAAGTCACCTCGTTTGAGCACAATAAGCTTAGCTCGATCGCAGAATACACACTTCCAGAAGTTTTACAGACAAAAGATCATCACTCGAGCGCAAGAGTCTTCGCTCGAGTGAAAAACAATACCTTTGCAGTATATTTGCAGGCCGGCAAAGGTACTGGGAGCTCGCAAAGCTCACTCGAGCGAAAAGGCCAAAAACTAGACAACAACAATTTGAACCAACTAGCAACCAACCTGTTCCAAACACAATCAACGCACTCCAAAACTCAATTTCAATGAGGAATAAGGGAAAAGAGATAAGAATAACAATACAGAATCACGAAACTCACCGAGATCACTATAATTTCACCCCATAAGCTTGTGCAATTTCACCATGAAGATAATCACCAAGATTATCGTAAATAGACTAAAAAATATTTTGAAGGGCCTTATCATGCCAAACCAATCTGCATTCGTGTCGGGGCGTTTGAGTTAGGACAACATTATTGTAGCCCATAATTACTTGAAACTTAGGAAAAGGGGTACCATAGGCCATATGGCTATCAAGTTAGACTTTAACAAGGCTTATGATAGAGTGGAGTAGGATTTCTTATTCGAGGTATTGCTAAAAATGGGATTTCACATTAATTGGATTCGTTGGGTTGTGGAATGCATGTCTACTGTTACTTTCACTATTTTTGCAAATGGTGAAAAGAGAGTATCAGTTACTCCCACTCGCGGGTTGCGCCAAGGAGATCTTTTGTCACTATATTTATTCATCTTACTGATGTGCTATCTCAGCACCTAAATAGAAGTCTTTGGAATAAATAAATCTCTGGGTTGAAACTAGCTAAACAGTGTCTGACCTTGTCACATTTGTTTTTTGCGAATGACATGCTTCCCTTCCTCAAAGCCGAAGAATGTGAGTGTCAAGCAGTGTTGGACATTCATCAAGTTTATTGTCATGCCTCGGGACAAGTGGTGAACTTTGATAAATCTAATGTTCAATTCTCCTCTAACGCTTCTATCGATCATCGTAATTCTATTTGCAACCCGTCTGATTTTAGAATGGCCCAACCTGATGCGAAATACTTGGGATTGCCATCTTTTTGGGAAAGATCCAAAATAGAAGCTTTCGAGTTTTTTATTGAGAAGGTCCTAATTTTTGTCACAAGCTGGGAAGGAGATTTGGATAAAGCAGTGGTTCAGGCCATCCCCTCTTATGCAATGTCATGTTTTGTTTTTCTAAAAAAATTCTATGCTGAGCTTAACTCTTACATTAACAAGTTTTGGTGGAGGAAAATCCTGAGGAAAAAGGAATTCATTGGTTGAACCGGGGAGAAATGACACTGCCAAAGTCTATAGGTAGAATGGTTTCCGAGATTTCAACTCTTTCAATATGGCTCTCTTAGGCCGTCGAGGGTAGAGGTTGTTGAAGTATCCAAATTTGTATTGTTCTCGCATTTTGAAAGGTATATACTTTCCTAATTCATGTTTCATGCAAGCAAAAAAGGGGCGACAGGTGTCATGGGCTTGGGCTAGCATTCTACAAGGTCGACAAATGTTAGAAAAAGATATTAGATGGCAAGTGAATGATGGGGCTAATATTCAGTTTTGGAAAGATAAGTGGATTTCATCCATTCCTAGGTTCAGAGTGCTCTCTCTGAAGCCAGAGGGAACTGAGATTCAGTTAGTGAAAGATATGATTGATGTTTCGACTAAAAGTTGGAACGTTGATTCTTTGAAACAGCTTGTGACTGAGGTGGAAATTGAAGCTCTCAATTCAGTACCTATCACTTTGGAAAGTATGACAGAGTCCCTATCACTTTGGAAAGTATGACAGATTCGGTGAAATCGGGTTATTATAAGGCAAAGGAGATGGTGAGCAATCTTAATTCTCTTCAACCCTTTACCTCCTTCCAAGTCCTAAGCAAGTTATGGAAGAGGATTTGGATTCTTAACGTCCCTCCAAAAATCAAACATTTTTGGTGGCGGGTTTGTAAAAATGCTCTGGCCATAAAAAAGAATCTATGGAGGAGGAGATGCGCGGTGTCTAATTTATGTCCTATTTGCCTATTTCAACTAGAGACTATTGAACACCTCCTCTTTGAGTGTAAGTGGGCTCGAGCAGTTTGGTTTGGCAATGATCTTCAATTTTCTGCTATTGGAGGTCCTGGGCAGTCGGTCTTGAAGTGGTTGTGTGACTTGTTAGATCAACTTCAGTCAATTCAAAAATGTGATGAATTTGTTACCTTGATTGCTTTGGATTGGATGGTACATTTGGAAGGATCGAAACAATTTTGTTTTCAATCATCATCCTATTGAGCCCTCCTCGACTTTACTTTGAGCTCGAGCAACGAAAGAGGAATTTGATTCTGCAACTGAGTCAAAGAGGAACAACAATTCTAGATTTTGAAAGTGAATCCATTGAGGGGAAGTGGGTGACAGGCCCTTAGAATTGGGGGTTTTAAATTAAATTTTGATGTGGCAATTAGGAATTACTCCTTGGTGGCTATTATTACAGTACTAGTGATGGATGAAAGAGCTAGGTTGATTGGTGGCCTTACTAGGAGATGGGTTTGCACTTCTTCTTTGTAAGATGAAGCCTTAGCTTGCAAAAGTGCGTGCCAACTTGCACATTCTTGCAGCTTTAGATCAGTGGAGATTGAAGGAGATAACCAGAATGTTATTTACCTATGTGTATTAAAGAATGTTCCACCATAGAAATGTGGTGCAATATTTACTGACATTAAGCGGAAGGCGGCCCACGAACACTTTTCCTTCAGTTGGTAGTCCATATGTCTGTTTTGTTAGTTTTCCTTAGAAGGTGGTTTCCTTTGATCTAGTTTTGAATGCTTCATATGTTCAAAAAAAAAAATTAGCAATACATAAGAAGTGGGGATTTTAGTGATAGTATTGTGTTTGCGGAGTTGTCATTACGAGGGATAATAGAAAAGAGTGGTACAAGAAACGGTGCACTAGAGGCTATTATGCCACGAAGTTGCAAACATTTCATTTTCTATCAACTTTTGGATGAATTTTGGTTGTCAGAGTAAATTGAAAAAAATTAAAATAATAAAGGCCAAAATGAGAAAAAACTTTAAGGGGCAAAATACAAAAATATTGAAACCTAAGTGGGGCAAATTGTAATTTGTTCTAATTTGTATAGTAACGCTTTATTATGCCATATGGAGCCATATGGTCTCTGATGTGGTGCCACACTGCTGTTGACGTGGCATTTTACATTTGAAATTGGATGAAAGTTGACTTGGGGAATGTACGAGCACGAAATATTGTCCTCGTATAATCCTGTTGATCAAGTCTGCACTCCTCCAAACGTCGTCGCTTTACTCCCTGAAAACACAAACGTGAGCTAGCCGGCGGGTGTGTGCTGGATACCTCTCCGATGCCTAAGTCAGCAAAATAGACAGATAGACAAAAGCTCTGTGTATTCGGGAATCAAAGTTGTGTTACCTCTCCATAGGTGATGTTATGAGCTTTTATAGGTTCCGCGTGGCACAATCCCAGTAGGACTCTTGCTCCACCATGTAGAGTCCTCATAGGAATCACATTCCTGAAAGATAATGCTTATCCTTCAACACCCCCCTCACTACTTAAACCACGTGAGATGGTTCTACCATGGTTGGATGTCAATACGACCGAGATAACATGGCCATGCTAAAGCCGCAGACTAGACCGAGCTCCCACTAACTCGGTTCTTCCTTAGACATGTGTACCTCGGTTTGACATATTCCAACTAGGTTGTCTGGGTCCGCACTTACCACAACGAGCTTGGACCAAGCTAAACCAATAGCAAGGTTCTGAGGAAACCTCAACATACTTCGGCTCAATATGGTATGACCGAGCTAACTGTTACCGCTCTGAGTGTGGTGACCGAGCTAACTGCATAGCTCTCTTGGACCGGGCTAACTTTAGAGCTCTTTTGGACCGGGCTAACTTCTAGGCTCTTTTACTCGGCCTCTCTTACTATGGCCCATAGATCGTCCCATTTACCCAGATCGGCCCAATTTACTTATAAATTACCCTCTCAATTGCCCCTTAATCCCATATGCGCAGCATGATAGGGATTATCTTTTACTAGCCGAGCTAAAAACTTTAACTTTTCAACCGAGCTAAATCCACACCGGGCTACCCTTCTGTCCAATCAAAACGTCTCTTCAGTCGCTGTAACTGAATCGCTTCTTATTCCAAGAACACGTGGCATACTCTCATTGGCCCAATGCAGCTGTCACGCCGTCTTCGTACTTCGCGTATTTTGAATAGTCCCGCCCAATTTCTCCTTCTTTACACAAAAACTACTCATTTTGAATCTACCCTGTCTACTATTCATCATTTTCTCTCTCTTTGAGCTTCTTCTCCTTCATTCTCTTGCAACTGTGGAGCTTGTGTTCGTTGCTGCTACTACCTCCATCTTCAGTGCCTTCACCTTGAACTGGTAAGTGGTTCGAATCTTCTTCCTTTCTGTTGATTTCGTACCTCTTTTACAACACAAAGCATGTTTTATTTGTATGTTTTTCAGAGCACATTCCACTTTTGCTTCCATATTTCTGGGAAAAACCACGCAATAGAACCACTTGATTTTACGAATAATCTGAAAAATACTGTATTTGATCCAAAACCACACATCAACCGAACTAGGATACTGTTTGTATTAGATGCAAGCCTAGCCACACCCAACAACCACACTAAAACTTCACGCCATACTTGCGGTTTCCATAGGTTAGGGACCTTTTGTTTCTTTTAACCGAGCTACTGAACCGTACTAGGTTTGCGCAATACCACGCTAGAAAGCCTCAACCACCGACCGAGCTAAAACTTGGGGCTAAACCAGCTCCCTTAGTTCAAACCGAACTAAGAACACTGCCCCAAAGGCTCAACCGGGCTAAAGCCCCTTGCTTAAACCGAGCTAAGACTGGATAGCATCCCACGTAGCCTAGCTAGGACTTCATTTATTTTGCCTAGGTTTCTTGTAGCACGGTCCCACGATCTGTGCTTAACACCTTTCTTTTTCACTTTGCAGACTCTGACTAGGTTGCCTAGGCACTCCTTTGAGCGCTCAACCGAGCTACTCAGCGTCGTTTCTTGACCGAGCTAATACTTGAGCTAATTTATTCATAATTTAATAGCAAATGGGCAAATATAGGTTTTTAGTAAACTCACCAGGGGCCATGGCCGAGTTCCGAAGAGACTACCATATCCCTGATGACGTCCACCTCACCTTAGCCGAACTAGATACCACACCCTAGGGGAACCCTGGCTTTGTTCCCTTTACCCTTCTTTCTATTGTAGAAATCGGCCTAAGATTCCCCGTACAACCCCTTCTTTGTGAATTCCTCAGACAAACAAACCTTTGCCCTACCCAACTTTCACCAATTTTTACCGCATAATAAATGGCATAGCCAAGCTAAACTGTCGGGCTGGCCTTAATCTCGGTCTAGCCGAGCTCTTCCACCAATACTCCATAGGGTCGGCTGAAGATGGCTGGGTTTACTATCTTAGAATAAGGCGCTGTCGTGAAAAGATAATAAAAAATACCCCGGATAAAGATGTGAATGATGACGATTTCTTTTGGGTATCTGGGAACTTTGAGGACCAACAAGCCCAGATCTCAAGCGACAGAATAAACTGGAACAAGGGTGTAGCCGGTAGGATTACCTCGGCTCAATTCCATGCTTTTCTTTACTTCGGTTTTGTTGTCTTGAACCGTTCTAACTGTTGCCTTCCTTCATGCAGATTTGGACTTTCTCAAGTCCCAATATAGCTACCCCAACTTGAATGTTCTTCGTGCCGCGCTGCGATATCCAAACAGAAGTTGGACCAAGCTTCTGAATTTTGAGCCGACCTACCAATACAGCAGCAGACGAAAGACCAAGGTAACTGACTTTTTGTTGGAAGCCTCTCCTGAACCGGACCCAACCTTGCCTTAAATCAATCTGATCCCTTTAACCGCTGAACAAGAAATGGCCAAGAAGAGAGCCGTAAAAGTCCTCCTCATCGAGACAAACCAGCCCGAGGTACCGCCCGCCGGTCAAACACAGGAGACCGTGGTAGCCTTACCATCCCACCAGCCTTCATCATCTCGGGCAAGCAAGCGTGCTCGGACTTCCATAACCAAGCCACGCCTTGTTGACGAGGATGAAACCGTGGTGCCTCACACCACTCCACCAAGCCCCCCACCTGAGCGCTCAGACCGAGCTAGCTCCTTAAAGTGGGTACCAAAGATCACGTTTTAGAACCGCGCTATCAAGGATTCTGACTCAGTGGTCGTAGAAAAAGACCACTTGATGGCATTCAACCTTGCTAAAAGCGTTTGCCTTCCAGCCGACATGAAGCACCACGACCACCTAACCGAGCTAAAAGCCCTTCGCTCGTCCACAAAATCAATGGTGCTGGTAAGTAGCTCATTTGCTTATCTTTCAAATTTTTACAACTTTCGGCTCGATTTTACTGAAAAGTTTCTTACCATCCTTTTGCAAGCCATACAGAAAAACCACATCGTTCACAAGCAAGTGTTGGAACTTCGAAAGACCACCAGGCAGGCCTTGGCCGAGGCTAATAAAAAAACGGCCGAGCTAAAAGAGTCCCAAAAAAAGGTGGCTGAGCTAGAGACCGAGGTGGCTCGACTCACCGGACTAGTTACCTTGGCTGATGCTGATAAACAAAAGGCCCTGGCCATGATGAAAGATAAATACCTGCGCGAGCTGGCCAAGCTCGATGGCAAGAAGTGCGCGAAGATCGCCGAGCTGAAGAAGAAGGCAGAAGACGCAGAGGACCGGGGCTTCAATGAGAGGGGAGGCCACTTACATTAAGCAGTGCGAGGCGGCCAAAGACCTTTTCTTCAAATGTAGATGGAGGGCGGCCGTGGCGCAGCTCGGTCACGGCCCAGATACCGAGGTCTTCAACCCTCCTTCGTATTTCATACCGAGCTCGATGGTGGAGTATGCTGCTACCATTCAGCAGCAATTTCTTCAAGAGGAGGAGGATGAAGATGCTGCTTTAGAAGATAACACCCAGCTCGGTCGCCAGTCTATCTCCCCAACTCCAGTGGTCTCCATCTCACCTTTGCCTGCTGTGTCTGATGCGGTGCCTCCAACCGAGCTGAACCAAGAGGTGCTTGTAACAACCGATCTACCTCTGGGTAACGGCCGGGTTGTTTTGGACACCGACCTAGATGACCTTTTCTCTTGATTTTTCTTTTTTGTCTAGCAAAAGAATTTGTAACCGGGCTAAGGCCTTGCCTTTTGTACTTCTGATTTGTGTTTATCAATGAAATCTTCTTTTGCTCCAACTGTTAGTTTGGTTTTTTTCCATGCTTGTATTTTACCTTCCAAATGTAATCTGAATGTAGTGTAACATTCTCTGGCCGAGATATTTTATCCCGGTCTTAACTTTGCAATCTCTGGTCTTACCTGCCAACCTCTTCAGTCTAGGTCTTTACCTGGGCTGAAGATCGTAATAAGTGGTATTCCAGCCAACCATTCTTCAGCCTTGATCTTTATTTCGGTTGAAGAGTACTAAGTGCTGGTTTTTCCAGCCAACCACTCTTCAGCCTTGATCTTTATCTCGGTTGAAGAGTACTAAGTGTTGGCTTTTCCAGCCAACTACTCTTCAGCCTTGATCTTTATCTCGGTTGAAGAGTACTAAGTGTTGGTTTTTTCCAGCCAACCTCTTCAGCCTAGATCCTTATCTCGGCTGAAGAACAATAAGTGTTAGTTTTTCTAGCCAACCTCTAAGTTGGTTATTTCTGCCAACCTAGAGTGAAGTGTTTGGTTATTCCTACCAAACGTCCTGCAGCCTGGATCCTTATCCTGGGCTTAGAAAAGGTGTTGGTTATTCCAGCCAACCTCTAAGTTGGTTATTCCTGCTAACCTAGAGTAAAGTGTTGGGTTATTCCGACCAAATGTCCTGCAGCCTGGGTCCTTATCCTGGGCTTAGGAGAGGTGTTGGTTATTCCAGCCAACCTCTAAGTTGGTTATTCCTGCCAACCCAGAGTGAAGTGTTTGGTTATTCCGACCAAACGTCCTGCAGCCTGGATCCTTATCCCGGCTTTAGGAGAGGTGTTGGTTTTTCCAGCCAACTTCTTCAACACTGATCCTAATCTTAGCTGAAGAGAGTGCAAAGTTGGTTATTCCAGCCAACTATGCTTTCGGTGTGCCTAGCTCACTAAAACAATCTTTACAAAATAACTCAATTATGCTGAAAAGAAAACTACTTGTTTTATTGAGAAAAAGAAAAATTACAAGTACTTTAAAGAAAAGCTAAAAATAAAATAATTTGAGATTGGCTGTGTTCCATGGCCTGGGAATGGTTTTGCCGTCTTCATCTTCCAAGTGGTATGCCCCTTTTCCTGCTAATCCAACCACCTTGTAAGGTCCTTCTCAATTAAGCCCTAACTTACCATCTCCGGGTACCAAGGTGTTTCCCATCACTTTGCGTAGTACCCAATCTCCGATTTTGAATTGTCTCGGATGTACTGTTTTGTTATACTTTCTGGACAACTCTTGCTGGTACGAAGCAATGTGAACCAGTGCTTTTTCTCTTCTTTCTTCTGCAAGGTCGAGTTCCAGTGCTATGGCTTCTCCATTTAAGTCTGGATCAAAATTTTCACCTCTAATTGCGGGGAGGCCAACTTCCAGTGGGATTACTGCTTCCATGCCATAGGCCAAGGAAAAAGGTATTTCGCCAGTAGACCGCCGAGGTGTGGTACGGTAAGCCCATAAAACGTGGGGAAGCTCCTCAGCCCACTTGCCCTTTGCTTTCTCTAACCTTTTCTTCAATCCATCCAAGATGACTTTGTTTGATGCTTCCGCTTGGCCATTTGCTTGGGGGTATGCCGGTGTAGAGTTGTAGAATTCTATCTTGTATTCTTCACAAAAGCCCCTAAAAATTTTACCGTAGAACTGAGTGCCGTTATCTGATATTAGAGCTTTTGGTATGCCGAACCGAGTGATGATATTCTGCCAGACGAACTTCTTCACATCTTTCTGCTTTATTGATGCTAGTGCTTCTGCCTCCACCCACTTTGTGAAGTAGTCTATTGCTTCAAGAAAGAACTTTCTGTTTCCAGGTGCTGTTGGAAGTGGTCCTATTATGTCCAAGCCCACATTGCGAAGGGCCATGGGCTAGTTAGGGGTAGAAGCTCTCTGGCTGGCTGATGTATTTGGTGTGCGAACTTCTGGCATTTCTCGTACTTCTTGACGTATTTTTCTGAATCTGCTTGCATGTATGGCCACCAATATCCTTGCGAAATGGCTCTATAAGCTAATGATCTTCCTCCTTGATGGCTTCCGCAAATGCCTTCGTGTATCTCGAACAAGAATGCTTCAACTTTGCAGGGGTGGACACACTTTAGGTAAGGTCCTGTAAAGGATTTCTTATACAAGGCCATTGATGGGGAGAGCCAAAATCGCTGTGACTTTGCTCTTATTTTGTTGGCCTCTTTCTTTTCTTCCGGTAAGACGCCTTCTTTTAAGAACATTATAATGGGATCCATCCATGAAGGGCCTAGTTCGGCACAACATACCTCTTCTACTTCGGGTTCTTCAATGCTTGGTCTTGGTAGGTAGTCAATCAGTAACGGATGAGGGATGGATGTATCTGCCATCGAAGCAAAACCCGCTAGTTTGTCTGCTCTGCTATTTTCTTCCCTGCCGATCTGCTCTATTCGCACTACTTCAAATTTCTTGATCTCCTTTCTGACTAACTCTTGGTACTTAGCCATCCTATCATCTTTTGCCTCGTAGTTGCCTGAAATTTGGTTTACCACCAGCTGTGAGTCACTGTAAACCATTAGCTCGGTGGCCTTCATGTAGAATGCTGATTTTAGGCCAGCCAGAAGCGCTTCATACTCCGCTTCATTGTTTGATGCTGGGAAGCCAAGGTTGACTGCTTGCTCCACTATTAGGCCATCTGGCGAGATGAGGACTATGCCCAGTCCTGCTCCATGTCTGTTAGACACTCCATCTACGAAGAGCTTCCACATCTCTCCAACGAATAGTTTCCAGCATGTGGAGGGATCGGATGATGTCTTGGGGTCATGAGTGTTGCTGGTGTTTTCTTCAAGGTCCATGCTTGCTGTTTGCCCCTCATTATCTGATTGTACCAAGTCTTTATCTGCTGATGAGTCTTTGGTTGGTGTAGCATGGTTTGCTTCTTCCTCCCTTTGCTCACTCTGGTCTGCCTTAGGATCTGATTGGGTATCTTGTACCAGGGGTTGCGCTATTCCGGCGACAATTTCCATCCCCTTGGTTGTATCAATCAAGTCCACTAGACAAATGTGATGACTTCCTAGGGTGAATTCTGCGACAAAGTCTGCCAAAGCTTGGGCTTTTATCGCGGTTCTGGGTTGAAACTTGATGTCGAACTGTCCCAACTCTACTGCCTACTTCAAGATTCGCCCAGAAAAGTTCGCTCTCTCAAACAAAGCTTTTAATGGAAAGGCTATGAGAACGATTATGGTGTGGGCGTGAAAGTAATGTAACAACTTCCTTAAGGCCATCATCAAGGCTAAGGCCAATTTTTCCAATGGTAAGTTCCTGGTTTCTATGCCCAACAATATCTTGCTGACATAAAAGATGGGCAAATGTTGGATTCCTTCCGCTCGGACCAACACTGCGCTAATTGCGTGCTGTGAAACTGCCAGGTATAGAAATAGTTCTTCTCCAGGTATTGGGGTTACTAGCAATGGTGGAGAAGACATGTATTCTTTCAAACTTTCTAGGGCGCGGTCGCATTCTTCATCCCACTCAAACTTGGCTTTTAATGCTTGAAATAATGGTCGACATCTGTCTGACGACAGAGTTATAAACCGGTTGAGCGCAGCTGCCATGCCGGTGAGATGTTGCACTTCTTTTACTGAGTTGGGCCTCTTTAGATCTTGGATTGCTTTGATCTGAGAGGGGTCTGCTTCTATACCTCGGTTGGTCACCAGGAAGCCTAGGAATTTGGCAGATCCTACGCCGAACGCACACTTGGATGCATTAAGGCGTAGCTTGTGCCTCTTCAGGATCTGAAACATCTCGCCTCTTCAGGATCTGAAACATCTCGCCTAGGTCCCTAAGATGGTCATTCTTATCCTTGCTCTTGACCACTATGTCGTTGATGTAGGCTTCCATTGTTCTACCTAATAATGGTTCGAACATCTTGGTGACCATCCGTTGGAATGTTGCCCCTGCGTTCTTAAGGCCAACGGGCATGACCTTGTAACAGTATAGTCCTCTTGGTGTCGTAAAAGATGTGACCTCCTGGTCTGGCTCATACATAGCGATCTGATGGTAACATCGGTACGCATCGAGAAAGCTAAGGCGGTTGTGCCCTGCCGTCAAATCTACCAGTTGGTCTATCCGTGGTAGAGAAAAGCTGTCCTTTGGGCATGCCTTGTTGACTGTTTTGTAGTCCACGCAGACACGCCATTTTCCATTCTTCTTTGGCACCACTACTGTATTGGATATCCACTTGGGATAGTGCACTTCTCTGATGGCTCCTGCCTCTAGGAGGTTTCCCACTTCTTCTGCCACTATCTCGGCGTGGTGGAGTGCTGATCTGCGAGTGCACTGAATAATTGGTCTGGCAGTTAGGTGGATGTTCAATTGGTGACAAATGAAGCTTGGGTCAATGCCAGGCATGTCATACGGCGTCCAGGCAAACACTTCGATGTTAGAGGTCAAGAATTCCATGACCTCTATTCTCTCAGTGCTGGACATAGATGAGCCAAGCAAAAAGAACTTATCCGGGTTCTTTTCATCTATTCTTACTTGTACCAAGTCTTCCACTACCTTCTGTTCAGCGGCTTTGCCTACATCCGCAAATAATTCATTACTCTCAGGTTCTTCCACCATCTGAACAAACCCCTTGGTAGCGCGGCTGCCATTTACTGTGACGAAGCATTGCTTGGACATAATTTGGTCTCCAAAGACCTCTTCAATTACCCCGGCTTCATTGGGGAATCGCATTACTTGATGGTAGGTTGATGCTACCGCTCTCATGGCATGCAGCCATGTCCTTCCCAAGATTATGTTGTAAGTGGAGGGCACTTTCAATACCCAGAATTCCACTTGTTTCGTCATGCTTCCTGCTCTGACTGGGAGGATTATCTTGCCAACTGGCCACTCTAGCATTGAGTTGAATCCGATCAGGGGAGATACGACAGGTGCCAAGTCCTTGTCCTTCAGTTTCAATTGTTTGAAGGTTTCGTAATACATTATCTCGCATGAGCTCCCTTGGTCAATCAAAATTCGCTTGATGTCGTAATCCTTGACGCGGAAAGTGATGACCAGTGCATCATTGTGGGGGCAATATATCCTCGCCAAGTCTTTGTCTGAAAAAGACATGACGTTCGTGGCCTCTGTTCTCCCATTTTTAATGGTAGGTTGTGCACTTAATACCTCCCTTAAGTGCTCAGCCTTCTTGATCATTCGCCTGAGCTCACATACTCGCTCAGGTTCGAATACCCCATGTATTACGTTTATCACGCCTTGAGGTGGGGCGTCGATCGGCACTCCGTCTGGGTGATCGTGGTTCTGGAGAGCTAGCTGTGTCCCTCCTTCTATGTACTGGTCCAAGCGCCCGGCTGCCACTAACTCTTCTAATTGCTGTCTCAACGGTGTGCAATTTTCAGTGTGGTGTCCTTTTTCCTTATGGAAGGTGCACCGAGATTTTTCGTCATAGTCCTTTTGCGCTTCTCCTAACTTAGCTGGCCACCTAACGAAAGGTTCATCACGTATCTCACTGAGAATCCGATAGATCAATTTTTTGAACACTGTGGTAATGGCAGTGCGAACTCTCAACCATCTTTTATCTTGGTCCTCTCCGTTGTCCCGCCTGCCTCGCTTGTTTCTGCTTGGACGTTCTACCGTATTGACTTTTGCCGAAGTCTTTTTATTTAGTATTGCGGCTGTACCAGACTTTATTTTAGCACGGTCGCCATCCTCTTCCACCCGAATGTGCTGGTGTACCCTCTCCATTAAGGCTTCCATTGTGAGAGGGGCGTCATGGTAATTGAGTCCCTCAGCCTGTTTCCGACTGGAAGACCTCTTTTGTACTGTGCGATGGCGAGATTTGTGGGGCAATCTCCTATCTGGTTGAAGGTCTCCCAATAGCAACTGTTGTATGACCTCAACGTCTCCTTGTCGCCCATGTCAATGGAGAGTAGTTGGTCGATCTCCACCGGCGTCTTGGTGTTTGTTCTGAACCTTGTCACGAACGCCTCTGCCAATTGTGCCCAGGAGGCTATGCTGCCTTCTGGTAGCCTTTCAAACCAAGTTAAACCTAGGTCGCCAAGGCTGGATGGGAATAGGATGTACATTAAAGCTTCGTTCCGTCGGTATACAGCCATAACCTGGCGAAAGTGCCTTAAGTGCATGTAGGGGTCTGTCTTCCCCTCATAAGTGGTGAACTTAGGCTGGTTAAAGCCTGAAGGAAGAGGTGCGTTCTCTATTGCCAGAACGAACAACGAGGTTTGCAATCTAGCTAATACCTTGTCTGCTGGTTCGTAAGCCATGCGCGGTATTGGCATTCCGGCCTCGACGCTTCCATGCATCCGAGGAGCCAACCGCTGAAGGGCTGAAACTCTGCGTGGGTTGCATGCCCTGGTATCCTCCTTCCATCGTGCCTTTTCTTCAAGCACAGTCCGTAGGTCGGACGATCAAGGCAACTCTGTTTGCCTGGATGCAGTCTGGTGTGTGCGTGAGGGCCGGTAGGTGCTTCCCTCAGTACATGACCGCTCAGTCCTCGTTCTCTTAGACCTGGAGTAACGAGTCCTGGTATTCCTTGATTGAGTGTCGCCTGTTTTCAGGCTTCTGCTCTCTGCGATGGTGTGGTATGCCTACCACGATCTTCTGAGTGGCGATGGGGCGTGGTTCTTTTGTGCCCTTCTCCTGTCGCCACCCATTTTCCTTTGATATGGCGTTTCATAGCCTCCATGTCCGCCGCCATCTTTCTTATTAGTTCATCCTGCTCTTTTACGCGATCCTCCAGAGCTTAAGGGCCGATTCTTCGCCTCTGCCTTTTAGGACTTTGTGAGTGAGAGCAACGGGGGCTGTTATTCCGCCTCCCCCTTGCATCCCTTCGGGGGTTCTGTCGCTAGGGCTCTAAGTCCGCCATGGGAGGAATAGAAGGCAAACCTTCGCGCCTCCCACCCCCCTCTGGGGTTTGTCCGTCGATGGCGGACTGGGGCAAATCTTCATTGTGCGTCATTGCTCCCAATTAGCGAGGGAAACTTGATCAAGAGGTTTTGTTCTTTGTTTGATCTTCCCACAGACGGCGCCAATTGTACGAGCACGAAATATTGTCCTCGTATAATCCTGTTGATCAAGTATGCGCTCCTCCAAACGTCGTCGCTTTACTCCCTAAAAACACAAACGTGAGCTAGCCGGTGGGTGTGTGCCGGATACCTCTCGGATGCCTAAGTCAGCAAAATAGACAGATAGACAAAAGCTCTGTGTATTCGAGAATCAAAGTTGTGTTACCTCTCCATAGGTGATGTTATGAGCTTTTATAGGTTCCGCGTGGCACAATCCCAGTAGGACTCTTACTCCTCCATGTAGAGTCCTCCTAGGAATCACATTCCTGAAAGATAATGCTTATCCTTCAACACCCCCCTCACTACTTAAACCACGTAAGATGGTTCTACCATGGTTGGATGTCAATATGACCGAGATAACATGGACATGCTAAAGCCGCAGACTAGACCGAGCTCCCACTAGCTCGGTTCTTCCTTAGACATGTGTACCTCGGTTTGACATATTCCAATTGGGTTGTCTGGGTCCGCACTTACCACAACAAGCTTGGACCGAGCTAACCAATAGCAAGGTTCTGAGGAAACCTCAACATACTTCGGCTCAATATGGTATGACCAAGCTAACTGTTACCGCTCTGAGTGTGGTGACCGAGCTAACTACAGAGCTCTCTTGGACCGGACTAACTGCAGAGCTTTTTTGGACTGGGCTAACTTCTAGGCTCTTTTACTCGGCCTCTCTTACTATGGCCCATAGATCAGCCCATTTATCCAGCTCGGCCCAATTTACTTATAAATTACCTTCCTGAAGGAATAAATTGTGAAAAATTAGAAACGGAGGATGTTAAAGTGAGCAAAAATAAATTGTAAAAATTAAAATAAAAAAAAAAACTAAAACATAAAAAGGCAAATTGTAATTTACTCAAAATAAGAAGAATAAAAAAAACTCATTAATCAAAGATTCACGCATAACCCAAAAGAGAAAAGTTATGTGCACTTGGGCCTCAAGAAAATATAGCTGAACAACTTTGTGGTTGAAACATTATAAACTTTTTAGGGTTGGTTTGGACTTGGGTTGGTTTTTTGATGGTTTTAATTTGTGGTTAAAAAGTTTCGCTTAGAATAAATTTTTTTTATTTTTTACAAGAAAAAATAAAATAATTATAATTTAAATGTAATATTTTATTTTTTTTATTATTTTAACCCAAAAAAATTGGTTTAACTTATGTCAAGGGTCGAATGACATGATTTGAACAAGTATGATTCGATGAATAACAAAAACAGTGTCGAGAAACAATAATGATTTAGATCATTAATTTTAATATTTTAATAAAATACTAATAATATAGTAAGGAATAAAAAAAATAAAATCAAAACAAATTAAAATCAAAACATCACATTACTATAGGTAAAACTTACTGCCAATTTACTAAAACTACTTTTAAAACTCAACAATTAAAGCTCTGAAGTATTTTTCGTTGAGAAAACAGACAACAGAAAAAACAAAAGTACGGAGTCGGTAGCCAATAATTTAGCATAGGTGATTACATGATGGGACACATGAGCTGCCAACCATGAAAACAGGGCCCTTTTTTTTAGTTGTTTCAACGTGGCACCTCATCAGTGCCGACCGAGGGCATGGCCAACCAGCCCATGGTTTAAAGCTCTTAAAATAGTCATAAAAAACGACTTCTCTTATTATGATTTAGGGTAATAAATTAGGTATTTTTTAAATTTAAAAAAAAAATTAAAAAAGATTTAAATTAATTTAAAATAAATTAATCATTAAAAAATTAAAAGGCCTTTCAAAAAAATTAACATTATTATCCATTAAAAATAGATCAAAAAAAAGTCCCCTCTTATTATAGTTTATTGTAATATATTATGTATGTTTTAAATCCAAAAAAAAAATTAAGGAAGACTCAAACTAACTTAAAATAAATTGATTTATTAAAAAATTGAAAGACCCATTTAAAATAATTAGTATTGTTATCCATTTAAAATGATTTTGTAAAAAAACTAGATTATGCAAGTATGATTGATTTATTTGCTTCTTAAAATGTAAGAAAAGCGAAAATCAAGCGACACTTGCTAATTGTTGTAATGTAATACGAAGTATTTTTTGTAATTTTGATACAAATCTTTTATCTTTTATCTTTATTTTTTTTTTTTCATTCAACGAAAAACAAATGTAAATGGCCTCAAAAATTTATTAGTTGATTATTGATTTTAAGCTCCAAAAATCTCAGGGCCAGAACTGCACCTCGTCAATCCTATTCTAAAATTTACTTGGCAAATTTTGCTGAATAATTAAAAAATTAAAATGGTTAAATGAATAAAATTTAATATTAACAAATAGTTAAGTAGTATCGAGTGCTAGCTTTTTAACCCCTTTTTTTTAGTTGTTTCAAAGTGGCAACAATTTTGCAATAATTGATAAAGAAAATACTAATAAATCTTATTTTTTAAAGATTATAATTAAGTCTTATTAAATTTTAATATGGAGAATTCAATCTTAGTTTTTATAAATTGTTCCCAAAGAATTCATTTTTTAATTATAGTGTATTAGATCCTAATTTTGTCCTTTTTCATGAACATAAATTTTATAAATATTTTTAATTGTTAAAATTAAAAGGAAAGCATATGTAAAGGATTTAGAACTATCTAAATGACCTAATTTATCAATTACATCATGCATTTAAAAATATATGAATTCGCCATGATATTATTTTATATAGTTCTATTGAAAGAATTTTAAGAAAATTTGGTCATTTAGGTTGTTTATCAATATATATATATATAGTTTGAAATAATAGAAAATGATGAATTTTATGCCATAATTCTTTGGATCGATAGTTATTTGTGATTTTATTTAATATAACATTCATAATTTTTAGAATTAAGAAAATAATATTTTAAGTAAATTATTTATGAAATTGTTGTTCATATTAAATGAGAATAGTGAAATTGAAATAAAATACATCATTATGGAGAAATGGATCTTTTTAGAACAATTTATTACATGTAGGATTTAATTATCCATATTAAAACTTGATAAAACTTTACAGTAATATTTAAAGTAAAATAGAACTTATTAATAATTTTTTTTAAAATAATTGAAATAAACACTAAAGAATTACAATATGTGATAAAAGAATATAAATTTTAAGGGTTTAAAAAAAATCTCATGTATGGAACTTATACGCCATATGTTTCATTGACTTTCTATTAACCCAAAAAGTTCTGTCATAAAAAAAAATAAAAAAATAAAAACACTCTCAAATTGATATTTCATTAAGGGAAATTTTTTTTTTTAAGGGCTCTAGTATTAAGATTTTATAAGATAAATGACATAAAATATTTTCATAATAGTTGGGTCCCTCAATATTTTTTCAGAAAAATTTTGATCTAAAGAAATTTTGATCCAGAGAAATTTCAGACAAATTTATTTGTGTTTTGAAATTTCTTTGATTTGCTAAATTTCACTGATTTTCTATGTGTTTTGAAAATTTCTCTATATTTTGAAATTTCTCTAGGTTAAATTTTCTCTAATTTGTTCAGAAATTCAACCCAGAGAAAATTAATCATCTCTCTCTCTCTTAATCTAATTTTATTCTAATTACTATATCATCGTCAAATTCAACTGAAGTCAACATTTTCTTACTTTCACTGCTCTCTGTTTGCTTTCCTTCACTTTTTTCCAATCACTTTTTGATTGATTCAAACTTCGATCTTCGAATTTCGATCTTCTTAATCTTCATTAAAATCACTATAATCTTTAATAAACTTTGTTTGCCTGAAGCATCAACGGCGCTGAGATTGAGTCAAGAGAATGGTGGGAGGTGGAAATAGAGAGAATGAGTTGTTGGTTCTGAACAGTACCGATGTATTTGCGGCTCTTAGAATTCTAAGGAAAAAGAAGAAGAAGTTTGAGAAAGAACAGGTGTGAGGGTGAGGAATCTTAGACTACAAAAAAAAATATTGTGGACTTCTTTCAATATTAAAAGTTGGAGAGGGATGGTAGATGCACTAATTAGTGTACTAACTAGTATACCAACACTAGTTATGATATTATTATTGACCCCACTCATTATACAAATTACAAATATCAAAAATATTTTAAATTATGCATGAATATTTACACTAACTTTAATACTTTTCGAAATTTCATAATTTTATTTATCGAAGTATTATATAATATGTGTGAAAGCTGGAATTGGTATGAATGCCACAAAATTCTTGTTTGTGAAAATACTCGTAAGAGCAATTACCTGCTTCCATAACTGCACATTTATAATTCTCTAGTTGCACATTCATATGGGTGTGTATATCTTCTAGTATATATATATGTACGGGAAAGGGATTCACCTTCACGTATAATCCTGTTGGTCAAGCCTGTGTTCTTCTGCACGTCGTCGTTCTATCACCTGAAAACTCAAACTTGAACTGGCCGGCGGGTGTGTGCCGGAAAACCCCTCCGATGCCTAAGTCAGTAAGCAAGACAAGTAGGCAAAAGCTCAATGTAGTCAGGGAGCAAAAGTTGCATTACCTCTTCATAGGTGATATTGGTGAGCTTATATAGGTTTCGAGTGGCACAATCCTAGTAGGACTCTAACTTCTCCATGCAAAGAGTCCTCCTAGGACTCTTATTTCTCCATGCGTAGAGTCCTTCTAGGAATCATACTCCTCCTGGAAGATAATGCTTATCTTCAACACCCCCCTCACTGCATAAGCCAAGTGAGATGGCTTCATTATGGCCGAACTCCATTACGACCGAAGTAACCCATAGTCCGGATTTCGCTTTTACTTCTCTTACCTCGGTTTCTCATGCACAACCGAGCCAACCATAAGAGAGTTCAACCGGACTAGGGTGCAACCCAACCGGACTACCGCGTCCGAACCGGAGTCAATCCAAGACCGGTCAGTTCTCCGAAATGTCCTTTGACCGACCTAGATTCGCTGACCGGTCTATTTTGATAACAGCCGTAACCGAACTACGGACGCCCGTTTGGCAACCGAACTATCTGCACTACTCCACTTCGACCGGTGTATTTACCATCTGCTGTTCTTAGACCTGGCTCGGCCCAACACCTAGCTCGGCCCAATTCATGAATATAAATTACCCTCTCAATTGCCCCTTAATTCTATCCGCAAAGCGTGATAGGGATTACTTGTTTATCAACCGATCTAGAGTTCTTAATCTCTCCAGCCGAGCTAACCATCCATTAGCCTCTCCAGCCGAGCTAGAAACCCCCAAGCCTTTCCAGCCGAGCTGAGACCTTCTACCTTTCCCAACCGAGCTAAGTCCGTACCGAGCTATACATGTCCGGCTCAAACGTCTTTTCAAATGTAGAAACTGAACCGATTACCCTTCCTTGACACGTGGCAAGCCCCCATTGGTTGTTTACAGCTGTTGCGCCGTCCTCGTGTTTCACAAAATTTGAACAGTTCCCTCCATTTTTCATTCCTTACACCAAAAGAACCCTTCACTTTTGTCTTACACTACTGTTCAACTTCTCTCTCCTTGTTCTTCCATTCTGAGCTGGGAGTTGCTGTGCATCCTTACTGCCTTCGTATCAATCCTTCAATCCTCCTCTTCTTCCTCTTGGTAAGTACATGAATCCCACTGTGTTTCTGTTTTTGCTTTCATTTCAATCCATAGCTTTCTATCTTGTGTATTTGCAAAGCATGTTTCCACTTTGTAGTTTCTGAAAATACTCCGCACAAGAACACTATGAACATGACGAAACATTACGTAGAACACCTTTTTGATCTTGGCACATGACTCAACCGAACTAGGATAGTGTTTGTGCTATAGGTGGATCTTATCCGTATACGACCGAACTGGAACTTGTGCAAATCATAGTAACTCCAGTAGATCAACTGATTCTCTCTAGCCGAAATGAGAACCCACCGAACTAGAAACTGTAGATGCTGTCCAGGAGAACTAGAACCGAACTAGTACTTGTAAATAACATTGTAGTTTTAATAAGTAAGCACATGATTAACCTTAGCCGAAATCAAAACTAACTTGAGATAAGCATCTCGGCCCCAGACCGAGCTAGGCCCCTGACCGAGCTAAGCCATGGGGCTAAGCCATCCTTTTGAGTTTCTAAACCGAACTCAGAAAGATGCCCCTTGAGGCCTAACCGTGGTAAGAACAACCATAAGTGAAACCGAGATAACCACAAACTTTTCGAACCGAGATAACGAGAACCTTTCACGAGCCGATGTAGACAGCTTAGCACCACGCAGAACCGAAGTAAAACCAACCTTTTCCTGCTTTATTTTTGTAGCACGGTCTTTGATCTGTGCTTGACACTTGCTTTTTCAACTTTGCAGACTTAGGCTGTCCAGGCACTCCCTCTGTGCGTCCAACCGGACTACTGAGCACGCTCCTCCAACCGAGATAAATTATATTTTAACTTATAAAATAAATGGGGAAGTACAGACACTTGGTAGAAACCCCAGGCGGCCTAGCCGATTTCCGAGAACAATACAACATTCCAGCCGATGTAAATTTAAAACTAGCCAAAAAAGGAGTCGACCCATGGGATGAAGAAGGCTTTGTCCCATTCACCCTCCAATCCATAGTAGAAACCGGACTCAGATTCCCAGTCCAGCCACTAATTTGTGAATTCCTTAGACAAACCAGACTCTGCCCCACTCAGCTATCCACCAATACGTACCGTATAATAATGGGCATAGCCGCCCTGAACCACAAAACCGGTCTAAACCTGGGTTTGGCCGAAATACTACATCAATACTCCATAGGCTCCAAAAATCAAGGCTGGTGCTACTATTTGAGAGTGCGCCGAGGTAGAGAAAAGATAATAAAGCACACACCGGACAAAGATGTCAATGATGATGATTTCTTCTGGGTTTCTGGGAACTTCGAGGACTTCCAAGCCCGAATCCCAGGCCGAAGAATAAACTGGAAGAAAGGAGAGTCCGGTATAAGTACTTCGGTTTCCATTTCGTCTTTCCCATGAATTTCATTAACATAGCAAGCCGGACTAACACTTGTCTTCTTTTGCTTTGCAGATAAAGCTCATCTCATCTCCAACTACAACTACCCCAACCTCGCCGTACTCCGTGCCGCACTCCGGGTGAAAGAAAGGAGTTGGGCAAAGCTTCTCGAATTCGAGCCGACCTACACATACTCCGGTCGTCGAAAAGCAAAAGTCACAGATTTTCTCCTCGAGGACCCTCCAGCACCGGACCCAAACTTGCCCGAAATCGTCCTTGTGCGATTAACTCCTGAACAAGAGATGGCGAAGAAAAACAGAATGAGGGCCATGCTCACCGAAACAAACCCAGCCGAAGTACCACAGACCGGCCATTCAACTGAGGCCGTAGTGGCTCTTCCATCCCAACAGCCTTCTGCTTCGCGCCGAAACAAGCGTGCCCGGACTGAACAAACCGGGCCACGACTTGTCGACGAAGAGGAGAACGTCCTTCCACCAAACCCACCAGCAGTTATTCAACCGGACCCCCAGCCGGAATCATCGAACCGATCTGAAAACCCCCAGTGGGCTCCCCCCCTAGTCTTCAACAACCGGGCTATCGACGAGGGTGACTCCGTCGTCTCAGATAAGGATCACCTTCTGGCCTTCAACCTGGCCAGAGGTGTGTGCCTTCCGAAAGACATGGAGCACCATCAGAAGAAGCTCAACACCGAGCTCAAGTCACTTCGGTCTGCTTCGAAGTCCATGGTTGTGGTAAGCAATACTAGCCTTTCCGTCTTCAAAATTTGTCCAACTTCCATTTCGGTCAGCAACTAAAAAATTCACTGTACTTTGTGCAGGCTCTTCAAAAAACCACACTTGCACACCGGCAGGTGATGGAGCTTCGCAAGACCGCGAGGCAGGCCATGAAGGACGCCGTGGCCAAAGCTACCGAACTAAGGCA
The DNA here is from genome assembly GCA_036172215.1 of Camellia granthamiana. Classification (NCBI taxonomy): domain Eukaryota; kingdom Viridiplantae; phylum Streptophyta; class Magnoliopsida; order Ericales; family Theaceae; genus Camellia; species Camellia granthamiana. The sequence goes on along the minus strand of CM069909.1, from coordinate 36,113,262 downwards.
GGCCCAGAACAAGGCGGCCGAACTGGAGGCCGAGGTATCACGTCTCACCGGACTGGTTACCTCGGCTGAAAGTGATAAACAAAAGGCCGTGACCGAGGTAAAAGATTACTACCTGAGGGAGATGTCCCAGATGCAGACCAAACAAGACGCCGAGATAGCCCAACTGAACGCCGAAGTAAAGAAGGGCAGAAAGGAAGGATTCAAGAAGGCTGAAACTGCATACGGCCTTCAATGTGGCGCTGCAAAAGACCTATTCTTCAAGTGCGGTTGGCGAAGTGCGGTGGAGAAGCTCGGCTGCACTCCTGACACCGACGCTTACAACGCTCCACCGTACTTTATTCCGGCCTCACTTAAGCAATATGCGGACGATCTTCAAAAGGCATTCCTTGAAGCGTCTGATGACGAAGAAGATGATGACGACGATGAAGATGATGAGGGGGAGCCATCTCTGACTCCGGTTGTCACCGATCAACAAAACAATCAAGCAGCTCGGTTGGAGCCAACCGTGGATTTAACCAACGAGATACCAGCTAACTCTTCCCTGCCAGCGGATACCACGGTTCAAACTGGGCTCCCTCCTCAAACCGATCTCTAGGCGGCGGCTGAAGCGGAGTTCGATGCCGAACTAGATGCACTCCTAGGATGACTTGTATTTTTTGCTTCTTTTTTCTTTCTTGTATTTCGGTTTTCGGTTTTGACTTGCATTCCGGTTCTGAACTTGAATAACTTGTATTACGGTTATGAACTTGCTTGGTTGCCTATGTGACAAATTTGAATCTGCTAAATTACATGCTAAATTACAACTGTGATCTCGGTTAGCTATATAACTCACTAGCCAACCACTCTTCAGCCGATATAACTTACTTCGGCTGGAGAGTACAAAGAGTTGGTTTAATCCAGCCAACCACTCTTCAGCCGATATATCTGATTTCGGCTAAAGAGTACAAAGAGTTGGTTTAATCCAGCCAACCGCTCTTCAGCCGATATATCTGATTTCGGCTAAAGAGTACCAAGAGTTGGTTTAATCCAGCCAACCACTCTTCAGCCGATATAGCTTACTTCGGCTGAAGAGTACAAAGAGTTGGTTTAATCCAGCCAACCACTCTTCAGCCGATATAGCTTACTTCGGCTGAAGAGTACAAAGAGTTGGTTTAATCCAGCCAACCACTCTTCAGCCGATATAACTTACTTCGGCTAAAGAGTACAAAGAGTTGGTTTAATCCAGCCAACCACTCTTCAGCCGATATAGCTTACTTCGGCTGAAGAGTACAAAGAGTTGGTTTAATCCAGCCAACCACTCTTCAGCCGATATAGCTTACTTCGGCTGAAGAGTACAAAGAGTTGGTTTAATCCAGCCAACCACTCTTCAGCCGATATAACTTACTTCGGCTAAAGAGTACAAAGAGTTGGTTTAATCCAGCCAACCACTCTTTAGCCATACACTTACTTTGGCTGAGGAGTACAGAGTGTTGGTTTAATCCAGCCAACTACTCGTTTAGCCATTCCCATACTTTGGCTCAGTGTTAATTTAGCCATTCCCATACTTTGGCTAAGTGTTGTTTTGCCATTCCCATACTTTGGCTAAGTGTTGGTTTAATCCAGCCAACCTCTAAGTTGGTTTTTCCGGCCAACTTAGAATAAAATGCTTGGTTATTCCGACCAAACGTCCTGCAGTCTGGATCCTTATCCTGGACCTAGGAAAGGTTGATAGTTGGGTATTCCGGCCAACTATGTTTACAATGCTACTACCTTACTAAAGCTACTTTCTATGGAAAACAAATATACTGAAAAGAATCGACTTGTTTTATTGAGAAAGTAGAAAAATTACACATACTCAAAAAAGAAAAAAGCTAAAAGTAAAATATCTTGAGATTGGCAGTGTTCCATGGCCTAGGAATTGCTTTGCCGTCCTCATCTTCCAAGTGGTATGCCCCTTTGCCTGCTAATCCGACCACTTTGTAAGGACCTTCCCAATTGGGCCCTAACTTGCCATCTCCTGGGACCAGTGTGTTTCCCATCACTTTGCGAAGTACCCAATCGCCAATCTTGAACTGCCTTGGATGTACTGTTTTGTTGTATTTTCTGGACAACTCTTGCTGATAGGAGGCGATGTGCACTAGCGCCTTTTCTCTTCTTTCTTCCGCCAAGTCAAGTTCCAATGCTATTGCTTCGCCATTTAGGTCTGGATCAAAGTTTTCACTCCGAATCGTGGGGAGGCCGACTTCTAAGGGGATGACTGCTTCCATGCCATATGCTAAGGAGAATGGTGTTTCCCCTGTTGACCGCCGCGGTGTGGTGCGATAAGCCCATAAGACATGAGGGAGCTCTTCCGCCCACTTGCCTTTGGCTTTCTCCAACCTTTTCTTCAATCCGTCCAAGACAACTCTATTTGATGCCTCTGCCTGACCATTTGCTTGGGGATATGCCGGTGTGGAGTTGTAAAACTCTATCTTGTATTCTTCGCAAAAGCCTCTGAAAATTCTGCCATCAAACTGAGTGCCGTTGTCTGAAATCAGTGCTTTTGGTATGCCGAAGCGAGTAATAATGTTCTGCCAGACAAACTTCTTCACATCTTTTTCCTTGATTGACGCCAAAGCTTCTGCTTCTACCCACTTTGTGAAGTAGTCTGTTGCCGCAAGAAAGAACTTCCTGTTGCCTGGTGCTGTTGGGAGCGGTCCCACTATGTCCAAGCCCCACATTGCGAAAGGCCATGGGCTAGTGAGAGGTAGGAGTTCTCTTGCAGGTTGGTGTATCTGATGCGCAAACTTCTGACACTTTTCACATTTCTTGACATACTTCTCCGAATCCGCTTGCATGTAGGGCCACCAATATCCTTGTGAAATAGCTCGGTATGCCAATGACCTTCCTCCTTGATGGCTGCCACAAACCCCTTCGTGTATCTCAAACAGGAATGCTTCTACCTTGCTGGGGTGGACACACTTTAAGTAAGGTCCTGAAAACGACTTTTTGTATAATGTTAAGGATGGAGAGAGCCAAAATCGTTGCGACTTGGCTCTTATTCTGTTTGCTTCTTTCTTATTTTCTGGGAGAGTGCCGTCTTTCAGGAACAGTATGATGGGGTCCATCCAAGAAGGACCTAACTCCGCACAACATACCTCTTCAGCTTCTGGGTCTTCAATACTTGGTCTGGGCAGATAGTCAATCAATAGTGGATGAGGGATGGAGGTATCTGCCATTGAGGCGAAGCCTGCAAGTTCGTCTGCTCTGCTATTCTCCTCCCTGCCAATTTGTTCTATTCTGACGACTTCAAACTTCTTGATCTCTGTCCTGACTAAGTCTTGGTACTTAGCCATTCTTTCATCCTTTGCTTCATAATCGCCCGAAATTTGATTCACTACCAATTGTGAGTCGCTGTAGACCATTAGTTCGGTGGCCTTCATGTATGCTGCTGATTTGAGCCCTGCGAGGAGCGCCTCGTACTCCGCTTCATTGTTCGATGCTGGGAAGCCAAGGTTGATTGCCTGCTCCACTACTAGGCCGTCTGGAGAGATGAGGACTATGCCAAGTCCTGCTCCATGTCGATTGGATGCCCCATCCACAAAGAGTTTCCACATCTCCCCAACGAACAACTTCCAACAGGTGGAGGGATCGGACGATGCCTTGGGGTCTTCCAGATTGCTAATGTCTTCTTCAGAGTCCATAGTTGCAGTTTGCCCCTTGTCTTCCGATGGGCCCAAGTCATTAGTCGCCAATGAATCTTGACTTGGTGTAGTAAGGTTGGATTCCTCCTCGCCTTTTCTACTCTGGTCTGCCTTGGGCGCTGACTGAGTAGCCTGTACTAGGGGTTGCGCTATTCCGGCGTCAATCTCCATCCCTAGTTTGGTTGTGTCAGTCAGGTCGATTGGGCAGACTTGGTGGCTTCCAGGAGTGAATTCTGCGACGAAGTCTGCCAAAGATTGGGCCTTTACCGCGGTTCTGGGTTGGAACTTTACATCATATTGTCCCAACTCTACTGCCCACTTCAAAACTCGCCCAGAAAAGTTGGCCCTCTCAAACAGAGCTTTCAATGGAAAAGCTGTGAGGACGACAATGGTATGGGCGTGAAAGTAGTGCGCCAATTTCCTGGATGCCATCATTAATGCCAGTGCTAGCTTCTCTAGAGGCAAGTACCTTGTTTCTGCTCCCAGCAATGTCTTGCTGACATAGAAGATGGGTAGGTGTTGGATTCCTTCTGCTCGAACTAACACTGCACTTACTGCGTGCTGAGAAACTGCCAAGTAGAGGAAGAGTTCTTCTCCAGGTTTGGGGGTGACAAGTAATGGTGGAGAAGACATGTATTCCTTCAGACTCGCCAGGGCTTGGTCGCATTCTTCGTCCCACTCAAACTTAGCTTTTAATGACTGAAAGAATGGACGCAATCTGTCTGAAGACCGGCTGATGAATCGGTTAAGTGCTGCTGCCATGCCAGTAAGGTGCTGCACTTCTTTCACTGAGTTAGGTCTCTCTAACTCCTGAATTGCTTTGATTTGAGAAGGGTCAGCTTCTATACCTCGGTTGGTCACCAAGAAGCCTAAGAATTTACCTGATCCTACTCCGAAAGCACACTTCGACGCGTTGAGGCGTAACTTATGCTTTTTCAGGATCTCAAACATTTCACTTAGGTCCTTGAGATGGTCACTCTCACTCTTGCTCTTGACCACCATATCATCGATGTAAGCCTCCATTGTTTTGCCTAACAATGGCTCAAACATCTTGGTGACCATTCGCTGGAATGTCGCCCCTGCGTTCTTCAGGCCAAAGGGCATGACCTTATAACAGTATAGTCCTCTTGGAGTGGTGAAGGACGTGACCTCCTGGTCTGGTTCATGCATTGCGATCTGGTGATAGCCTCTATATGCGTCAAGGAAGCTAAGCCTGTTGTGACCAGCTGTTAGGTCCACCAGTTGGTCGATCCTTGGTAGGGGGAAGCTATCTTTGGGACATGCTCTGTTGACAGTTTTGTAATCGACGCAAACGCGCCACTTGCCATTTTTCTTTGGCACCACCACCGTGTTGGAGATCCACCTGGGGTAGTGCACCTCTCTGATTGCCCCTGCTTCTAACAAGTTTCCCACTTCTTCTGCCACTATCTCGGCGTGGTGGAGCGCCGATCTGCGGGTGCGCTGAATGACTGGCCTGGCAGATGGGTGGACGTTGAGTTGGTGGCAGATGAAGTTGGGATCAATGCCTGGCATGTCGTATGGAGTCCAGGCAAACACTTCGATGTTAGAGGTCAAAAACTCTAAGACCTCTAGCCTCTCAGTGCTAGACAACGACGAGCCAAGCAAGAAGAACTTATCCGGGTTCTTCTCGTCTATTCTGACCTCCACCAAGTCCTCCACTGCCTTCTGACTAGCCGCTTTGCCAACATCCGCGAATAGTTCATTACTCTCTGGTTCTTCAACCGAATGAACATATCCTTTGGCAGCGCGGCTCCCATTCGTTGCAACGAAGCACTGCTTGGACATAATCTGGTCCCCATAAACCTCCTCTATTACTCCGGTGTCGTTGGGGAACCTCATCACTTGGTGGTAGGAGGATGCTACCGAGCGCATGGCGTGCAGCCACGTTCTGCCCAAGATGATGTTGTAGGTGGATGGAACCTTTAATACCCAGAACTCCACTTGCTTTGTCACACTCCCTGCTCTGACTGGAAGGATGATTTTGCCGACTGGCCACTCCGGCATAGAATTGAATCCAATCAAAGGGGATACGGCTGGGGCTAAGTCCTTGTCCTGCAGCTTGAGTTGCTTGAAAGTTTCATAGTACATGATTTCACACGAACTACCTTGGTCAATCAGAATCCGCTTGACGTCAAAATCCTTGACTCGGAGTGTGACGACCAAGGCATCATTGTGTGGGCTATATATTCTGTCCAAGTCTTTATCTGAAAAGGACATGACATTTGTGGCTTCTGTCCTCCCCTTTTTGACGACTGGTTGGGCACTTAGCACTTCTCTCAAGTGCTCTGCTTTTTTGATTGAACCTCTGAGCTCGCATACACGCTCTGGTTCAAAGACTCCATGGATTACGTTGATGGTGCCTTGCGGTGGGGCGTCGTTCGGCATTCCATTAGGGAGGTTGTGGTCCTGTGGGGCTGGCTGCGCCCCTCCTTCTATGTATTTATCCAGGTGGCCCGCCGCCACCAACTCCTCCAGATGCTGCCTCAATGGCATACAGTTCTCAGTTCGGTGCCCCTTTTCCTTGTGGTAGGTGCATCTGGATCTGTCATCGTAGTCCTTCTGGGCCTCGCCAATCTTGGCTGGCCACTTGATGAAAGGCTCGTCTCGAATCTCACTAAGTATACGGTAGATTGGTTTTTTGAACACTGTGGTAATGGCGGTGCGGACTCTCAACCACCTTTTGTCCTGGTCTTCGTCATTATCTCGTCTGCCCCGTCCGTTTTTGTTTCGGCGATCTACCGTATTGACCTTTGCCGAGGTCTTCTTCTCTGGTGTTATGGTCGCGCCAGTCTTTGCTTTGGCGCGAGCGCCATCCTCTTCCACCCTGATGTGCTGATGCACTCTCTCCATCAGGGCCTCCATGGTAAGAGGTGGCGTCATAGTGATAGAGTCCCTCAGTCTATTCCCGACTGGAAGGCCTCTCTTGTACTGCGCGATGGCCAGGTTGGTTGGGCAATCCCCAATCTGGTTGAAGGTCTCCCAATATCGGCTGTTGTAGGACCTTAATGTCTCCTTCTCACCCATGTCGATGGAGAGTAGCTGGTCGATCTCCACCGGAGTCTTAGTGTTTGTTCTGAATCTTGTGACAAATGCTTCTGCCAATTGCGCCCAGGAGGCTATGCTGCCCTCTGGGAGTTTCTCAAACCAAGTCAAGCCTAGGTCACCAAGGCTTGAGGGGAACAAGATGCACATTAAGGCCTCGTTCCGCCGGTATACAGCCATGACCTGGCGGAAGTGGCTTAAGTGCAAGTAGGGGTCCGTCTTCCCCTCGTATGTAGTGAACTTCGGCTGTAGAAAGCCTGATGGTAAAGGCGCGTTCTCAATTGCTGGGACAAACGGTGAGGTCTGCAGCCTTGCCAATACTTTGTCCGTTGCTTCGTAGGCCGGGCGCGGTTGTGGCATTCCAACCTCGACGCTTCCATGCGTCCGAGGAGCCAACCGCTGTAAGGCCGAAACTCTATGTGGATCACGCGCCTTGGCATCCTCCCTGCGTCGTGCCTTTTCTTCTAGCACGGTTCGTAGGTCGGATGACCTGGGTAACTCCGTTTGCCTGGACCTTGTTTGGTGTGTATGCGAAGGCCAGTATGTGCTTCCTTCCGTGTAAGACCTTTCAGATCTCGCCCTCTCAGACCTGGAGTGACGAGTTCTGGAAGATCTTGATTGCGTATCGCCTGTCCTGAGGCTTCTCTCTTCTGCCTGGGAGGGTGTTGAATTCCTACTACGACCTTCTGAGTGGCGAGGAGGCGTCTTGTTCGTGCGCCCCTCTCCTGTCGCCACTTCTTTTCCTTTCACCCGGCGTTTGAGAGCTTCCATGTCTGCTGCCATCCGCCGTATCAACTCGTCTTGTGCTTTGACGCGATCCTCCAAAGCCTGAGGATCAACCCTGCGCCTTTGTCTTTCTGGGCTTTGCGAACGAGAGGGATGAGGGCTGCTATTCCTCCTTCGTCCCCTTGCATCCCTTCTGGAATTTTGCCTTTGTGGTTCCAGGTTCGCCATGGGAGGGACCAAAGGTAGGCCTTCTCGCCTTGCACCTCCGTCTGGAGTTTGTCCGTCAATGGCGGATTGAGGCAGTTCTTCATTGTTGGCCATTGGATTTTGAGAGAAAAACACTTGATCAAGAGGTTGTTCTTGTCTGTTCTTCCCACAGACGGCGCCAATTGTACGGGAAAGGGATTCACCTTCACGTATAATCCTGTTGGTCAAGCCTGTGTTCTTCTGCACGTCGTCGTTCTATCACCTGAAAACTCAAACTTGAACTGGCCGGCGGGTGTGTGCCGGAAAACCCCTCCGATGCCTAAGTCAGTAAGCAAGACAAGTAGGCAAAAGCTCAATGTAGTCAGGGAGCAAAAGTTGCATTACCTCTTCATAGGTGATATTGGTGAGCTTATATAGGTTTCGAGTGGCACAATCCTAGTAGGACTCTAACTTCTCCATGCAAAGAGTCCTCCTAGGACTCTTATTTCTCCATGCGTAGAGTCCTTCTAGGAATCATACTCCTCCTGGAAGATAATGCTTATCTTCAACACCCCCCTCACTGCATAAGCCAAGTGAGATGGCTTCATTATGGCCGAACTCCATTACGACCGAAGTAACCCATAGTCCGGATTTCGCTTTTACTTCTCTTACCTCGGTTTCTCATGCACAACCGAGCCAACCATAAGAGAGTTCAACCGGACTAGGGTGCAACCCAACCGGACTACCGCGTCCGAACCGGAGTCAATCCAAGACCGGTCAGTTCTCCGAAATGTCCTTTGACCGACCTAGATTCGCTGACCGGTCTATTTTGATAACAGCCGTAACCGAACTACGGACGCCCGTTTGGCAACCGAACTATCTGCACTACTCCACTTCGGCCGGTGTATTTACCATCTGCTGTTCTTAGACCTGGCTCGGCCCAACACCTAGCTCGGCCCAATTCATGAATATAAATTACCCTCTCAATATATATACACACGCAGGTGGAATCTCATGAAAAAGCGTTTTTGAAAAGCGTGAAATTTTAGAAGTGGATAAATTTAGGATAAATTTTACACTTCAAAATAAAAATAAAAAGTGAAATTTTTACTTTTTTCATTTTATGTAATTTTATATTCAATTAAGATCTTATTTAATAAATTTCATCTAGAAATTTTTTAAATTTTAAATTTTATCTAAACCCAATGTGTATTTTGAAAGTTATGAAACTTTTAAAGGTTCTACCATAAAATAAATCAGTTGCGATTGGGAGCTCGAAAGGGCTTGCACGAATCTGCCCCGAAATCCAAACGACGCCGTTTTCGGCGATTTGAATTTTTTTTTTTTTTTTTTTTTCAATCAGAATTTCAGAGAAGGAGACGGAAGGAAGAAGAAGGAGGAGGGAAGGAGGAGAAGGAGGAGGAGGAGGAAGGAGGAGGAGTGGACTGGAGGGGGCCATACCAGTGGGAGGAGGGGGAGGCGGGAGGTGCGGCGATGGCAGAGGCAACGGAGGCGGGGGGCGCGGCGATGGCAGAGGCGACGGAGGCGGAGGCGCAGCGATCGGACGAGCTCGGAGGCGGCGGCTGGGCCGACGACCGACGGGCGGACGAGCTCGGCAGGGCCGACGAGCTCTTCCCTCTCCCTCTCTCTCTCTCTCTCTCTCTCTCCCTCACCCGTTCCAGACCTGAGGAAGACGAAGAAAAAAAAAATTCAAATATGAAACGACGTCGTTTCATATTTTCGGGGCTTTCGCGCTCCACCTTTTCGAGTCACAAATCTTTTTCCAAAATAAATAAATAAACCTGCTATATAGACATGTTGACCAAAATAAGGGTAAAATTGTCATGAAAGTATCTAATTTCAAAAATAGATTATCAAAATATAATTCTAAACATATAAGATTTATTAGATCACAAATATTCTAGGTGAAATAACAAATCAGTGTATATTTTGAAAAATAATTTTATGTTAATGATAAACTTCACAAACTTTAATTATTAAGAGCATAAATTTCTCCGTGTATATGTAGTTATTTTTTGAAAGTACAATTGATTTGTACTTTCTCTAATATTTTATAGGAATTATGACTAAACAAGTTGTTAAAAAAGAATTTAATAGTAATTTTCTCTTAATTTTGTTAACTTATATGTTTTGGCAACTCACTAAAGTAGTCAAAAAGTCAAAATATCATTACAAAAAATCAATTATTTTTTTTTATATATCTTTTCGAAAAAACTCAATTAAAATTGTTAGTTTCTAAAAAAGGTGAAGTATCAATAAATCTCTCAAAATGTGATTGTGTAAATCGTATAGTCCTTCATTTTTATTTTTATTTTTATTTTTATTTTATGAACCCAAATGCCTCATTAAAGTGGAAATTACACAAAATGGTAGTCACTTACACATTTTGGTTTAATTAAAAGAGAGTTTCTCCAAATGTGAAATTTCACATTTGGATAATTCGCACTATACTGGTTTTAGATTTTCCCTTATTCTGAAACAAATCACACATTACGAATAAAAACGTAACACATTAAAAAGTTCCTTAGTATATTTTTTTCAAACGTAACGACATAATACTCTAAAAAAAAATTTTTACTGTACTTTTTTCAAACGTAACACTTCAAATGTAACACATTAAAAAATTCTTAGTATATTTTTTTCCAAATGTAACACTCCGAAACAATGTAATTTAAACGTAACACTCCAATGTAACACATACTAAAAGACTCATTAGTGTATTTTTTCCAAATGTAACACTCACAATTTGAAATTATACATTTGCCCAAAGCTTACTAAAGAAATTTTGTATTTCTTTTGCAATTATTTGAAGAATCTCACATCCTTTTAGAGTGGTTTGAAGAATCCCACATCCTTTTTTAGAGTGTTACGTTTAGAAAAAATACAATAAGAAATTTTTTTGTGTATTACATTGGAGAGTTAGAGTAAAGAGTTTTTTTTTGAAGTGTTTTATTGGAGTGTCATATTGGAGTATTATATTTGAGTGTTATATTAGAGTGTTACAGTTTGAAATTATACATTTATCCAAAACTTACTAAAGAGTTTTTGTACTTCTTTTGAAATGTTTGAAGAATCCCACATCCTTTTGAAATGTTTGAAGAATGTCATATTTCACGTCATTTTTATACTTCTTTTGAGATGTTTTCTAAATAAAAAAAATTCTCATATAAAAATTTATCTCAAATTTGATTATCATAGATTACGTATTTTATCTTTCTAGCACAAAATATATATATATATATATATAATAGAAACATGAGTGTAATCATAAATTTAATTTTTAAATAATATATTAAATTTATCTTTCTAAAATTAATGAAATTAATTAATTTATAAAAAAAAATTAAAACTAAACGAATCTCTATTTTTAAAGATAGAATTTATAGTTAAATTTTCCTCCCAAAAATAACATTTTAATGAGAAAGTAATTAGCAATGAATTGAATGAATGGTCTAATAACAATAAGTGGTTTTATTTTTGTCGGTGATAAAAAAAAACAAAAAAGGGTTTATTTTTGTCATTTCCTAATTGAACAACGAATGCGATACAACTCATGGGCAGCACATTGCCTTTTTTACGCAAACCGACACTCGCATCTTCAAAACCCACGAGGCTGTGACACTTCTGTAAGATTTTGGGATATAAAACTGGAGATTTTAGGTTCTATATTTTTCAGGGTCAATTATTCAGGATTTGGTGCGATGATTCTAGAACAGTTCTTTTAAGCGTTGGACGAATCGTATTCAGGATTTGAGTGTGGGATTGAATCCTGACAACTGTATTATTTGACTTAAATGGTATGTGCATTATGGAGCCAGTGCACATACTCGAAATTTATCCTTTGTCCTACTTCGATTAAACCAAAATTAGATAGTTGATTCCAAAATCAACAGAGAACAAACTTGGAGAATTTACTCATTAACCAAAAAAAAAAAAGAGTATCTTCAATGTTTTACTAAATTTGAGTAATAAAAACCTTAATTTGATATCGTTCACTACAACGTTGAATTAGAATTTTTATCACATTTTTTTCACATTCCCGATTGTTTGGGAGGACGGCTGGACGAGTGTCCTAGAGGTCATCAGACATAAATAAAAAAGGATGTTAAAGTTGCTCTTAAGTAGACATCTGAGTGGACATTTAGAAGGATGTCTGGCCGAATGGTAATAATAAAATATGAAAGACTCCTTTTATTTAATGAAAATTTTGGTTCATCACTTATTTAATATGAGTTTGATGAAAGGGTTAGAAGTTAAACCATTGTCGTTTTTTATCAAATTTAAATTGAATGAAATATTAGATGCAGCGTTGGAGATGGTCTAAGAAAGTAAATATTTGATGGAACAATGATGCTATATAGCAGTATTATCATTTAATAAATAATTTTGGTTTGTAGTAAGAATCACAATAATAATGAGTTAATGAGAGATAAGACTTATCCACTTGATCATTTAAAACTTTTTATTAATCGGTAACACTATCTAGAATAGTGTCATCGTTACAATATTTTTTCATGATAAATATTGTTTTTGAGAAAGATGAAAAGCATTTATATTAAGATAAAAACAAATAACATATAGAGTAAAATAATAACAACAAGACCCTAAGAGGCCAAAGAAACAGCCAAACAACAAAAATAAATTCGTCAAAAAATCAATCACGATTCAGGAAAAATCACCAATCTTCTCATAGATGTGGTTTGGAAAGGTAGATCTGTATCAACCCAACCAAGATTTGCATCAACACCCACCACCGCTGTTGTTGCTGTCCAACTCTGCCACCGCCGCATCCGTACTTCGGATATCGCCAAAAGATAGAGTTGAAGAGAAAGAACACCCATAATGGTATGCAAGAAGGCTTGAGAGAAGAGGGAACCATTGTAGGTGTCGAAAAATAAAAAAATCTATGCTGAAATCAGGAAAGAAACACTAAGAATCTCTATTTCAGACATAAAAAACTCAGATCTACACTCTAGAAGTGCAAATCTATACTCTAGGAGTGTAGATCTATATTTTAGAAGTGTAAAGTAACCTTTGTGTTTATGATTTTTTATGAAAAATTTACCCAAATATCCTATTCCAAAAAAATATGCATCAGAAAGTCTAATAAATTTTTTTTGTAAACTATCAAGTCCTATTGAATTTGAAAATGCATATTGTGAGGTCCTTTAACTATATTTTTTGGATATTCCAAATGTGAGTATATTTCATTTATGCACTATTGTCTTATTAAATATTTGTTAAATGTGTCACTCTTCTTAAAATGTGACGATGAGATATCATTCTAATGTTTGTACTATTGTCTTATTAAACTTTTGTTAAATGTGTCATTGTTAAAATGTGACAATGAGACATTTGTGCACTATTGTCTTATTAAACTTTTGTCAAATGTATCATTCTTAAATGTGACAATGGTGATCATTATGATGTGTGTGTACTATTGTCTTATTACATTTTCAAATGTGGGAGATAAGACTTATGAGTTTATAAGAATATTTATGGGATTAAATGATCCATAGTCATGGATATATGATTTATAATAACTGCCTCTTTTTTAATTTATAATTATAAAAATATTAAAATTTATACATAAATATGTGTCTCTCATTTATTTTTGTTTTTCAAGATTTATAAACAATTTACAAAATTTATTGAATTTGTATATGTTGGAACAATCTTATGTGTACAATAAATAAATTGAAACTAAATCAAACAAATAAAATAAATAACGTACCAAATTTATTTTACCGAACCGAATGAATAATAAAAAAGATCAAGTCGCGTGTGTGACACTCTGTCCTTGAGACAAATTCGCCCCGCTACGGTGCTTACGGACAAATGGCGTCTATCTCCCAAGATACAATGATCTTCACAAATTATAGTAGCACTCCAAACAACTTGTACAACGAACAAAACCTTATGTTCTATACTCTCTTTAATTTTCCTAAAAATAATATAAACAGAATTTATGCAAATGAACAAAACCGGACAGCAAAATGACGATTTTTAGATCTTCAAAAAAAATCTGCTGGAATGTCTAGGAATTTATAAGATTGAACAGGTTTAATTATTCAAACTGAACAGGTGGAATTTGAATCCAACAGATGCAAAACAGTTTAAATAGATAACTGCTGGGCAGTTTATATCTGTTGGAAAAACTGCTGGTAGATTTGAATCTGTCTAGTAGTTTTAAATCTGTTCGGGTTCCAACAGATCTGAAAACTGTTTGGACTATTTAACCTGTTTGGAAAAATTGGACTGGAAGAGAAAACATTGGATAGGAAATTAAATTCAAGTTTGAATTAATTTCGTTACGAATTTTTTGAAAAAAATTCGAATAAATTTCCTCAAAAAATTAATATTAAAACCGACCCGATCCACACCCGGCACGGCTAGGCTCGGCCGGACTGACGGCGGTGACGGCGCACGCGTGTGTGGTGGTTTGGGCTAAGGTTCACTTTGTCCATAACTCATCCCTTCTACAAACTTGCGGTGTCCCTTGGGCTACAACCCAAGTTAGTACACCAAGAGCTTATATACTCACAAAAGCTCTCTTAAAGTTTCAATGTGGGATAGCACATTTCAAGGAAATTCATATTTAATTCTTTAAATGTCCATTCCACGAACCCGAAAACGACATCAATTTCCTATTCACTCATAAATGGTTTTGATGAACTGTCTCCACCGTGTGACTTGCCATGCAGCAAGGGACACGTTACCTCTTCGGACCCACCTCAAAAAATGTATGGACCCCACTCAATTTTGGGCTCAAAGTTAAGCCAAAATAAGCTTATAGAAAACCAATTTATCCAACAATCCTCTATATGAATGGAATTTGATAAAGAGAAAATACAACAACATGATCTAATTATAGAAAGTACAGAAATTGGAAATATTCTGCAAAGGATAGGTAGCTTTTGGCTTTGAATCTTCCCTTGTGAGACACTATCGGATTTACTAACTAACCAGTGAACATGATGTCTTGAATTGTTTAGCTATTTGTGTAAACCAAGACAATAGAACTCATACAGTATATCTCCAGACACAGTTTAGTTCTCACTATTGTGTTCATTTTGGCCCTGAATAACCTGGTCTTTTATGAGTATTCTAGAGAATTGTAGCATTTCACAAATCTCATAGAACCAGTCTAGTTCACACTTACATAGGTGATTCTTCTGAAGAGTATCCTGCCATACTCCACTAGGTATACCTAGATATAAGAATCATTAAAAGTTTTACTTAACCTAAACCACTGTAGACATCACTATTTCATCATAGAAATGGGTAGAAGTTGGACTCCCCAGTGATCCTTCTGAGTCATACACAACTCGGTTGTCCCTTTGAACCTAGATCTTGGGATCTCTAGTCAACTAGGTTGGGTTGCCGTTGTGGTAACTTTTTATTTAATAGGCTTAAGTTCCATTCCCCTCAATGAATTCTCAACTAACTCTCTTGCTAACCCTTTGATTAGTGAATCCGTTATGTTGTCTTTAGACTTCACATATTCAATGGAAAAATTCCATTAGAGAGTAGTTGTCTCACGGTGTTATGTTGACGACGAATGTGTCGTGACTTACCGTTATACATATGACTCTGTACTCTACCTATTGCTGATTGACTATCACACTATATGTATATAGCAGGGACCTGTTTTGGCCATATTGGAATATCTTCAAGGAAGTGGCGAAGCCATTTTGCTTCTTCTCCAGTTTTATCTAAAGCTATGAATTCTGATTCCATAGTAAACCTAGCAATGCAAGTCTGTTTGGAAGATTTCCAAGATACAGCCACACCACCAAGAGTAAAGACGTACCCACTAGTGGACTTTGAGTCTCTAGTATCTGATATCCAATTTGCATCACAGTATCCTTCAAGTACTACTAGATATCAAGTATAATTAAGCCCAATGTTACGAGTAAATCGGAGATATCTTAGAACCCTTATAATTGCTTTCCAGTGTTCTACTCCTGGATTACTCGTATATCTACTTAATTTACTTACTGCATAAGGTATATCTGGGCGAGTGCAGTTCATCAAGTACATTAAGCTTCCGATAATTTGGGCATACTCTAATTGAGAAATACTTTCCTATACATTCTTAGAAAGAAACAAATTAACATCGACAGGTGTTCTAGCAAGATGATCATCATCTTTGCTAAATTTGTCAAATGTTTTCTCAATGTAATGAGATTGTGACAAATCATAACCTTCTAATGTTTTGGTAATTTTCATACCCAGAATTACATCAGCAATGCCCATGTCCTTCATGTCAAAATGTTTATTCAACATTTTCTTGGTAGTTTTAATCATGTCATTATTACTACCTATGATGAGCATATTATCTATATAAAGACATACTATAACATAACCGTTGCTAGTGTTTTTACTATAAACACATTTGTCACATTCATTAATTTTGAATCCATTTGGCATCATTGCCTTGTCAAATTTCTCATGCCATTGCTTTGGCGCTTGTTTTAAACCATATAATGATTTAACCAATTTACACACTTTCTTTTCTTTTCCTGGAACAGAAAATCCTTCAGGTCGTTCCATGTAAATTTCTTCATCTAACTCACCATTTAAGAAAGCAGTTTTCACATCCATTTGACGAATTTCTAGATTGTACAAAGATACAATAGCAATTAGCATTCTAATAGATGTTATTTTAGCAACCCGTGAATATGTGTCAAAGTAATTAAGACCTTCTTTTTGTCTATACCCTTTGACCACAAGTCCTGCCTTGTATTCGTCAATTGATCCATCCGCTTTCATTTTTCTTTTGAAAATCCACTTGTAGCCAAGAGGTTTACAACCCGGTGGTAAGTCTACTAATTCCCAAGTGTAATTTTGAAAGATGGATTCAACTTCACTATTGACAGCTTATTTCCATAAATGAGCCTCAGGACTAGACATAACTTCTTTAAAAGTTAAAGGCTCATTTTCTAACAAAAAAGTTAGAAAATCTGGACTAAAAGATTTTGAGGTTCTAGCACGTTTACTACGCCTAGGTACTCTTCCTCATCTTGATCTATCTCTTGCTCTTGATCTTGTTCTTGATCATTACTAGTAATAGCATCAAAAAATCTTTTCTTATTACTAGTCTCTTGTCCAATCTTATTCGGAAACACATGTTGAAAGAAAGATGCATTCTGAGATTCAATAATTGTCACGATCCAAACCCGCCCCTAAAAGTTTGGCATCGTAACCGGCCAATAATCCAAGATTACCAAAGGCCTTCCTGTACAAAATGTAAATAATCGGGGCTAACGGAAGTAAAGACAAAATACCATAAGTCCAATGAGTTGTGCATCTATATGAACAAACAATTACATGGAAAAACGTTAATTTACCCACTTACATTACATAACATATAACAAAATATTTTATACAAAGCATGTGTACAACAAAAACAAAGCTTGCTAATGGCCTTCCAGGCCTAGCCCCAACTCGGAAGCACCCAAAACACTTGATAGGCTTCAAAACGGCGGCCCGGTTCAAGACTCTGCCTAGGCTTGACTTCTAGAATGCTCACCTATAAATAAATATATATAAAAACAGTGAGGTAAGGCCGAGTGAATAACATTAAAGTAAAGGAGTTAGTGAACGAATTCCAAATATAATATCCGTAAAACAAATCATATCAATCTCATATCAGAACATAACATAATGGTACATCTCACAGAACATAACCCATATCATCTTCTGACTAGAGCAATCGGTTCCGGATACCGATTAACACATATCACCACAATGAAGTGGCTAACGAGATCTCGTATCACATGTATGTCATGGACCCGCACTAATGTGCCGTCCCCCATGACTTGGGACTATCTGTGGATGCCATATAGATTCGCAAATAGGACATTCGTTCACATGATCAAAATAGCATTTCAGAAGTCATAGCTTTTCGATAACAGTTGAAATATAGTTTATATCAACATATCTTTACAAAAATGTTACTCACAGTGGGCTTCCAAAACCGGTTGCACGGTCTTCGAGTCTTGACCTACAAATTCAAACATTCATATTACAATTTCTTAACACACATTGACATCAAGTCAATTAGTTGATTCTTAACTTTATTCAGTTATTCAATACTCGGTTGTTCAATTAGTTCTATTCTTATCTTACTTTATTTCATGCTTATGAGATGCTAATGAATGCGTATGACATGTGAAAATCAGGTAAATGAAGGCCCAGAAGTCAGAAAACGACAAGAGAACAAAATCGGAAAATCTACACTGTTTGGCCGCACGTGCGGTGGCCCTGGCCGCACGAGCGGTGGAACTGCACAATGCATCTTGGCCTAAAACAAGGTTGGCCGCTCATGCGGTGGCCCAGGCCGCTCGAGCGGTCTGGGTGAAAAATCAGTCCGAAATTCTGCTTTGAAAGGGAACCTCCTCTTTTGCAAAATCAACCTCAAATTTATGAAAATCAAGGCCCAAAACTCTAGAAAAACAACTTAAACTAAACATCATAACTTCATAACAAAACTTAATGTTTCATGTAAAGGATCAAACCTTAAATTGATATGGAAAATCATAATACATGCACATAAACTCAAAATTCGTGGAGATTGCTCTCAATTAAAGAACTAAGTGAAAAGTAAATACATATGCACAAGAATTTCATGAACTCATGCCAAGATCTTGAGATGAGAGTTCTAACAAGTATCTACACCATGAAACTCCTTAACTTGCTAGATGTTAAGGGTAATACAACATAGATTCATGAAATTAGATGACAAATCTTACCTTGGATGGTTTAATTGGTAAAGATTTAGCTTGATCACCTTTCCTTCTTCTTCTTCCCCTTGGTTCACTCTTTCTCTAGAACTCTTTTCCTCTCTTAGATTTTTTCCTCGTTTGTGTTGGGTCAAACAAGGGTCCATATCTTTAGTTATATATAATTGTGCCTAAAAGTTAAGCCAAACATGGCTTAGCTAATCAGACAAAATCAGTTTTCAATTAAACTTCCCAAATGGCTCTAAAAATTCCCAATAGCATATCTGTGTGCTCAATTTCAATTTCCGAACCCATTATGGTCGTCAATTTCAGTCCTGAAGTTGTAGCCCCGACAGATATTTTTCCAATTCAAACAGATATCCTCCAATTAATTCATATTATCGCATAATTAAATAAGGATAATTGTGACATACATTTTGGGACTGTTACAATAATAGTATTTACATGCATTTCGGAATGTTCTAATTTATAAATCAAAAACCGATATGCACTACTAGTCTTGGCATAACCAATGAAAATGCAATCAACGATTTTAGGACCTATCTTAGTCTTTTTAGGACTAAGAATAGCCACTTTAGCCAAACACCCCTACACTTTTAGGTATTTGTAGGATCGTACTCTTCCATACCACAATTCATAAGGTATTTGATTCACTTTCTTTTAGGATACTTTATTTAAAATATAATTAGTAGAAAGTATTGCTTTCCTCCACAAGTTCTGAGGTAATCCAGAACTTATTAACATGGCATTCATCATTTCTTTTAAAGTCCTATTTTTCCTTTCAGCAATTCCATTTTGTTGAGGTGAATAAGAAGCGATAGTTTGATGAATTATACCATGTTCTTTACAAAATTCACCAAAAAGTGATTCATATTCACAATCTCTATCACTTCTAAGTTTCTTAATTTTCTTACCAAGTTGATTTTCAACTTCATTCTTATATTGAATGAAAGTTTCCAAAGTTTCATCATCGGTTTGAATTAAGTAAAAATAACTATATCCAATATAGTCATCTATAAAAGTGATAAAATATTTTTTCCCACCTCTAGTTTGAATTGATTTAAAATCGCAAATGTCACTATGAATTAATTCAAGTGGTTCCGTACTTCTTTCAATTGAATGGAAAGGAGTTTTGGATAATTTTGCCTCAACACAAATTTTCACATTTATGATTTAAATCAATGTCAAATTTAGGTAAACATTCCATATTAATTAATCTACGCAAAGATCCATAATTAACATGTCAAAGTCTACTATGTCATAAATTTGAAGACTCAAGCAAGTAAGAAGAATATGTACTTTTATTAATAACAGAGGGTGCAACAGTCATTACATTCATTTTAAAAAGGTTATCAAACATGTAACATTTTTCTACATACATCCCGTTTTTAGTAAGTACAAACTTGTTACTTTCAAAAACTAACCTAAACCCATTTTTACTCAACAACGATCCGGAAACAAGATTCTTGCCAATGTTCGATATATGCAGCACATTGTTGAGAGTGAGTACTTTTCCAGATGTCATCTTCAAATAATCTTTCCTTCTCCTTCGACTTTGGAAGTTGAGGAGTTGCCCATAAAAAGTTATTCACCGTTGTCCACTATAGAATAAGATGTGAACATCTTTTTGTCGACACAAATGTGGCGAGTAGCACCAGTGTCCACCCACCATTCTTTAAGATTTCCGATAAGGTTTGCCTCGGAAACAACTGCAGAAAGATTTATGTCATCTACACGATTGGAAATATTGTCCACTTTGGTCATATGGGCTTGAGCAGACTTCTTGCTTATTCTTCTTTTGCTTTTACCTTTGCTACGGCAATCTTTGGCCTGATGTCCCTCTTTGTCACAGATGTAACACTTGCTATTAAACTTGTACTTTTGGTTTCCCCTCCTTTAGAACCTTGTGAGGAACTTTCTTTAGAAAACTTCTGTTTCTTGGCTTTTGGAGCATGTTCCACCACATTTGCCTTTAACTCCATTGGATGCTTACCAACCTGCTTCTCTGAATTGCGGTTGTCCTCCTCAATCCTAATACACACAATTAATTCCTCTAAAGACATTTCTTTGCGCTTGTGTTTGAGATAGTTCTTGAACTCCTTCCAACCTTGTGGTAATTTCTCAATTAAGGCTGCAACTTTGAAGGATTCACCGAAAGACATGCCTTCTACGTAAATGTCATGCAGAATGAGTTAGAGATCTTGAACTTGGCTGATCACAGTCTTTGAATCAACCATCACAAAATTCAGGAATTTGTCAATCACAAACTTCTTTGAGCCAGCATTTTCTGTTTTGTACTTTTTCTCGAAAGACTCCCAAAGTTTCTTTGCTGTCTTGGTAGGACTGTAGACGTTGTATAATGTGTTGTCAAGTCCGTTCAAGATGTAGTTCCGCAAAGAAAATCAGCATGTTTCCAGGTATCGACCCCTAGCAACCACTTGCCGGTCAGTTTAACCCTCTTTCAAAATAAAAGCATCCTCACGAAGAAAACGAGCCAAGTTGAGAGTAATAAGATATAATAGCATTTTCTACTGCCATCTTTTAAAATCAGTTCCTAAGAACTTCTCTGCCTTCTCGCCGTGATTGACTGGCACAGTTATAACAAAAGGAGGGGTTGGCGCAATTACAGCCACCATATTCGTACTTGTTTGAGCATTAGTTTGACCAGTTTCAATAGCCATGAATTCTAAATTACAAAACAAAATTATAATTAGAATTTTATACTACACAAAAAATTTAAACCAAAACCACAGAATTTTAAATTATGCAAAATAAAAAAAAACAAGAATTGTAACTTTTATTTCCAATTAATTTGAAAATAAAATAAAATTTTATTTAACCAAATTAATTCCACACAGAAAATACTGAAATAAAATTTTAATTAACGAACAGTCATAAATAATTTCTAAAAACCAAAATTAATTTATGACAAAATTTCACAAATAAATATTCTGAATTGTTAATGACACCAGTATATTACTACTAGTTGTCAAAGAAAAAAGACAGTATATTACTACTATCTGTCAAACAGTATATTATTACTATTTGTTTTCCAACCAGAATATTATTTTGTAAAATCACAGAAAATAATTTCTATAAAAAGAAGAAAAAGAAAAGGAAACAAACAAAAATTTTTATAAACAGAATAATTCGAATCTGTCTTAAGATTGTTGGAGTAATCTTCTGTGTACAATAAATAAATTGAAACTAAATCAAACAAATAAAATAAATAACGTACCGAATTTATTTTACCGAACCGAATGAATAATAAAAAGATCATGTCAAGTGTGTGACACTCTGTTCTTAAGACAGATTCACCCCGCTACGGTGCTTGCGAATAAGTGGCGTCTATCTCCCAAGATACAATGATCTTCACAAATTGTAGTAGTACTCCAAACAACTTGTACGGCGAACAAAACCTTGTGTTCTATACTTTCTTTAATTTTCCTAAAAAATAATATGAAGAGAATTTATGCAAAGGAACAAAACCGGACAGCAAAATGATGATTTTCAAATCTTCAAAAAAAATCTGCTGGAATGTCTAGGAATTTATAAGACTGAACATGTGGAATTTGAATCCAACAGGTGCAGAAGAGTTTAAATAGATAAGTGCTGGGCAGTTTATATCTGTTGCAAAAACTGCTAGCAGATTTGAATCTGTCTAACAGTTTTAAATCTGTTCGGGTTCCAACAGATCTGAAAACTATTTGGACTGTTTAACCTGTTTGGAAAAATTGGACTAGAAAAGGAAACATTGGACAGGAAATTAAATTCAAGTTTGAATTAATTTCATTAAGAATTTTTTGAAAAAAATTCAAATAAATTTTCTCAAAAAATTAATATTAGAACCGATCTAACCCACAACCGCGCCCGGCACGGCACGGCTCGGCTCGGCTCGGCCAGACAAAGGTGGCGGCGTGCACGCGTGGTGGTTTGGGCTAAGGTTCACTTTGTCCATAACTCATCCCTTCTACAAACTTGGGGTGCCCCTTGGGGCCCAACCCAAGTTAGTACACCAAGAGCTTATATACTCACAAAAGCTCTCTTAAAGTTTCAATGTGGGACAACCCATTTCAAGGAAACCCACATTTAATTCTTTAAATGTCCATTCTACTAGCCAAAAAACGACGTCAAGTTCTCATTCACTCATAAATGGTTTTGACGAACCATCTTCACCGTGTGACTTGCCATGCGGTAAGGAACACGTCACTTCTTCGGACTCACCTCAAAAGACGTGTGAACCCCACTCAATTTTGGACTCAAAGTTGACCCAAAATAAGCTTATAAAAAACCAATTTATCCAACAGTATAATCACAAAAATGTTGGTATTACTTGTTTAAAAAAATAATAAAAAATTCATTCATTCTTCCTACTTTCACTACCTCCTACCACCACTTACCACTAATCATTAACACCGACCACTATTATCCGTGAGCTCTTTTGATAACTACTTTCAATCACTACCTCTCATAACCGGTATTCCAGTGGCCGTCAACTACCTCCACTGGCAACCACCTTTGGCACCACTCGATGGTTGACAACCATATTTCCTTTGGCCAACACATCCCTCGACCAACAACTACTCCACCCACAGCCTCTTATAAGCGGCAACCACCTTCAGCAACTAACAACTCTGACTAACAAGAAATTTTGATCATCATCTCCAACTATCGACAACCATCCTTAACCACCACTTCTAGTTGGTCACCTCTTTCACTTGTTTGCCAAATAAGTTTTTAAAATAAAGATATACCAAATATGTTTTTTGTTTTTATTTTTATCAACAATAAAAAGTAAATGTAAACATTATTAAATAGAACCTAAACATTTTGCCTAGCAAAAATACACAAAAGGTATATTTTTTTATTTTATTTAACTACTTTACCAAGGTATATATTCAACAAGACTCTTTATTTCAACTAGTCATTCAAACTAAATCAATCAATTGCAGATTAAAAAAAACTAACTCAATCAATTTTCAAAAGAAAACCATTACATATACAAAATAAAAATGCTACAATTTTCATGGCATGCCAAATGCTTATATAGTTGTTAATATGTGATTTGTGAAATGGTTTTGGTTTTAAAAAATTGAGCAAATTTTTCAAAAAATTGAGTTTTTTACCTTTTATGTTTTTTTTTTTTTGGGGTAAATTACACTGACACCCCTTGAGGTTTAGGTTTATTACAGTTCCCCCATCATCTTTTGGAAATTACATATCCCTCCTGAGGTTTAAAGTTTCATCACAGATTCCCCCCTCAATAATTTAATTTTTTTAAATACCAATTTTGCCCTCATTAGGTAAATTACATTGACACCCCTCACATTTTAGAAATTACAATCCCCTCCCTAAGGTTTAAAACAGCATTACCAATTGCCCCCTCAGTTAATATTAGTTGGAAAAAAAATTCATTGAAAAAAAAATTAATTGGAAAAAAATTAATTGAAAAAAAAAATTTAGTAAAATTTTTAAATTTCTGTTTAAAAACCAACGTAAGCTCATTTTTTGAATTTACGTTTTTTTCTCAAATTTACAAACTGAGACAACCATTTATAAACAAAAAAAAAATATCAAACAAGTTTTTATGGCAGTTTTTTAAATTTTTGTAAATATAAATTGAAAACTGAAAACGAAATGGTTACCAAACAGGTTTCAGATGGTAAAAATGTTGTAAAATTAACAAATAATTAAATAAGTTACTAACGTAAGAAATGACTTATCAAAAGATTCTTAGGCAATGTATGGTTTGATTTTTAGAATTTTTTTTTAAAAATTAAAAATTAATTTGGTTAAGAAATAAAAAATAAAAAATAATTATCATTTTTATATAATTTTTATCTTTCGAGTGGTTAGAAATAATTTTTTACAAATAAAATTGAAACAATTATACTTATGTATATAACCTGCCCAAAAGTTAAAATGATAATTATTTTTTACCCTTAAATGATAATTATTTTTTTACTTTTTATTTCTTAACCAAATTAATTTTTAATTTTTAAAATTTTTTTCTAAAAATCAAATCATACATAACCTAAGAATCTTTTGACAAGTCATTTCTTACGTTGGTAACTTATTTAATTATTTATTAATTTTATGACATTTTTACCATCTTAGACCTGTTTGGTAACCATTTCGTTTTTAGTTTTCAATTTATATTTACAAAAATTTAAAAACTGTCATAAAACCTTGTTTGATAATTTTTTTGGTTTATAAATGGTTGTCTCAGTTTGTAAATTTGAGAAAAAAACGTAAATTCAAAAAATGAGTTTATATTGGCTTTTAAACAAAAAAATTTTACTAACAAATTTTTTTTTCAATGAATTTTTTTTCCAACTAATACTAACCGAGGGGTTAATTGGTAATGTTACTTTAAACCTTAGGGAGAGGATTGTAATTTCTAAAATGTGAGGGTTGTCAATGTAATTTACCCAATGAGGGCAAAATTGGTATTTAAAAAAATTCAATTACTAAGGGGAGAATCTGTAATGAAACTTTAAACCTCAAGGGGGAGATATAATTTCCAAAAGGTGAGGGGGAGAACTGTAATAAACCAAAACCTCAGGGGGTATCAGTGTAATTTACCCTTAATTTTTTTAAATACCAATTTTGCGCCCATTAGGTAAATTACATTGGCACCCCTCACATTTTAGAAATGACAATCCCCTCACTAAGGTTTAAAGTAGCATTACCAATTGCCCCCTCCGTTAGTATTAGTTGGAAAAAAAAAATTAATTGAAAAAAAAATTTAGTACAATTTTTAAATTTTTGTTTAAAAACCAACGTAAACTCATTTTTTGAATTTACGTTTTTTTCTCAAATTTACATACTAAGACAACCATTTATAAATAAAAAAAAATTTATCAAATAAATTTTTATGACATTTTTTTAAATTTTTATAAATATAAATTGAAAACTAAAAATGAAATTGTTACCAAATAGGCCTCAAATGGTAAAAATGTCGTAAAATTAACAAATAATTAAATAAGTTACCAACTTAAGAAATGATTTATCAAAAGATTCTTAGGCTATGTATGGCTTGATTTTTAGAAAAAAATTTGAAGAATTAAAAATTAATTTGGTTAAGAAATAAAAAATAATTATCATTTAAGGGTAAAAAATAATTATCATTTTAACTTTTGGGCAGGTTGTATACATACGTATAGCTATTTCAATTTAATTTGTAAAAAATTATTTCTAACCATTCGAAAGATAAAAATTATAGAAAAATAATAATTATTTTTTATTTTTTATTTCTTAACCAAATTAATTTTTAATTTTAAAAAAAATTCTAAAAATCAAACCATACATAGCCTAAGAATCTTTTGATAAGTCATTTCTTACATTACTAACTTATTTAATTATTTGTTAATTTTACGATATTTTTACCATCTGAAGCCTGTTTAGTAACCATTTCGTTTTCAGTTTTCAATTTATATTTACAAAAATTTAAAAACTGTGATAAAAACTTATTTGATAATTTTTTTTGATTTATAAATGGTTGTCTCGGTTTGTAAATTTGAGGAAAAAACTTAAATTCAAAAAGTGAGTTTATGTTGGTTTTTAAACAAAAATTTAAAAATTTTACTAAAAAAATTTTTTCCCAATTTTTTTTTTTTCAAATAATTTTTTTTCCAATTAAAATTTTCTTTTCAATGAATTTTTTTTCCAACTAGTACTAATCGAGAAGGCAATTGGTAATGCTACTTTAAACTTTAGGGAGGAGATTGTAATTTCTAAAATGTGAGGGGTGTCAATGTAATTTACCTAGTGAGGGTAAAATTGGTATTTAAAAAATTAAATTGTTGAGGGGGGAATCTGTAATGAAATTTTAAACCTCAAGGGAGAGATGTAATTTCCAAAATGTGAGGGCGGAACTGTAATAAACATAAATATCAGAGGGTGTCAGTGTAATTTACCCATTTTTTAGTAAAAAAATTTTATATTTTAAGATTTTTTAAAATTTTTTAGATGCACCTAACCAAGATATATTTAAAAAGTATAATATTTATGGAAAAAAATTAAATAATTCATCAAATACAAAAAAATATAAAAATTGAGTACATTTTCGTATTCTTACATATTTATTAAAATTTTAAAATATCTTTTTATAAATATTTTACTTTTTAGGTACATATAAGTTAGACGCATCTAGAAAGTAAAAGATTTACTTAAAATATTATAAAAATTCACTAAAACTAAAAAAAAAATACAAAATATAAAAAAATTCAATTTAAAAAAAAATAATCAAAACCAAACAAGATGAATATTTAAAAAAAAATTAAAAATTATATATATATTTTTAAAAGAATCATAACAATTACATTTGCAATGGTTATATTCTCATTTCAACGATCATATTCACTAACAATAATAGTCATAGTTTTTCAATGATCATACTCTTAATGGAGGAGACACCTTTCCTAGCATCACATGCTAACTACATGTGGAGAGTGAAATGAAATAAAGTAAAATTGCCTCAAAATATCTATTTGATCTAAAAAACAAAAATTAGAGATGCCTAATAAATTATACAATAAAATATCAACTACCTCACACTGAGATTTAATTCTGAATAATTGGTAATTTAGTTAAAAATTTATTATAAGTTAAAAAAAAAAAAGTTTCTTTTGTCTCTTATTAGAGTTGCCCTAAAGAGAGGAATAATTAGATGCTGCCTATAATATCAAGTCACCTAAAGTTTCTTGGAAATTTAGCAAAACTTAATGCTAAAGTGTTTTGCTTTCCCTGTATGCTAAATAGAGTACGTGCTTAGACATTCCGCGAAAAGATTTCAGTACACATCCCCATGGAACTTGTTGCATATTTTTTATAAATATTTGTTACGTATTTTTATTATAAATATTACACAATTTTTAGATAGAGTTAAAATAATAGGGCATTTATTCATAAATTTCTGTTTATTTATTCTAATTTTTTTTTTATATTTCAATAAATCTTATGGGTGATATAGTTACCAAAATATCTTAATAATAATATTCACATTAACAATGTAAATGTTCCGTGATGTGAACATTCATACTGTCAACGTGAATGTTTATACTGTCAACGTGAACATCACACATCAATGTGAATATTTACATTGTACAATATGAATGTTCGCATCACTAAGTTGTTAACTATTCAAAAAATATTTGTAAAGATAAAATTGTTTATAAAATATCTTAAATATGAAAATTAAGATTTGGTGGATCGAATATCCAAATAATATGACTTATTGGAATACAAAAATATGTTATGAACTAATTAGGATACAAATACTTGAAAAATGATTTTTTGATAAATCTGCCTAAGATAACTTTTGATTCGGAAATGAAATTACTTATTTTTGTAGTAATTTCATGCATTTTTGTGATATCGTTGTACATTTTTTATTAAAAAATATCTACGATGAAAAAATACGTAACATTTCATTTCTAAATTATAAATTATTGTAATTTTTACTTGAAGATTAGGTAACATTTATCATAAAAATATGTAATATGTACCCAAAAAAAATGTATAATAAGATACACATGTATCCAAGTTCTTCCTGATGTAAGGGCAAGGACTTGAATGCCATATTTTATACTCAACAACCAAATATTATTAATCAAACAACCTTTTATCTCGAAGAACACTAGACCCATCATATGACCTGCGTGTTTATTTTCTCAATTTCAATCATAGGTTAAGTGACCAAAAATTAATGATTATAAAACTTTGGAGCCGCCATTTGATTTAAGGTCCAAGAACTGGAATATGACTCCATCCTTGAGGAACTAATCTATTATCACTAAATAACCAAGTTCGGGTACTTAGGTATAAAATGAGAAGGTGTTAGACACTCCTCTTGCCCAACAAAAGGATCAGTCTTTATTCATATCTTAATAATTTTTTACCAAAAATTGATAAGATCATGCATGAACAACATTGATATAAATAACGTTGAGATAGCCTCTGTAAAAGCACGAAATAATCCTCACTCATATAATCATGTTGATCAAGCTTGCGTACCTCCAAAAATCATCGTAACACCAGAAATCACAAACATGAGCTGGTCGGCAGGTGTGTGCTGGAAAACCCTCCGATACCTAAGTCATCAAATAGACTAAAGAGACAAGCTCTGTGGATTCGGAAGTTTGAATTGCAATACCTGAGTAAAAGTTTGGTTTGAGCTTTTATGGACTCCGTATGGCACAAGCCTGGTAGGACTCTAACTCTACTTAGCAGAGTCCTCCTAAGAATCACATTCTTAATGGATAATGCTTGTCCTTCGTCACCTTCCTCACTACAAGCCAAGTGAGATGGCACAACAGTGCGCCCAATTCCTGTCGTGCAACTGGATTACCTTTACTCTGTCCATCACTTGACCAGTCTCACAACACGCCGCGTCGTGCAATGCTTGCTCAACACAACTTCGCACCGATATTGCTCGGTTTTTCTCCTGGCTCGGTCAGACATTCACAGTTTGCTTCCCTTAACCGCCTTAACTGTAGTTCGGTCATAGAATTAACTATATTTAGGAGGTAGCTAGGTTTAAGAACACATGCTCTATCGCTAGGCCCAAAGCCGCGGTACTTCACATCATAGCTAAGCCCACTATGCGGCCCAGCTCCACGAAGGTAATCCCAAATAGCTTGGCCCAATTTGACTGCCCAAATTACCCTTTCAATTGCCCCTTAATTCCATCTGTCACGCATGATTGGGATTACATTCCTTAGCCGAGCTGAAATACTCAATCTTGCCAAGTCTACAAAAGTTGCTCGGTCGCACAGCTCACTCGATCCCCAGAAGTCCAATAAATCACACAGCTCTTTCACCAACCACTTTGGCACAATGTCCTTTATGGGACACATGGCAAACCCCCATCGCGTTCGTGCACTGTCACAGTTATCACACACTGGCCCAACAATTTGAACCATCCTGCCTTTCCTTCTTATGCATATATACATTCCATATTTGCCTGATAAATGCCACCACCATTCACCTTTTTCATTAGTATCTCCAAATCTAGAACCTCAACCCCTCGGAATCCTTCATTTTTTGCCTCAGATCGAAGCACACCCCGTGTAACAGCTAGCTCACAATCACACAAGGACACATTTCCACTGATTGGAATCTGGTTCCACCATCAAATCCGTTAGTTCTTCTATCTCCTTAGTGTTTTCCCCTAGATATTCGTATTATTCTTCATGTTTTTGGCATTTTTCAATCAATGTCACCACTATCTATGTCTACAAATAGCATTTTAGTACATAAAATCACTATTAGTACTTAAAACCACCGAAGTTTAGACAAAAATGAATTCTAGAACTAGGTTTTCATATGCCAAGATGAACACCGAACGACTGGAACTAAAACCAGTCAAGAATTGTAATTTTGATCCAAAACTACATTAGAACCGAGCAAACATCTTGTTTGCAAAGCTCTTAGTGAAACCCGTGGAACAAAAATTTTCCTTACACCATAACCAGGCTAAAACCACGCCCTCTGGCCAGGATTGGGCTAAAACCTTGCCTCTTGGCCAAGACCGAGCTAAGACCTTGCTCGTTTCCATGACCGAGCTAACACCTTGCATACATCTCGAACCGAGTTAGCTCTTTGCTTGCAGGTGAGGCCGAACTAACACCTCCAGCTCAATGACCGAGCTAAAACACTTGCACTCTATTTCTACTGAGTCATCTGCTTAAAACTTGTAATCATTCCAGTCTACACTGTTATCTTAGCTCGATCAATTACTTGAGCATAGCATAATTCTTTTTCGGCAGTGCAAACTCAATTAGGCTTTGTCAGGTACACCATCACAATTGCCCCTTGACGACTCCATTCGACTGAACAAACACACGCATGTTTTCCACCGTGCTGTGAAGCCGAGCAAAACTGTTAAGTTGTAAATTTAACACACCACGCCCATGGGCAAATATCGTTTCTTAGTTAGCTCTCCTGGCGCCATGGCTGAATTTCGCCAAGAATACAACTTCTCTATTGACGTGCATCTCTCTTTAGTCGAACAAGATACAATCCCTTGGGGCACAACTAGGTTTTGCCATTTTACTGTGCTATCCATTATTGAGGGAGGGCTATGCTTCCCTATCCAGCCACTAATTTGCGAGTTCCTTAGGTAGACTAGACTTTGCCCAACCCAACTTTCGACCAACTCCTATTGAATCATCAATGGTATAACCGAGTTAAACCGTTGTCTAGGTCTCAACCTAGAGTTGGTCGAGATATTCCACCAATATTCTCTCGGTCAATGCGACGACGATTAGTGTTACTACCTGAAGGTAAAAAGACGCTGAGAGAAGATTGTCAAGAGAACACCAGATAAAAACTTGCACGATAATGACTTTCTCTAGGTCTCTAGCAATCATAAGGACCACGAGGCCCTGGTATCGGGTTACGACATTAACCGCAACAAGCGGACGATTGAGCTTTTATAGACTCCGTATGGCACAAGTCTGGTAAGACTCTAACTCTTCTTAGCAGAGTCCTCCTAGTAATCACATTCACTACAAAAATTTCAATTTTTTGCGACGGCAACTGACTTTTAACGACGGCAAGTGGGGGGTTCACAACAAAGGGCGTTGCTAAAAGTTTTTAGCGACGGCAAAGTGCCGTCGCCGTTTTTTTGCAACGGCAAAGTTGCCTTTTTGCGACGGAATTATGCTGTCGGTATTAATATGTAAAAATCTAAGATTTTTTTAGATGACACTATGTCGCCGTCGTTAAAAGTGTTATTTGTGACTGCAAAAAATGCCGTCGCGAAAGTGTTTTTATTGCGACTGGATACTTGCCGTCGCTAAAAGGTTATTTGAAACAGTACGACATGCCGTCGCTAAAAGATTATTTGCGACGGCAAAGAATACCGTTGCGAAAGGTTTTTTGTTTCAACTGTTGCCAATATCTTTTGTGACGGCATTGGTTACGTCACAAAAAAAATCTGGTTCTAATTTTTTTTTGAGACGGTGTGGGGCCGTCTAAAAAAAAAAAAAAAACTGCAATAAAATTATTAAAAATATAAAAATTACCTATATTAAATAAAAAATAACTGAAAAAGAAACCGATAATTATATAATAATATAAAAATTCCAGTATAAAAATAACAATTCATTCATAATAAAAATATTCTTCCATTCATAACAACAAATCAGCAAAATTATCCCATTACATAATGTTGCATAATACATATACAATGTTTAAATACATAATGTTGTTCACAATTCAAAATAACGTAAATTAAAAACAAAAGTTTTCCTCATGGTTCTTCCATGGGTAACAAAAACAAAAGTTAGTCGCAATCTTTACATGCCTGCATTCCATAAGAAGCAAACTGCTACTCTGGAAATATCTATAAACAAAAAATAAAAATAATTAATGACAATATAATTATGTGTTCATATTTTAATTACAAAAAAAAGCATAAAAAATTAACTACTATATAATTATAAAGATAATTAAGTAAATAATTTTGACTAGACAGAAATTCGGCTCTAACTCCCAAACCAGGAACCCGATTAGAGTCTCGTCTTCTCCCACAAGTCTCTCGTGCCTAGGCGGTCGTGTGTGCCAAGTTTCGTACTAAACCGACGCCGTTTGGTATTTTAGGGCGTCAACACCTCGAATTCAAATTTCTTAAGGAACTACTTTGCCTAGACCGAAATCCGGCTCTAACTCCCAAACTAGGAACTCAATTCCAGCCCCATCTTCTTCCACAAGTCTCTCGTGCCTAGGCAGTCGTGTGTGCCAAGTTTCGTGCTAATCCGATCCCATTTGGTGATTTTGGGGCGTCAACACCTCGAATTCAAATTTCTTAATGAACTGTTTTGCCTAGACCGAAATCCAGCTCTAACTCCCAAACCGAAAACCCGATTAGAGTCCCGTCTTCTCCCACAAGTCTCTCGTGCCTAGGCGGTCGTGTGTGCCAATATTCGTGCTAAACCGACGCCGTTTGGTGATTTTGGGCCGTCAACACCTCCAATTCAAGTTTCTTAAGAAACTAGTTTGCCTAGAATGAAATCTGGCTCTAACTCCCAAACCGGGAATCCGATTGTAGTCCATTCTTCTCCCACAAGTCTCTCGTGCCTAGGCGGTCGTGTGTGCCAAGTTTCGTGCTAATCCGACCCCGTTTGGTGATTTTGGGGCGTCAATACCTTGAATTCAAGTTTCTTAAGGAACTAGTTTGCCTAGAGTGAAATCCGGCTCTAACTCACAAACTGTGAACCCGATTGGAGTCCCGTCTTCTCCCACAAGTCTCTCGTGCCTAGGCGGTCTTGTGTGCCAAGTTTCGTGCTAATCCGACCCCGTTTAGTGATTTTGGGGCGTCAATACCTCGAATTCAAGTTTCTTAAGAAACTACTTTGCCTAGAGTGAAATCCGGCTCTAACTCCCAAACTGGATGACATCCGTTTGGCGAAGGTCAACTAGCACCTTGTAGTGCCCTATAGATGCCATGCTTCCAAGATGTTTGTACACAAAAGGATCTCCCAAAGTGACATCCTTTGCACATGAAACCTTTCCACCGTTTTGTTGCCAAATTTTGTTAAACAACACCACAAGATATTTCCCTTCCCTCTCTGCAACCTACTCACAAATTTGTTGTTATATGACATACGAGTAGTTTAGACGCCTAAGAACTCAATCTACTTGCCCTCTCAAAAAAACATAAATTTGCATTGAACTCCTTAAATTATCATCCCAATTCTGATTTGAGAGTCTATGCTCTAAAAAAAAGTAAATACAAAAATTTTAAAAAAAATATTTAAAAAAAGATTAGTATGGAAAAATGCTCTACACAAAAGTGAGAGGAAGGTATACTATTGAAGGAAGAAACTGCAAAGAACTCAAGGTATTTGACATGTGCTAGAGCTGGGAGCACTTGCTTCCCTATTTGTTCAAGAAAACCAGCACAATCTCCAATTGCAAACACATCTTCAATGGAAGGAACACGTAACCATTCATCAATGCCAATCCTATCACGCCCCAAAAAGGAAAATTTAATTGATGGTTTCCATAATTGAACTGCAGGGAGAAAAAGAAAGAAAGAGAAGTAGGAGAATTGCAGGTGAGCATACCTTCCACTCGGGGCCTTGGAGAGGTTTAGTGACTTCACAAACTCAGAGGGACCAACCCCAGTAGACCATACCAGGAGACCATAAGAAACATCACTCCTATCACTAAGTACAAGCTTTTGGGGATGCACCTCTTTTACTACACCTCGTACAAGTCGAACACCATATTGATACAAAGTTTCAAATGTCACTGAGAATTCAAAAAAAAAAAAAAAACTACAGATGAAGTATCATCCATGGTTTAGGAAAATGATTCAAATTACTTTGGTTAAGTGTTTTGTGGCATACTGGCGTAGTCCAACATCAAAAGATGACAAAATCTCATTTGCCTAAAATATTGAAACAACAGTTAACAAAGGCTTCTTGTTCACATTTGCATTGTATTGTAGATTGTTTGGGAATAAGTATAAAAGAAAGAACACGATAATACCTCAATGAGAGTGACATGGATGTAATTTTTCACATGAGCATACTGGTCACTGACATCTCTCATGATAAAATCGCTCAATTCACCACTAAACTCCACCCCGATAGGGCCACCTCCAATAACAACACAGTGTAACAGGCACTCAATTTCTTCTTCTGATATGCCTACAATTACAGATTGAATTCTAAATTCACAATTATATAAATGTTAATATTTATTAGCAGTAATTCTTAGGATGCATACACTGATTCAGCCCGTAAATAAATGATTGAGACGCGTGAGTCCTAAAGAAGTTGTAATTAAAATGTTTTAAGGAATAGTGAGATAATTGCTAGGCACACCAAATGTATTTGGACAATATAGAATTCAATATGTCTTGATAATAAGTCTTAGACCTATGAATGTTGAATTTAAAGCTGTTTACTGTGATATTAATTAGACCACGTCTTACACACTTCTGATCATTTCCTCTCTAATCTTATTTTCGTAGACAAATCCAATCTTGATTTTAAAAGCATAAACATAAACTACAAACTCTTTGTTGCAATTAGGAAAAATTAGCGTCATATCAGTCAAAAAGAAGCGAGGAAAGCCAAAATAAATTGTCATCCCCTCTTTCAATTCCTCTGTTTTTGGCACTTGTAAGATATTAAATCCATGTATTTCTGTTTACACTAGGAATAGGAAATTTTTTATCAAAAAATTATGAATCACCTAGATTTTCAGAGAGCATAAGGTTTAAGAGAAGCTTCTTCCTAATCTCTTGGGCATGATTCACTTCACGCAAAAAAAATGCATGTTCTTTCACTCTCTTTATACCAAGGTCAAGGGTTCAGCTCCAGCAACAATCACAAGCTTGTCATATGCTTCTTTGAATCGGTAAGGTTCATTAGGAAATCTATCATTGCCAACTGTCTCACAATAAACCTGATTCAGTGAAGCCACATTAGTAATAAGTTTATAATAATTGTGACTGCAAAAATCAGAATGATACTCTCTCTCTCTCTCTCTCTCTCTCTCTCTCTTTATGTGCTTTTGTTTTCTGTATACTAATAGATAACCCACATATTGAAATGAATTCATATTCCAATAAAGAATGACAAATCTGATTCTAGTTGAGCAAGAATGTTAGAGCATAAATACTCATGATTCCTTTCATCTATCTAGGCAAGAAAATCTATAATTTGTTTGAATTATGTCCCTAAACAGAGGTAAAAGATGTACTCACTTCATGTTTGTCTGTGTCAATACCATTGCAAGAAGCCAAGTAAAAGTAGGAATTCGGGTCCTTTGCTAGTGCGGGCTGTATATGACCAACAAGCTCAGCTACAGACCAGAACTCCAAAGTTCCAACACAAGTTGAACAAGCAAAGGAGTGAAAACCATATGATTCCTTGGCGATATGCAAACAACATCATATAATTTGGTGTCAAGCCCTTTAAGGAATCGACAAGCTGCCCATCCAGCACCTAGGACGACAACCCTAGGCTTTCCACCAGGTCTTGTAGCTTCCAAAGTAGGATACTTCATGGTCTTACACTCTGAATCAGATTCCACTATAACCTCTTGTGCCTGAGGAAACTGATATTGTGGGGTTACCCTTATGCGCGTGCTCCAGAAATTCATGTGATCGGTCTTTTTGATGCTCCAAAGGCATGACAGATTGCCACATGCTATGCTATTTTCAACAGAACATAAGGAACACTTCCTTGTCGACACACTCTCATAGATGATATCTCTCTCGTTTGCGTAATTACCAATGGCACCTCCAGACCGCCTCAAGCCAGTCCTTGCAAACCTTGCTAATGCCATATCAGTAAGTATCAGTTCTTTGAGCAAGAGCTGATATTACCCTTGGGACCTCTTCTTTGCAAAAAATCCAACTCGGTTGATTGGATTGAATTTGCACTGAAATGGTTATTATATGATTTGAATGAGCTACACAAATTTGAAAAGTTGCAAAAGAAAGACAGCTTATAAAGAGAGTAGTTTAGGACAGTTCAAGCTCTAGTCCAAAGGACATGGCTTAGATACCAAGTGACTAGTAAGCAAAACAAACTTTAGCTTTACTCATTAGCTGTTGGTAGCAACGAATGAGAAACCTATTTATAATAGTCTAAAATCTAAAAGGATCTAAAAACAAAAAAGAAACTAGTATTCCTCCATTATCATACGCACTATAGTTAACCCTACTCCACACCCACACCCCCTTCCCTAATATTTACTCCCCTCTCTCTCTCTCTCTCTCTCTCTCTTTAACTATGAATCTTCCTAATTCCTTACCATCTCTTGGGTTGACCCTCCACACCCACATCTCCACATCTTCATTTACCAACACTACATACAACTTGTATTAGCAGACAACAAAATAATAATAAAATAAACAATTTTATCAAACAAACATAAAGGGTAGACCCTATATATATATACCAGCCTTCTATCAAACCCAACTCAAACTCAACTCAAACTCCTCTCTCCGCTTCATATATCTCTCAAAACAAATTTTCTCCTCCCTTTCTCTCTCTCAAAAAAATGAATGGTAGTTACATAGATGAGAGCATAACAAGTGACTCTCTATCTCAATCAATTGAACCTTCATCGACATCGGTTACACAGTTTTCAAATCTAACAAAAATAATTTCTAAATATAAATGTATAGGTTTTTACCATTACTCTTTATTTATTATTTACACACTCAAAACGTGTAAACAATCATTTTCTCATGGACCATCCAAACAAAGACATGTTTTTGTAACTATGTAAAAAGTGAAAACAGACATGAATCATCATGTACCACGAACAGAATCATTGTGTTAACATATGTCACCAATTATCAGCATACAGGGGAAGAAAAAATATATATATATCAATGTGTGTGTGTGTGTGTGTGTGTGAGAGAGAGAGAGCATACTGACTGAGCTCGCGCGAGAGAGAGAAATCGTAATACGCCGTCGCCACACCACCGCTAGCCGTTGTCGCTCGTCGAGAGAGAGATCGTCAGTGAACACTTGCCGGTGAACACTCGCCGTCGTCGCTCGTCAAGAACCTACCCGTCACACGAACTCCCTGTGATTGTGATTGTGATACACGAACTCGAACTCGTCTCCGTGATTGGGAACTCAAACTTGTCTCTATGATTGTGATACACGAACTCGAACTCGTCTTTGTGATTGGGAATTGGAAATAATATATAAAGTTTTAGAGATTTTGGGGGTTTTGAGGGAGAATGGTGTTAGGGATTTTGGGGATGAAAATATTTTGGGGGTTTTGATCGAGCGCCATTTGGGCTAAAGGAGGGAGATGAAATATTTCAATACTATTTGCGATGGTATAGATAAACCGTCACAAATGATAAAATCCATTTATTAAAACGACACCATTTTAATAAGGGCTTTTTTTGCGACAGAGAATTCCCATCACAAATGTCCACTATTTGCGACGGTAAATTTCACCCGTCTCAATTTTATTTATTTATTTTTTTTTTTTTGCGACGGTACACAGTGCGTCGCGAATACTTTCATATTTAAGAGACTTTTTCTTGTGTGCTTATTAGTGACGGGGAAACTACCGTCGCAGAAGACATTTATTTGATACGGCTTCAAATGCTGTCGCAAAAGATCACTTTTTGCAACGGGATACACGCCGTCGCAAAAAGTTTCGTGTTTTATACCCACTTTTCTTGTAGTGATTCCGAATGGATAATGCTTAGCCTTCATCACATTCCTCACTACAAGCCAAGTGAGATGGCACAACAGTGCGCCTGGTTCCCGCCGTGTAACCGAATTACCTTTACTCTATCCATCACTTGATCCGTCTCACAACATGTTGTGCCGCGCAATGCTTGCTTGGCGCAACTCTGCACTGACATTGCTCAGCTTTTCTCCTGGCCCAGTCAGACACAGCTTGCTCCCTTTAATTGCCTTAATCGTAGTTCGATCATAGCATTAATTGTATTTAGGAGGTAGCTAGGTTTAAGAACATGGGCTCCATCGCTAGGCCCAAAGCCGAGGTACTTCACGTCATAGCTAAGCCCACTATGCGGCCCAGTTCCACGAAGGCAATCCCAAATAGCTTGATTCAATTTGGCTGCACAAATTACCCTCTCAGCCTCAAACAAGAAAATAGGCGAAATACGTTGTTTGATAAAGGTGTTTTTCTATTTATTAGGGAAATGAGTTTGAATGAAATCAGAATTTTGATTTGAAAAGGAAAGGTCCGTAGATTTGAATGTGATAACAGCTCACAATTTAAGAAAATAAGTCCCAAAAAAAAAAAACAATGATTTCGAGGTTTATTTCGAGGTTCAATCACAAAACATTTATAAAAACATAACAAAAATATAGAATGGGAGAGATAGAATAGGACGAGAAAGGAAAAAACTAATATATCAGACTAATAAAACACTAAGGGCTGGTTTGAGATGTCATAAAAAAGTGTACTTTTTGTCTTTTTAGATTAAAAAAGTTGAGAAAAAAATATGGAGGTTTGGGTTAACTTTTTAAATTTTTATGGAAAAATGTGTATTAAAAAATTGTATAAAAAAAGTGTGTAAGAGATGATTAGTGAGAGGTGGGCCCCAGTCGTACAAATCGGAAGGAGTGTATTGGAATTGGAAATTATTGGCTAATTTTTGTACAAAGAACTAGACGGTTTTGTTTGGCCTGTGGGGGTCATCACGGGTCCCATTTTAATAATCTGAACCGTTCAATGTGTATAACTCGTCGAACACTATGTACCTATAAAAAATCAAGTTAATCGGATATCGAT
Organism: Camellia granthamiana; assembly: GCA_036172215.1. Taxonomy (NCBI): domain Eukaryota; kingdom Viridiplantae; phylum Streptophyta; class Magnoliopsida; order Ericales; family Theaceae; genus Camellia; species Camellia granthamiana. The sequence continues at coordinate 36,074,591 of CM069909.1, read as the reverse complement.
AGCTATCTGATCAGATTTATTTATTTTTCAATCATTAATTATAACACCATCCATTTGTTATATATAACTGATTTGATCATATAGTTATCGATATCCGATCAATGTGATTTTTTGCAGACATATAGTACTCGACGAATTCTACACATTTAACGGTTCAGATTATCAAAACGGGACCCGTGATAGCCCCCACAAGCCAAACAGTGGTGTGTGTGCAAATCACACCCAATCATTTCAACATTGGTCACTGCCGCAACGTAGCAGCTGCAAATTGTTGACTTCGGTGTGTACTTTTTTGGTAGAAAATTAATTTTTTAATTATTTTTTTTTGGATGAATAGTGATATCTTTTTGGATTTTGGAGTAACTTTTTGACTTTTTGACTGATTCAGGTTACCCCAAACCTGCCCTAACTCTTCGTTTGGTAAAAAAAAAATATAGTCTGACTTTTTAGGTTGAGATTTTTTTAACTTGCGACTAAAAAGTTTGTTTGACAAATTTTTTTAACAAATTTTTTTTAACTTTTTTTTATTTTTGTGAGAGAAATATGAAATAATTATAGTTTGAATGTAATATTTTAGATTATTGACTTATTTAACTGATTTTATCTTTCATGCTTTTTAATCCAAACTCACATGATCAAACGAAGCCTAAATAAAGAGAGCTTAAAGAAGGAAGAAACAAAGGAAATAATTAATCTATCAAAATTGGGTGGCCAATCTATATTCAACTAAGCCAAGAGTGACTTGATAATGGTGCTATTTGGTGGAATTTTTTTAAATTAAAAGTTAATAACTAGAAGGTAGAAGTTAAAGTACTCTTACTTCAACTTTTAAATAATTAATTTTTTTCAATTTATTTAAATTATTTTTATCTAATAAAATATAAATAGAAATTACACTAAATAATCTGATACAAACTTTTAAATCAAAATAAATTAGGATCACTTTCAAAAGCTGTAATAAAATATCCCAATATATAAATTGTATGTCTACATGAAAAAAATACGGATGCGGGGTCACTATTGTGACCCTCGCCTCGGTTTCCTGTTGTGCCTTACCTTTTTTTTTTTTTCTTTTTTTTTTTTCTAATATTTTTTTTTTAATTTTTTTTTAGCTTTTGCTTCCCTAAAGTGGTGGTGTTTGTGACCCTCGCCTCGGTTTCCTGTTGTGCCTTACACGGTACCGTTTCACCTTCGTTTTTTTTTTTTTTTTTCCCCAGCTTTTGCTTCTCTGAAGTGGTGGTGTTTGTGCCTTAAACGGCACTTTTTCAATTTTTTCCTTTTATATTATATTTTCAATGCACCTGTTTATCCAAAGTGATGCTGTTTGAATTTTTAATTTTTAATTTTTTTTCAATTCTGTTAGAGCATCCTTACTAGATTACTTAAATTTTACCTTAAAATATTATTAAAAAGTTTATTTCTTATTTTAAAAATCACTTTTCATCTAATTCTCTCAACGAACTCTATATTTTTTCTCTATTCTATTAACAAACTCCCAATTTTTTTTTGTTCTATTAAAATATTATTTTTAATAATAAATTTAAAAAAAATAAAAATTATAAATGTATATTGCAATCCATAAACAAAGCAAAGCAATATATATATATATGGGAGCTATCGTGACTCCGTACAAATAGGGAGTTACTGCAGCAAATATTAGTTTAGAATATGGTATAAGGGAGCTGATGGGGTGATATAAGAGCATCCCCACCAGTTTACCTAAATTTTACCTTAAAATATTATTACAACATTCATTCCCTATTTTAAGAATCACTTTTTCATTTACTCTCTCCAACAGACTCCTTATTCTTTCTCTATTCTATTAGCAAACTCTCCATTTTTTCTTTATTTTATTAAAATATAATTTTTAATTATAAATTTTTAAAAAATAAAAATCATAAATGTGTACTGTAATCCCTAAACAAAGCAAAGCAAAGAAAAAAACATATAAGGGAGCTACAGTGACTCCCTAGAAATAGGGAATCACTGTAGCAAAAACTAATTTAGGGAATCTGATACAGGTGGATAAGGAGCCATTTACCCCTTAAAATAGGTAAGGAGGGGGTTTAGGGGCTTTGGTGGAGATGCTTTAAGAGAGCTCCAACTCCCTAAAATAGGTAAGGGAATGATTTAGAGGGAGAGATGGGTAGGAATGGCAACGGGCCGGGGCGGGGCCGGGGATGCCACTCCCTATTCCCGATCCCCGAAAGTAAAAACATCCTCGTCCCCGCCCCCGCCCCCAATCCCCGGCGGGGAATCCATTACCTCCCCCACCCTCGTCCCCTAATGGGGACCCCAAAAAATCCCTGACTTATCAGTTCACAACACACACACACACTAACTATTCAGATCAACAACAATCATCAACAACATTGTTCATCAACAACAACAGATAATAGATCGGTGGCAACAACTTAGAGATATATATATAACAACTTAAAAAAAAAAATTAAAACATCAACAACAGATATATATATATATATAGAGAGAGAGTGATGGGGGCTTCACGGTCACGGTCACGGTCCTAGTCCTGGTCCTGTTGAAGAGAGAAAGCCTCTTGAAATTTTTAAGAATTATTTATAAATTATTTTTGGAAAATTCTTTCTGAAAAATGATCATAACATGTTATTGAGTATTCTGTAGATTTATATGAATTTTAGAGTTGTATAAGTAATTTATTTATAATTTTATTTGCAAGATATACATTCTGAAAATTTTGACAGATTAAGGAGGAATAAAAAATTATCTCTTCAATTGTTTATTTATAACTTATTTTTGGGAAATTCTTTCTGAAAAATGACCTAAACATATTTATTGAATATTCTGTGCATTTTCACGAATTTTAGAACTGTATAAATAATTTATTTATAAATTTTATTACCTAAGGTATAACCTGAAAATTTCTGGACAGATTTAAGATCATTACTTCAATTATTTATTTGGATAAAAATAAGTTATTGTGTTTGTCTAATTCATCAAATATTGTAAATTAGTAATCCATGTATAGGTGTATTGTGGTTTATTTAATATTGTGCTAGTCTAATCTTATAGATTAAAAGTCCATGCATGTGTGTAATTATGATTTATTTTCCTTTTTTTTTTTGATATCTAAATTATTATTTCATACCATGGTTTAAATAAATTGTTTATTTAAATTTTGTACAATTGTTTATTATTGTGTGACATGCGTAATATTTTATGTTCGGATTTTAATGAGTTGGTATAACATTATTGGTAATTAAATTTTGAATTATTGTGAATATCTCAACGAGTAAAGAGGTCCGAAATTTAACCAATGATACATTAAAATGTAAAAGTGATGGGGTGAGCCCGGTCTAGAATCTTGCGCAAGTGAGTTGCGAACCCTAACATGGCACGGGAAGGTATTTCGGCTCTTATCGGTGTAGGCGATATAAGGTTGGTGGTGCGGGTGTCACAATATAGACCGTTCCCTTGGGGCAGACCGTGATGTCACGACTCGGGTATGTAACCCTGGTGCGTGGGCATCATTGGTAGTTACTGTAAATAACATTTGAATATTTGACCAATGGGGAGTCAGAATTGCCCATGGCTATTACTTAGCGATTGGGTAGAAATAGTGCTCCGCGGGGAGTTACTTAAATTTATCCGATAAACTAAATCTATAAAAATTTAAAAAGAAATGTGGGCATACTCCTTATGATGAAATACTGCTTCCGTTTGTTATATTTTTTTTAATTGATTTATTATTATCTATTGTTATTATTTCAACTAATAACATTCATTTTATACTTACTAAATGTTACTTGTTATTTTGTTACTACACATTATTCATAAATTGTGAGTATTATTATCAGGATGGGTATTTTCGGGTTGTAGTGTCTTATTGAGCTCGTCGCTCACTGACATTCCCGTTACCCTGGCGTTTTATGCCAGGTACCGCAGAAACCGAAGGAAACACCGAGGTCTTGCAAGGCGACACTCAGCCTTGGTTAGCTTGAGGAGTGCCAAGTTCCATGAACTATTTTCTAAAATTTCTAGTTTTTCTCTAGTTTTCTTTTTATATTCGTGTCATTTCTTTTATGTACTAAGACTAAGTTGTAATGTAAGAACTTTAAATTCTTGGTTGTTAATTAATGGATGTTAGTAATATTGGTGGCAATATTGATTTTAAATTCTAAATCTTATTATGATGTCCTTAAATTTTAGGGCGTCACACTTCCGCTAGCCCCTTATTTTGCTAATCTGTTTTAGAAGCTTTCGATAATCTTAAAATTACTGACCGGTTACGATACTAAATTTATAGCGGCAGATTTGAGTCGTAACAAATATGGCTCAACTTGGCTTAGAACATGGTGTTAAGGGTATTTTTGGATGGGCCAGAGTTGCTCTCGGTACATTCATTTTCGATATTTAGGGTGACAAATTGGAGATTTTTTAGTACTCTTGAATTTATTATAGGACGACATCCCTAAAGCGGGGTCAAATATTTATAAATAATATAAATAGATATGCCAGTTGTGGGAAGGATTAAAAGACATAGAGGTCATAATTCAATAGTTTCTATTATATTAATAATTGAATGAGAAACACCATTTTTTTAAAAACAATAAACACTAATTTTTGTTTACAGTTTGCACTGTGTAGTGACTAATTATTACTTTTTGTATTAAACATTAAAGGCAGAAGCACTTTGATTATTTTTGGTTGATGAACCTGACACGTATCATTGTAAAAGTTCAAAAAACTTGAAATCATGATTATGTTGATTTGAATTATTAATGTTAACCCATCAACACGATTTAAAATCATTTTGCATAAATTGACTCTCATATGCTTTTAAAGCGTTGAAAAAATACTCACCTCCTAAAATGGCATAACGTTTAATGAGAGATTTCTCCGTATTACATTTTTGTAATTGAAAAATTCTATTACATCATCTAAAATAATTAAAAATTTATATTCCGTGGCCCCAAGGTTTGGGATTCTAACTTGAGGAGGAGTAAATTTCCATTAGGAATGGCAACGGATCGGGGCAGGGCCGGGAATGACACTCCCCGTCCCCGATCCTTGAAGATTAAAAAGTCCTCGGCCCCGGCCCCGATCCCCGACGAGGAACGCATCATCTCCCCCACCCCCGCCCCCTAATGGGGTTCGGGTTTCCCCGACCCCGAAAAATCCCTGATAGATCTGTTCAACACACACACAGATCTATTCAACACACAAACACAGATCTATTCAACAAAAAGTAAAAAATAAAAAAAATCTGTATATGGACAACAATCAACAACAGATCTAGAGCGCACACACACACATACAACAACAGATCTAGAACACACAATCAACAACAGATCTAAAAAAATTTAATCTATATATTAAACAACAGATTTGGACAGATTTGTGGATATAGATAGATTTGTTCATCAACAAATGTAATCTATATATGAACAACAATCATTAACTTCAAAAAAAAAAAAAAGTTCAACAACAAATTTGTTCATTATACACACACACACACACATATATAGAGAGAGATAGTTGTTCAGATCGGGTCCATGACGGTTCACGGACCACGATCTGTTAGATCGGTGGCTTCACGGTTCAAATCACGGTGGTGGATCTGGATGATGATGATGATGATGATCAGAAGTGAGAGAATGAGAGAGAAATCAGAGTGAGTGAGTGAGGGAGAGAGCGAGGGACAGAGCGAGTGAGAGGGAGGGAGATATGAGAGACGCGGTGAGTGAGTGTGAGAAGAGGGTTTGGTTTTTATGTATATATATAAAGAGGGGTAAAATGGTAATTTCAATTCAGAAACCAACGGGAACGGGAACGGGAACGGGGCTTGGACACTTATCCCCATCCCCGGCCTGAAACTGATCGAGGATTAATTTTTAAATACCATCCCCGTCCCGTTGGGGATATTTTTTGGAAAAAAAACTGCTCAAATCGGGATCGAGGGATCGGGTCCCCGTTGGGCCGGGTTCAAATTGCCATCCCTAATCTCCATGTCTCAATCGTCACTCACTAGGCCAATCACTCTATGATTATATCATATCTCTTGATTTAAAATACAAAAATGCTAGAGATTTCAAAAATTCTATTAAAAGTTCTATCAAATGTCTCACATGGGTATGAGACCCACATTGTGTAGATCACACACCCATATCAGGCATTTAGTAAAAATTTTGGTAAAATTTTTAAAATCTTAACATTACTCTTTAAAATATAAAGTGATATTCAATTATGTCTCCGTGATTAAAAAAACAAACATAGTCCCTCCAAAAATGAAAAGATGAATCAAAAGCTAAAAGTTAGTACCCCACCAATTCACATAAGGACACCTCAGTCATTTTCTAAAAGTTCCCAAAATTTAGTTCCAATCTGCCAACATTGCGAAAAGGATCAGTACAAGGAGAAGTTATTAGTGCAGTTCAAAAAAAAAATAAAAAATAAAAAAATATTAGTGGGTCTTGCCATATTGTAATGTAACATGATATTTTAATAATGTTGCGATTAGTAAAAAGAGTAAGGCTCATAAATATATATTAAATAATTAAAAAATATTAAAAAAATGATAAATTATAATTAATGAAGAGTATACTTACATGGCACCCTTCGACCAACTAATAATTTTTCAATCCAAGCGGCCCAAAGTCCCTCAATCACGGATGGCATTGTCGCAATAAAAACCAATTTCTAAGGGTAAATCAAAATGTCTCACTCCATAATTTAAATTTTAAATGGATAAAAATACTCAGCATACACCATTTATATTATTATAAAATTTTGAATAAAAATAAAATATTCAAACATCTAAACAAAATTCAAGCAATTTATTTTTGTTTAAAAATTTATGTCTAAATATTTGATTTTTGATTAAAAATTTATATCTAATCAACACAAATGAAATATATTGAGATTTTCTATAAAATACAAATAAATTTCACTGATCCCTTTAATTTAAGTGAGGTTTCACATTGGTCATATAGGGTTATTTTGAGAAATTGGTTAAAAATTAATTTTTAGATTTTTCTATTACTTTTTTTTTAAAATGTGTAAAAAAATAGGTAACGTCACCTAAAAAAACCAAAAAAATAAAAAATTAACTTTTAACAAACTTGCCAAAATAGGCCATAGTCTCAATTTTATCACTTTAAAATCCACACTTTCAAATATGTTTTGTGTGGCCCCTCCATTTGTTGGCTTTAGTATTTTGAACCGAAACAACAACAACATGCAATTTAGATACGAATTTTAACAATTCTAAAATTTAAAAAAGAAATTAAGAACTTTTTTGGGTCAATCATAAGAAAGTAATTATAAATATGAGAAATATTTACATTATTAAATAGGCTACTAGACCATAATAATTAAAAAGTCAACAAAATGTAACACAACTAATATACCAATCTTACCAAGCCCAAGTATAACAACCACTACATATAAACAGCAAAAATGCTTTATACCCCCACTGGGGGTCGACCCCCAGTGAGGTGGAGGCCCGTGATTGGGCGAAAAAAATTGTTTTTTTTTTTTTTTTGGTTGTCAGCCAGTGGGGGCACGCCACCTCACTGGGGGTGCGACCCACTGGGGGTATTTAGCAGGACCCATATAAACAGTGATAGAGTCAGAAAAATTGTTTAGATTAATTACAACTTAAATTTTTTCTTTTCTCATAATAATAACAGTAGATGATAATTTTTTAAATTAATGGGGTGTTTGGTATAACCTATATAAGTATATTTATTTAAGTCACATCACCTATTTGCTTTTCTACATATCTTTTTGTAAAAAGTCAAAAAGTATACTTATTCAGATCAAGTACAAAATCTTAAATATTTAATTTTTAATTTTTAATTTTTTAAATTTTATTTTTTACGATTGACCTTGCAAAAAGATCATAATGAGAAATATGATGTTACTTGTAACTAGTGTATTATAAGCAATATAAAAGAGTCATGTATGTTTTATGATAGATTATATAATATATAAATAATAGTGACATCACATCATCGTCTATATGTGGTATCATTAATCGGTAATAAAATAACACATGGAGAGTTAATTCTATTTGTCAAATATAATTAACAATTTAATAATTCCGCATTTTTGTGGTAGGGTTAATTATGTTTACATATAAATGATGATAAAATATCACTGTTGTATTGAATTTTTTTTAACAAAATTTTCATACATAATAATGTAGTTTGTTATAGTTTTTTCTTTTTCAATCAAAAAAACCACCATATTTTCGTATTAGAAAAATGCCATTAAAAAATCATTTGAAATATTATTTCCATATAGTTTTTTTTATTTGTTAATTATTTTCCTTACCCTCCAAAAAAAAAAAAAAAAAAAAAATTGAGGGGCCCATGTCCCCCGAACCCCTTCATAAATTCGTCCATGTATACAAGGAAGAAATAAACCAGTAGCACAAAGAGTATCAAATTCTTCTCCATAAGAGTTAAACTTGAGATCTCACACTATATATGGTGTTACATAACTACTAAGCCAAATGCCGTAGTTAAATTAATAACTTACACAAGTGGTTTTTTGTAATTTTTGTTTATTTTTATATTTTCACTTGATCTCTATAGTTTCATAGGTTTTGTTTTTTTTGGTCCAAAATGCTAACTACAATGGACGAAGAACTAACATTAAACCTAATGAAATGTGAGATTTAAATTGATGAAATTGAGATTGAGATTAAAGTAAAATCTCACTCAAATTAGAAGAATTAATGATATAACCTTCCATACCAAAAAAAATAAATAAATAAATTATGTCAATAGTCCTTATAATTTTTTTTTGAATTTCACTTTAACCTCTCTAACTTGACACCTATTGTTCTTCAAAAATTTTAGACACGAAAGAAAAAAAACCTAGGCACTCCAAACCTTTTATCAAAAATTTTACCAAAATCGTTTGGTTCAATTTTAGAATCCATTTTCCAAAATCCAAAACCCAAAACTTTTTTGGTTTTGGGTTTTCACAACATATATTTCAAATATCATTTTGAACCCATTATTCAAAACCCAAAATCCAAAATTTTTTTGTTTTGGATTTTCACAAACACGCTTTCAAGTATTGTCCAAATAATTTTTTTCATGTTTTAGATGTATTTGATCTATATATACTTAGAAAAATGCTTCCTACCCCCACTGGGGGTCGACCCCCAGTGAGGTGTCACTGCCGGATTGGATAAAAAAAAAACAGTTTTCTTTTTTTTTTTTTTTTTTTTTGGGTTTCGGCCAGTGGGGGCTCGCCACCTCACTGGGGGTGCGACCCCCACTGGGGGTATAAGGCAAAGCCGATATACTTAAACAGTAAACAAAATGTGAAGAAATCAAAACAAATTTAATAAACACATAAAATATTAAACTTGTATTAGTTTTTTAAATAGGTGAATTTTTATTTTATTTTATTTTGTATATTTGTCATTATTCAGTAATTTTATATTAAAAAAAAATAGAAATGTGAAACGCTTTAAATGTATTATGCTTGAGTAGATATAAGAGTAGAAAAGAAGTGTTAAAATTTGTAAAACATTCGTACAAAATGATGAATACATTTGCTATATAAATTATATTAGATGCAACTAAAAAGTACAATTAGATTATGTATATGAAAGAAGTAAATAAATTTGATTATAATATTACAAAAAAGTTTTGACTATAAGACAAAAAAACACAAGACCTAAAAAAACTTAAGATTTTTGAAAACTGTAAGTTTTGAATTCAATTTCTAAATATTATTTTGAAAATATACAACTCAAAAACTACTTTAACATTTTTGTTAAAAAACTATCAAATAAATTCACACAATACTTGTATAGTACTATTGTGTTAAATTTTTTATAAGATATCTAACGTTGCTAATTATTTTTCTGTTTTAAATGTTAATGGACAAAATGATTACATTGAGAATCAAAATAAAAAAAAATGTAATATTTAAATGAGTAATATTATAAATTCATATTTATGAACTCAAAAATTATTGAGAAATTAATCTTTATCACACCTTGGGCTGTTTGGGAAGTGAGATTTTAGTCCAATTTAAGTTAAAATTTACAAAAAGATAAAATAAGCTAAAATAGTTACAAAAATGAGTGAGACCACTAAAAAAAAAAAAACACTAATAGCTCTAAAGTAGTGTGGGTCCCACATGATGGGATGTATTTCTCTTGTGTTTTTTTTTTTTTTTTTAATTTCCACCTCATTAGTAGTCCATTAGTGCTTCCAAATTAATGGGATGAATCATTGTTGAAATAGTTAATAAGACAAAATGTCACATTAAATTCATAATCATTTCACTTTTTTTCTCACAAATATCACATCAAACTACAAAAAAAATCTAATTATCTTTCCAAACATCAAAATTTTAACCTATTAATAAATCAAAAACTAAAATAACCTATTAAAATAACAACTTCCCAAACACCCCCTTCATATAAACCTCACATGAATTTAATACTATATAAATTAATCTTCACAATATAATACCCTAACTAAAAATTCTTAGATAAACAAGTTTGGATTTCGAAACTTTTCTTATTTATAGGTGGTTTGAGATGATCTAAATTAGTATAATTTTTGATTTTTTATAAAATATGAGTTGAATATGAATTGAATTTGAAGTGAAGTGATAGAGAAATGATATGATTTAAATAAGATGATGTGATTTAAATAAGATAGTGACTTTTTAACTTTTTAAAATTATGATAAATAAAATCTTAAATTGATGGAATTTAAAAAATAAAATAAAATAAAAGTGAAATCTGGGTGAAGGAGGAGTAACGATGTAATTTTGCCACCATCCTGATTCCTTCCCCCCTGCCGTCTTGTTTTTGGAGAGAGAAAGAGACCTGAAGCAAGTATCCTATTATATATATTTTTGATATACATATCGTCTGAGTCCCCTCCTTCCTGCTCCTCACCCACTTCAAATTATTGAACGGTCTCGTTTCCTTTTCTCACCGACAAGCACAGAAACACACACAGCATTTTCTCTCTCTTCTTTACTCTCTCCAAGTTTCGAATCTCTCTCTCTCTCTCTACAGTGAGTCCCTTTCTTGAATGTCAAAACAGCGACCTCAACAATGGCGACACCAAACCATAGCCAACCTCACCTCTTCTTCTTCTTCACTTGCATTGCAGTCTCGCATGTTTTCTAGGTCAGCACAAGTTCTTCTCCAACTGTAAACTCTGTTAAAAAAAGAAAAAAAGGAACTGAAATGGAGAAGAGTAGTAGAGCTACCTCTCGGTTTTTCGCTGATTTTGTTCTGTTAATCGCGACGGCGATCTTCGCTCTCCGTGTTGTTGAAGGGACTACTGATTCGTCTGACGGTACTTCCTCATTCATTTTGATTTGTTGATTCGAGTCGCTTTTTTTTTTTTTTTTTTTTTGGTAATGTGTTGTGATTCGTGAGTTTTCAGGTTTAACTATTTGTGATTTTGAATTTTTGTTCGGTCTTAAGAGTCAAAACGCGAATAAAAAATTCAGTATTGACTCACTGTTGAATGGATCTTGAATTCGTGTTTCTCTCTCTCTCTCTCTCTCTCTCTCTCTCGGCATATATATATATATATGCATGTGTGTTTGATGTGTTGGTTTGAGTTTCTGAATATGGTGTTGTTTGAAATGTAGTTCAAGCTCTTCAGGTTGTCTACAATTCACTGAACAATCCTCCGCAGCTAACTAATTGGAAAACGAGTGGTGGAGATCCTTGTGGGGAGTCATGGAAAGGGGTTACTTGCCAGGGTTCTTCTGTTGTTTCAATGTGAGTGCTTATCATCTCTTATCAGGCTTATTTGTGCATGTAATTGTATATGTAAATGTATTCTTTCAGATAGGCCCTTTGTTAAATTGTGTTTTGTGTTTTCATCAGTGAATTGATTTGGTTTATCAGAGATCTTGTATTGTTGTTGTTGTTGTTTTAACAGTCAGATTTCTGGGTTGGGACTCAATGGGACAATGGGATACTTGCTTTCGGACTTTCTGTCGCTAAGAACATTGTGAGACAACTCTTGGTTTACTCGATTGAAATTGCTTTTAGCTAATTCGATTGTTTAGTCATGTCAATATTTGTTTGTTGCAGAGATATGAGCTTCAACAATATTCACGATGATATTCCATATCAGTTGCCACCGAACCTTACGGCCCTGTAATGATGGATTTTTTATTTATTTATTGATTTATGTATCTTCTTCTCTTCTTCTTCTCCTTTTTTTTTTTTTTTTTTAAATTCTAAATTTCGTTTAGGTTACATGCTTAATTTGCCAAGCAATTGTTGTCTGTTTTACAACGCAGAAATCTTGCATACAATAATTTGAGCGGGAACCTACCTTACTCCATTTCTAGCATGGTTTCTCTCAATTACTTGTAAGTAGCATGTCTGAAATGCTGATAATATTTTTTGCATATTTATTTTTTATTTACACAATTTAGTTACATTTTGGGAATCTTTTCTATTGCCTAACCGGATAGTTTTATTTATTTATTTTAGGAATGTTAGCCGGAATTCTCTCACTCAGTCGATTGGAGATATATTTGCTAATCTTGCTGGGCTTACAACCTTGTAAGATATCCCACCTAAATATATATGCATTTTTATTTGGTTGTCTTTTCCTGGTTTACTTTTGACTGTTATGCTTTCTGCCTAATGACTGCAATGTCAGGGTTTGGTATATTGGATTCATAATTCAATGAGTTTCATATCCTCTAAACCTTCTAGAGTTCATTAAACTTTATTCTCTTTTGGAAGTGGGTCTGATTTTTGAGAAATTCAAATTGAGTATGTGGTCTCCTTTTGGAGTGAAGAGTACCAAAACAAAAATTAAACAATAACATACCAAGGAACAACACCAGATCTATGTCAAGCATGACAATAATAATTAAGAGAAATATTATGCATAAACGAATTGTGAAATTAACCCGAGGGACCTCTGTGAAAGTTTTATATGTTGACTTGGTGTGAATATGGTTTGTAAAGAAACCAAATGAGCAATGTAAGATTTATATTATATCCATAGTCATGATTTCTTCCTGTGATTGCATTTGTATATATCATTGTCAAGCTATATCTTATGACTTTCTTCTCATTTGTGAGTTCCCTGTGAAGAACTGCTTCAGTTTCTGATATATTCTACCAATAAAAAATCTCCTTAGTATTTTCTTTTAATGTTCTACACAATGTATTGACATGTATGTGCTGTAGGGATCTCTCTTTCTGCAACTTAACTGGCAATCTTACCAGTTCCTTCAGTGCATTATCCAATCTCTCTACTCTGTGAGTGTAATAAAGAGCTACTTGTTGAATTTTTTTTTTTCATTCCTCTTCAGTTTGTTTGAACTTTTTGAATGTTTTGGGATTTTTGACAGTCATGTGCAGAACAACCAATTAACTGGTCCTCTTGATGTTTTGGCTGGTTTGCCTTTGACAGATTTGTAAGCTTATATGCTAACTTTGGGGCTTGAGTTTGATATTTTTAACCAATTTCTTATTCCTGCTTCTTCAATTTTCCACAGAAATGTTGCAAACAACCATTTCAGCGGGTGGATACCAAAAGTACTTATTTCTATCCCTCATTTTATGTAAGTGCCATGTTTACACTGTGCTTGTTTGTATTATATAATAGAACTGCAATATCTCTAATCTAAATTTTTAAAAACAGATATGACGGAAATTCATTTGATAATAGTCCTGCTCCTCTGCTGCCGCCGTATACCTCACCCCCCCCTGGTAGACCACATAGTAATCACAGCCATTCTCCTCCACGTGCACGTGCATCTTCGGGTTCTAATGGCCAACTATCCAATCCAAATGATGGAAATAAAAAGGGGTTGACCACTGGATCTATTTTAGGCATAACTCTAGGCTCTTTGTTTGTGGTTCTCTTTGTGATGCTTGTGCTTGTGTTTTGCCTCCAAAAGGGCAAAAGGAAGGAACCTGCTGCTGTTAGAACTTTTGCAGGAAGTCTCCCTGTTAGCACAGATAAAGGTATGTCCAAGAAGAAGAAGAAATTTTTGTTTTTCCACTTTTGTGATTAATTTAATTCCGTGGAAACTTCTCACTATTATATCTGATCTAATATTAGGTTGAAAAGTGTGGTGAATTTTAATGCGACTTCAATTACCAATTAGGTTCCCATTTTGTGTTTCCTTTTTCTCCTTTTCTTTGGTTGGGACTTTTTATTAATTTGTTTATATCAAAAGTTCTTGCTAATTTAATCCACATGACACAGAGAAGCCAAGATCAAAAGTTTTCCTCACAATTATATCTGATCTAATATTTAGGTGGAAAGCTGCCCTTAATTCTTAATATGATTTAAAATACCCATTATGTCTTTTCATTTCTCCTTTTCTTTGGTTTCTACTACTTATTAATTTGTTTATATCAAAAAACCTTGCTAATTTAGTCCACACGGAACACAAAGGAACCAAGATAAAAATGATCTCCATGATGTAGGTTTGTTGAGATTGAACAGCCTCAGCTTTGATGTGAAGTGAAACATGTGCGGCTATATGTTGAGTTGGCATTTTTGTCAATTTGATGTGAATTGCATGACTTTGTTTCTTTAAAGATGCAAAGTATTAGATCCCAAGTCAATTAAATTAATTTGTGCGATGTTGGTTTGCATATTCTCTTTTATGTTGTGCTATGAAATGTGTTATTTTAGTATGATGGAGCTGAAAACTCTTATGGTAACATCCTGATCTTTTTTTGTCATGCATTCTGCTTCACTTCGTACTGATGCAGAGATGCAAGAGCAGAGGATGAAATCCACGGCTACTGTGGCAGAATTGAGGCCCCTGCCTGCAGAAAAATTAATGGCGGAACGGATACAAGGGAAAAATGGATCTGTAAAGAGAGTGAAGTCCCCTATAACTGCTGCTTCTTATACAGTTGCTTCTCTCCAAACAGCCACAAACAGCTTCAACCAAGAAAATCTTATTGGTGAAGGTTCCCTTGGTCGTGTTTATAGAGGAGAATTTCCTAACGGAAAGGTAATTTCGTTATGCTTATGCATTTGATGTCATTACCATTCCTAATGCTTTTAACTCATAATAGGCTTAAAAAGAGGATTGTACCTACTGCATAAAGCTTGGCTTAAAGCAAGATCTGTGAGAAGTAGATTTTTTTTGTGCGGGCGTCTGCATGTGTGTGTGTGTGGAGGCTGATTCCCACTGCTCAAACTGCAGCACAAGGCAAGTGGAGGATAGCACTTTCCACAGCACTAGGTCATAGTAGGCTTAGCATCCATTTATAAGAAGGTTAGCCTTTGTCAGATGACTCAGATCCTAGCTAGTGGAGATTGTATTTTTGCCATTATCCTAGCAAGCCAAGTGGGGGTTGTGTTATAGCAATGCTGTAGTAATATACTGAGATTTATTTATGATGTAAAAATTTATTAAAGTGGGCACTAGTATGGCAATAAATAGGTGGCCATTAATTCCTGAGTTGTGGCTTTGAGCGATAGTGTGATAATGCAAAATTAAGGAGAGCATTGTAATTTCGAAGTGACAATTTAAGAACCAAATAATTCTGTGTACTCCTTCCTTCAAGGATTTGTTGTTGTTTTTCCTTTTTTTTTTAAATTTTTTTGATAACTAAAATATTCTATTAAAGACAAATCTCCAAAGGGGCACAACCTTTGCACAGAAACTGTAAGAGATCAAAAATGCTCAACACTAACTTGAGCTCTCCTGTAAAATCTCCAAGAAGAAAAGCGGATTTACAAAAAAAATTATTTACGTAAAAATGAAACCATGCAAAAGTTTAGTAGTTTTTCATCCAATCATAACCAATCAAGAGGGGTGCCTCCATACTTCCTTTCTTTTGACATTTCCCCATCTGTCTATTCCCAGATTATCTTCCATTATAGTAGACCATGTCAACCACCTTGTCTCTTCTCAGATGCCAACATCCATCTGTCTTTGTAACATGTTAATTAGGTTGCTGTTAATCTCAGTTACCTTTCCTGCATAGGAAGGACTTGAATTTTGAATCAGCAATGCTGTACGCTATATATAATGAAACCAAATAAAAATTGTTTCTGTTTTGATTTATGAAGTGCAGACTCAATTCAAAAAATCAGTTTCCACTATTGCTGGTTCTCCAACCCTGTGTCACCAATCTACTTTATGCTAGACTGTACTTTGATTCACTTTGGATGATATGTCTTTCACCTTAGGCATTTTGGTCTTCTTGTCCTTCAATCAGTGTCTTTCTATAAGCCATGTGAAGTTGTCTCAGAGGTGTACTTAATGTTGTCTTTGTTGAACTTGGCAATGGCATGTGATCAACTTTTGATGAATGTATTAGCTAACCACAAATGTGGAGTCCATAGATGCTCAGCTGAGCCATTTGTTCAATGCTTCAGTTTGATACACAACTCAAGGAATTTACCTAATGCAACGTCTATTCTGAAGTTCTGAAATGTGGGCTCAAGTTATACAAGTCATGTACAGTTTTTTTTTTTTTTTTTTCCCAATTGCAGTTTGTTTTGCTTGAAGTGACCATTGCACATTGATGCAGATTTTCTATGGATTGTGGTTTGAATGCCAGGATGTCTCATGGATTGTTTTGTAGACTTCCAATTCTGATGCAACGGATTCAAGTTGCTTGTTTTCATGATGATTCAATGTACTTTTTCCCTCATCCACTCGTGGTTTTAGATATGCGTTGGTCAACATGTGACCTAGGCTGATAAAACCATCTTCTGAATTATTTTAAGTGATGTCATGGATCACTTTGTTGTGCTTGCTACTTGTCTTCGTTTAGAATTAAAATAAATACATAGACCTTTTCACTTTGATTAAGATGTCATCCTCTTCATGATACCATTATTCACCAACTAAGCAAGTGTGTTCTGGCATGTGGCAATACCACATCAGCTGCATGATTAGAGTTCTTTTCTCTGCTTATACTTCATACATTTTGTAATGATGAAATAATTAATTTGGTGTATTGTTCATTGTAGATAGTGGCCATTAAGAAGATCGACAATGCAGCGCTCTCACTGCAGGAGGAAGATAATTTTCTCGAAGCTGTTTCAAATATGTCACGTCTGAGGCACCCCAACATTATTACGTTGGTGGGCTATTGTGCAGAGCATGGGCAACGTCTTCTGGTTTACGATTATATTGGAAATGGGAGCGTGCATGATATGCTACATTTTGCTGATGAAAGGAACAGGATGCTAACATGGAATGCACGTGTTAGAGTAGCACTTGGCACTGCTCGAGCTTTAGAGTATGTTATATTGTCTATTTGTTTTGAAGTCTCTCTCTCTCTCTCTCTCTCTCTGTGTTTTCCTTCCTGAACAGTGGACTCTTTCTCTAGGTACTTGCATGAAGTGAGGTACTTGCATGAAGTGTGCCTGCCTTCCGTTGTACATAGAAACTTCAAGTCGGCAAACATTTTGCTTGATGAAGAGCTCAATCCTCACTTGTCAGACTCTGGTTTAGCTGCTTTAAACCCAAATACAGAGCGACAGGTAGTTTGATGGGGGTTGCAATTGCTATATATATTACTTATGTGGCTCTGTGTTTTTGTCCAAGAGATCTTGAATGCATTTGCACAAATGAAGTCCTTAGAAGAATATATATTAGGGTGGGAGATATAAAAATCTTTTTCACTTGGATAATTCAGAATGCTTCAAAATCTAACAGCTTTACAGGGTTCAGTGAAAACATAAAATGTGAAAGCTATAGAATGATCCTATTGGCAAAAAGTGGTATATATACACCCATCGGAGAGAAGCAATCATGGGTTTGAGTGTGGTGAGCAAGCTTGATTTAATTCTTGCAGAGTGGCTGTGTTAAGCTTCCTGATCTAAATGCTCTCTCTCCCTCTCTACATCTTTTTGAGGATAGGGAGCCTGATGTAGAATGCTGTAGAGAAGAGAGAAGAAGAGGGGGAGGAAAAGACGAGGGTACAAATGGCCATAACTTTTACTCAATATCTCATTAATTTAAAATTGAACAACACAATGAAAACCCTAAAAAAAACGCTAATAAAAAGTAAGAAACCAAATCCTATTATTTGTTGGGAACTAAATATTGATAATATCCTAATTATCTATAAATAAACATAAATATTAAAGCATAAATTACAAAATAAATAAAATCTCAGAGACATCT
This sequence comes from Camellia granthamiana, assembly GCA_036172215.1. Lineage (NCBI taxonomy): Eukaryota > Viridiplantae > Streptophyta > Magnoliopsida > Ericales > Theaceae > Camellia > Camellia granthamiana. The sequence goes on along the minus strand of CM069909.1, from coordinate 36,056,465 downwards.
TAGAGATGTACCACATCAGAGCTTACATGCCCACGCCTCAAACCCTGCACATTGCCCATTAGGGGATGCTCAAGCTAACAGCTTTTGGTGCCCCTCTGCGTTATATCTTTTTGATATTTTGTTCCTATATCGACAGGTTTCATCAACCCGAATGGTTGGTTCATTTGGTTACAGTGCTCCCGAATTTACTTTATCTGGAATATACACTGTAAAGAGTGATGTGTATAGCTTTGGGGTGGTGATGTTGGAGCTGTTGACAGGTCGGAAGCCGCTGGATAGGTAAAAACTATCCTAGACGACTAAATAGGCCTGTTACATTCTCGAAATAATTTGATGTTTTCTACTCACTGATGGTGGCTTGTTCTTGTCATCTCCTTATTCCTTTTTGGTTGTTATGTTGCTTAGTTCAAGGGTGAGATCGGAACAGTCACTTGTAAGATGGGCTACTCCTCAGCTCCATGATATAGATGCCTTAGCAAAAATGGTGGATCCTGCACTAAATGGCATGTATCCTGCAAAGTCATTGTCACGTTTTGCCGACATCATTGCCCTCTGTGTTCAGGTAATGTTCTTTCTAGATAACAAGTTAGAAAGCTGCTTTAGTTAGATTTAGCTTTTGATACTTTTCAAGGAAAAAAAGTTGGCTTTTGACGAATCGTAAGCTTGGGAATAAACAAACTTGTATCCTGTGACTTCTGCTATATTCTGAGGGGAAGGTTTTCTGAAATTATAATTTGAAGACAGCTTGAGAATATCCGTGGATTTCCTCTGCATCTCTGTGAACTTCCTAATTTCTGTTGATCTTGTGATATACCTAGAATGAGATTGTGATTGGTGCATAGCAATTGCTTCTACGTATGATCACATATGGGTAAATTACATTTTACCCACTTGTGATTAGGCTATAAAACAGGAAGCCTTCCTCAAATTTAAGTTGTGACATTAAACCCCCTTATAGTTATCCAGACTCAAACAACTAATTTTTCCATCCATAGTAAATGTCAGATAATAAAATGTCTAAAATATCCTCGTTTTTCCCCTAATTTTTTTAGTATTCTCTTTTCTTATCACCTGCTTCCTAGTTTTTATAGTGTTCTCTCTTCTTATCACCTATCGCAGCTACTTTTCTGTTCTTCCTTAGCTCCGGCAGGCTAGATTCACTGCCAGCAACCACCCCTTCCATCACTAACCATCCCATAGTTGGTCCTTCGATCTTCTTGGCCCTCTCACATACATTCTCTCTCTAGAAATCCTGTTACACCTTCCATGGATATTATTTTTTATTTTATTTTATCAGCAATCCTTGCCACCACATTCTTCATCCAAGGGGTGGAGTCCTCCATGTTCATCACCCACTAAGTGCGTATTCTGCTCTTGATTTTAATGCAGTATAGTTTCAGCTGCAATGACTTCATGCGCCACTGCCAACTCAAGAATATGTGTATAGAATGGGTTTCAGATTTGGTGTGTATATATATACATACAAACAAAATGTGAGAGGTCGGTGATTTCAGTGCACTTTTTTCGGTATGCGTATAATTTTCCAAAGCTTATTTCATGTAATCGAAACAAAGCTTAAATCAATTTGACATTATATATAGACATGTATATATATATGTATCCTTTGTTTATCAAATTTTTTGAAGTGGGTCTGTTATGTGTATCCATATATGCATTATATCATGGCTTTTAGAGTGAGGAGGGTAACGGCTAGTGTACAATGGTGGTGGGCAATAAGATGTTGAGATGGTGATAGGTGTGTGTGGTAGTGGTATGTATATTGCTAACAAGTAATGGCAGATTGTGGTGTACCATGTACAGTGGTGGATTGAGAGAGATGGGTTAGTGTGAAACAGGGTTGAGAAGGTGATTGGTAACTATGACAGACCAGTATGTGGTGGAGATGGCTCATGTTTGGCAGTCGAAGGGTCTGATGTTGTTTGCAGTGGGGAAAGGAGGTGAGGAAGAAAAAAAGGGAAAAGAAAGGGACTGATGAATGAAAATTTGAAGGCTATAAATGTCATTTTACTTCATTAAAAATTCAATTTGGAAATAAAAAAATTAATTTTTTTTGTATGTCTCGTGCACACGATTGACTTGAATGGAAAATGTAACGATTTCGCATTGTACTATACAATAGGGAGTAAAAAAAATTTAAGGGGGTTACATGTTTATTGACTAAACCAGAAGGGGTAAATTGTAATTTACCCTTTATTTCTTTGTACAAAATGATGTGATATTGACACTTTCAGTTTGGAAAGAATAGCACTTAAGTCCAGAAACACAAAATCATATAAATTTATCCCTCACCAGTTGCCTTGTAAGCATATCTGCTACCTATGAAGATCACAGGAAAATGGGCAAAATCATATAAATTTATCCCTCACCAGTTGCCTTGTAAGCACATCTGCTACCTATGAAGATCACAGGAAAATGGGTGGGTGGTGGGTGGGTGGGGCTGGGGGGGTATCCCTCACCGGTTGCCTTGTAAGCATATCTGCTACCTATGAAGATCACAGGAAAATGGGGGGGGGGGGGGGGGGGGTGTTGGGGTTTATGGTTGGAAGGATTTCTGACAAATGTTCCTGTTCTGTAGTTCAAATAGTTTGTCACTTTCTTTTTGCTAAATTTACTAGTCAGTCAAAATGGATTTATTTATGATTTGTATCTTCTATGCAGCCTGAACCAGAGTTTCGGCCTCCCATGTCTGAAGTTGTGCAAGCATTGGTCCGGTTAATGCAAAGGGCGAGTGTGGTGAAAAGGCGCTCCGGTGATGAATCTGGTTTTATGTACAAGACTCCAGAGCAGGAGGCAACTGACATGTCATTTTAGATACCGAGACTTAAAACTGTTGGGGCCTATGCAATTTTGTATACAATTGTGCAAAGGACAAGGAGTGATTGAAGCGCACAAGGATTAGAAGGAAAATTGTGAAAAGTGATCACTATCGGATCAGAAGGATATTGAGTTGTTTTAGCATGCTACTTCACAATGCGAGTGCAGGTGTATATTCAACTGAAGGTGATGCTTTGATATTATAACCATCATTGGACATTTTGATCCATGTCCAGAGGAATTTTCAGTGTAATAAAACCTTTTGTTTGATCACAATGAAGTTCTGTGAATTACCAAGAAAAAAATCAATATTCGTTAGGGTGTCGGGGAAAACAGCTTCGAATGCGAACTATTTGTTGGCCACTGCAATGATTACACTATTCATCCCTTAAGTTTGAGTAAAGTTTCACTTTAGTCCTTATAATTTTAATTTGAACAATTTAAATCTTACATTTTAAATTTTGTTGCAATACTCTTTCTCATTTGTCGTTAACATTTTGAATGGAAAAAAACCTAGTACAAAACTAGAGGGACCGAAATGGGATTCAAAAGGAATTGTAGGGACCACCAGTGTAATCAATAAATTATACGAATGGTTTTTATAGTTTTGATTTTAATTTTGATCCCTTTAGTTTTGGACGTGGTCTTTTTCCGTTTAAAATTCTAACAGTAAGTGATCACAATGTAACAAAATTGAAAGTGCAGTATTCAAATTGAAACTATAGGGTTCAGAATGTAATAGTTAACAGAGAGAGGTTATGAAAGCTTCATGCAGGCCTCATGTTCAGCTGTGTTGGTAATATGAGAATAATTTTCAGCAGAAAAAAACAGTGGAAGCTTTCTATCATACATTTCATGCAAGCCCTATCTTTCTTTGAGCGTTGTTAACCAGTCCTTCAACGGCTCTGCTCCTTTAGAGGTAGATAATCAAGGTTGTTAGATTGATATATGTCACTCATTTCTTGACAATTTATTTATGTTTTTGAAATAATTGGTGATTTAACATGATATATGAGCTCTAGTTTCGGAAAGTCTTGTGTTTTAGGTTCCATTTGGATAGATGTGGATTTCAACAAAATTAAGGGAATTTGAGGTTGTGGGTAGTAGAGATTAGAGGTGATCGATCGTTGACCTCTGGGAGGATGGTAGGCACTTCAATGGCCTAAGATTGCCGAAGGTAGAAGAGGAGAAGACGAAGGCAAGCTTAGAGAGGAAAGGGATGGCAGTGAGAACACTTAGTGTATGTTATGTGAATTCTTGTTGCTCTTGTTATTGTTATTGATGTTGCACTTATGATGCCGTTATATAGACTCCGGGAGTATTGGAGCCCAAGCAACCTTAAGACAGGTGTCGAGTTCTCCTCAAACTCGACATGAGGGTGATATCAGCCCTACTAGCTGTGTCTTATGATTCAGGTCCTTGGAAAGGTTGCACCATAGGAGCTGCAGTTGTAAGTATGATATCTTGAGAGGCGTATCATATGTGCATCAGATGTAAGTGTAAGGTCAACGTCCCTTTCTCTAAGCCAGGTCATAGGGGGAGCTGTCACTGTAGGGAGACAACTACACGACCTTAATGATCCCGAGGTCTTAGCCTCCAATCCACAATCCTTCAATGATCCCAAGTGAGAGTGCCTAGGCCCTGTTCCTAACCTAGGCAACCAAGATGGTGAGTGCATGGGTGAGCCAAGGGCTCGTCCTGAGCAGCTAAGTAAACATAGGTGAGCCAAGAGTCCGACTATGTTACTATGGAGTTGGGATGAGTGGGTAAAGAATATATTTCTTGAGTTATGAAGGGTCATAGAGAGCTCTAGGTGAGTCAGCTCTATCAAAGTGAGTTGTGGCCTTGTTTTCATACTTGGTGGTGTGCATGCCCCGCTTAGGCTAGGCATACAACTCTAACTCATCGTGGTGCCTCAGGGGTCTGCCACATGGATGTGTGATGGTGATGACATACTTATCGTGGTGCCTTAGGGATTTGCTACGTGGATGTGTAGTGGTGCTGATGTGACGCCCGTAGGGCTCGCCACGTGCCAAGCATAATATAGATATCCACATTAATGCCCCATGTACAGATATTCTCATGAGAGTCTGTACATGTATGACAAAGATGTCGAAAATATAACTCATGTAGTTAATAAAGTTTGGTTTCTTTTGAATTAAAGGGAGAGATACATTTTAATTTCATTTGGTACGAACTGGTTGGACGAAAAATGTGGGCTTGATGGGTGATAACCTCATTCCACAGGATCTTTATTACTTCACATGAGATTTCAGCTTCGTTCCATAGACTCCAAATCTCGCCCGTCACTCTTTCCATGCCGTTGGGCGGTGGGTTCATAGTCTTGGTGTTGGAGTAACCCATGATTTCGTAATAATGACGAGATCGAAGCATCCATAAGAGTGTAGGTGCATGTAGTGCTGGAGGAAGTTAGGGCGAGCGGCGCCCTCAGTGTTGAAGAAGAGGATGTTGAGCGAAGTGTTGTGGGGAATGCTTGGCTGAGCATTGCCGGAAGCGCTCTCTTCTACCATGTTAAGATCTGTGAAGTTCTATATGTCCTATCCAAGTTCCAAATCTTCATTTGAGTTTTCCAATGGTGCTGACATGATGAAAATATGGTGGTCTAGATCTCTCTCTCTATCGGTCTTTGCAAAAGGATGTTGATTCAGATCCTTTCGAAATATGGGATCAATACTTTATTTGCCTGGCAGGTGAATCCCTGGAGAGTGAGGTTGCCTTCTTGGTTTAACAAAAACCAAGTGTGCGACGGTGGTATTGTGTAGAGCCCTGTAAACGTTAATGCCTTGTACCATCCTCTTATTTTACCTTGGAATTCTTCTGGCACCTCTACGACTGTATATGTGGATGCTGGGTGTTGGATCCAAGAGGATTAGAATAACAGATCTTGGAATTGCCATGGAGGCATGTGGAGCATCCTTTGAAAGAACTCACACACCAGACGGCGATGGTGAGTAGGAGTGGAGCTCGAAGCTTTAGAGTTGGAGCTCAAAGCTCTATATTTTGAACCTCTCTGGTTTGGAGCCTTGTTCACTAGCCGCCAAACAGTGTTATCTCAGTGTCTCTCTCCTCAGGAAGATATTTAGAGATAATGGGTTGTTGAAGTTGAGAGGAGAGTGTTAGTAATTAAATATGAATTTGCTTGTGTTTTTTGTTTTGTTGTGTTTGCTCTCTTATAAAGGGATTACATTGGAAAAGAGGGGGTGAGTTTACTAACTTTTACAGCTTTATGACGATGTTGGGAATGACCGATTCCATGGAGAGGACAACTCACCAATTAAAGTTATAGCTGTTGGTTTAGAGCGGACCATTAATAGCTACTGATTTGAAGCTGCTCATGATAGCTTTTGTAGCGGTTAGCAAAGTGACTTTTTGGAGAGTTTAAGGTTTTTACAGTCTGTTTTTAATGTTTCTACCAAACAAAGAGATTTTTTGATTGCTTTAAGGATTCTTCCTTGGGAAGGTACAACCTTTATATATATATATATTTGGAGCTCCTATTCCGCTTGAACATTGCATTTTTGTAGCGAAGAACATATACTTTGTATAAAAGTTTATATCTATTCCCAGTATAGTTTGAACCCACTTCAATAGAGAGTTTTCTTTTTTTGCAGAAAAAAGGTATTATATATATATATTATGAATTTGATCGAAGCTTCGTGTTTTCTAGTCGTTGTCTTCTTCTTCTCCTTTTATCCATTGTACAAAGGTTTTTTTTTTTTTTTTTTGAATAACTTTTTTGAAACTTATTTAGATAGGAGCTCTGTATTTTTCGGTTGCTGCCCCCATCTTCTCCTTTTACCCAAGGTGTAGAAGAGTACTTTATTGACTTGGATACCCGTGGCTTGGTTTCTTGGATTAATGTACCATTAAGAAAGTTGTTTGGCAATTGTAGGTTTTTGCTATACGATTCTTTAGTTTGGGTCTAGGTTTTCTATACTCTCTCAATCCAAGCTGAGTTTTGGGTTTCTTTATTCTCTCTCCAAGTTGGGTTCTGGGTTCTCCACACTCTCTCCCTTTATAAGTTTGGTGCTAGGTTTTTAGAGAGAGAAAGGAAAGGAGAACGGTGCTGACAACTGTGAGAAAGAAAAGGTAGTTGCCGACGAGGATCTGTTAGGGCAAAGGGTGTTGCGTGGTGAGGAGCTGTGATTTTTCTCAAATCTTAGGTTTAGTTTGGGACTGTTTTTGGGTTTGGAATTGGGGCTAGGGTTTTGGTTAATCGATTGGGTTTTTGAATCAGAGGGAAAAAAAAAAAGAGAAGAAGTGGGTCAAGTTCCACAGTCACGAAGGGAGATGAGAGGCGAGCTGTTAGAAGAAGAAAGGGGGGAAGAAAGGTGGTGGCGAATCACAAAGGTCACCATCGGCGAACCGCAAGGGTGCTGTGAAGTGTGATAGTCACTTGTGCTATTGAGTCAGGCGTGGGTATTGGAGTTTTGATTGAAGATTCTGTGTGTGAGCCGTCATCAAAGGAGGGCTGGGCTTTTGATCTCTTTTATTTAGTAAAATTAGGGTTTCTAAGGGTGGTTATTGTGGCGAAGTTTGAAAAAGAGAAGCAACCAGGAAGTTGAAGAGAGAGGAGCCAAGATTGGGACTTGCGTATACTCTTGGAGCTCTCTCGGTTAGGACTTGTGTAATTGGAGATCAATTCTTATAGGTATGTTTTCCATCTCATTTTATTTGAATTTTGTTTTATTTTTATTTATATATATATACATTTTGTTATTTTGATGAATAAAAAGAATAAAAGTAGATCGCTGTTGTAGGGCCTAAAAATTAGATAGCCATGACATGGGCTTTAGACTTACTAAAATTTGAGTGGGATTTGGGGTTGCTTGGAGAGAGCTTAGAAATTTGATAATAAAATATTGAAGAGCTATGAAATTGGAGAGCTATAAATAATAATAAAATATAGGAGTTATGAAATTGAAGAGTTATTGGAGAGCTCTAGATAATAATAAAATATAGGAGAGTTCATGAGCTCTAGCTTTGGGTACTTGGCAAATTTTGAGAATTATGAGCTAGCTCTAAGAGTTATGAGAGGAGAATCAGGAGCTAGCTCTGAGAGCTATGAAATTAGAGAGTTATGAAATTGGAGAGCTTTGACTTGTGGGTTCTTGTTGCGGCCACTTAGTAAATTTGAGAATTAGAAGTTAGCTCTAAGAGCTGTGAGATGAGAATTGGCAGCTAGCTCTAAGAGCTATGAGAGGAGAGCTCTAAAAATAATATTAAACTATTGGAGAGCTATGGGAGCTAGCTCTAAGAACTGTGAGAGAAAAATTGGCAGCTAGCTATAAAAGCTATGAGATGATAGCTCTAAAAATAATATTAAAATATTGGAGAGCTATGAAATTGGAGAGCTCTAAAAATAATAAAAAAATATTAGAGAACTATGAAATTGGAGAGTTTTAAGAATAATAGCTATAAAATTGGAGAGCTATTGGAGAGCTCTAAGAATAATAATAAAATATTAGAGAGTTATGATATTGGAGAGCTCTAAAAATAATAATAAAATATTACAGAGCTATGAAATTGGAGAGTTCTAAGAATAATAATAAGATATTAGAGAGTTATAAAATTGGAGAGCTATTGGACTCTTAAGAATAATAATAAAATATTAAAGTTATGAAATTGGAGAGATTTGACTTGTGGGTTCTTGTTCCAGACACTTAGCGAATTTTTGAGAATTGGGAGCTAGCTCTAATGGCTATGAGAGGAGAATTGGCAGCTAGCTCTAAGAGCTGTGATATGAGAGCTTTAAAAATAATATTAAAATAGTGGAGAACTATAAAATTGGAGAGTTCTAAAAATAATAATAAAATATTAGAGAGTTATGAAGTTGGAGAGCTTTAAGAATAATAATAAGATAGTAGAGAGCTATAAAATTGGTGAGCTATGAAAATACTAGGAGAGTTGTGACTTTAGAGAGCTCTAACAATAATAATAAAATTTGGGAGGGTTGTAAAATTAAAGAGCTCTAAAAATAATAATAAAATATTTGAGAGTTATAAAATTGGAGAAGTCTAAAATAATGAATGTATATTTGGAGTCATTACATGAGAATAGTGTATTTAGAGCTACACATTGGTGAGCCAAGAATTAGGAGAAGAACTAGGTCCGAAACTTTGATTCGCCACATGTTGGGGAGTCAGAACCAAAATTTGGTTTGCCCCACGTTGGGAGCTAGGAACTTAGTGACTTCAGAAAGCCATAAAAAGAATTTAACTCTATTCATATTGGTGAGCCAATGAAACTAGAGAGCTGGTTTCAGGGATTTGAGAGAACTTAGGAGTTGAAGTTGAGAAGAGCTAATTGTTGGAAGACTTATTTATTTATTTTAATTAATTAATAATAATAATAATATTTTTTTTTTTTTTGGATGCAAGTATGATTCATGAATACGAAACAAACTTGTTGTGATTTGGCATGATAAAAGTATAAATTGATTATTCAAGATGAAGAGGAAAGCTGTTGTGTGTCTGCCGAAGAAAGCCGTCAAAAAGTTACCAAGCAAGGCAAGTGGGGAAGAAGTTTCCGAAGTGCCTTCTGTTGAGCACTGGTTCTGTGTTCCTTATTTTGGAGTTGGGGACAAGTTTTGGCAACAGTTGGAGGACAAAGGGACTATTAATTCATCTCAATTCATCTTAGATTTTGTTGGGAGTACCCGAAGCAGAAAAGGAGGCAGAGGGGATGATAGTTCTTGAGTCTATTATGCGGATGCACATAGAGTGCGGCCTCTACTCATATGCATTTCCAGCTCATGATAGTTACACTTTTACTAAGAATGGTGGGGGTTTTGATACTTGGGTTGAAGAGGTGCTGACCGATTATTCTTTTAAGGAGATTTTAAAGAACGCAAGCTTGAATGGTGCCATAGTGGCAAGTACAGGGTTGAATGTGAGAAGGGAACCATCATGGTTGAGTGTGACATTTTCCTGTTGGAGTTCTAGTTCTCACACTTTTGTTGCTTGGTAGGGGGAATTGACACCTATGTTGGAGGATGTTTGTGCTTTAACTGGTTTGCCTCTACTTGGTATAGCGGATCCATTTGCTAATACGTCTGTTCCGAGTTATCTAAAGATTATATGGATTCTGAAAGCCTTGGTTTCGGAGGCATGATTCTTATTGAGCAGCTATGATAAGGAGGACAGTATCTTGGGCTGTAGCGTCGGGAGCATTATAAGAATACTTTTGGGAGGTGGCTACGATATTGGTATCGGGACTTGAATCCATCTCCAAAGAGAGGAACCAAGATAGGGAAAGAAGGGGTAAATGGGTCCGAATATGAGAAGTATAAGCATAGTTCTACTTACCTTGCTGTTTTCCTTTCATATTAGTTGAGTCGGTATATCTTGAAGGGGTCACCCAAGGATGGAATAAACTCGTCCGTGTTTGATATTGTTTATCTTGCGGCTGGTCTTTTGGTTGCACTTGGGCCACTGTTTTTCGGGACTCTGTATAGGCAGCTTCATATGTATCAAGTTGGAACAGAGAAGTAGAAGGGTTGGTATGATGTTATTAGCTATATATCGACTTCCTTCCTTCAAGTGTTCTTATATGAACGGTTTTCTAGGCTTACTCCTAGACCGACGGATTTTGAGCCCAGAGAGAGACGAGAGTGCCGAGCTGCTAGGTGGTACAGGGCACGCATTCAGGGGCCGTGGATGGATGTCTTTGATGATGAGAGTGAGTTTGTAGCTTGTCCGTATGTTCCACCTGTTGTCAGGGTAGTTCCTTTTTGAATGTATAACTCGGAAGATTTCAAGGTGGTTTTTGATGGTCGATTGAGTAATGCCGAGACGATGACGGCTTGTAGTTTCTTTTCACGTTCCTTACCCTACTTTGTGGGAGGTGCTTATAGCTCTATATCCTATAATCCAGCGAGAGTGGCTCGTCAATTCGAATTTGATCAGGGGGTCCCTAGTCCTGGCGTAATCCTTTCTATCGCCAATGCTTTTGAGCAGTTCTTCTATCAAACTCATCTTCCGAGGCTCCAGAAGTGTGGCACGTTTATTCTTGCGAGAGCCGATCGTATGAGTGGGCTGACAGCTAGTTGGCGACATTACTGGAGGGAGACTTTTGCCGCATTTTGAGAGTTTCTCGAAGGTGATATTGGGGACTTAGAGGTTGTATGCATCCGGTCGGATAACGAACTATGTCAACCGCGCGTAAAGGGTAGGACCAAGGTGGCTAGGGGTGAGTTGTCTCGATTTGCGCACTTAGAGTTACTTTCTGATGTATTGAGTCAGCGAAGGTGGTTGCTGCAGACGTTTTTCAAGGGGAAATGGGTACAACTAAGCGGTGCCTGAGCCTGCCTAGGGATGAGCCTTCCTAGAGAATGAAGGTTAGCTTTACTCTATTTTTCGTGATTTTCTTTTTGGTTATGTTTTCTTTATGTGCTTCTAAGTTGAACACTTCGTTTCTTCAGGTACAAAGGTCAGCCATCCTTCATGATATTTCTGTTGCGCCTAAGGCAGCAGGTGTGCCTTCTGAAGATGAGAACTATGCTGATGATTTGCTTCTGCGTCGTCGGTTGTAGAGACAAAGTAAGGCTAATGGCTTTAGTGATTCCAAAAGTGAGGGTGATGATGAGGATAACTTAGAGGCTAATCTAAATGCGAGAGATGATGATGTTGCTAGGGTTGCATTCGAGCAAGCAGATGTTCTTATTGATATGATGAGATCTTAGGTTGTTGCACCATGTGTTGAGAATAAAATGACTTTTGCACCTCTTCTGTTGCAGTTTGGTCACCAGGTGGCATATTCAGTTAGGCTTGGGAAGGTCAATGTTGATGACCCGACTGGTCGATTTCCTTTGTCTGATGTTCAGTCCTACCTATCTTCTAGTGAAGTCCCCACCATCTCTTTGTTTGGTGGGAGTAGTAGCTTGTCATCGGTTGATGATTGTCCTAGTTTACCTTCATTGGTGCTTAGGTTAGCCTGCCTTTAGTGGATATTTAGTCTGGTACTTTGCCTGTTTTGTCTGAAGTACTACTATTTTGCCACTTGATGAGACTGACAGTTGTGTTCAAGATGAGACTATTGTTCCTAGGATGTGGCGGTCAAGTGAGTTTACCTTCCGTGGATGGCGAGTTTACTGTGACCTGTCTTGATGATGATTATGTATCCTTGGCAGGGCCTGACGGCAGGAGGTGCGGGGTCGTCAGGGATACGTATTTGTTGGCGTGCAAGGTGAGTATTTGCCTAGGCTGAACTTTATTTTTGATCATAGGCCAAGCACTTTCATACGTTTGGAAACTATGTTCTTATGACACTATTTGTTGGAGACATTCTGCGATATGCTCAGAGGGTTTCATGGCCTTACTCCGGAGACTTCTATTGACACGTTTCAGTCATTTCGGGCTGCTGTGGCTGAGTTTCAGTGGCATAAGTTTGAGGTGAGCTGGCTGAGAGAGAGTTTGTCTCGCATTGAGGCTCAAGCAAAGAATCGTTATCTCGAGGCTAAGCTAGAGGAAATGAATAGGGCTTTGATAGAGTCAACGTTTTCTAGAGAGAAGGCCATGGTGGAGTTAGAGCGGGCGACTAAGGTGCTGGGGGATGTGGACTTGGCGATTTCGAGTTTGAGAGAGAGGAGAGCCGTTGTAGAGGCTCAACTTGTCAGTGTAGATGGGGAGGTTTTTGACTTAGATAGCGAAATAGGTCCAAGTTAGGCGAGCTGAAGAGTTTCTTGCGCTGGAGAGTTGAGGGTTCATGTGATGGAGAGTTGAGCTAACATGTTTGTGATGAAAAACCCTCAAGTACTATATATACATTATTATTATTATTATTATTATTATTATTCTTTTGATGATTGTTAGTAATTACATAAAGTGTAAGAGAATGGAAATAGCAAATGGTTTTTTATTTATTGTAAGTATACCGATGCCTTACATCACCATTTTGATCACATCAGTAATTGGAAATTTCTTAGGGGTGATTCCTCACTTATCCTAAGGAAAATAAGCCTTTAGCCATTTGGCATTGATAGGGCTCAAGAGAGCTAGTGAGCTTGGTTCAGAAATTGTATAATAACCATTCTCTTTAACCTCTCTTACTATGTAAGGCCCTTGCTATTTGGGGGCGAACTTGTGGGCAGAGGTTCCCCTCATGACATAAGGTGCAGCACAAAGTACCAATTCACCTTCTTGGAATCATTTGGGGCGTAACAAAGTGTCATAGGCTCGAGCTATGCGACTTTGGTAAACTTTGAGGTTAACCTGGGCCTTATCCCTTCTTTCATCAAGGATCTCCAATTCTAAGGGTCTGGAGTCTAGAGTAGCTCCACTTTGGAAGGCCATGCAAGTTGAGGGTATGGCAATTTCCACAAGAAGAATTGCTTCTGTGCCGTATACTAATGAGAACGGGGTCATTTGAGTTGGCATTTTTTTGGATGTTCTGTAAGCCCAAAGCGTCATTGGGAGCATGTGTGCCCAATCCCTTTGATAATCCTTGAGAGTCCTTGAAAGGGTTCTGAGGAATGTTTTATTGGTTATTTCAGCTTGCCCATTCCCTTGGAGATAGTAAGGCGTTGATTTATGGTGTGTGATGTCGTAGGAGACCAGGAGTTGTCCGACTTGGCGGTTGACAAAAGGGGTCCCATTATTTGAAAGGATTACTCTAGGTATACCAAAACGACATATGATGAATTCTCATATGAAATTGGAGACAACGGCTCCTGTTGCCTTTTTTAGAGGATGGCTTCTACCCATTTAGTGTAGATCTCTGTAGCTGTCATAACCCATATGTGTCCCCTTGATGGCGGGGAGATGGGGCCAATAAGATCCATAGCCTACGTGTGGAAAGGCCATGGTGAGCTCGAACTATACAGATCGATGGAGGGTGCATGAGTGAGATTTCCATGGAGTTGGCAAGGTTTGCAACGTTTGGCATACATTTTGGCGTCTGCCTCCATGGTAGGCCAATAATAGCCTATATGTAAGAGATATTGGAATAGCTTGGCTCCACCTTGGTGCTCCTATCCTTGAGCAAGTTCCAAAACCTTATGGATTTCTACTCTTGTTAAGCAACGTAATAGCTTCCCATCGAAGCCATACTTGAAAAGTTGCCTTTCTTGCAAAAAGAATTTTGGAACTCGCTTTTTTATTATTGCGGTTACGGAGCGGTCCGATGGCAATGATTCTTCTTTGAGGTAATCTATATATACCTGATGCCAGTCGAAGGTGATTTCTGTGAATTCAGCCTTTGAAGGGAACTCCTGACATTTGGTGTACTTTCCTTGAAGGTCATTCGCTTCCTTGGCCATAGTAGGCCAATAATATCTTTATCGTTGTAGCCTCATGTAAAGGCTTACATCTCCTGTCCTACAAGAGCAGTTGTGAACCTCTTCTAACTTGGACTTAGCTTCAGTAAGGTCGATGTATCGTGCCAATAAACCACTAGGCCCTATGTATTAAAGGACTCCTTGGTAAATTGTGAAGTGTTTGGTCTCACTCAAAGGTAATTTACCTGAAGGGGGATGGAGCTTGTCGATGATCGGGGCTCTCCAGTCGACGGGTTCTTTTTCAGGGAAGATAGTTGTTATTGAGCACAGTGTAGACACCCCATTTTTGACCGTCCTCAAGACTTGGACGTCACCGTTCGAACACTCGGTGATCATCCATGTTTATGTTCGTCTTGAGTTCCCGGAGGTCTCGGTCACGCGCGCCTTGCCTCAGGATCTCTCAACTCGACTGTTTTGTGTCTGGTTTTGCACCAAACACTTGTGTTTTGCCTTGGAGGGGCAGGGAATGGCTTGTGGGCCATCCCCACACTTCACCGGCCATGGCTTGAGGCCACCGGCTGTGTTTTGTTGCCACCGGCCAAATGTTTGACCGGCCGGCTATCTTTTTTTGGTCAATTGCACTTTTGGCCGGCCGACTGCTGTGCATCTGCTTTTACAGATATTTTCATGCAGCTAGCATGCACTTGGCTCCCCTCCGTACACGTGTATGGAGGGATCTCCCTCTTAGCTAGCTTGTCTTGTAAGCTGGCAAGATTGAAGCTCTATAAGAGGAGGTCTCCTCTACCTCTTTTAGGGTTAAACAACACTTCTTAGAGAGCTCTGGTTTTAGGGTTTGGTTTGTGTATCTATCCTATATCTATATCTCTCTTGTATTTGGGTGTGTTTAGCCTTAGGATTGCACACAAACACCCACTATTACACTATCCTCTTGGAGCTGAGGCCCTTGAGGGTTGTTTTGAAGTTTTGGAGCTGGTTTGAGCCAAAGAAGCTGCTGGTCTTCCATTCTTGAAGAGGGTCTACAAGGGTGAGCACTTACTCCTTTAAATACCCCATTTTTGCAAAGCTTTTTTGACTATCTTGCATCTGTTTTTGAGCTTAGCATATAACACGTAAAAGTTCTGTTTTTGAGCCCTCTAAATAGTTGTTTGAGAGTATTCTAAGCTTTGGGGTTGTTTGACCCCTCTTAAGGCTTGTTTGGCCTTCATTTTGTGCCATTTTGGTGAGCTCCGGGACCATTGTGTTTGGTCCTCCTCACCACTGAAATCTTGAGGGATTTCAGTGGTGAGGATGGTGCCTTGAGGTCCTAAGAAGGAGAGGGCCACCCCCTCTCCTTGTTGTCCTTGAAAAGGGCCATTTTAGCCTCTTGAGAGAGCATATTGTTTAGGTTCATGTTGGCCATGCCTTAACTGATTTTTGTGCTTATTATGTCATAATATAGCTCTGTTTTCAATTGGTTTTGGTACACCATGCTTGCTTAGCATACATGCCTTGTAATGCCATGTTTAGGTCTTAACATGCTTTAGGTTTTGATCCTTGTTCTAGCATGATTTTGGCCAAGCTTTGTGAAGCTTTTGTGTTTTTTTTAGCATGCTTAAGCTCTTTTTTTTGTTGTTTTGGTCGACCATCACATGCTTAGTATAGCCACCTTGCATTTTGGCTTGTTAGCCTTGGGTGTGTGAGTGTGTAGCATGCATTACTTGCAGTGTTTCAGTGGTTTGGAACCACTTATCATGTTATTTCAGTCCTTATAATATGCTTGCATGCTTGCATTTAATGCTCCTTTGATGCTTTAAGAGGTTGTGTTGTATGCTCCATGTTTAAACATTTGTGCATGCCGCCATGTGTAGATCATTTAGATGCCATCTAGGTGGTTTTTAGGGCTTGCCTTAACATGATTTAGGACTGTTTTGATCTATTTTGGTCATTTGCTTCATGTGTCATATGATCATGCTTTAGGTCCTTGGACCAATTACATGCTTTGCTTGCTTTGATTATTTGTTTAGCACCTCTTTTCTATGCAATTTCGAAGCTTAAGGTGCATGCCATTTGTCCATGTTTGCATCCTCTTAAGTGTGCTTGAGAGTTACTTTTTGATGTTTAAAGTTTTAAGCCATGTTTGCATGCATGCTTATATATGTAGATACTTGGCTCATGACACATTGTTGCATACTTTTGTGTTGTTGCATTTGGCATGCTTTGTATCTAACATGTTGTCCATATTACACCTTGCATATTGTTACACTTTGCATGCTTGGTTAGTTGCATCTTTGCATTACTTGCTTGCATGCCCATATTGCACACTTAGGCTCACATGCTTAGGATTGCACTAAATTGGCATGCATGCTTCACCTCTTGATCAAGCCATGATAGAGGTTGAAAGCCCCTTGGTTTGTTTATGTGCATTGCATTTCATTTGAAATCAAAATGCACACTTGATTCTTTAGGCCATCATGCATGGAAATGCGCGATTAGTGGTTCGAGAATCGAGGCCCATCCTCCTTTGAGTCATACATATGATAAGGAGTGTGGTTGGTGCATACATTGCTTGAAATGCATTGCCATGCTTTGTTTTGCCCTCGGTTGCTGTCAAACCAGTTTCTGCAGGAAGCTTTGGTCGGCCGGCCATCTCTAGTGCCGACCGGCCATCTATAAGTGGCCGATGGATTCATTTGTGGCCGGTGACCATTCTTCATGGCCGGTGACCAATCCCCTCAGCCGGTGGTGTTCCACAGCATTCAGAGAAGCAATCCTAGGACTTGTGAAGTCTTCAGAGGAGCAGAACAGTCAAAGCAGAGGCATCTTGTGCATGGCAGTGGCTTTCCGAGCGGAACCAAGCGCGCATGCATTGGACCCTCTTCCCGAGGCAGCTGTTTGTTGCTCAAATAAATTAGTTAATTTGCTTAGCTAATTTAATTGGTCTGTAATATTTAATTAGCTTGTAGGTTAATTAAATTGTATTATTCTTTCGGTCCCTCCGAGCGAGGGTAAATTTGTAATAAGTGTGGGTGCGTGTGTGCATGTCTTCCAACCCCCACTTCTTTCTCCCTTTTACTTACCTGCTTTGATGGTTAGTATTAGGACATGTTAACTTTAGCATCCTTATGCTATGCATGCGTGCATCATTCATCGGTATTGCATGCACTGGGCTCGGCGCATCATGCTAACTGCATAAGTATTTCAAATCTAACTTGAATACATGCTACTTGCGCATTTTCACATGTCATTCTTAGATTAGTCGAGCCTATTCTAGTGACATTCCGTATGTGTTACATTAGGCATTTAAACATGGACTTGGATCATGCATGATTGCTAACACGTTCTTGTTTTGGCTCGGAGTACATTGTGAGTATTTTATGCTTTAGCATCTCGCATGAGTGTGAATGTTAACATGACAGCATGCTTACCATGTGGCTAGATGCTTATGTGATATAAACTGCCTGAATGCCTGTGGGTGAAGGTTGGATTGTTTGAGTTGGAACAACTCATTGAAATCCGTATTTTAGCCTACTTGCGAGTAGCAAATTCTAAAGCGTTTTCCAAACAAACGGACATGCAATGTTTTGTTCCAATTTAGGTAATCTGGTCTATACTTGTTTGCTGTGCGCATAACATAGTAATTCTAGGCTAATAACCGGAATAAGAACACATAATACTTTCAAAACAAGATATCATGGTTAGTAGAGGCCGATCTTCGGATCGGGCGAGAGGGGGTGCTCATAGCTGACCTTCCCCAATCGTACCCAAGCTCCCGAGCTGAGGCAACTTTGGTGATGACGGACACGTGGCCTTTGGCACCGAGTCGAGGTTTTCTAAATTTCCCAATAAAAAATATTTAGGTGGCGACTCTGTATCTGGCAAAGCAGTCCATGTTTGGCACTTCTTTCAAAAATCTGTTTTCTCAAAACGATTTGCCGGATTTGGACTCCTTGGTTCAAATTAAGAACCGTGACAAAACGAGTCCGAACTGTGGCAGCATAAGTCCCTCCCCCGGGGCGCGTCCACAGTTTCTGGCGACTCTACTGGGGATTTTAGAGAGCTTGACTCAAACTCGTGATATCCTGTTTTGACTACGCTTATGTGTTTCTTTGTATTGCATGTGCATTGGTGCGCCTAGGACACCATGTTGGCCATCTGCTATTCCTGAGCAGTTTGCCGGAGGCTTGACTTTGTCAAAGCATGCCATAAGGCTGACCGGTTGCGGGCTTTGCTAGTATGGGAACACAAACCCTGGTTTTACCGGGGCACCCTTTTTGACCATTTGACCTAGTGCATATTCGGAATCCATAGTGACCATTCCAAGCTAGGACAGGTTGCTTACCCGATATAGGTTGTTTGAGACCTCTACGTGCGTAGTGAAACCCTAGCTCCTGACAAAATAGGACAGGGAAACCCTACTCCAACATAGGGGTGTTTTGGCTCTCTTTTACTTGCTATGTGCTTTTGGAGTGTGTTTCTACAGGGAACGCATATATCAGTTTGCAAGTTTGAGTATCAGGCTTGAGGGCGTCAGTATTTGGGGAATCAGTTTTACCCGAGGGTATTAGTTTTGGGACAGATATTTGGAGAACAGTGATCAGTATTGAGTACAGTCATTCCACTATGCTCATGTCCGTTCCAGTGAAATTGAGCTGAGATGCTGTCTGTTTTCTCTTTTGCTAGGTAGTCCTGGAACTATAGCTTTAGAAGGTTCCGATATCCCCCGGGTACATTGGACTAGTGCTGATAGACTTTGTTAGGTCAGAAATTCAATTCAAGGGCAACCAGTGTTCTTTCGCTGAGGCAAGGCAAAGAAAAGCCAGTCAGGGCTCACCGGTTTATCTGATCCGTCAGTCGCCAATCACATCACCTTTTTCGGGCTCAGCAGACCATGATGACACAGAGTTCGGAAGAATTTGTGGCCGTGATAGCAGCATTAAATCAGGGAACTACCATGCAGACTGAGACCAGTATTGAAACACAGCGCCCATCTAGGGCATCTGCCTCACATCCAGCCTTAGGACCCCAGCCGAACTTTGACCCGCTTCCGCCAGTTGAAGATTTGCAGTGTCTGAATCCTCAAGAAAGGTTGACTCAAGCTCAGGTGCTCAGACCCCTGGTGCAGCCTAATGAGAGGCTTTATTCCCTTGATGTTAATGAGCTCGATCCGACCGCGGTGAAAATTGTGAACCTTGAGAAGCAATTCAAGAAGGCACAGGGCCTTAACTCCATTTCCAACATTGAGGATGGGCACACCGAGGCTGCCGTACGGCTCCCAGATAGATTCAAAATGCCATATATTGACCGTTTCGACGGGTCTGGAGATCCAATGGTACATATCCGACTTTTCTTGGATGTCCTGAAGCCGATGGGTCTGACTAAGCCACAGAAACTCTCTTTGTATAGAAGAACCCTGTCGGGTGTAGTAGCCACTTGGTACGCTAAGTTGGGAGATAAAGTGAAGCAAAACTGGGAAGAACTAGCTGAGGCCTTTGTCGATCAGTATTCGTACAACACCGAAGTTGAAATGACCATCCAAGAGCTTAAAGCGACCCGCCAGAATCCAACAGAGCCTTTTGTGGAATTTGTTGCGAGGTGGAGAGCAAAGGCAGCACAGATGACAGATCGTCGCCCTTCTGAGAGGGATCAAATGCAGATGATGGTGCGAAACCTCGAGCATGACATGTTGCA
Source organism: Camellia granthamiana (assembly GCA_036172215.1). Lineage (NCBI taxonomy): Eukaryota > Viridiplantae > Streptophyta > Magnoliopsida > Ericales > Theaceae > Camellia > Camellia granthamiana. The sequence continues at coordinate 36,036,706 of CM069909.1, read as the reverse complement.
AAAGTTTATAGTCGCTCCGCTATTCACTTTCAAAAGTTTGCACGAACTGGGGGTTCAGGTCGAGAATGCATTCAACAGCGGGATCATTCCCAGAACAAATGAACCGACAAGGAGGGCGATTGCAAGAAGCACCAATGCTGGTAGTAACACTATTCCCAAACCCACCGAAATCAATACAGTCGCTACAGCCGACCCTTTTGCCAATCCAAGCCTACAAACAGCCGGCCCAGCACGGGCTCAGGGCAGAACTTTCACCCCCCTCTATATGAGCCTAACTAGCGCACTAAAAGTCTTGATGGAAAGAGGGCATCTCAAACCCCTTGATCCTCAACCTCTTCCTGACCCACTCCCAGCCAGACATAACCCCTCCAAGTACTATGTGTACCATCAGCAGCGCGGTCATGGCACCGACCGTTGCTACCGCCTTCGTCATGAGATCCAAAATCTCATCGACAACCGGACGATAGCTCCACCTTCAGACCCCAATGACCAAGTACCTCATCCACATCTCAATCTAATCCACACACTGGCCGTCCCTTACGACCCCAACGTATACATCACCCTGGCCCATCTACCCAAGCCTGAGGTGTTTATCCCCGAAAGCATGGACTTATGCATGATGGGTGCATCTGAACCCCAATTATCCCAAACCCATGAACCCACTACTTCTAAGCTGATGAGGATGATCGAAGATCTTCAGAGAACTGTGGCAGATTTGGCCATTGGAGTTTTGGCTCCGTCGTTAACCGCATCACATACCAGGGAGTTCATATCAAAGGGCTCCCTAACCTTGGGACGGGCTGCATTGGGAGAAGGCCAATCTCTTAGCAAAGTGGAGGCAAGTGGTAAGAACAAGGTAGGGGCAGGCATTGGTCCCTATGAACACCTTCAGTGGAATATTGAGGCTTTGAAAGCCGAAGGCCTGAACAGACAGCATGTACTCGCAGTTGTTACAAAAACTGTGGATGACATTTTGCCACTCAGAATGAGAGCAATTCAAATCAAGGGGCAAGTCGGGAGAAAGGTCGTTGCACCAGGAATGTCCCTTTCAGCTCCAATCCTACACTCAGAAGAGATCATCAAAAGTCAGCACCTGCCGACCCTTTCGCTAATACATCCAACGCAACCAGCTCACAACCTGCCAAATACCCACCTCGGGGCCAAAGGGTGTTCACCCCACTGTACATGTCTCTGTCAACGGCCCTGAGGGTCCTGATCGAAAAGGGGCATCTGAAGCCCCTGGAGCCGCGGCCATTGCCAGATAAACTCCCCCCCTCTCACAACCCGACTAAGTACTGTGCCTTTCATCAACAAGTCGGCCATGATACTGACATGTGTTTTTGTCTTCGTCACGAAATACAAGATCTGATTGACGACGGGGTCATTGTCGCGCCAAGCTCTGCAAAGTCTATCGGCACTGGATCGGTGAACTTGGGAGATAATGTGACCATGTGATCGGGGGATGAACCAGCTGCGGGTGGCGCTCGATTTACTCTAGATGTGGCGTGTGGCACGCACTGTTTTGAGCATTTGCGAATGCTAGTTTCTAACTTGGGTATTTAGGTCAGTTTTGTTGTGTTGTTTTGAGTCTGTCTCTTTGTTTTGAGTCAGTCTTTTTGTTTTGAGTCAGTCTTTTTGTTCCAGGTCTGTCTTGTTGTATCGAGTTTGTCCTATTTTGTTAGAGTCAGGTGATTCCGGGGGTGTTACCTCGGGTATCATTATTTTGTTTTGTGTTTGGCTTTTCGCTTTCTTTTGAGTTTGTTTCTGCCATGGAGCCAGTTACACCAACAGTTATGAATGAAACAGCAGTGGTTTTTCATGCTCTTGTGCTTGCTTCTGCCTTGTGCTAGTTGTGCCAAAAAGTTGAATGGAACGACAGTGCATTTCACCTGCTTTTCTGTGCTTTTAAGTCATTGCGTTGACCTAAGTTTTTCAAAACTTTTTCTAACACTGTGGTGAAAACGAAGAGGAAGGAATTCCTCGGGTTTTGCAAAAATTTGATCAATTGAGAGAAAGAGAGGCATGCTAGGCCCTTCATGAATGAGATCATGCTTGTTAATGTGAGTACTGAGAAGGATCCTGGCTTGATCCAGATTGGCTCCACACTATCTTCAGCACGAGCGATTAGTCGCTTTCTTAAAAGATTTCAAAAAAATGTTTTTTTTTGCGCGATCTTGCGAAGACCTGGGTGGAATCGCTCTTGAGATTGTGCAGCCTAAGATCGCTCTCAGCCTCAAGACTCGACCCCTCATTTTCAAACCTTGGACTTAAATTCAGAATGTTCAACGGTCAACCACAATGTAAGGCCCGTGTGGCCAGATCAGAAGCAGCCCATGAACTAGGGGTGAGAATGTCAGATGTGATCAAAGGGAGCTTGCGAAACTAGATCAGGAACACCACTTGAACTAGGGGCAAAAAAATGTCAGATGCGCTCGAAGAGCCGAAGATGGATCATCCTGTAAATCAATAAAGATCGGCAAGAATGCCAAGTCCGAGAAGGGAAGAAAGAAGAAAGTATTGCTGAAGAACAACGGAGTTCCTATCCACAACACTAGGGGCAATTCAACCCCCATTGGATGGACTTCTACATCGTCAGCAAACAACAACCATTCTCCTGGATTCAGATGGCTTCAGGATTTCAAAACCATTTGACATAAACAAAGCTACACTTTTACCCTTGAGAGGCTCGCTGGGCCAAAAACCCAGAAGGGCGACCCGGGCAAAAGTTAGAGCAAAGAAAAAGAACAAAAATGAAAAAAAAAGAAAAAGAAAAGAAAAGAAAAAGAACGGAAAAAAAAGAAAGAAAAATGCAAAGAACAAAAGAGAAATGAAGAAAAATAAAAAATTGAAAAAAGAAATGAAAAGAAAAGAAATGAAAGAATTGAAAAGAAAAAAAAAAACAACAAAACTCGCAATGTTGAAAACCCAGAAAGGGCGGCCTTGGCAAAAGTTAGAGCGCAAAAGGAGAGGGTTAATACACGAGTGTACCTTAACCCCGAACTACGTGAGGCTTGATTCCCATCTTTGGGATACGTAGGCAACTTCATTCTGAAGTCCAGCCATAAAACACTTCAAAATCGACTGTGTCCATGTAATGGTTTTGATCATCTTTGCCTTCTCTGTATCCGAGAGCTCGGTTGTCATCGTCACTCTGAGGACTGATTACAATGTGCTGCGATGCTATCCAAACAAGAGGCAACTTTCCGTTGCCATACAGTGTGCCGTGGTGCCATTCAAACAAGGGGCAACTTTCCGTTGCCATGCAGCTCTCTTCAAGCAAGGGGCAATTTTCCATTGCTTCCAAATCTGAGGTTGTGCATCTCAAGAGTAGGTTCCGTGCTCGTTGAGCATTGGCTGTTTGCAAAAAACAACTTTTGAGAATTTTTACTGAGGTTGACTGATCTCTCGAAAATTATTCCATATTTTCATAAACTAGACCATTTCTTGGACCCAAAAAAGGAAAATTTTCAGTGCTCATAGCCTGACTTGCATGATTTTAAATCAGAAAATCGAACAAGCATGTTAATTTAACTCTCATGTTGGTCAAAAATTGTTTTAGTAGAAAGCCAAAAACAAAAAATGGTCAAAATGATGAACTAGGGGCACAGTTGAGTCAGGTGTTCCGTCTTTTCCCCTTTATCAACGCACTTGCCAGAAAGGGCACCCTATTCGCCAAGAAGGGCACAGTGGAAGCTAACAGAGAAAGCTCTCATATCCTCTGAGCAGTGAGGCATCAAGTCAAGTACGAAGCATGAACTGGAATGGGGCAAGATATTCCATTCCCTCATCTGGACAGATCTAATCATGTCCAAACTCCCCAGCAAAGCATTGTCAACCAATTTCAACTGCAGATTTGCTATACACCTAGTTGTAGTGCAACCCCTCTGTGGGAAAGTTCACTGTTGTGCGCAGAAGAAAAAGAATCTAGCAGAATACCAGGGGGTAAAAACCCACAATTTCCTGCTTATCCATCAACCACCCAGGGGAGGGATGAAAAATGAGAGATTGAAAAATAGAGAGATGTGTGCTGAGAGAAAAAGTGAGAAAAGGGCTTTTTCAGAAAAACAGAGCCTGAGGGCCGAGTGATGTGATAATCACAAATAAGAAAGGGTGGGAAATAATACCCGGAGAAACTGGCTCCTCGTGGTCTGAGGTCTCTCGTTTTTGTAACACATTTGTGTGTTGTGTCTTTTGTTTTGTTTTGTCTCGATTCTTGTTTTGAGTCGTTTCGAGTGTTTCTCGATGTGTTTAGGTTGTTTACCTTTTGTCTTCCATTGTTTGAGTCGTGGTGCGTTGTGTTCAGTTGTAGGCTCAATACCCGGTCGAGAACTCATTTCTCAATTTCAAAAAAAAAATCATCTTGTGCTCAGAGTGCTGTGCCATTCTCCACATTTGTGCAAAACAAGATTGTTTCTTTCATAAACTGCAGGGCCCATCCCCGATAAGTGTGAACAGTAAAATAAGGACCTATCTGAAGCTATGTGGGTTCCAGACTGCAAAGCAAAAGAAAAAAACAAAAGGAAAATTTGGAGCATCTTAGTGTGTTTCAACTTCGGCAAATTCCGTGATTGTACTCCGGATGTACCTCTTCAGGCCTTGTCAGTGCTTCGAAGAATGAGTGTGCCTCTACTCCAAGCTTAAGCCTGCTTCAAGTCAAAATGGCAATTGACACAGCAGCAGATGTTATCTCTTGCCAATATAAACAGGGTGTCCCCCTTTTGAGCTGAGCGTATTGCCAAGCCCTCCGAGAGATAAATCAGAGGCACCAAAGTACGTATTTGATGCTCCTCTATTGCATAGAATGTGAACTTTCATATACACTGTTGTTGCATGCGTGCCGCGCATCGTTATGATTCATGCATAGAATATGCTTGCTTTCAATACTTGCATAGAAAATGCTCGTATCTTTTGCATAGAAAATGCACTCTTCCATACTTGCATAGAAAATGCACCTCATTTGCATAGAACATGCATTCACTCGCACTGTCTGGTGCACTTACACTTTGTATCTCGCTAGCACTGTCTTGTGCATCTTGTGGTTGTATCTCACTCGCACTATTTTGTGCATTGCATATCAATCGTGCTGTTTAGCGTATCGCACTGTTTAGTGCATTTCAAATCATTCGCGCTGTTTAGCGTATTGCACTGTTTAGTGCATTTCAAATCATTCGCGCTGTTTAGCGTATCGCACTGTTTAGTGCATTTCAAATCAATCGCGCTGTTTAGCGTATCGCACTTTCTTGTGCATTTCAAATCACTCGCGCTGTTTAGCGTATCGCACTATTTAGTGCATTTCAAATCACTCACGTTGTTTAGCGTATCGCACTGTCTTGTGCATTTCAAATCACTCGCGCTGTTTAGCGTATCGCACTGTTTTGTGCAGTTTAATCACTCGCGCTGTTTAGCGTATCGCACTTTCTTGTGCATTTCAAATCACTCGCGCTGTTTAGCGTATCGCACTTTCTTGTGCATTTCAAATCACTCGCGCTGTTTAGCGTATCGCACTGTTTAGTGCATTTCAAATCACTCACGCTGTTTAGCGTATCGCACTGTCTTGTGCATTTCAAATCACTCACGCTGTTTAGTGTATCGCGCTGTTTAGTGTATCGCACTGTTTTGTGCAGTTTAACCACTCGCGCTATTTAGCGTATCGCACTTTCTTGTGCATTTCAAATCACTCGCGCTGTTTAGCATATCGCACTATTTAGCGCATTTCAAATCACTCACGCTGTTTAGCGTATCGCACTGTCTTGTGCATTTCAAATCACTCGCGCTTTCTTGCGCATTGCACTGTTTTGTGCAGTTTATCACTCGTAATATTTTGCGCATCGCACTGTTTGTGTAGTTTACATTCGCGCTATCTTGCGCACCTTACCTGCACTTGTTTATGCATTGCATCGCGCTACCTTGCGCACCTTACCTGCACTTGTTAGTGCATTGCATTTGTTCGCGCTACCTTGCGCACCTTACCTGCACTTGTTAGTGCATTACATTGTTCGCGCTATCTTGCGCACATTATCTGCACTTGTTAGTGCATTGCATTGTTCGCGCTATCTTGCGCACCTTACCTGCACTTGTTTGTGCATTGCATCGCGCTACCTTGCGCACTTTACCTGTACTTGTTAAGTGCATTACATCGCACTATTTTGTGCATTCAAGCCACATCGACTGTCTTGTGCACCTGTATAGCACTCTCTTGTGCACCTGTATAGCACTGTTTTGTGCATCCACTCTTGCATTGCACTGTTTTGTATATCTTGTTAGCACTGTCTTGTGCATTCCAACCTGTATCGCACTGTTTTGTGCATCTTCTTAGCATTGTTTTGTGCATTCACTCGCACTGTCTTGTGCAGTCTCGGGTCTAGGAGACTTTAAATCCTCTAAAGGTGCGATTCCTTTTTTGCATAAATCCTGAATTTTCAAACTGGCTTCGCGTAGCGTATAAGTCTAATTTTCAAACCGGCTTCGCGCAGCGTATAAGTCCAATTATCAAAATCTTCCTGCATAACATTTTGCATCCTGCCCCTGAACTACGCTGGTTTGATTCCTTGCAAAGGGATACGTATGCAACCTGCGGGTTCAACCAACTACATCTGTATTTTGTTTGTTTATCCGAGTCTTCGGCCTTGTCAAAAATGGGTCGTCTCGGGGCTTTGACATTCACTCACGTCATTTCTTGACTTTTGAGTTCTGTCAAAGAGGGGCAACTGTAGACACTCCATTTTTGACCGTCCTCAAGACTTGGACGTCACCGTTCGAACACTCGGTGATCATCCATGTTTATGTTCGTCTTGAGTTCCCGGAGGTCTCGGTCACGCGCGCCTTGCCTCAGGATTTCTCGACTCGACTGTTTTGTGTCTTGTTTTGCACCAAACACTTGTGTTTTGCCTTGGAGGGGCAGGGAATGGCTTGTGGGCCATCCCCACACTTCACCGGCCATGCTTGAGGCCACCGGCTGTGTTTTGTTGCCACCGGCCAAATGTTTGGCCGGCCGGCACTATAGATGGCCGGCCGGCTATCTTTTTTTGGTCAATTGCACTTTTGGCCGGCCGACTACTGTGCATCTTCTTTTACAAATATTTTCATGCAGCTGGCATGCACTTGGCTCCCCTCCATACACGTGTATGGAGGGATCTCCCTCTTAGCTAGCTTGTCTTGTAAGCTTGCAAGATTGAAGCACTATAAGTGGAGGTCTCCTCTCCCTCTTTTAGGGTTAGACAACACTTCTTAGAGAGCTCTGGTTTTAGGGTTTGGTTTGTGTATCTATCCTATAGCTATATCTCTCTCTCTTGTATTTGTGTGTGTTTAGCCTTAGGATTGCACACAAACACCCACTATTACACTATCCTCTTGGAGCTGAGGCCCTTGAGGGTTGTTTTGAAGTTTTGGAGCTGGTTTGAGCCAAAGAAGCTGCTGGTCTTCCATTCTTGAAGAGGGTCTACAAGGGTGAGCACTTACTCCTTTAAATACCCCATTTTTGCAAAGCTTTTTTGACTATCTTGCATCTGTTTTTGAGCTTAGCATATAACACGTAAAAGTTCTGTTTTTGAGCCCCCTAAATAGTTATTTGAGAGTGTTCTAAGCTTTGGGGTTGTTTGACCCCTCTTAAGGCTTGTTTGGCCTTCATTTTGTGCCATTTTGGTGAGCTCCGGGACCATTGTGTTTGGGCCTCCTCACCACTGAAATCTTGAGGGATTTCAGTGGTGAGGATGGTGCCTTGAGGTCCTAAGAAGGAGAGAGCCACCCCCTCTCCTTGTTGTCCTTGAAAAGGGCCATTTTAGCCTCTTGAGAGAGCATATTGTTTAGGTTCATGTTGGCCATGCCTTAACTGATTTTTGTGCTTATTATGTCATAATATAGCTCTGTTTTCAATTGGTTTTGGTACACCATGCTTGCTTAGCATACATGCCTTGTAATGCCATGTTTAGGTCTTAACATGCTTTAGGTTTTGATCCTTGTTCTAGCATGATTTTGGCCAAGCTTTGTGAAGCTTTTGTGTTTTTTTTAGCATGCTTAAGCTCTGTTTTTTGTTGTTTTGGTCGACCATCACATGCTTAGTATAGCCACCTTGCATTTTGGCTTGTTAGCCTTGGGTGTGTAAGTGTGTAGCATGCATTACTTGCAGTGTTTCAGTGGTTTGGAACCACTTACCATGTTATTTCAGTCCTTATAATATGCTTGCATTCTTGCATTTAATGCTCCTTTGATGCTTTAAGAGGTTGTGTTGTATGCTCCATGTTTAAACATTTGTGCATGCCGCCATGTGTAGATTATTTAGATGCCATCTAGGTGGTTTTTAGGACTTGCCTTAACATGATTTAGGACTGTTTTGATCTATTTTGGTCATTTGCTTCATGTGTCATATGATCATGCTTTAGGTCCTTGGACCAATTACATGCTTTGCTTGCTTTGATTAGTTGTTTAGCACCTCTTTTCTATGCAATTTCAAAGCTTAAGGTGCATGCCATTTGTCCATGTTTGCATCCTCTTAAGTGTGCTTGAGAGTTACTTTTTGATGTTTAAAGTTCTAAGCCATGTTTGCATGCATGCTTATATATGTAGATACTTGGCTCATGACACATTGTTGCATACTTTTGTGTTGTTGCATTTGGCATGCTTTGTATCTAACATGTTGTCCATATTGCACCTTGCATGTGTGCATGCTGTTGTTACACTTTGCATGCTTGGTTAGTTGCATCTTTGCATTACTTGCTTGCATGCCCATATTGCACACTTAGGCTCACATGCTTAGGATTGCATTGCATTGGCATGCATGCTTCACCTCTTGATCAAGCCATGATAGAGGTTGAAAGTCCCTTGGTTTGTTTATGTGCATTGCATTTCATTTGAAATCAAAATGCACACTTGATTCTTTGGGCCATCATGCATGGAAATGCGCGATTGGTGGTCCGAGAATCGAGGCCAATCCTCCTTTGAGTCATACATATGATAAGGAGTGTGGTTGGTGCATACATTGCTTGAAATGCATTGCCATGCTTTGTTTTGCTCTCGGTTGCTGTCAAACCAGTTTCTGCAGGAAGCTTTGGCCGGCCGGCCATCTCTAGTGCCGACCGGCCATCTATAAGTGGCCGATGGATTCATTTGTGGCCGGTGACCATTCTCCATGGCCGGTGACCAATCCGCTCAGCCGGTGGTGTTCCACAGCATTCAGAGAATCAATCCTAGGACTTGTGAAGTCTTCAGAGGAGCAGAACAGTCAAAGCAGAGGCATCTTGTGCATGGCAGTGACTTTCCGAGCGGAACCAAGCGCGCATGCATTGGACCCTCTTCCCGAGGCTGCTGTTTATTGCTCAAATAGATTAGTTAATTTGCTTAGCTGATTTAATTGGTCTGTAATATTTAATTAGCTTGTAGGTTAATTAAATTATATTATTCTTTCGGTCCCTCCAAGCGAGGATAAATTTGTAATAAGTGTGGGTGCGTGTGTGCATGTCTTCCAACCCCCACTTCTTTCTCCCTTTTACTTACCTGCTTTGATGGTTAGTATTAGGACATGTTAACTTTAGCATCCTTATGCTATGCATGTGTGCATCATTCATCGGTATTGCATGCACCGGGCTCGGCGCATCATGCTAACTGCATAAGTATTTCAAATCTAACTTGAATACATGCTACTTACGCATTTTCACATGTCATTCTTAGATTAGCCGAGCCTATTCTAGTGACATTCCGTATGTGTTACATTAGGCATTTAAACATGGACTTGGATCATGCATGATTGCTAACACGTTCTTGTTTTGGCTCGGAGTACATTGTGAGTATTTTATGCTTTAGCATCTCGCATGAGTGTGAATGTTAACATGACAGCATGCTTACCATGTGGCTAGATGCTTATGTGATATAAACTGCCTAAATGCCTGTGGGTGAAGGTTGGATTGTTTGAGTTGGAACAACTCATTGAAATCCGTATTTTAGCCTACTTGCGAGTAGCAAATTCTAAAGCGTTTTCCAAACAAACGGACATGCAATGTTTTGTCCCAATTTAGGCAATCTGGTCTATACTTGTTTGCTGTGCGCATAACATAGTAATTCTAGGCTAATAACCGGAATAAGAACACATAATGCTTTCAAAACAAGATATCATGGTTAGTAGAGGCCGATCTTTGGATCGGGCGAGAGGGGGTGCTCATAGCTGACCTTCCCCAATCGTACCCAAGCTCCCGAGCTGAGGCAACTTTGGTGATGACGGACACGTGGCCTTTGGCACCGAGTCGGGGTTTCCTAAATTCCCCCATAAAAAATATTTAGGTGGCGACTCTGTATCTGGCAAAGCAGTCCATGTTTGGCACTTCTTTCAAAAATCTGTTTTCTCAAAACGATTTGCCGGATTTGGACTCCTTGGTTCAGATTAAGAACCGTGACAAAACGAGTCCGAACTGTGGCAGCATAAGTCCCTCCCCCGGGGTGCGTCCACACATAGCACGGAGTGTTTCAGGACTTCTATCTTGGTTGATTCTTCTGAGAATTCTACCTTAAAGGCCAAGGTAGCAAGGGCGTCCGGGTGTCGATTGTTGAAGCGAGGAGCGTGTTCTATTCTTACCGTGTCGAATTTGTCTGTCAATCTTTGGACGATGGTTCTATATGAAGCCAGAAGAGGCTTTTTGATAGCATAGTCTCCATTGGTCTCCTTGACTACCAGATTATAGTCGCCTTTGATACATAAGAAACTTACTCCTAGATAAAGTGCCACTATAAGCCCTAGTACCAAGGTTTCATACTCTATCTCATTGTTAGAGCATCTAAAATCCAGTTTATATGACAAATTGACTTCGGTTTGGTTTAGGGAAGTAAGGACTATTCCAACTACTCCTCCTTTGGAAATGGATGATCCATCGAAGCTCAAACTCTATTCTCCTTCAGTGTTTACTTCAGCGGCTTGGAACTCATCTCCTAGCAGTTTATCCAATGGCGGCTCATGTTCTCCGCTGGGGAAGTGAGCTAGGACATCGGCTAGCACTTGGCTCTTAATGGCCTTGGGGGCTTTACAGGTGATATCATATTTTACTGACGAAAGGAGCCAGCGAGATGCCCTCTCAGAGAGAGCTAGTCTAGTAAAGAGGAATCGAATGGGATCACTCCTAGTCATGAGATGGATGGGGTAAGGAATAAAGTAATGACAAAGCTTTTTGAAGGCGAGGCAATGGCGCTCGATGGGGGAGTATCAGACTTCAGCCCCTTGGATAACTCTACTTATGTAATATATAGGTCATTCTAGTCCGTCGATTTCCTGGGCGAGCAAAGCTTCGATTGACTTTGGCGTAGAAATGATGTAGAGGAGTAAAGGCCTCGCCAGTTAAGTAGGAGTCATGGAGAGAGGGAAGGTTAAAGTTAACTTCACCACTTCGAACGTTTGTTGGTGCTCTTTATTCAACGTGAACCTAACATCCTTCTTTAGCAATAAGTTGAAGGGTTGTGTTATTTCAGCCATAGTAAGGATAAACTGTCTCAGATAAGATGCCCGACCAAGGAAGGTTCTGAGCTCGTCTAGATTTGTTGGTCGTGGCATATTTCGGATGGCGGCAACCTTTGCTGGGTCGGGGTCTATCTTGTAGGGGTAAACAATGCAGCCAAGGAACTTACTGGCGGTGACTCCAAATGTGTACTTTAGCGGGTTCATTCGAAGTCTATATTTCTTGCAACATTCAAAAACTCTTTGAAGGTCTTTGAGGTGACTGGTTTCTTCTTTGGAATTTATCACCAAATCATCAATTTAACATTCTAAGGTTTTGTGCAACATATCGTCGAAGATGGCTGTCATAGCTCTTTGGTATGTTGCTTCTACATTTTTTAATCCAAAAGGCATTACGGTATAGAAAAAGTTACCTATGGGAGTGTGAAATGCCGTCTTGGAGGCGTTGTCTTGAGCCATCTTGATCTGGTTGTAGCCACTGAAACCATCCATGAATGAGAACATATGGTGCCCAGCTGCTGAATCAATTAAGGTGTCTATGTTTGGGAGTGAGAACTCATCTTTAGGGCAAGATTTGTTCAGGTCTCTGAAGTCGACGCACACTCTAATTTGTCCATTTTTTTTTTATCACTAGGACAATACTAGAGAGCCATGTGGGGTGCTGGATAGGTTTGATGAATCCTGCTCCAAGAAGCTTCACCACTTCATCTTTGATACTGAGCTCTACCTCAGGCTTATAAAATCTTACACCTTGCTTGATTGGGTGAGCCAGGGGGATGACATTCAAGTGGTGCATGGTAACGTTTTTGTCCAGGCTTGGCATTTCTTCATATGTCCATGCGAAAACGTCTGAATATTTCTTGATTAACTCGACAAGGGGGCCCTTTCTATTCTTTTGGAAAATCTTTGCAAATGAAGATAGGACGCTTGGGTTTTTCCTTGGGGGCTATGTTGATTTCTTCCAGTTCTTGCTTTTGGGGTTGAGGGTCGTCTTGTAAGCACTGTGGAGTAGGCCTAGCCTCTTGTAACCCATCTTTCTTTGGGATTGCAATCGAGTTGGCAGGGGCTTGGTCAGGGTATGAAGTGGCTGCCTTAGTAATGGACTGAACATCTGAGCCTTCAACTCCATCCAAGTGACTTGTTGAAGGACCATTGGATTTCTCAAAATGTTTTTCTGTTATTGAAAGAACCATAGTTTTGTTTTCCTTTCTGTTTCTCTTGTTTTTGTTTTTTTTTTTATTCTTTGCCCTTGGACGGCGCTAGGCCAGTGTAGATAGAGTGCAACAAAGGTGATCTTTTTCATTTGGTTCATGACAGGCGGTTACTACTACGTATGGTTGGGGGTTGGCATTGGTGGCGTTTGCCAACCCAGGGACCGTTATAAACGGTATACCACTCTGCCATCCTCTGTTTGAAGCCTGGTCATTTTGGGGAGTTTTTTTGAAGGCTCTGACCTGGCGAACGTCTTTCTGTGAGGTGGTGATGCATCTTTTTCAGAGAGGTCATCCTTTTTTAGTATGGCAATTCCTCGAAGTGGGAAGGGGGTTTCATCCTCGTCAATATGATTGTAAAACACTGCGTTCGCCATGTAAGCTTCATCTACCCAAAATGGTTTTTGAGAGCCAATAATCGCTACTTCCTCATTGTTGTAAATTGCTTTGACACATTGATGGTAGGTGGAGGAGATCGCGACATATCTGTGGAGCCAAGTTCTCCTTAAGAGGGCTTGATAAGTCGTCTCTGCTTCTATGACATGGAACTTAGTGGTGGAGCGGATTGGTCCTACTACTAAGTCTAACTAGACATGCCCTATGGTTTTTATTTTTTGATTTCCAAAATCGGTGATGGAAATGGGTTTGACTAGGTGTTTTTGTGAGATCCCGGCTACTTGGAAAGTAGAATAGGGCATTACATTAAGCGAAGCCCCTCCATCCATGAATCTTCTTTGAAACTCCATCCCATTGATGAATACTGGGACATAGAGGGGACGGTTATGTGATAACGATACTTGCTTATCTGCCTCGGTAAAGGTTATTGCCAAGAAGTTATCTCGGAACACTTTCCTAATCGATTTGCTTACACTCAGACATGCCTCACCATTTTGCTTTACTTTAGATAAGCAAAATTGGTTGAAGAACCACTTGAACTTTGTCGATTTCTTAAGTGCTATCGCATGCCTGGTCTCGAAGTCTAGACAAGTGGGAGCTACAAGCTCGGTGAGCTCACACACCATTGGTTCTTCCATCTTGTCATAATACGAAAGCATCATAATCGTCTTGCCGTTGTCTTTGAGACAGAGGAGAGGATCTTTCAAGACATCCTCTGTCTGGCAACGAGGAAGCTTCAAAGCGTCGTCAGCCATCATCTTTCGAACCAGGGATCTGAGTGCCCAACATTTACTGGTAGGATGTTTGACGGAATAGTGGTATATGCAATAGTCTGCCCGTGCTTGATCCTTTTTGGTGACAGGTCACCTTAGTTCAGGGAGATGAACTTTTCCATCTTCTACCCAGGCATTAAGGAGTGCTTGTGCCTCGTCCACTGAGATGGGCAATGATAGGGGAACTTGATCAAATTTTCTCTTTTTTGCTTGGAGACTTGTTCTCCCTCCAGAGGAACCTTCTGCTGCATATACGGCGTGGTTGCATCAATTAAGCCTCCATGAGGAATGTGGAGGTGTCGTTGCCCGCCATGAATGAGGCTGTGGAGCTTCCCTTCGTATCCCCAATCTTACTGTTTCATTGATGTTTCGAGCTGCAGTGCATAAGGCAGAAAAGTCAGGAAAGTGGTGGTTGACCAATTATAGCGTGTAAGTCATGAGCATTCTTTCGATGCATATTGACACTAGTTGATGTTCTTCTATCGGGTCTTGAATGTCTACTACTTTTTCCCTAAAGCAGCGGACATAAATAAGGATGTCCTCCCCAAGTCGTTGTGTTTTCCTCATAAGATGAAGGGTTGTTAGCCTTTCTTCGATGTAAAAGAACTTGATATAGAATTTTTTCACCAAGTCCTCTCGCAAAGAGATAGAGCCAGCAACAAGGTTGACATACCATGAGAATGCCCGATCCGTGAGGGACTTGGAGAACTCTCTCATGCAGAGGTTTCGGTCTTCTCGGTGGGCACCAAGTTCCCTAGCATTCCATTTTCGTCCGTCAAAACAAACAAACTTTGGTACAGTGTACCCTGCCGAATATGGGAGACTTGCAATATGAATAAGGTAAGGGGGACGAAGATTCAGTTCTAGAGAGGTAGGGATATGACCTTTGTTTATCTAAAGTAGGTTGTGTATGTGTTCTTTCACTACGTCCAATGTTAGGGGTTAAACTGAAGGAACCTGGTCTGGTAGGGGAGCCGGAGAGCAAGTTGAAGCTACTACGATGGGAGTTTCACCAACCAAATCGACTTGTAGCGAGGGTGCTTGGTTTGGAGCCGATGGAGGGTACGGAGCGGTTGTCTGTCCTCCTGCTTGGTTTTACAAGTTGTTTCGAGGAGTGGGGTTAGCCTTTGAGCCATTCTAAGCTGATGGCAGAACGCCATTCTGTGATGATGAAAGAGGGTTAGACGATGATGGAAGAGTGGGTGCCCTTTGTAAGGTCAGTAGGGCATCCATCAAGAGTTGTTAGTTCTATTAGAGAGAGGTGACGCTCTCAGCCAATGCACGGAGTTGTTCTGCTATGGCCGGTTGAGAGGATTGTTCCTTTGAAAAGCCATTGGGGTTGTGTTTTGAGGTCTCCACCAAAGTCTCCCTACCACCACCATGGGATATCGCTGTGCCTGTTCCGGTGTCTTTTTGGGTTCCATGTAAAGTGGGCACCACTCTTCCCCAGTGGAGTAAAATGTGGGTAGTAGAGATTAGAGGTGATCGGTCGTTGACCTCTAGGAAGATGGTAGGCACTTTAATGGCCTGAGATCACCGGAGATGGAAGAGGAGAAGGCCAATGCAAGCTTAGAGAGGAAATGGATAGTAGTGAGAGACTTGAACACTTAATATATGTTATATGAATTCTTGTTGCTCTGTTGTTGTTATTACTGCTGTACTTATGATGCCGTTATATAGACTCTAAGAATATTAGTGCCCAAGCAACCTCAAGATAGGTGGCGAGTTCTCCTCGACTTGACAGGAGGGTGATATTAGCCCTACTAGCTATGCCTGATGATTCAGGTCCTTGGAAAGGTTGAACCATAGGAGCTACAGTTGTAGGTATGATATCTTAAGAGGCGTATCATATGTGCATCAGATGTAAGTGTAAGGTCAACGTCCCTTTCTCTAAGCCAGGTCAAAGGGGAGTTGTCACTGCAGGAAGACAGCTACACTACCTTGACGATCCCGAGGTCTTAGCCTCCAATCCACAATCCTTCAATGATCCCAAGCAGGAGTGCCTAGGTCTGCTCCCAACCTAGGCAGCCAAGAGGGTGAGTGCATGGGTGAGCCAAAGGCTCGTCCTAAGCAGCTAAGTAAACATAGGTGAGTCAAGAGTCCGACTATGTTGCTATGGAGCTGGGTGAGTGGGTAGAGAATATATTTCTTAAGTTATGAAAGGCTATGGAGAGCACTAGGTGAGCTAACTCTATCAAAGTGAGTTGTGTCGTGTTTTCATACTTGTAGTGTACATGTTCCCGCTTAGGCTAGTCATACAACCTCAACTCATCGTGGTGCCTCAGGGGTCTGCTACGTGGATGTGTAATGTGATGACATACTCATCATGGTGCCGTAGGGTTCGGCCACGTGAATGTGTAGTGTCTTAACATGACGCCCGTAGGGCTCACCATGTGCCAAGCATAATATAGATACCCAAAGAGGTTAAATAGATAGAAAACAGTAGAAGAAGATAAATTCTCAGTCCTATGTTTTAGATTCCATTTTGGATAGATGTGGATTTCAACAAAATCAAGGGAACTTGCGGTTTAATAGATAGAAAAGCAATGGACGAAGATAAGTTGATATAGAAGATGTATACACTTTTGTAAGATCCTTTTATTTCTAGAAAGATAATCCTTAGTGTAATTTTAAATAATTAGTTATAAACTAATTGTTAACCCGTGCGATGCACCGGTTAAACATATTTGTTTTAAAATATTTTTTTATATATAATATTTAGGTAAATTATTTATATTTATAATATATAAAATATTTAAAATTTAAATGATTATTCTAATTATTTATTTTAATAATTTTAGTTGTATTGTTCCATAAAAATGTCATTTACTATTTTTAAATAAATTATTTATGTGTATTTTAATAATTTTAGCTCTATCTTGTTATAAAAATGTGACTTACATAAATATATATATATAATAAATTTCTTTAAAATAAATATTTTTAATATTTAATTAAAAAACTTAAAAAAGTAGAATAAAACTAATTGGTAAAATATTTTAGTATGTATAATCCTATTAAATTTTGTTTATGGGTAATTAGATTAAGTAGAAGTGTTTTAAATATTAAATTTTAGTAAGAATTTTGGTAAGGTAGTGATCTGGAATTTTAACAAGCAAACAAACAAACGAAAAAAGGGAGAAGTGCTACACTGGAGACAGAAAAAAAAGTTAAAGGTAAACAATATTTTTTTATTTATTTTAATAATCTTAATCTTATCATTTTATAAAAGTTTTATTTAAATCAACACATATAATAGTTTTAAATAAATTATTTATGTATATTTTAATAATTTTAGCTCTACCGTACTATAAAAATATAAATAAAATAAATATATATAATAATTTTAAACTATAACACAAAAAAAGAAACATTCATTTGATATTTTAACCACAAAAATATCACATAAATAATAAAATTAATTGGTAAAGTACTTTTAGTTATGTATAATTCTATTAGGTTTTGTTTATAGGTAATTTAGATTAAGTATAGAAGTCTTTAAATATTAAATTTTAGAAAGAATTTTGATAAAATGATATATGGATGTGGCATAGGAGAGAGAAAAATTAAAAACAAACACTATTTTTAATAATATATGTATGATGTAATTATTTCAAAGTCCATCATGATCAAGTTATTTATCTCAATCTTGAAATCTGTCTATCTATCTATATATTAGCAAATGTAGTAGAGTATGAGAATTCTCTAAATTCTTAATATTAAATTCTTATAAATTCTCTCTTTTACGTGTCACCTCTCAAGTCTCCCCTCCCATTTTTTTCCTAATTTTTAATTATTTGTCAATTATCTAAATCTTAAAAGTTGAAAGGATTATATATATTTAAATAAAATGATGGTTTTTCTCTCCTACGTGTCGCCTCTCAAGTCTCTCTCTCTCTTTCTCTCTCTCTCCCCTTTTTCTAATTTTAATTATTTGTCAATTATCTAAATCTAAAAGCCGAAATGATTTATATATTTTAAATAAATGATAATCTATACTTCTTATACTATCTATCTATCTATCTATACTATCCATATAAGCAAATATAGTGGAGTATGAGAATTCTCCAAACTTTTAATACTAATTTCTTATGGATTCTCTCTCTTACGTGTCATCTCTCAAGTCTCTCCTCCCACTATTTTTCTAATTTTTAATTATTTGTCAATTATCTAAATCTCAAAAGTCAAAGGATTATATATATTTAAATAAAATGATAATATTTAGATATGAACAACAAAGAGGTAGTGATAAAAATATAAAAAAATAAAATAAAAAGATAACTATTCAAATTTCAACCACAAAATAATATAAAGAGTCAAATAAAAGATAAAAAATCACTAAAAAAAATATTACGAGTCAGATAATATTAAAAATAAAAGTTAACTATTTATATATGAACAATTAAAAAAACTTTTAAATAAAAAAATATTACGAGTCAAATAATTTTTAAAATAAAAAAGGTAATTATTTATATATGAATAACCGAAAAAAATAGAGATGAAAAAATATACAAAAATAAAAATATAACTATTTAGATTTGAACTGCAAAATGAAAATTTAATAAAAGATAAAAAAATATTTAAATAAAAAATATTAAATTGGGATATAAATATCCCAAAAAGATAATAATTTTTTTAACGATCTATATTTATCTTTTGTTAGTTTGTTATAGAATTTTCATATATTTCAGTTTAATCTTTTTAAAGTTTATCTTCAAGTTGAATTTAATATTTTATTATTAGAAAATCTATATTTATCTTTTGTTAATTTGTTATAAAATTTTCATATATTTCAATTTAATCTTTTAAAGTTTATCTCAAGTTGAATTTAATATTTTATTTTTTAAAATCATCTATTAATTATCTATACAAATTTTAAATATGATAGAATTCCATATATATCTTTTGTTTAAGCATAATCTTTTCAATATAAAAACAAGTTCGTGCAAAAGAAACCATGAACAGAAGATTAGGGAAAAAACAATCAACATTGAGTCATTTATGATCCCTTTCCGATGCCTAAAAATCTTAAATATTTGCTTTACATTTGAAATGTGTACTTGCATGAGTTTTTGTATTTGTGAGAAAGTAAATTTATGTAAATGGATATTATTTTTTTATTTTTAATTTTTTTTGTTACAATCTGTATTTTTCTTATTTCTTTCTTTTTGTTAATAATGTATCATTTAATTGAGATTTTTTTTAATTGTTATAAAACCACTACTATTATCAATTTGTAACTCTCTAACATATTGATTATTCGTGTTTAATTTTTTTTGATGCAGATGTTAGATTGAAAATGAAGAACACATCAAAATTTATTGGATATGGGCTTATACTTTTATTTATTATTATTATTTTTTATTTAGATTCAGAGTTTGAGAAAAAGGAAGATATCTCATATTAAAAATGTTAATTTTTTTTTGAATAATTTAGATATTTATATTATTTATGTTTGTCAATTCAAGTTTAATGCATTTCCAAACTCTTTTTTTTTTTAATCATTCCAAACCTATTTGTGTTTAATGAATCAATATAACCAAAAAAACAAATAACATGTAAAAAAAATTTAACCATATAATGGGAATTAAAATTAATTTTATTTTAATTTATTATATTATATGGGATGATTAATGTAATATTTACTATTGATTAAACAAAATTAGTGTTACTTTTATTTAATATATTAGTCATTTTGATTAATTATAATATGCCTTTCTTACTTTATTTTTGGTTGTCTGAAGTAATTCTTAGATAAATTAGCTATTATATATGTGATGATTTACTTAGTGTATGATAGTTTTTAAAAAATTTCTATAATGTGAAATATTAAATATTTTTAATGATGTGAAGTAAGATTTTTACACACAAACTAAATAAAAATATTAAGAAATACAATCAAATAGCAAAAAAAATTTTAGTGATTATTGACTTTCTAAAATCCCGTGCATCGCATGGGTGACCACTAGTTCATAAGTAAACTATTGTACCTAAATTTAAGTTATTGTGTTTGAATAAGGTTAAATCCCTTAGTTTGAAATTCATATCTATCCAAATGTATCCTTCGTGCTAGTTTGATATTGATATATATTTTTGGACTAGCTCGATATAAACTCTTGGATTTATTTCTTAACAGGTAAACTTTTGGGACAATTTGCATTATAACAATTTAATGAAGACTGTCTGTCCTTGCGCTATATATATGGTAGGGTAAATGATAAGAGATTGAACGATAATACGGATGACGTGTAATATCGTTACACTAATTTTTTTTGTTTTTTCTTGTTAAAGACCTTAAGCTTTATAAACAACAATTCTGTTGTAAGAAAAGATCAGGAGAATTAAAAAAAAAAAATCCATCAACTATCATAAAATGGCACTTTGTAATTATGATATGACCTAAACCCTTAGGTTTAATGCTTTACCGAGAAGTTATTTTAGTTTCAAAAATGTTAAGAATTTCAAAAGTTCTATTAAAATTTTTACTAAATATTTCACATGAGTGTGAGACTCGCATAGGACTTATTATGGATCTCACATCTATGTGAGACATTCAGTAGAAATTTTGAAATTTTCAGCATTACTCTTTTAGTTTTGGAGCTACTTTAATGCATTATTTGGCATTTCCTATATTAGCACACATATTTATTTATTTATTTATTTTTATCACATCACTTCTATATTTTATTTTATTTTTTTGTATATCTTTTCGTAAGAAATTAAAGGTATACTTATTTAGATTATCCTAAAAATACTCTAAATGGCATTCTAAATTGATATTTATTGATTTAAATAATAAGGTCATCACTATGTAGTATAATTTTGAGAGAATATAAATTGTGTTAATTTTTTTTTTTTTTTTGATAACTCAGGTATCCCCAACCCTCCGATTTTTAGGGAAGCCAGGACTAATTGTGTTAATTTAAATAAGTGAAGTGAAACATTACACTAAAGGAACTAATAATTTTTTGGTTTGCCCATCCTCATATTTTTTATTTTTATTTTTATTTTTTTTGAACTCAAGAAAAAAAAAATAATGCTTTGAGATATCATCATGGCATCTACAGTGGCCAAAGCCACATTAGGGCCAAGAGGGCATGTATTCCTTCTCAATTTTTTAATTTAATTATGATTCATTTCATTTTGTCTTTTTGTACCTTAAAACAAAACGATTAACTATCTCGAATTCTGTCTTAGGATTTAAACAAAATTAGACACATGACACATTGATTGATTTTCTAAAACAATAATATGCATTATTAATTTTTTTAAGACAGTCATACTCTTATCTAGTGATTTTATTTGCACTTTGTTTTTCTTATTTTAGTGACAAAGTGCAAACGGGATCACCAGATAAAGACATTATTATCCTAAAATTTAATAAATGTGTCATGTGTTTTATATATAATTTGATTGTGTAAATTCTTAATAAAATCTAAACAGAAAGGATTAACTGTAATAAGATAATATTTTGAGACAGTTAACTATTGAGTTTTAAAGGTTAGAGGGGCAAAATACAAATGGATCATAGTTTAGGAGAGTTATTGTAATTTACCCTTTTTTGAAAGATATTGTTTTACATTCATTTTTTAATTTATTCTTTTAAAGCTTAGGTATGGCTCTAAAATATATTTTTTTTATAAATTTTATGTTAATTTTCCATCTTCTCTCTCATTTCTTCCTTCACCCTCTTCATTTATTTATTTATTTTCATATCTTAGTATAATGTCATTATTTTTTATGAAGGCATAGTGATTGTATTCTAAATTAGGAAAAATTAGTGAAACATTCCTCTCTAACTTTGTGTAATAGGACAGGTCCAAAACATTTTTTGTTATTTGCTAAGGTTCCTGAACATTTTCACAGAGAAAATTCGCCTTAGATAAATTTTGCCCGACTCATAAAAATTTCACCCGACTTAGAGAAATTTTGACCTTGACTCAAAGAAATTTTGAAATTTCCCTGGTATGATCATGGAGAATCAGAGAAATTTTAAATTTCTTTAAGTTAGACAAAATTTCTCCCAGTCGAATTTTCTCTGTAGAAATGTTGAAGGACCTTAACTATTATGAAAATATTGTATGTCGTTTATTTTATAAAATCTTAAAAACAATTCCCCTTTTAAATTATGATGATCACAATATTCATAAACGAAAATAGAAAATTAAATTAATAATAAAAAACAATGGAAAAAAAAAATAGTTCAGTCAACTTGAGCTTATAACTTTAATACATAATTATGGTACTGATCTTTGGTTGTACTACTACCCAATGAAAATTAAATTCAATTGGATTTGGAACGGATTAGTAGATCTCAATAAGTATATTCGTCTTCCTGAACCAAAATTGGCGCCATCCCATTGGCTAGTATAATGAAACTATAGTAGATGTCAATAAGTATTATAAAACTATTTTGAAGGATTTTTGACATATACTTCCCTAAGTTTAGATGAAAAATAAATTAAAAGATTAAGATTTAAATTGACAAAAATAAAAATTCAGGGTTTATTTTTTGTAATTTTTCCTAAAATTTATCTCCTTCTTCGGGAAATTTGGCTATAAGCCCCCCTTTACCTTCCTTTCATTGTTAAAAGGACTAAGAAAAAAATTATACTTTCTAAACTCCCTCATAATTATAAAATCTTGCATGAAGGACAAAATTTATTATTTAAATATTTTATTAAACTATTATACCATCAACTAAATTTTCCCACATTCTCCACCCACTCTCTCCCCACCTTCTCTGTCTTTCTCCTCCCTCTCCTTTCTCTAACTCCTTCAAGCTTCAGATCTGGAAGCTTCAGACCTCGCCAACGCCGCCGGCGTCCGATCCTCTTTCGCCGCTCCCTCTGGAATCGAGCTTTGATTCAACAGGTTAACGAGAATCACCAGTCGAAGATGCCTGACAATCTCGTCAAGAACGTTGCTTTAATTCTAAAGATCAACAGTAATATATCCAAAGTTATATCTCTCTACTCCGATCTTTCCGTTGATTTCTTCATCGTTCAGCAACGACGCGCAATCAACAATGACGACCACGTGGAGAAGAGTGCTAGTGGAGTTGTTTGGTTATACATATTTTTTTTAAACACAGATTTCAGTTTTGAATATATGTATATATATATATATTTGTGTATGAGTGTTGTTGAACACATGTATTCTTTTCATTGAGATTTGTGATTGTTGATCGAGTTTTAGAAGTTTTGCTTCTCAATTAGATATGTTGATTTGTTGATTAATTTGTTTTGTTTTTGTTTGTTTTTTTTTTTTTTTTTTTGATTTATTTTTGTTGTTTTTGATCTAATTTCATTTGACAGAACCAGAGTAAAATTTTACTCTGGTTCTATTGCTCTGTTTTTTGTTTCAGATAATGAAAGTAAAATTTTACTCTTGTTCTATTGTTCTGTTTTTTGTTTGAGAGAATTAGAGTAAAATTTTACTCTGGTGTTAGAATGACAGTAAAATTTTACTATCAAGAGGTGGTCATTGCTAAACACTTCAACCGCTACAAACACTGCCTTCGCTTTTTTATTTTTGTGCAGAGTAACATTTTAATTTTAACTTCAGAGTCTCACAGTTTACTCGTTTTTCAGAGTAAAATTTTACTTTTATACAGAGTAAAATTTTACTTTTGTGTAGAGTCTAACATTTTACTAGTTTTCAGAGTAAAATTTTACTTTTATACAGAGTAAAATTTTATTTTTAGTTTCAGAGTGTAACATTTTACTCTTACTCAGAGTAAAATTTAACTCTGAAATACACAGTGAAGATGGCTTAATAAAAGAGCTGATAGATATGAGGGTAATATAGTAAAAGAAACAAGTTTTAAAATATTATGGAGTTTTGAAAGTATTTATATAATTCTTATCCTTTTGAAAGACAAATTAGATAGTGAGGGGGCTATTACCAAATCCTCATTCTTCTTATACCACTTGTGATATGTAAGAGAGTCAATATTTGGGAAAATATTTCTCTTATTGATTTTATTCAATGTGTTTGGTTTGAGTTTTCTGGATTAAGTTTTTTGAAAACTGAGTTTTTTGGTTTTCATATTTTTTTGTTTTTAGTGAATATTTTTAAAATTTTAAGCATTTTTTTTTACTTTTTTAGATGCACCTTACTTAGATGTATCTAAAAAAGTAAAAAATTTGTGAAAAAATATTTTTAAAAATTAATAAATACATAAAAATACAAAAAAAGTAATGAATTCTTGTATTTTTTTGTATTTTTGGTATTTAGTGAATTTTTAAAAGATTTTTTTTACAATTTTTTTTTACCTTTTAGGTGTATTTATGTTATGTGTCTAAAAAGTAAAAAATTTACTTAAAATATTAAAAAAAATCAGTAAAAACAAAAAAATACGGAAAATAAGAAAATATAATTTTCTGAAAAGTGTTTTT
The DNA here is from genome assembly GCA_036172215.1 of Camellia granthamiana. Classification (NCBI taxonomy): domain Eukaryota; kingdom Viridiplantae; phylum Streptophyta; class Magnoliopsida; order Ericales; family Theaceae; genus Camellia; species Camellia granthamiana. Next base: position 36,012,495 of record CM069909.1, on the reverse strand, counting down.
TTTTTTTTTTCTGAAAAGTAGAATAATTTTGTTAGTGTTTTTTTTTTTCGTTGCTAAAGCCAAATATTATTATGGTTTGTAAGAACATTGTTCAGTTGAATTCTAATTTCAAGTCACTATTAATTTTTTTGATGTATTACTATTCCGTATATACCTAAAAATCCACTTGATAATCATTCTATTTGGTTTTGAGCTTTCAAAAATAATTTTGGAGTTTTTAACCCTTTTTTTTTTTTTTTGGCTTTTGTGAACTTTTTTTTTTAATAAATATTTTTGTCATTTTTTAAAACTTTTTAGCTCTCCTTAATTTAAATCCACTTATAAAGTACAAATGTAGGCTTACTTTCGCTCCTCTACCCGGCAATGAGAATGAAAAACTTGGATTTCATTCATTTTGAATTCTTTAACTTGCTGTCTCACTTCCTCTCCAATGGAAAGTACGTCCGAGGCCTGAGAACCTCCGAGCTCTAGAGGTAGAAGGGAAGATTAGAGCGGACACCAATGGGATAGCCAAAGTGCTTTTTCTTTAGCCATGGGCAGTGAGGGAGTAAGCAGACTAGGAATCCTCCGTGGAGTCATAAGCCAAATCAAACGAAGAATTATCCACCGAATCGTTCGCAGAAGCTAGGCCAGGCCCCTATTGGTCTCTTCGTTTGGAAGAACGATCAAATTTGTAAAATAATACTTAAAAAAATTCACCACATACTAAAAATATGAAAAAATAAAAAATTCAGTATATTTATGTATGTTTTCGTATTTATTAAGTTTTTAAAAAATTTCTTCAAAAATATTTTACTTTTTAAATACATTTAAATTAAGTGCATCTAATAAATAAATAAATAAAATTGAATAAAATATTAAAAAAAGGAAGCCGCTATTCTTACTCCACTTGTTCTAAATATACTCCATTCTTTGTTCTTATTATACATAGAAGGAAGTGTATTTAAGGTAAGTGAAGTGAGAATAGTAACTATGTATAATAAAAGCAAAAAATAATAATAATACAAAGGAATTACACACATTAGCTCAAGGACTGAAGCAATCACAGCTCAAATGCTCACAAGAAGCAGAGGAGTTGACAACCAATGTGTCACAGCTCAGTAAGGTTAACAAGTTTAAGCATCACAGTTATGCAAGTTATATGGCAGGTAAATAGTTGAGTGTTTGTTAGAGTGTATGCGTGTGAGTGAATTAGTTAGATTGAGAGAGTGTTATGTGTAAAGTGTATATATACATCTGTAATAACTACTTTTGAAGGTATGGAATAAGAGTTTCATCATGGTATCAGAGCTTCAAGCTCAAATGAGCAAGATCCTCTAATGGCTACGAGTTCTTCATCTCTTTCAAATTCAATTCCTACAAATTTAAGTCTGCTAATCTCAAATTTCAATTCCTTAGTCACTGTGAAGCTCGATTCAAGTAATTTTCTTATATAGAAGAGTCAATTGCAAAATGTTTTGCGAGCCACCAATCTTCTTGGCATTGCAACCAGATCAATTGCTTGTCCTGATGAACAAATCACATATTAGAAAGGAAAATCTATACCAAATCCATAATTTACTCAATGGAAGGTAATTGATGCACATCTCTTGAACTGTCTAATAGCAACACTATCTCCTTCAATTTATTCATCTGTTTTTCACCACACACACTGTTTTCAAGTATGGCAAGCTCTGGAAAAACGATTTACTTCATTATCAAGGTCTCATGTTCATCAATTAAAGAACAAGTTACAGACTCCCACCAAGAATTCTCTCTCAATTGAAGAGTATCTGGCATAGTTTAAAGCAATCTCTGATCAATTGTCTCTTGCATCTTCAAGTGTTCTTGATGAATATATGGTATTACTCATTCTCAATGGCCTACCAGATAAATACGTGCTTTCAAAACAATGGTTAGAGGAAGATCTAAATTGATTTCTGTGGATGAGTTGTGTTCTTTATTGTGTTCTGAATCAATTTATATTGAAAACAAGATCAAGCATACAGATGATCATTCTCTTATGGTTGTTTACTCAGTTTCAAAAGGATCAAACCCTAACTTTTCATCTGGTTATGGTGCTTCATCTACAAACTTTTATTGAGGCAATTCTTCAGGATATCGAGGCATAGGACGATTCTATAACAACACTGGTAATCGTGATGATAGTCGATTCTACAATCGAACCAATAGTTACAATAGAGGAGGAAGGTCAAATCACAATAGTTATAGTTCTTCTAGTTGTTAGATTTGTGGAAAATTGAGCCACACAACCATTGATTGTTGGCATCAAATGGATCCTTCTTTTCAAACTATTACTTCACATACCCCATTTCCTCAATCAAACTCTAGAGCCTATGCAGCTACTGTTCCTCAAAATGTGCAGTCCTCGTCATCTTAGAGTCTGCCTTAGTACATTGATTCAGCAGCTAGGAATCATATCACAAATGACCTGTCTAATCTCTATGTTTCACAATCATATCAGGGGCAGGATCAGGTTACTGTTGGGAATGGCTCCTCTTTGCCTATTCATATATTGGTACAGGCATCTTGCCTACTACATATTCTTTTTCTCTTAATCATCTGTTACATGTGCTCTCTATCTCTTCTAATCTCTTGCCAGTTCAACAATTTATTAGGGATCATAATTGTGTGATTTCTTTTGATGCTCACTCTTTTGTCACCTAGGGCAAGCTTACGAACAAGGTTCTTCATAGAGGCTCTAATGTGAATGGCCTATATCAATTTGCTCAATCTTCTACTGCTTTTTTTTCCCTGAGGCATTTCACACCACTTCATCTTCATTTGTTAATACCTACACCTGGCATCAGAGATTGGGGCATCCATCTCCTTTGAAGTTTCAGCATATCTCTAAACATCTTCCTCAAATAAAGCATGCTCCATTTAATTGTTCTACCACTTCTTATAATAAGAATTCACATTGTGTTGTTGCTAAAATTCATAGGTTGCCATTCAAATTGTCCACTACTTTGTGAATGCACCTTTAGCATTAATTCATAGTGATGTATGGGGCCTTTCGATTCCTCCTCAAATGCTTTTAAATACAATGTTTTATTTGTCGATGATTTTGGGTTTATCCCTTCCATTGCAGGAGTGAGGTTTACTCTAAATTTCTAGAATTTAAAGCTTTTGTTGAGACTCAATTTCATACTTGTCTTCAAATTTTTAGAACTGATGGTGGTTCTGAATTCGTTAATAAGAAATTGGATTCTTTTCTTTCTTCGCTTGGCATTATTCATCAACTTAGTTGGCCCTATACTCAAGCACAAAATGGTGTAGCTGAGAGAAAACATAGGCACATCTCTGAAATTGTCATTACTCTCATTCATCAATCTAATCTCCCTACTGCCTTTTGGCTTGATGCCATTGCCGCCTCAATCTTTTTTATCAATAGGCTCCCTAGTTCCACTCTCCATCACAAATCTCCTAATGAAATTCTATTTCATCATGTTCCTGATTATGCTTCTTTTAGAGTTTTTGAGTGCCAATGTTTTCCTTGGCTCAAGCCTTATACTCATTATAAACTTCAACCCAAGTCCACCTCTTGTGTCTTTTTAGGTTATCATCCTTCTATGAAGGGTTACAGGTGCTTCCTGTTACTGGTAAAGTTCACATTTCTAGACATGTGGTTTTTAATGAATCCTGTTTTCCTTTCTTTACTCTTCCTCATATCTCTCCTATTTCTTCTCTTACTCTCACACAATTTTTCTGGGCTATTGTCCCTCTCCTATCTGCTCTTATACTCCTTCATTCCAGTTGTCTTCGTCTCAATTTCCTAACCTATTTTAGTCTCATAATTTTTCTCAGTCTCAGCCTAAGTCTTCTTCTCAATCTCCATCTAAGTCTTCCTCTTTTTCTCCTCCTTTTATTAGTCCTATTCCCATTCAATCTCTTTACATTGCTCTTTCCTTGGCTCCTCCTCCTCCTATTTCTAATACACATCCTATGCTGACAAGGTCCAAAACACATAAGCCTATTTGTCTTGCTGCTGCTTCTTATTCCTTTCTTACTGTTGAGCCTACCACTATCAAAGAAGGTCTCTCTTCCCCTGTTTGGGTGGCTACTATGCAAGACGAATTTAATGCTCTTCAGAAGCAAGGTACTTGGGATCTTGTCCATCTTCCTGCGCACAAGGTTGCAATTGGTTGCAAGTGGGTTTGTAGAATCAAGAACTTAGTTGGAAGTATTTCCAAGTGTAAGGCTCGGCTAGTAGCCAAAGGATATTTACAACAGGAGGGCATAGACTATCAAGAAACTTTTAGTCCTGTAGCTAAACAACCCACAATCAGAATTTTGCTCTCCATGGTTCTCCATTTTCAATGGCCCTTAAAGGAACTAGACATCTCCAATGCCTTGCTTCATGGAAAGCTTGAGGAAGAGGTCTTTATGGTTTAACCACTGGGATTTGTTCAGTCTCCTCATTCTTCTTACGTCTACAAGATGAAGAAGGCCCTCTATGCCCTTAAGTAGGCTCCTAGGGCCTAGTATGCTACATTCTCCAATTTTCTCATCTCTCAAGGGTTCACTAATAGTCTTTCAGACGCATCTCTCTTTGTTAGGAAGACTCCCACTTGTCTTGCTGTCCTCCTCATCTATGTAGGTGACATTTTGCTTATTGGGAGTGCCCTACTATTATTGATCAGCTTCTGCTTCAAATGCATCAGGCTTTTTCCATAAAGGAACTAGGGGACATTTCTTATTTCCTTGGTATTTCTGTGCAACCAATGGCTCATGGCCATTTTTTTATCCCGACACAAGTATGCATCAAAGTTGTTATCTAAAGCAAGGATGATAGAGTGTAAACTTCATGCTACCCCTCTTTCCCTCAAACCTTCTGTGTTTGAGAATGACGTTTTGCCATTTCATAATCCTTCTTTGTACAGAAGTCTAGTTGGAGGTCTTCAATATCTTACTATCACAAGGCATGACTTTGACTGTTAACCAAGCTTGTCAGCATGCATTCTCCCACTAATGGCCATTTTCAAGCAGTCAAGAGGTTATTGAGGCCTATGTTTTTCCTCCGATCCTTTGGTTATTCAAGTTTTTTCAGATTCAAATTGGGCAAGGATGTCTCTGATAGACAATCTACTTCTGGGTTTTGCATCTTTCTTCGCTCTAATTTGGTTTCTTGGTCGGCTAAGAAACAAAATACTGTTTCTTGTTCCTCCACTGTGGCAAAATATAGAAGCTTGGCCCATACTGCTGTAGAGCTTTGTTGGCTTCAACAATTTCTCACAGATCTGTTTGTGCCTTCTGTTGGAAAAATGATTTTTGGGGACTTTAATTTAATATTAAAGTATGGTGACTTTAATTAAATATTAAAGTGGGTCCTAACCATTTTTTGTGTTGGGTCCAAGTGAGCCAAAAATCATTGGGTTTTGAATAAGAAATTGCCAAGAAATTGCTTCATGATGTTAGATTCATGAATAGAATTTTAAAGAGTATTTAAATCTTTTTTCTTGGCTAAAGGGTGTGAATCCTGTTGGGCTTCCAAACCTTTTCATCTTTCTGGAAAGGGGGTATGGATCCTGGTTAATGGGGCTTTAATGACCAGCCATAAAGGCTGGAGGCTCTTCCTCTCTCCCCTATACATGTGTAAATTGAGACCCTCCTGTCAAGTTTCAATATAGAAATTTTTGCTTCCATTTTACAAGTCAGTTTGCCAGAAAGTTCCTATTGTGAGAGAGTGCTGCCATTGTTTTGTTCGCTAAGCTAGACAGATAGTGCTTCTGCCGTAGCTGGTTTTGACCGTCGTATCCTGGGAGGCAGACGCCGGGTTTCCTCAAGCACTCGACCCGTGAGGCGGCGAAATCTGTTTTAAGGAAACTGCTTCCGTGCAGGCTTCGGTTTCGTCTCTTTACCCTTTTATTGTTTTGTGTATTTCTGTTGAAATTTAGTTGTAATTATCAGCATATGTTCTTGGTATATAATTTGTTTTCTTCATAAATCTATTTATTTAATTTCACAATTTGAACAACAAGCTTAAAACAAATTTTATATATATTTTCTATGAAATTGATCGAATAGATTTATATAGTCTATTAGGTAAGCTTTGTATAATATTACTAGGAACTATTGCAGAATTACTCACTATTTCAATGATTGTAAATCATGCATTGGTACTCTCTAATTGCTTAGTTTAATTAGAATGCTCTATTATAATTTGCATACTTAATTGTATTAGTATGATCTTGTTTTATGTGTATGGTTCATCATTCCCCTATCATGATTTGCATGAATTTTAAGGTTATAAAATATAATTTATGGATGTTGCAATTTTGACATGCTAATTCTATTCTAGTCTTAATTTGTTACATGCTTATTATTTTTTAGACTAGATTACATAATTTAATGTATTTTGGAGTTATAGAGTTTTATGAATTGTGTACATGATTAATGTGAATTATTTAATTAGGTGCATTAATCTAAATTATCTAATTTGGTGCATCAATCTAAATTATTTAATTAGGTGCATTAATCTAAATTATCTAATTGGGTGCATTAATGTGAATTATTTAATTAGGTGCATTAATCTAAATTATCTAATTGGGTGCATTAATGTGAATTAATTAATTGGGTGCATTAATCTAAATTATCTAATTGGGTGCATTAATGTGAATTATTTAATTGGGTGCATTAATCTAAATTATTTAATTGGGTGCATTAACTTTGAATTTAACTTATTTATTTGGAGTTAATAGTTTAAATGTTTATTATGAATTAATTTCATTCATAACTCATGAGTATTGAACTTTATTTTAAAGTTTTAATTTAATTGGCATTTTAATTCTTTGGTTAATTTTTATAAAAAGTTGGCTAGATGGTTTCATTTAATTTATTAAATTTTTAGATTATTTGTTTGTATTTTGTTGTGGTTTGCTACTAACTTTCTTTGTAGGGATACCAATGCGAAAAACAAATATAAAACCAAATGAATAGTATTTGGGATGTAAAAACAAAAATATTTGGACTACTAACTTTTTTGTTGAATAGGAATACCTAAGCGTGGAAAGGTTTTTGGACTAAATAGAATCCTTATGGATTGACTATTTTATTTAAATGTTTGAAGCATGTTTTGCTTGAGATTTAGTTGGTTTGTTTATCAATTTGTGGTAGCAAGTTTTATTTGCTTGTTTTGTTAGAAGCATTTTCTATGTGTGTAATTGTTATAGCAATTTTTAAATTGCTTGTAAGTTTGGAACTTGGTTTGGTTTTCTGTGATAGAAACCCAAGTGTTTAGCTTTGGCTAAAGAGTAGTTCTTATTTGTTCAGAAATGACAACTAAGATGGATTTGGTTTCAAACTTTTGGAGTTTGAGAAAGTCTTTGGGTTTAATCATTTTATTCCCAAAGTGTTGGAAAACCAAGTTTGGAGAAAGTCTCTGGTTATAATCTGATTATGTCCAAAGTGTTTTGGTTTTGAGAAGGAAACCAAATTTTAGCATTAGCTAAAATATTTCTGATTTTATTCAGAAATAATGGGTTTAGTTCCGGGAGTACCAGTTAACTTTTATGAGTGGTGTAATTCTGGTAGCAAATTTTATTTGCTTGGGAATCGGTTTGTTATAACCTAGTTTATCCCTTGGCAATCTTAATTTTAAAATTGTTTCCTATGGACTAGGAGTCAACATGCTCTTGAATGTTTTGTCAAAAGGTTAACTGGGTTTTAAGTGGGACCGATGTGACCCCTCCAGTCTTCCTGGGAACATTCCTGACCATATTCGATTCTAGGTTAAATGGTGAGACTAGTTTTGAATTAAATTTCCATCTGAGGGATTTTCTAAGGGTTAAGTTTAATTTCTGGAACCACAGAAGTGAAATTCTGTTGTAATGTTTCAGAAATAGCTTCAAAAGGTGACAAACAGAAATGTTGTTCCACCTGACAATCTTAGCCTCGCGAGATTCTTAAAGGAAATCATAAGATTGCATTAAAATATCTCTGAATTGATCAGAGACAACTAGTATGGTATCCTTGTGTTATTTATAGCATTTATGATTGCTATGTGACTTTGCTTGAAAGCAAAGATGAGACAACCTGTTATAGTGGATGAATATTTTTTGAATTTTTTAAATTCCAAATATATTCTTAAATTGGTGGCTCCTAGTGAGTTCAAGATCACTGATCACAGAGATAGAAAACTGGTGGTTCCTAGGAGGTGTTAGACCACTGGCTACACAGTTATGAGATTGTGGTTCCTAGTAGTGAACAGATTACTGATCACATGTCAAGACATCATGATTCCTAGTAGTGGAGAGGCTACTGGTCATATGTTAAGACATGATGATTCCTAGTAATGAAAGAGTCTATTGATCCTATGTCAGGACGTTGTGATTCCTAGTAGTAAAGTGACTACTGATCATAGGTTAAGACATTGTGATTCCTAGTAGTAGAAAGTCTACTGACCACATGCTGAGAAATTAGTGATTCCTAGTGATAAGACTACTGGCCATGTTATAAAGTTCCGAATAGTAGACTATTGAACACTGAATTTGTGTTTCCTAATAGTAAGACTATTGGTTTCAGAGTGATAGGTTGGACCAAATATATTTGGGTGCCTAATTCGGTTGATGACATTCTGGGATTGTATTTACTGTGATATGATTTTGAGAGTATCATAATCATTGTGACACAAGGAATTGTTTAAAACAATGTATGAATTTTAGGAAAAGGCCAAAAGGCTTTGTATAAATTCTACAAAGAAGACTTATTATCCGACTCCGAATTAAGGAGGATAATAGAAAGAAAGGAGGGAGTACCTCCTCAGTGAAGGCAAATGTCATTGAGCATGGCAAATTTTTCTGGGATAAGGAAGAAGCCCCCCGTGAACAAGGGCTCTAAGCTAGGGCTAAGGGGTGGTGTTGCAAAGAAGCTGGCATATAAGCCGCGGGAACCTGGTTATCGGTTCTTTGGGAAGTGCTACAACTGTGGTAGCGAGGCTTTTAGCTTTACTAGGGCTACACGCCACATTTGCTCCTCGAAGGAGCTGTTTACAACTTTCAAACCAGTTACAAACGGTGAGAAGTTGTTTATGAGAAACTCTACTATCTCATTTGTTGAGGGAAAGGTGGTCCTGAAGTTAACCTCAGGAAAAGAGCTTACTTTGAACGAAGTCCTGTATGTTTTGGATTTTCATTAGAATCTTGTCTCAAGGTCTCTTCTTAGTAAACATGTTTTTCACATGGTTTTTTGAGTCCGACAAGGTCGTTCTGACGAAACACAAGTGTGAAACTTGTGTTGAAGCGAAGTGGACAAGATCCCGTATGAGTTATGCAAAGGCGTTAAGCCTTCTTATAAATTCTTACAAATGTGGGGGTGTCTTGCAATAGTGGCGATTCCTACACCCAAACGGGTTAGGATAGACCCGAAATCCGTGGATTGTATATTCATTGGTTATGCACATAATAGTAGTGCATATCGATTTCTTGTTCATAAGTCTGAAATTCCAGACATACACAGGAATATCATTATGGAGTCAAGGAATGCATGTTTCTTTGAAGACATTTTTCCTTACCGAACCCATGAAGGGGTTCCGAGGTTTTGGAGCAATTTGATAAGCTTGCTAGTGATGATGATCATTTTGATGATCAAGTTGAGAATCAAGGTGATGATCAGCCTAGAAGGAGTAAGAGGGCTAGGATGTCCAAGTCTTTTGATCCAGACTTCTTGACTTATATGGTTAAGAACGAACCTCAAACTTTCCACGAAACTGTGACTTCTCCTGAGAGTCCTTTATGGAAAGAAGCGATCAAAAGTGAGATTGACTCCATCTTTCAGAACCACACCTGGGAGTTGATAGATTTACCTCCAGGTTGGAAGCCTTTAGGCTGCAAATGGATTTTTAAAAGAAGATAAAGGCCGATGGGTCTATTGACAAGTATAAGGCGAGGCTCGTTATCAAAGGGTACAGACAACGAGAAGGCCTGGATTACTTTGATACGTACTCACCTGTAACTAGGATAACATCCATTCGCATGGTGATTGCGTTAGCAGTTTTGCGCAATCTAGAGACACACCAGATGGATGTAAAGGCAGCTTTCTTAAATGGGGATTTGATTGAAGAAATCTTTATGGAGCAACCTAAAGGGTTTTCAGCTCCAGGGCAAAGCAAGAAAGTCTGTAAACTTGTCAAATCTTTGTATGGTTTGAAGCAAGTGCCTAAGCAATGGCATGAGAAGTTTGACAACGTAATGTTGTCATGTGGGTTTAGAATCAACGAATGTGACATGTGTGTTTATGTCAAAGACACTGACAGAGGTTATGTCATTTTGTGTCTATATGTTGATGATATGTTCATTGTAGGTAGTAATGATGCAATGATCAAAACTACCAAGAAGTTGTTAAACTCTAAATTTGACATAAAGGATATGGGCATTGCAGATGTTATTCTGGGAATTAAGATTACCAGAATATCTGGCAGAATTGTACTTTTTCAGTCTCATTATGTTGATAAGATACTTGAGAAGTTTAGTAGATCAGATACGAGTGTGTCATCGACACCTGTAGACTTAAGTCTACACTTTACCAAGAATAATAAAGAGAGTGTCTCTCAGTTAGAATATTCTCGGGTAATTGGAAGTTTAATGTATCTGATGAGTTGTACTAGGCTGGATATAGTTTACTCGGTTAGCAGGCTTAGTAGATACACAAGTAATCCCGATGCTTCTCTTTGGAAAGGCATTGTGCGGGTGTTAAGGTATTTACGCTACACTCGGGATTATGGGCTGCATTATACTCAATATCCAGCGGTGCTAGAAGGCTATAGTGACGCGTATTGGATATCTGATATAAAGGACTCAAAGTCCACTAGTGGATATGTGTTCACTCTTGGTGGGGCAGCCATGTCTTGGAAATCTTCCAAGCAAACGTGTATATCTAGATCAACGTTGGAATCAGAGTTTATTGCTTTGGATAAAGCAACGGAAGAAGCAGAATGGCTTCGCCATTTCTTTGAAGATATTCCACGTTGGTCTAAACCTGTGCCAGCTATTTGTATTCATTGTGATTGTCAATCTGCAATTGGTAGGGCACAGAGTAATATGTATAATGAAAAGTCTAGACATATCCGTCGTAGACATAATTCCATACGACAACTACTCTCGAATGGAGTTGTCTCTTTAGACTTTGTAAAGTCTAAGGACAACATTGCGGATCCGCTAACCAAAGGGTTAAGTCGAGTGTTAGTCGAAACGTCGTCAAAAAGAATGGGGTTAAGGCCTTTGGAAGTTACCGGAATGGAAACCCAACCTAGTTGACTGGAGATCCCAAGATTTAGGTTCAATGGGACAACCTAATTGCGTGTAACGGTGGTATGTCACTGAGGAGGTTAAACCTCCAGCCATTCCTTCTATCAGTGATACCTGCAAGTGTAGAGGATAAGCTGAGCTTTTAATGACTCTTATGTGTTAAGCTGTTGAGCTAAGTATTGCAGGATACTTTAGTAGAGTCACCTATGTGAGTTTGAAGTGGGGCCGCTTCTAGAAGAATTGGGCAGGCCAAGATTCTTTGAAACCACTCGCTGAACCAGGCTAGTGTCCAAGGCCACACAGGGCACACCAGTGAGAACATAATGGTGGTAGGAGTAATTCCCGTGTGAGATCTATTGTCTCAGTTTACATAAACGGCAGAGCAGTTCAAGATGTCTTATTCACTGATCAGCCAGTAAACTCGATAGGTTTTCACTGGGAGAGGTTCAAAGCCAAAAGCTACCTTCTCTGATGTCGGGGTTAGTTCGTTGTACTCTCTCTTCGAGTCATTATTGTTGAACGATGTCCGTTTGTTGAGTCATTCGGTCAATTTTTATTCATGTGGGGGATTGTTGGAAAAATGATTTTTGGGGACTTTAATTTAATATTAAAGTATGGTGACTTTAATTAAATATTAAAGTGTGTCCTAACCATTTTTTGTGTTGGGTCCAAGTGAGCCGAAAACCATTGGGTTTTGAATAAGAAATTGCCAAGAAATTGCTTCATGATGTTAGATTCATGAATAGAATTTTAAAGAGTATTTAAATCCTTTTTCTTGGCTAAAGGGTGTGAATCCTGTTGGGCTTCCAAACCTTTTCATCTTTCTGGAAAGGGGGTATGGATCCTGGTTAATGGGGCTTTAATGACCAGCCATAAAGGCTGGAGGCTCTTCCTCTCTCCCCTATACATGTATAAATTGAGACCCTCCTGTCAAGTTTCAATATAGAAATTTTTGCTTCCATTTTACAAGTCAGTTTGCCAGAAAGTTCCTATTGTGAGAGAGTGCTGCCATTGTTTTGTTCTCTAAGCTAGACAGATAGTGCTTCTGCCGTAGCTGGTTTTGACCGTCGTATCCTGGGAGACAGACGTCGGGTTTCCTCAAGCACTCGACCCGTGAGGCGGCGAAATCTGTTTTAAGGAAACTGCTTCCGTGCAGGCTTCGGTTTCGTCTCTTTACCCTTTTATTGTTTTGTGTATTTCTGTTGAAATTTAGTTGTAATTATCAGCATATGTTCTTGGTATATAATTTGTTTTCTTCATAAATCTATTTATTTAATTTCACAATTTGAACAACACCTTCCTCTGTCCCAGTTCTATTGGGTGACAACCAATCAACTATTGCTCTTGCTTCTAACCCAGTGCTTCACTCTAGGTCCAAGCATATGGAAATAGATTGTAATTTTGTGCGTGAAAAGGTTATTTCCAAAATGCTTACTCTCAAATTTGTTCATAGTGGGCATCAGCTTGCAGATGTGTTTACAAAACCATTGGCTTCTCCTTGATTTAATTTTCTCAAGTCCAAGCTTCTGATGATAAGAATACAAAGGAATCACACACATTAGCTCAAGGACTGAAGCAATCACATCTCAAATGCTCACAACAAGCAAAGGAGTTGACAGTCAATGTGTCACAGCTCAGTAAGGTTAACAAGTTTAAGCATCACAGTCGTGCAAGGTGTATGGCAGTTAGATACTTAAGAGTATTTGTTAGTGTATGCGTGTGGGTGAATTAGTTAGATTGAGAGAGTGTTATGTGTAAAGTGTATATATACATCTGTAATAACTACTTTTGAAGGTACGAAATAAGAGTTTCATCAGAAGAAGGGAGTGTATTTGAAAGAACGTAGAGTGGAAATAGCGCTCTCCAAAAAAAATAAACTTAAAAAAAAATTAATTGAAAATTTATTTTTGAAAATTTAAAACCAAACAAATTGAATGATCTTGTTTATAAATTATAATTTTTTGAAATTCTATTTATGATTTTACCAATCATTAAATTGTGAGTAAAGTGTAACTAATATCCATGTAAAAGGGTAAAAGTGAAAAAAAAAGTATAGTATTAATGTGGGAAATTCTATTTCCACACACCTACTTACATCTGTGCACACACTTAATGATTTATTTTTTTATTACAGTTTTGTCCTAAAATAAAATTATTAAAGTGTCCTTATCTTCTCCACCAAAACCCTAATTTCTTAACCCTAACCCTAGCTACCGCCGCTATTACAGTTTTGAAAATCTAAATTCATTGCAATCTCTTGATCTAAACACTAACCAATTGAGTGGGAATTTGCCTAATACACTATCTAGCCTTATTAATCTACAAACACTCTCTCTCTACACCAATAATTTCTTCAATAGCATCGCCGAAGACTTTGGGAAGAACAGTCTCTTGTTGAATGTCAACTTTTCTAACAACGGCTTCTCCGGAGAACTACCACCGGGATTGTGCAATGGTCTTGCTCTCGAGGAATTGACAGTGAATGGCAACAATTTCACCAGGCCATTGCCAGAATGCTTGAAGAACTGCTCTTCACTAACTAGAGAATGGGTGTGTTGGTTTAGGGTTTCAATGTTAAACAGAGGGATATTTTTGGCAAAAAGGGTTGTGCATTGAATAAAATTACAAAATTCAAAATTAGTTGGTGTGTATATTGAGAGAGGATGTGGAGTAAGATATTTTAGTGTGTGGAAATAGAATTACCCTATTAATGTAGCTTTGAACTATTTTAAAGCAATTTATTTAAGATAAAGACTCAATTGTCCTAATAGAAAATTAATGGAATTTAATAATTTTTCTTTAAGAAAATTAACTTTAATGGTTATTTTCCTAAATTTATTTTGGCAATGAAGCTTATATATAATATATATGCACAAAAAATAGGAGTTAATCCAATCAAAGAACTGGACCAATTCTGAAATTTTCAAATATATATTGTAAAATCAAATTTGTGCTATGTAAAATAAATTTCCAGCTGAAACCACATGGAAAACACCATTTTGGCACATATACAAAAGAAAAACAAAAAAACCTGTTCAAATCAAATAGGGATTATTTTCATGCCCCATAACAAATTTCTAGCTAAATGGAATAAAGAAGAAAGTGCATTTCCAAGTCTTTTTAGAGTCAGACTTCACAAAATGAAAAGGTAATTGGTTTTTGAAATTGAAGCCACATCTGACTTATTCCTCTGGCGAGGGTGTGCACAATTAAGGGATAAAATAAAAATTGAACACCGGATGACAGATTGATAAAATTATCATTAAAAATTGTTATTTTTCTCATCAAAAATAGGCGTTTCGATTGCCAGAAATAATGGCGATTATGATTTAACAGTTTGGGTGGATTGGTGATTTAAAAAAAACAAAATTCAAATTACAAAACTAGAATCAAAGATTGAAAAAAATCTAATTTATATTACAAGAAGATTTCACCATCAAAGCAATCGTCACTTGTATTTCCCTCATCCATTATCTATTACAAAATACAAATTAACAATGATAAGTAAAAATGTTTCAAATATTTCCAACGGAGAAAGCATATGACAGTTGTTGAATGATATAGTCTGATACAAGAAAATGGTGGGGTAAAAAACATTCCAAAAATTCATTCAAGAAGTGAAAAATTTAATATATTATTCAAAACAGTTTTGAGATAATTGTAGTTCATGTATGCTTCCTGCCATTCCGAAACCATTTGTGAAACAAATTCCTTGCCAAACTATTTTATTTTTCTCAGTAAATTGAGCCCCTTTGTTACACTGATCTGACACATAAATATTCACAATATGGATTTTAAGTAGGTATGGAGTATATATATATCATATGCATAAGGTTATCACTGTAGACCCAATCGACACAAAAGGGTGGGACGGGATTATTGATTACTCAAATCAGATTCTAACTGTGAAACCCTTCTCCTTTTTCTGATATTTTTTTTGTGAAAATTTTAGATGAAGGGGCAGATTTTTCAGATGGAAGAGAGTAGAGAGAGCAAAGAGACAGCCAGTATCAAATCGGGAAGAAGATATGGCAGTGAGCCAAGAAGCAGTTCCAGAAAGGCTAATGGTGGTACCAATCGGCAAGGTTAGAAGAAGAGGATGATGAATGGGATGAGATGTTTGAGGTTGTGAATTAGGTTTAATTGAGAATTGATTTGTGTGCAGTGTAAGGATATTTGGTTTGGAACCTGGATACATATACATACATTACATAAATAAATAAATAGTGGCAGGTCGGGTTGGTTGAAAGGCAGGTTGGCTTTCTCAAACTGCCACCCGCACCAACCCGCAAGGTCTGGACACCCAACACCAGCCAGAACCCAAAAAATGTGCAGTACAGCACAGTTCGGAATGATTTTGTCGGTTTAAACAGTATTGTGCAACCCCTACTAGAAAATGCAGCATTGGAAATTCAAAACCACAGGTATCTCAAAGACAACTCACTCAGGTAAACTCATAGAAACAAGAGAAACATAGTAATTCATGGTCTTGGGTTAAATATTATATATAGCATCTCCACATAGAGTCTACGAGTACACATAATATAACACAATCAGTCACCATTGCAATATATTATATATAGAATGACATAAATTCAGGAATTCATCATTTGAATTCAACTAAATTACTAATTATAAAAGCACGATCTTCAAAGGAGCGTAGGTGAGATATCCATCGCAAAGGGATTACCCATAACATTATCCATGTAATAGTGGGGATGAGTAGCATCCATCACAACAAACTGCATATCTTCCGAAGGCTTCCAGTGCCGTTTCCTTTGATTGATGAACCAGTTGTTAATTTGCTTTTGATCCAGACCCGTAGATTCAGCAAGCGCCAGCTTCTGTGACTCCTGTTGTGCACCATTAGTTTCAAGTGATTTTAAGGCCATCGATTGTGTTTGAAAGTAGAGAAGGGATGAAGAGATAATCACAAAATGGTTACTTCAAGCAAAACTTCCAAGAAAAAGTGAAGGCCTTTTGAAGAAACTACTTTTTGATTACTTAGGCATATAAATAAATAACCATGTCACTCTTTCAAGCAACTTATACTTTTAAATAAGTTTTTGGTCAACAATTTAATACGGTTTCATAGTTGACAATAGAGCTTGTGTTTGAATGCCACCACCTACACGAAAATTAAAAAAAGCCTAGCCCCGTGTGAGGAGGCATATTGAGCATACAAATAGCGTTTGGTAACTTTTACGGTTTTAATTTATGTTTACAAAAATTTTATAAACTGATTTTTGTTTATTTTTAAAAAAACATAAACGACAAACACTTTAGTTTAAACAAAATGTTTGAAAATTTTTAAAAATATAAACTAAAAAATATATCTGTTCAAACTTAAAATATTTATATTTATTTTTTATTATTTATAACAATGGGATCATACACATTATAATTGAAAAAAAAAATTAATTAAAAAAATTAATTGAAAAAAAATAATTGAATAAAAAATTATTTGTAAAAAAAATTCGTTGTTCAAAATTTTAAATTTCTGTTTAAAAGTCCGACGTAAACTCATTTTTTAAGTTTCCGTTTTTTTCTCAAATTTACAAACTTGGACAACCATTTATAAACCAAAAAAAAATTATCAAACAAATTTTTATGACAGTTTTTTAAATTTTTGTAAATACAAACTGAAAACCAAAAACGAAATAGTTACCAAACAAGCCAAAGTGTTATTCTCCAGCAGAGCTGACAACTTCAGCTTTCAATTCAAGGTTGATGGTCAACAATTCAAAATAAACAAAGCTCAAAGATCAACAGTCCTAATTAAGGTATTGGTCCACATTGGAACAACCAGGAGTGAGGGAGAAATGGTTGATGGAACTGGCAGGGATGGAACTGAGAGACTCAAACAAAGAGCTAGTTGATGGAAGTGGGATCAAAATGAGAGTGATGACTATCAAATAAGCACCAATGTGATCAGAGTACCAAACCAGGGATGAAATTTAGAGAGGCAATTATCAACAAGCATTAACATGTATCCAAGTCTAGGAGGTAAATCATAAACAAATTAAACTAGTAACTATATATGATTAAGGGCATGACAAGGTTGAAGGCTATAGGGATGATACCGATGGGTACGGCCATTTGTAATGTCTACTCCACCATTCTAGCAACTGTTGCCTGGCTTCTTTAGGCAACTTTCCTTTCTTTCTTTTCTTCATGAACTCCTGCTTCAGACTCCCTAAATATCCACTGTACTTGCGCAAAAGCTGACCTTTCAGTTCCTTGTCTTCTGCATGAGGATCTATGAAATTGTTCACATCAGCCTCTTCTTCAGACGATCCATTTCTGTCACAAGCTGCACACAGCAGAGTTGGTTAATTAACAGCTGTAACATGTAAAAGAGTTTATATTATGAGAAAGTCATAATGAGCAATAACATTGCCCTTGCACATCAGATTGTGATATATTATTAATTTTATTTTTATCAGCATCAAATTGTGATCTTACTCTATTAGTCTCACAAAGAAAACATACATTTCTATAGTAATAGCAAAGAAAGATCTGCAAAATGCTCAAACCAAGATATCCTGCCACTTAAGTAATAAAAAAAGGACTCGGATATACACATCTCATTTTTACTTCAAAAAGCACAATCCTAATCTATTCTTGTCATATTTCTATGGATCCTCTAAACAAGATTTAGCCATTCTGCTCTCTTTCCGATTGTGGTATATTATTAATTTTTTTTTTTTTGTTGGGTCAACAACAAACAAAAATTTTATTAAGGCACAAAGCCAAAGATTGGAGGATGAGGCATCCTCAAAAACAAGGAACAAGTGAAAAAAGAAGCAATGAAAAAACAAAACGAAAAAAGCCAAAACCAAAACAAAGCTGACACTACATATCGCAAACTAACTCTGCAATCAAAAAAAGAGGAACTCCTTGAAAAAAAGGGCTCCCCGACGCCCAAAACGAAACCAAATGTTGGACTTTTTTTTCATAAAAAGTCAATATCCCGAAATACATCTTCAAATACATGCCTATTTCTTTCCAACCAAATGACCCAAAAAATTGCAAAGATAGCACCAAGCCAAAGCACCTTGGCCCTCTTCGACTTGCCCAACACTTGAAAATCAATTAAGATCATTTGAGCGCTATCTTTCGGAGCCACCCACATAACATTCCCCAAACAAAACAACTTTTGCCACAAATTTGCTGCCATTGAATAATGCAGAAATAAATGATCCAAAGATTCTCCATTCCTCCTACACATGATGCACCATTAAGGTTTTAGAGAGAGTGAAAGCCTCCTTTTTTGCAATGTATCATTGGTTAAAGTACCTCCATGACCCAATATCCACATGAACATCCCCTTACCTTAAGAGGAACACAAGCCTTTCAAATCTTTTTGTGAAAAGGAAACAAAGGTATGTGAGACTTATCAATGAATTTGTCAAGAAAAGATTTACAAGAAAAGGAGCCCGAAGAATGAATAGCTCAAACCCACTTGTTCTCCAAAGATGGAACCAAAGAAACATGCTCAAGCCTTGATAATAGACCCATCACTTTCCCGACTTCCCTATCACTAAGATTTTTAAGAAAATTAAAGTTCCAAGAAATTGGAGCCAAAGACGAACATGCCATGAAAGCAATAGAGCAATTATGAGACTGATATATTCGATACAGGTACGGAAAAGACATAGCAAAGGAAGAAGTACCCACTCAAACAGCCTCCCAAAATTTGACAAGTTCCCCATTACCCACCCTCACAGAAATGAAAAGAGCCAAACTGGATAAATACGAAAGATTACCAAGGAGCTCGACAATTACCCCTAGTGACCACTTGTGAGTCTCGACCGTTAACATGAACCCCAACTTGCTTTTAATAACCTTATGCCATAATGAATCACACTCATTTGGGAATTTCCATAACCACCTGTCAAGTAGAGTTGTGTGTTCCTAGCCCCAATATTACCAATGACCAAACCCCTTTTCTTCCTAGGAAAGAAATCTGTCTCCCTATTCACCAACTGATTCTTTTTGCCCTCATCCTTCCCTTTGCAAAGAAAATCTCGCTGATCCAAAGATTCTCCATTCCTCCTACACATGATGCACCATTAAGGTTTTAGAGAGAGTGAAAGCCTCCTTTTTTGCAATGTATCATTGGTTAAAGTACCTCCATGACCCAATATCCACATGAACATCCCCTTACCTTAAGAGGAACACAAGCCTTTCAAATCTTTTTGTGAAAAGGAAACAAAGGTATGTGAGACTTATCAATGAATTTGTCAAGAAAAGATTTACAAGAAAAGGAGCCCGAAGAATGAATAGCTCAAACCCACTTGTTCTCCAAAGATGGAACCAAAGAAACATGCTCAAGCCTTGATAATAGACCCATCACTTTCCCGACTTCCCTATCACTAAGATTTTTAAGAAAATTAAAGTTCCAAGAAATTGGAGCCAAAGACGAACATGCCATGAAAGCAATAGAGCAATTATGAGACTGATATATTCGATACAGGTACGGAAAAGACATAGCAAAGGAAGAAGTACCCACTCAAACAGCCTCCCAAAATTTGACAAGTTCCCCATTACCCACCCTCACAGAAATGAAAAGAGCCAAACTGGATAAATACGAAAGATTACCAAGGAGCTCGACAATTACCCCTAGTGACCACTTGTGAGTCTCGACCGTTAACATGAACCCCAACTTGCTTTTAATAACCTTATGCCATAATGAATCACACTCATTTGGGAATTTCCATAACCACCTGTCAAGTAGAGTTGTGTGTTCCTAGCCCCAATATTACCAATGACCAAACCCCTTTTCTTCCTAGGAAAGAAATCTGTCTCCCTATTCACCAACTGATTCTTTTTGCCCTCATCCTTCCCTTTGCAAAGAAAATCTCGCATCAATTTTTTTAAAAATCTTGCCCCAACCAAACAGAGACAGAAAGTAAGTCACAATACCGCTTAGAACTGTCTTAACCAAAGTGTACCTACCTCCTCGAGAAAGTAAAACCCCACTCCATTCTTCCAACCTTTTTCCAATCTTCTCCACAACTGGGGTCCGGAATGACACATTTCTAGGGTTGCCTCCCAATGGAAGTCCCAAGTATCTAAGGAAATGCCTCAACCCTACACCCTAGAAGCTCAGCCACTCGCTGGAGATGATCACTGTCTACATTAATACCAACCACACTACCTTTTTTCAGATTAACCTTGAGGCTCGAAATCACCCCAAAAAGTTTTTAACACCAAAAAAAGATTTCTCATTTGTCTTTCATCCCCCAAAGAAACGAAAATAGTATCATCTGTGAACTATAAATGTGTCACACTAACCCTATCTCTACCCACAATAAAGCCTTCGAGCAAACCTACCTCTCTAGCCCTGTCCACCATCCTACCTGGCACATCTGCAACCAAAATAAAAAGAAAAAGAGATAAAGGATCCCCCTGCCTAAGTCCTCGCAAAGCCTTAAAGCTCTTCCCTAGCTTATAATTTACTATTAGCGACATATTACAAGTCTCCAAACACCCCCTAGTCCATGATCTCCATCTGTCACCATAACCTTTCTTTTCCATTACAAAATTCTTATATTGCCAATCCACATGACCACAAGCTTTCCCAAAATCAACTTTAAAGACAAGCCATTCTTTCCCTAAACTCCTATAATCCTCTACCACCTCATTTGCCACCAAAGCCACATCTAAAATCTGTCTACCTTTCACAAAAGTCCCTTGTGATGGGGAAACCGTAGCCTCTAGTGAAGACCTCAACCTTTTTTACATAACCTTCCCCAAAATCTTATAAAGTGATGTAACTAGACTGATGGGTCTGAAGTCCCCAATTATAATAGCTCCCTCTTTCTTAGGAATTAAACAAATGAAAGTGGCATTTGTACACAAGTTAACCACCCCCGTCTCACGAAATTCATAAAAAATCTCTAACTAGATCCTCTTTCATCACCTCCCAGCAATCTTTAAAGACAGCCATGGAAAAGCTATCCGGACATGGGACTTTGTCCCTTCCACAATCAAATACCGCCTCCCTAATCTCCAACTCCTCAAAAAGTCTTTCTAACCAGCTCGTACAATAAGTCCCCACTTAAGACCTTCTAATCTACTGTCCAATCCCAATGAGAACAAGAACCTGTCCAATCTATAACATACCAAATTTTCTTACAAATTTGACCAAGTGAACCTGGCATTAGAGAGAGGTAATGAATATTTTGATTGATGGGGTCCAAGGACCATATTTCTAATCTCTATATTTAAATTGTGAATTGAAATTTCAAATTGAAAAATGATGGTTTGGGCAGGCGGGTTGGGGGTTCATAGGGGTGAGGGGTTGACATGGTGGGGCTTAATAGGAGTGGTGATTGTGGGGTGGAAAGTTGGCAAATGTGGGTTTGTGGGTGGCAGAGGTGGGTAAGCAGCCATTTAGGTTTTTGATCGAGTTTGACCTATTTTGAGTTTTTGATCCTTCTAACTCATGTTAAAAGTACGAATATAAACTAACATATTTAAATACAAAATTCTTTACTTGCTTGGTGTTGCTTTCAAACCACCATCGTTCTTGATGATTTTCTTTATCACATATTTCATTTTGTATCCCCTTTATATAGCCATCAACTCCCCAACAAACAGTTAGATCAACTTGATTCAAAGGTTGTCATTAGGCTTTTAGAATAGTCTAAAATATCTTCCTTCTTCCATTATATTTTAAAATTATCTACCCTATTCATTAGCACAAAGTGGAGTTTTCCATACTCTAAGGCCATGTTTGTTTCGCGGCTTTAGTGACCGAATTGGACTACCATGGCTATGGATCTCACCTATAACGTGTTTGATAGTGAAATGCGAGGGCTGATTGATAGTCCAAGAGACTTAGTAACCCCCTCAGTAGGGATTAGCTTGGCTAGATTATGGATGGGATTAGAAAATAATGAGAAGATTGAATTTATTTTATATAAAAATTTTATTTTTTAAATTTTATTTTTTTTACCAAGTGCCTATTTGTTTTAATATTTGTTTTAATTTTTTTAATATAAAAATAATTTATTTATTTATTTATTTTATATAAAAATAATTTAACAATCCCATCGCTAATCATCTCACATACTATCATCAAAACAAACACACTTTTACTTAATCCCTTCACTAACAATCCCCACATTAACAATCTCTTCACTAACTATCCTCTCACTAACAATCTCATCCAACCTAATTCACCAAACAAACGTGGTCTAAAACCTTCTAGAATCATTTGAATTTCTCTAGACTTCTTTTAAGGTTCTCTAATATTACGAATTCTTCCAAGACATTCTAGAACCTTCTGAATTTCTTTATAACTATTTGAAATCTTCTAGATGCTCCCAACATTGTAGAATGTTATGGAAGACTAGTGAGTTTGTATTGAATCTCAATAAATTCAAAAAGAAAGGGTAGAGTCTGGTTGCATGGATATGCTGCAGTTAACTTTTGACTTAACACACCTATTATAGTGGAAAATTGAAAAGAAAAAATCATTTACTTACGGACGGACACTAACGGGTATTCAACCCACCATTTAGGTGTACCTAAATACCTAGATGACTTCAATTTTGTGCAACTATTTTCATGTACCTAGATGCCTTTACACTGAACAAACACAATTTCACAGTACAAATATCAAAATTAACTTACCAACATGTATACAAATATATTTATATACTTATCCTATGCAATTGAATTTTGCCAAAAGAATTAGTTTTAATGTGCCTTAAATTTCTTCATTGAAAAACGGTAGAAAAAGTGTCACTACCGTGGTTCAAATCTTCCTGCCTGCATTCAAAGAAACAGTACAATCTAGCTTCATTAGTAAATTCAACATCAAACTAATGAGGATGAACAAATGAGAACCCATTTTTTTCTAATACAAAAATCTGTAGAAATTTATTAAGAAGAAGAAAAAGAAGAACGTCTAGGAGACAAATAAAGCTCAGCTCAAGAGCCAAACATTGAGCAGCGAAAGCAAATGACATACTCTACAAACCCTAGTCCTTCAAAAATGAAGAAAATTGGCACGATGCATGCTCTAGTCCTTCAAAACAGTTTCATATATAACCCTACAATAATAGAGAACCACAAAAAAAAAAAAAAAAAAACAGCCTACCCAAAATAAATAAATAAATAACAAAGAAAGGAGAGCACAAAAACAAGATCCAAAGAAAAAACAAAAATAAAAAAATAAAATAAAAGAGAGAGAGAGAGAGAGAGAGAGAGAGAGAGAGAATAAAAATTAAAGAAAGCACTTTGGGAACAAGCTTTAGTAAAGAAAGATGTAAGGGGAGGAGGGAGAGAGAGGGAGGGAGGTCTGACAACCATAGTCTGAGGAAGCCAGTGTGAGGGCTTTGAACTGGCACTCAATTCTTGAGAGGAAAAGCATGGCTTCATTGAAGGGCTTTGAAAGTTCTTGTTCATACTTTGTCAGCATCTCACAATATGCCTCCATGAATTGATCCAGTGCCGGATCTTCGCCGATACACCCGGTCCCCGTCCCGGCACGGCCAACTGCGGCCGCGGACTCCAGTCTCGCCACCACTTCCGGCGGTGCTCCTATCTGCTTCATTACACATGCATACATATAAATATATAAATAAATAATACGTATTCTTGCTTTTCTTTCATTAGTATGTGTATGGAGAGAGATTATTTACTCGAGGAAGCATAAACTATCTGTTTCTGTCCCTATCATTCTGGTTAAAAAAGGTTTCAGGTTATAGACTCGTTTCCTTGAAGAGTGTCCTTTAAATTAGGAACTAACAGATAAAGAACCTTTGTCTCTGTCTCACACACACACACACACACACACACAGATTTCCATTATAGTACCCAAATTTTTCAGTGGAGAGAAAGTAAGCATAATTTCTCTCTTCTTCAGGCTCTTGGTGTCTGAATTTCTGAATTTGGAAGAGGAAGAGATGTGGGTCTTTGACAGCCTCCAAGAATTATTAGGCACACATCTAGAGAGAGAGTCATGGTTTAGAGCATCCGGGTCTTTGTTTTTTTTGTGAATTTGGAACAAGAAGGATGAGAGAGAGAGAGAGAGAGAGAGAGAGAGTGGTTTAGGGCATCTGGGTTTTTTTTTTTTTTTTTGTGGGGGGGGGGGGGGGGGGGGGGGGGGGTGTTTATTACCTTTTGACAATTGACATAGGCAGCCAAGAGGCGGTGGTAGTGAGGATGAGCCATGATCTTAGCCCTGACAGAAGAAAAGCCACCATCATTGTTGTTATGGTTCTCCGTAAAGTAACAGCCTGAGTTTGTGTTGTTATTGTTGTTGTTGTTGTTGTTGTTGTTGCAGCTGTTTTGGCCATGAATGTGATTGTTGTTGTTGAGAGGTATTGGAAGAAATAGGGTATTATTGTTGTCAACATTCGGGTGAGAAGGAGGCATCATCATCATCATTGGACATAGTCCATTACTGTTCTCTCCAAACCCCATCAAACATGAAGTCCCACTAGAACCCCCACCTCCCTCCATTAACCCTTCTCTCTCTCGGTATCTTATCGTTCTCCTTTGATCTTCTTCTCAGCTTTCCTATATAACCCTAAACCATAACCATCTCTTTCTCTCTCACACACAAACACACACGAACCCTCCTTTTCTCTTTTTGTATTGTGCTCTCCCGAGATTTATGCTACTCTTTTCAGAGTTTATACAGAAAATCCCAAATAGCAGTCAGTTTTGTGAAGTAGTTTTGCGAAGTGAACGAGTTCAAGAAAAAAAACGCCTCTATTGATTTCCCTCTAAAATGGGTGTTTATCCTTCTGCTAGTCATCAAGGTCAAGTTTGGCAACTCTAAAATAATCTATCTTTTTATTTTTTATTTTTTTTATCACATCATCTTTGTATTTTTCTTCACATCTTTTCATAAAAAGACAAAAAGTACACTTATTTAGGTCATCCCAAATAACCCCTAAGTCCCGTTTGTTTTCAGAGATAGAATGGAGATGATTGATAGTGAGGGGATTAATAGTGAGAGAATTAAGTAAAATTGTGTTTATTTTGATAATAGTTGTTAGTATGGGAATTGTTAAATTATTTTTAATGACAAATAAATATAAAATAATAAAATAAATAAAAAAAATACAAAAACATTAAACATTAATGTTTTAAAAAAAATACCCAACATATAAAAAAAATTTAAAAAATAAAATAAAATAAAAAAAATTTCAAAAAAATAAAATAAATAAAATAATGATTTTTACTTAACAAAAAATACAAAAAATTAAACATTAATGTTCAAAAAAAATACCCGACATGTAAAAAATAAAATAAAATAAAAAATAAATAAAAATAAAAAATTTCTAGTTCGCCGGACTATTTTTCTAATACCAAGTCTTACAGGCCTATCATAATCCCCTCCCCAAAGGGATTCGTAGTCCGGAGGGGATTACGAATCCCCTCTCTATCTCTAAAAACAAACATGATATTAGTGGATTCTACCTCACTATGAATCTCAATCCCCTCCCTATAACCCAAGACAAACGGGGCCTAACAGCATTAAGGGCATCCTCCATATCAATTTTTTCAAATTTAAGGGCACCTTCCCTGGTATATCAATTTTTTTATTAAATTTAAATAAAAATTTTATTTGATATCAAATATTCTAACAGAAGATTTTATAAAATTTGACATCAAATGTTCTAACAGAAGATTTTATAACTACATTAAACCAAATATTCTCACAGAAGATTTTATAACTTCATTAAACTACTAATTGGCTAGATAGACCATCCGACAGACGATCGGTTAATATAATTTTTATCACAAATTTTTATTTTGAAATGGTTATTTGGGAATATTTGATGGTAAAAATCTAATAATAACAAATAATGATTTGATGAAAGACACATTAATTTTTAGTTTGATAAAAGAAAATAAAATTTAGATTTGGGCCTGGCTTTGGTCCAGTCCTTAATTGGACTGGACGGTGCTGTTAAGGGCACCTTCCCTGGTATATCAATTTTTTTATTAAATTTAAATAAAAATTTTATTTGATATCAAATATTCTAACAGAAGATTTTATAAAATTTGACATCAAATGTTCAAACAGAAGATTTTATAACTACATTAAACCAAATATTCTCACAGAAGATTTTATAACTTCATTAAACTACTAATTGGCTAGATAGACCATCCGACAGACGATCGGTTAATATAATTTTTATCACAAATTTTTATTTTGAAATGGTTATTTGGGAATATTTGATGGTAAAAATCTAATAATAACAAATAATGATTTGATGAAAGACACATTAATTTTCAGTTTGATAAAAGAAAATAAAATTTAGATTTGGGCCTGGCTTTGGTCCAGTCCTTAATTGGACTGGACGGTGCTGTTGGGCCCGTGGGGGCTCACCACGGGTTTCCGTTTTGAAAATCTGAACCGTTGAATGTGTAGAACTCGTCGAGTACTATATGCTGTAAAAAATCACGTTGATCGGATATCGATAGCTATGTGATCAAATCAGTTTTGTATAAAAAAAAATGGACGGTGAATAAATTAACGGTTGATAAAAAATTGAATTGATCACATAGCTATCGATATCCGATTAACGTGATTTTTCATAGGTATATAGTACTCGACAAGTTTTACATATTGAACGGTTCAAATTTTCAAAACGGGACCCGTGGTGGGCCCCCACGGATCCAACAGCACCGTCCAGTACGATTAAAGACTGGACCAAAGCCAGAGCCTTTAGATTTAATGATAAATTTGATGTATGATTAGAAGAAAAAAGAAACTTTTTTTAGCAAATTTGCTTGTTTGGAGTCAACAATGTTAAGTGATCTTAAAAATCATAACTCGAATAGCTCGAAATACTCAAAACGACGTCGTTT
This sequence comes from Camellia granthamiana, assembly GCA_036172215.1. Taxonomy (NCBI): domain Eukaryota; kingdom Viridiplantae; phylum Streptophyta; class Magnoliopsida; order Ericales; family Theaceae; genus Camellia; species Camellia granthamiana. The sequence goes on along the minus strand of CM069909.1, from coordinate 35,985,406 downwards.
TGAGTGTAAAACGACGTCGTTTCGATACATTTGAACCATTCAAACCACAAAAATTCGAGCCACTAAACATTTTTCGTTTGGAGTATGCTATATAAGTAAATTTTTTATTTTTTTATTTTTTTTAAGTTACTTCACCTCTCTATTTTTCTATATATTTTTTTATAAAAAATTTAAAAATATACTAAAAAAAATTATTTTTTAACTTTTAACTATTTTTAAGTTTATATTTTTTGTACATCAAAAAATAAAAAAAAATTTAAAAAATCAATTTTTAACTAATTTTTCAAAACAGCCATAGAGATAGAAAGATTTGCAAGTACAGGGTGATTTGCAGAGAGGAGTCCCCCTAAGTTATCCTTGGGGCCTTGTAGGTTTGTGCAAAGCTTTACCTTCCCAATGAAAACACTCTCGCTTTTTTCTTGCACTGCCACTGATGCACTGCCATCACTGGCAACTAGAGAGAGAGTTAGAGAGGGGAACGATCAAATCGAGGTGTAGTGATGTATGGTAGAGGGAAAGGTCGGGTTTTTGGGGCACGGAATCACAACTCAACTGTGGTGTGTTGTTCAACACTGGTTAGAGCTATTTGTCGACTCATTTCCCACGCCGCTTATTATTATTTCTTATTAAAATTTAAAAATAATAAATAAACTAATAATTAACTTGTGCAACAATTATTTTTTACTAATATTTTATAAAATTAAATTAAATTATTTATATATGTCTATATATAAATTATTTTTAAAAATATATTGTAATATATACATTACAAAATAATCATATATATCTATATATATTCATAACTATTTAAAAAATATATTATAAAATATATAGTATAATTTTCATTCTGTTAAACTATAAAAATATATTTAAATATATATATATGATATTTTTGTACTTAATTTTAATATAATAAAATAAATATTTATTTTAGTATCAAAAATAATGATTAAATTGGAGAAAAAAAATGTCATTTAAAATTAAAGGATGATTCTAATTATTTATTTTTGATAATTAACCTTATCATTCTGTAAAAGTGTTACTTAAACAAATATATCTATATATATGTATGTATGTATGTAATAATTTTATCTCAATTATTTATGTATATTTTAATAATCTTAATCCTATCCTGCTATAAATGTGTAACTAAAATAAATATATAATAATTTTATATGATATTAATTATAAAGGGTAAATTACACTGACACTCCCTGAGATTTATATTTATTACAATTCCCTCATCACCTTTTGGAAATTACATCTCCCCCCCCGAGGTTTAAAGTTTTATTACAGATTTTCCCCCTCAACAATTTAATTTTTTTAAATACCAATTTTTCCCTCACTGGATAAATTACATTGGCACCCCTCACATTTTGAAAATTACAATCCCCTCTCTAAGGTTTAAAATAAAATTACCAATTGCCCCTCGGTTAGTATTAGTTGGAAAAAAAAAATTCAATGAAAAAAAATTAATTGAAAAAAAACTTTGCTTTTAAAATTTTAAAATTTTTGCTTAAAAACCAACATAAACTCATTTTTTTAATTTACGTTTTTTTCTTAAATTTACAAACTGGGACAATCATTTATAAACCAAAAAAATATCAAATAAGTTTTTATGACAGTTTTTTAAATTTTTGTAAATATAAATTGAAAACTGAAAACGAAATGATTACCAAACAAGCCTCAAATGGTAAAAATATCGTAAAATTAACAAATAATTAAATAAGCTATCAACGGAAAAAATGACTGATCAAAAGATTCTTAGGTTATGTATAGTTTTGATTTTTAAAGAAATTTAAAAAAAATTAAAAATTAATTTGGTTAAAAAATAAGAAATAAAAAATAATTATCATTTAAAGGTAAAAAATAATTATCATTTTAACTTTTGGGAAGGTTATATACATACATATGGCTGTTTCAATTTAATTTGTAAAAATATATTTATAACCACTCGAAAGATAAAAATAATATAAAAATAATAATTATTTTTTATTTTTTATTTCTTAACCAAATTAATTTTTAATTTTTAAAAAAAAATTCTAAAAATCAAACTATACATAGCTTAAGAATCTTTTGATAAGTCATTTCTTACATTGATAACTTGTTTAATTATTTGTTAATTTTACGACATTTTTACCATCTGAAGCTTGTTTGGTAACTATTTCATTTTTAGTTTTCAATTTATATTTACAAAAAATTTAAAAACTGTCATAAAAACTTGTTTGATAATTTTTTTAGTTTATAAATGGTTGTCTCAATTTGAGGAAAAAACGTAAATTCAAAAAATGTGCTGACATTGGTTTTTAAATAGAAATTTAAAAATTTTACTAACAAAATTTTTTTCCAATTAATTTTTTTTTTCAAATACTTTTTTTCCAAATAATTTTTTTTCCAATTAATTTTTTTTTCAATGAATTTTTTTTCCAACTAATACTAACCGAGAGAGCAATTTGTAATTCTACTTTAAACCTTAGGGAGGGGTTTGTAATTTATAAAATGTGAGGGGTGTCTATGTAATTTACCCAGTGAGGGTAAAATTGGTATTTAAAAAAATTAAATTACTGAGGGGAGAATCTCTAATAAAACTTTAAACCTCAGGGGGAGATGTAATTTCCAAAAGATGAGGGGAGAACTGTAATAAACCTAAACCTCAGGGGGTGTCAGTGTAATTTACCCAATTATAAAATAGTAAAATAAACAATCAATTTGACATTAACAATAATAGTTAAATTGAAAAAAAAAAATAGTAACATATAATTAAAAGTGATTCTAATTAATTATTTATTTTATTCAATAGGAAATAAAAAAAAATAGAAATGGAAGTTATAAAAAAATTAGGATAAATTACAAATACACCTCCTGAAGTTTGATTAAAATACGAATCGCCTCTTGTAGTTTTGGAAATTACATTCCACCCCCTGAGATTTCTAATTTCACAACAAATCTCCCTTTTTATTAATAAATCATCAAGTCAATTAACAGTTTTTAATGATATTAGAAATATGTTTCAATTAATAATTTAGATAATTTTATTATTGTATATGAGAGTAATTATGAATTTCATTTTTTTAATTAATTCTGTTAAATAAAAAATACTAACAATGAGGTATTTGTAATTTTCTAAACCATAAGGGGCAATCTGTACTTTAAGCAAATCTCAGGGGTGTATTTGTAATTTACCCAAAAAATTATTTTAAAAAATTAAATATAAGTATATTGCAGTTAGATTAAGAAAAAATAGATAGATTAATTATGTTGAGTATTAATTTTTTTAATATCTATTTTAAAACTATTTATTAGCAAAGTGTAGTTTAAAGTATATATATGAAAAATAAGTATATTTCAAATAGAATTTATATAAAATTAGTTATTATAATTAAAATTAAGTTTGTGTAGAACTTTATATGTAAATAGAAAAGGCATTTGTGATGTAACTTTTTCAGGGAAAAAAATAGACTTTATAATGTGTATTTATATGAAAAATAAGTATTTTTCAAATAGACTTCATGTAAAATTGGTTATTATAATTGAAATTGAGTTTATATAGAACTTTATATGTAAATGGAAAATGCATGGTAGAGTTCATATAAAATTTGTTATTATAATTGAAATTAATTTTTGTAGAACTTTATATATAAATAGAAGAATAATGTTTGGAACCACTAAAGTAACAGTTCTAAAGCTACACTAATGAAGTGACTTTGTTGTAGGTCACACCTTGATGTGATAATTTGACCTTTGTTTTTCTTTTTTCCTTGTATTGAGCTAGCATTAGTGCTCCAAAATTAGTGGTCTGTATCACCACTGATAAATAGAAAATGTATGGTGATGTGACTTTTTTAGAAGGGAAAAAAAAAAAGACTTTAGAATGTGTATATATATGAAAAATAAGTATTTTTCAAATACAGTCTATGTAAAATTGGTTATTATAATTGAAATTTAGTTTGTATAAAACTTTATGTGTAAATGAAAAAGGCATGATGATATGGCTATCTTAGAAACAAGTAAGACCTTATAATATACTACTTAAATATGATAAAAACACTACTTTTAATTATATATATATGATTGCAAAAACTTATTACCAACGCGTCCTATTTTTTTTAGACTGGGAGAATATTTGGGATAATTTAAATAACTATATTTTTTAAATTCTTACGAAAAGATGTGCAAAAAAATAGAAAAATAATGCGACCTAAAAAAGATAAAAAGATAAAAAAAAAATTTTAAAAAGGTGTTTTTTTTTTGTGTAGGAAATGTCAAATAATGCCTTATTATCCATCGAGAGGGTGTTTAGCTTGATCTAAATAAGTGTCCTTTTTAATTTTTATAAAAAAATAAAGAGATGATGTGACCTAATGCCACGACCCAAACCCGGCCCTATGGGTTTAGCACCGTAACCGGCCAGTAATCCGAGATTACCGAAGGCCTGCTTAACAGTAGTACAGTAAAACAGAGTTCAGGGCTTGGCGGAAGCCAATACAGTAAATAAATAATGTCCATTGAGTTGTGACAGTCTGTATGCCAAAAAGATTTTTCATGCATATTTACAGAACAGTACATATACATACATGTCATTCAGTGAAACAGGGACTTAATCCCCACTCAACAGTACAGTGAACATTCAGTCTATACAATCCATTCGGTTATTACAAAGCAGTGAGACAGTGCAAAAAGGGGAAATACTTAAACACCCCTAAGCCTTAGCATGGCAACTCGGAACCTCGCAGTGAGGCACAAAGGCTGGCTTGACAAAACTGGAGTCTAACCCACGCTCCTAGCTCCGATCTGGTGGCTGAGCACCTACATATATATATAAACAGTGAGCTAAAGCCCAGTGAATAACATAATGCGTAAAGAGGTTAAGAACGGAATGTCCTTACAGTAATGAAAACAGTTCATTAAACAGTATTTCAGTCTTTCAGTCAGAACAGTTATTCAGTCATATGTGGTACATCCATTAGCATAGCAGTAAACAGTAGGTCTTAAAGACCGAACAGTAATGATGGCCATCGGTCAGTAAACAGTAGTGGTTCCACGCGGGAACCGACAGAGATCTGTGTAACAGTAGCAATAACAGTATACAATAGTTGCTAAGGATGCCACAATACATTTCAGAATATAGGACATACATTCAATCAATTAACAATAATTACTTTAGAAAACAGTTCCGTTAAACAGTCAGAAAACATTCTCAGTTGAACATATCTTTACACAATTGTTACTCACAGAGTTTGGGCTACAGTTTGCTAGAGCGTGTCCCCCCAGTCGCCAACCCTACACAGTTCACAGGTTGAACACACACTAAGCTACACAGTTGGGAAATATCATAACTTAATCCCTAATTTGCTTTGGTGTGTTCTACATCTATATCCTCATTAAGATGCCTTAAACTAGGCCTAAGAATGCCTAGAATGGGATGAGGATGCAAAAATACACTTAGAAAACATTTTGCAAAGTTGCTGAAAACAGGGGTCTCGCTCGAGCGAGCCTTCCTTCGCTCGAGCGAGCTTGCAAAATCAAAGGCTTCGCTCGAGCGAGGAATCCTTCGCTCGAGCGGTCTGTAAAAATGCAAAAGTACTGGATGCTGGAATTTTACGCGCGATGGTCGCTCGATGCTCGCTCGAGCGGAGCCCTGGACAAAGGTGCTCGCTCGAGCGAGGAATCCTTCGCTCGAGCGAGGAAGCCAAATCTGGAATTTCCAGATTTGCCTCCCAAGCTCAAACCAAGCATTCAACCACTCTAAACTCGACCTCTTGGGCCCAAATTCTGGAAAACATATCTAAATTCATTGTATAACAAGTTTCAAAGCTCAATTTATGAATTCAAGCCCCAAAGGTGAGTCAATTAAAACCATATTCAAACCCATTTTCAAGAATATGAAGAACATGCAAGCATGCATGAAATTAAACCATTTCAAAGCTCCAATTTGGTGTTCTAGTGAGCCATTTATACCAAAAACAAGTTGAAATCATGGACTAAGCTTAAACATGAGCATGCATGTACAATTCTATCATGAATTCAACTCAAAACTCAACATTCCAACCATGCATGCATGAATTAAGCTACAATCTTACATGTATGAACTAGAACAAGACTTAACTCTACAATTAGGCAAGGATCATGCAAGAATTAGCTTAATCTCACAATTAGAGGGTTGTATCCACTTACCTAAGTCTTCAATTACAAGTGTAGAGGCTCAAACAAGCAAGGACCCCTTCTAATCTTCTTAATGTTCAAGCAATCCCACAAAATGAACTCAATTCTCTCCCATTTCCTCTCTTGGTCGGCTAGGTGTGAGAAAAGGCTGATGAAATGAATTTGTTCAAGTGTAATACAAGTCCCTAGTTGTGTAGGATAGTGGCCCACTTAGTGGCATTTTGGTAATTACACCAATTCAAGTAATTTAATCCATTTGATCAAATTTAGTCATACCTAATCACATTTTAATTACATACACCATAAAATCACATAAATGCCACTAATCATGGAACACCAATCAATTTTGGGTTCGGCCGCCGATAAGGCCTTCAATTCGCAATTTAAATATAAACATACCAACAGATAATCGAATAATTGAAAAGATAAAAATGCAATACAATAGATATGCTCAGTCAATTCAGTTCCAGTTTTCAATCAGTCCGTTCAGTACTTCAGTTAGTTCAATTATCTGTCATAAGCAGTCCAGTTTAGCAATAATCAGCAGGTAATTCAGTAATTTATCGGTAAACGGTATGGGGGTTGTTACAGTCTCCCCTCCTTATAAGGAGTTTAGTCCTCTAAACTCGAATTACCTTCATTCTGGAAGAAGACAGGATCCAGCGGGAACAAATCAGGATATCGCTTAGCCATTTCATCTTCTCTTTCCCAAGTGGCATACACACCACCGTGGTTCTGCCAGTCAACTTTCACTGACGGGATCTCTTTGTTTCTCAGTTTCTTGATCCGTCTGTTTACAATCTGTATAGGCCGCTCCTTGTAAGTGTAGTCATCACTCAACACGATACGAGTAGGCTCAATCACATGGAAAGGATTCCGGAGATAATCTCTCAACATCGAAATGTGGAAAACATTATGCATATGCTCCATTTCAGGAGGGAGTGCAACTTGATACCCCACCGGATTGATTTTCTCAATGATCTCATACGGTCCGACATACCTCGGTGCTAACTTGCCTTTAACTCCAAAACGAGTCTGGCCTTTCATTGGTGTCACTTTCACAAACACGTGATCACCCACTTCATATTCTCTGTCTCGCCTTCTGACATCTGCATAACTTTTCTGTCTACTCTGTGTAGTTTTCAGTCTTTGCTGTATCAGTTTTATCTTTTCAGTCGTTTCATATACGATCTCGGGCCCAAGCAAAGGCCCATCTCCAACTTCTGCCCAGCAAATCGGAGATCTACATTTTCTACCATACAATGCCTTAAAATGCGCCATACCAATACTCGAATGGTAGCTGTTGTTGTAGGCGAATTCAGCCAATGGCAAATGACTTTCCCAGTTTCCCTGAAAATCAAGGACGCACATTCTCAATAGATCCTCCAAAGTCTGGATGGTCCTTTCTGACTGTCCATCTGTCTGAGGATGATAGGCACTACTCAGCCTCAATTCAGTACCCAATGCAGTCTGTAGGCTTTGCCAAAACCTCGATGTAAACTTCGAATCCCTGTCAGAAACAATAGACACAGGCACTCCATGCTGGCTGGCGGAGCAGAGGGGCAATCTTTAACCATGTGGCCTATTTTGCCACACCTGTAACAAGCTCCTGATATCTTGTAACAAACTCCCTTGTGATTTCTGCCACATTCGGTACAGGGTGGTATTGGACGGTTTCCTTGACTGGCAGTAGTCGTTGACCCCGTATTCTGTTTCTTGTTCAGTGGGTTATGCTTGCCTTTCTTAAACTTGAAACCCTGTCTTTTACCATGCCATTCAGTTGTTGGTGTTTCAGATTTCAGTGCTTCAATGTTTGATTCAGCCATCAAGGCTCTGTCAAGAACACCCACATAAGTTGGTAGCTTTAAAACATTTATTCTATCAAGGATTGCAACATTAAGGCCGCCTTCAAATTTCCTGGCCTTCTTATATTCAGTGTCCACCATATGTGGCGCGTATCTAGCAAGCTCGGTAAATTTCGTTTCATATTCAGCAACAGACATTGTGCCTTGTCTCAGCTGTTCAAACTCAGTCACTTTCCTATCCCTGACACACTGAGGGAAGTACTTCTCGAAGAAGGCTCCTTTGAATTGAGCCCAAGTCATAACAGATGGGTGATTCTAATTGGCCAAGGTGCCACGTGGGTAATTCTAATTGGCCAAGGTGTGGTCAAGCCTCATTTAAATCTGAGATTTCAAATAAGGAACTAGAGTCCTAGATGATGATCGACTCTCTATTTGGGTAAGGTTGAACTCTTGAGAGGGCTAATCTTAATCCAAATAGGAAGAGTCTTGGATAATTGATATCCTTATAAAGGATAAAGTCACATAAAGTAAGACTTCTAGGGAAAGTTGGACACTGATCCTTATAAAAGTAAGACACCTTGTAGGTCTAAGGTATGTGATTTATTTTTTGAGCTCTTGATTTTAGTTGATATCTTGTGAAATAAGTTACTGATTTGATCGTCGAAGTGCCTCTAGATGGACGAGCCACCGTGGTTTTTCTTGTCTTCTTATGTGCAAGTACTGGCTTAATCTATTCTGTCGCGTGCTCTCCAACTAAGTTCCGTAGATCTCTGCAACAAATTGTGTGTGTTGATTTTTGACCTCCCAACCAAACAGATCTCTCTAACAAGATTTAGGAAACTTAGCTGGAGAGTACGTAGCAGAATGGATTAAACTAACACCTACAAACAAGAAACACAACAAAAGCCACGGTAGCTCGTCCACCCGAGGGTATTCCGACGTTCAAATTAGTCAATTTATCTCTCAAAGATATCAACACAAAATAACACTAATTCATAACATACCTTAAACTTACAAGGGTGCCCTCTTTATATAATAATCAGTGTCTAACTTCCTCTAAAAGTCTAACTTCATGGGCTCTATCATTTATAAGGATATCAGTTATCCAAGGCTCCTCCTATTTGGATTAAGATCAACTCTCTCAAGAGTTCAACCTTACCCAAACAAAGAGTCTATCATCATCAAGGACTCTAGTCCCTCATTCAAACATTTCGGATTCAGATGTGGTTTGACCACACCTCGGCCAATCAGAATCACCCACGTGAGAGCATCTCCAATGCACTAGGCATATAATACTTGTTAGTTAAAATGCCTAGTGTGATTCACTTTTTTCAATTCCAATGCACTAGGCATATGATTAGACATTTTGGCTCAACTCATATTCACTAGCTACATGTAGCTAGCCTTCAACACTAGGCAAAATGTATTCAATCATTAGGATCATTTCCCTCCATCTTTGTTGTTGACGTGGCATTCTATAAAATTAATAGTATTTGAATAAATAGCTAAAATAAAGAGCATGGTTGGAGTAAAAATATAAAACAGTTGATAGGCAAAATAAAATATATACTTTATAGTAATATTTAGATAGGTAAAATGCCTACTACCGTTGGAGATGCTCTGACACCTCACATTAAATGTTAATTATAGATTGGATCTTAACAAATTAAACCATTTAATTAATTTTTACATTACTCTAAATTAAAAATAAATATTTTTTCACAAGCGTATCAAGTTGTACCAGTAACTTTTTTTTTTTTGAATTTTACTGTATCGACATACCCATATAGTACTAGTACCAGTACTCGTACTCGTAACCATGTTTCATAGGTTAATACATATTTTTTAATCTATAATAAAATATCAAAATAAAAATGAATGTGAGAGATATTTAAGATGTGAAATTTGTTACAAATTAATAGTTTTATATATGAAAAATATTATGTAAAATTAGTTTATGTTACATATATGGAAAATATTATGCAAATTAGTGTTATATATCATGCAAATACTTGATAATTAGTTAAAATATTCTCCAATCCGCCAATCCATTCAAAACCGCCCAAATCGTGATTTGTCAATCCGCCAATCCGCCATTTAATTTGTAATTTTATGCTCAAGCCGCCTGAATCGCACCGTGCACACCCCTAAATTTATCAATATCTTATTTTTATAAATAAATTTACAATAATAAATTTATCAATCAAGACTTGTAGGTAAATAAGTATAATTAATAAGACTGATTGGTAGGTGCCCCAAACCTATGTCTAAAAAAATGAAAAATAATAATCGCTATGTTTGGTTTTAAGTTTTCAAAAATAATTTTCTGAATTTTCAATTCATATTTTTATATTTATCAATTTTTTTAATTTTTATATTTCCTCAATCTTAATATACCTAAAAAGTAAAAAAAATTCTAAAAGATCTTTACAAAAAATTATTGAATACAACAAAATACAAAAATGTATTAAATTTTCAATTTTTTTTTTTTTGTATTTTGTGAATATTTTACAAATATTATATTTTTAAGCATATTTTGATTAGGTGTATCTAAAAAATAAAAATTTTGTGTAAAATATTAAAAAAATTCACTAAAACAAATGAACACATAAAACAAAAAGACTCAATTTCTGAAAAGTTGAATAAACTTTTTGGAACCAAACATGGTGATTCAATATATTCCAGACTATTATTCACCTTATTTGTTTTTTGAAAATTGAATTTTTTTGCTCTTTATATTCACTAGTAGTTGAATTTTTTTGCTCTTTATATTCACTAGTAGGAGTGGTAGTTGTACTGGTGGCGTTATGATTCAGGGTTTGTTTGGAATGACCTAAATAAGTGCATTTTTTATTTTTTTACAAAAAAATGTGTAAAAAAATAGAGAGGTGATGTGATAGAAAAAAAATTAAAAGATAAATTATTTTTAGATTGCCAAACTTGACCTTAGTAATAAAGTTATAACGGTTTATGTCAACAGTTGTACACAAATATGTATAAATTCAATCAATATTAAAGAAATTTCTTATCACGTAAAATTGTTTTAACTTTTTTATTTTTTAAAAGTTATTTAAAATTTTAAGTGATACAAATTGTAATTATGAAACGAGTTTAATTAATTACTTTGATACATCTACTTTTAAGGGTTAAATACTAGCTAATTTTGACAAATATCTCCTTTCTCTCTCCTAATAGGACTTATAAATGACCTTTGATTTAACTTTTTACTAATGGTAACTTGTGCTATGCACAATATGTAAAAAAATTAATAATATATTTTTATACAAAATAATATAAATAGTTAAATTTTGTATGCAATTTATGAAACAAAAAAGATTGAAATTTACAATTTAAGTCCCACAATTTATCACAATTTATTATTATTTTTTAATTTGTCACAATTTTAATCATGTAACTTTCAAACCCCCTTGCTAGAATTGCAAATTTAGGTGAGCTGAACCCAAGCAACTTGAGTTGAACTTAAAATTTTTTAAAGATTAAATAATATAGTTTTTAATTAAAGTAAGGACCTACGCAGAAATATTAAAATGCAAATTAAATTTGAGTGGATTTGGGCAAAAACACCAAATAACCTGAGCAACAAAAACAAAATTATATATATAAATATATAAATTATTTTTTAAATAATAGATAAAATTAATTAAAAATTTAATATTAATGAACAAAAGAAAAAACAGTATACTTAAGATTTTCAATAGAATTTTTCTTGAAAATATTTTAAAAATACACCTTTTAAAAATGGATTATCGAATAAAGGATTATTTGAAAAGTACCATATTAGCTCTTTTTTTTTTTTTTTTAATCTTTTTATCTTTTTTGAGTCACATCACATATCTACTTTTCTATAAATCTTTTCGTAAAAAGTAAAAAAAGTATACTTAATTATCTTTTTTTGGTCACATTACATCTCTAATTTTCTGTACATATTTTTGCAAAAAATAAAAAAGTATACTTATTTTGCACTTCCCAAACTACTACTAAGTCGATTTTTTTAAAAAAATTGACTTTTTATAATGGCATAAATAATTTAAATATGATTTTTTAGAAATTATTTTTAATTTAAAAATTACAATAAAATATTAAATAAAATAAAAACAAATTTCTTACAAAATAAAAGTATTTGAGTAAAAAAAGGTAAGAAGAAAATTTAATATGGTATTTTCATTAAATCTGAAAATAATTCTAGATGAACAATAAATTATCACCTATAACCTTTTTTTTTTTTTAAATAAAAAAAGCTTAACGAACTACCACTTTTAATAATAAAAAAAAATTAACATTTCTTTTTAATTTATTTTAGCAAAAATAACTTTTTAACAATTTGAGCCAAAGACATCTTTATTCTTTATTTTAGTTTCTTTAATTGACAATTGCGATAAAATAAAATAAAAACTAACAATATCCACCATATTTGGTAAGTATTAAAAAAGTTATGTTTTGTTCTTTTATCAAAAAAAATTATATTAAAAAATATTATTTTTCAAGTCCTTATAATTTAAAAGGATATGATTTGTTTTTATAAATTTTTTTTTTAAAAAAAAAAACATGTATTTAAAACAAATTATATTTAGACCAATAATATTATGACACATGTGAATAATGATCTCATTCTAATTGTTGTAATATAATTTGAAGAAGAATTCAAATTTGAAATTTTACTTTATAATTTAATAAAATATGCAAAATTTAAGGAATGAATATTGATCTCATTCAAATTATAGTAACATAATTTAAGTAAGAATTCAAATTTAAAATTTATTCTAAGAATATAAAATTAATTTATAGATCAATCATATTATAATACGTATTAACAAAAAATTAAACAAAATAAAAAAAATGAGAAAAAAGAATTACAACTTTCAACCTTAATAAAATGACAATATTTTGTAATTATAATAGATATATAGATATATAGATAAACCGTGGAATAGATCATTATTTAAAATTAATATTTTATGGGATAAACAATTATAATTATAAATTTAAATTAATTGAATGCTTTCCATATCAAATTTGAAATTTGAAATAGATTAGTATACTTTTTATTTTTTACTTTATATATTTTATATACTTTCCATTTGAAAGTCATAAAATCAAGAGATATTATTATTATTATTTTGCTTGAATGAGAGCTATAGAAGATTTTTTTGATTATTTAAAATCAAAAAATTAGAAATTTTAATTTGAGATATTCAAACTCTCACAAGATTTGTGGTTAGAAACCTCTTTTTATTTATATAATATGTAGATAGATAGATAGATTTAATAAGAATTTATATTTGTTTTAGATATTTTTTTAATATACAAATTATATTTTTTTAGATTTTTTATAAAATTAATTTAACAATCCCATCATTAATCATAACTTTTCCGGTCTCCCACCTCGAAAGACAAGGGTCTCCTCCTACGGTCGACATAACTTTTCTAGCGACTCTAAGCCGTAATCAGCCTCTTACGAATAAGTGCCACATTCTCCGTCGTTTCCCGAACCAACTTTGGACCCAACAAAGATGCATCACTCACCTCGACCCAACACATCGGAGATCTACACGGTCGGTCATACAAAGCCTCAAACGGTGCCATGCCAATATTCAATTGAAAGCTATTGTTATAGGCAAACTTCACTAAGGACAAGTGCCTCTCCCATGATCCTTTAAAATCAAGGATACAGCCTCGGAGCATATTCTCAAGAATCTGAATAGTTCGCTCGGACTGCCTGTCAGTTTGAGGATAGTACGCAATAGGAAAGGTCAATCTAGTGTCCAAGGCACTCTGCAAGCTCTGCCATAACCGAGCTATAAAATGGGAATCTCTACCCGAAACTATCATCACAAGGACCCCGTGCAACCTGACTATGTCCCTGATATACAAGTCGGCAAGATAGTCTATCGAATCACTTACGCGTATAGGTATGAAATGCACAGACTTGGTTAACCGATCAACCACCACCCAAATGGCATCACTACCCCGTTGAGTCCTCGGAAGGCCCACAACAAAATTCATTGTGACATGCTCTCATTTCCACTCAGTTATAGGCAAAGGCTGTAACAAACCCGTTAGTCTTTGATGCTCGGCCTTCAGTTGTTAACAAGTAAGGCACTTTGATACAAACACCGCTACATTCTTCTTCATACCTCTCCACCAAAACTGACGACTCAGATCATGATACATCTTTGTGCCTCCCCGATGCACCGCAAGGCGTGAATGGTGAAACTCTCGGAGTACTTCCTCTTGGCAAGACTCCAGCATGAACAAGCAGTCACGGTATCTTAAACTCTGGTCGGAATACACATTTAAGCCCCTCTCCACTTTCCCACTGGAGAACTTCTCCCTGATGGTTTCTACCTCAAGATCACCCCTCTGCACTTCTAACACTCGGTTCACAAGTGTACGTTGTGCAACTACAAAAAACAAGACCACAGATTCAATGGACTCGCCAAGATGCAAGTCAAACTCCCCAAGAGTACCCAACATCTCCTATTCTCGGATGGCGATACAAGCTACATTACTGATTGATTTCCTACTCAAGGCGTAGGCCACAACATTGGCCTTTCCCGGATGATAATGCAATTCAAAATCGTAATCCTCTATGAATTTTATCCACATTCTCTGCTTCAAATTCAAGTTATTCTAAGTAAACAGATACTTCAGACTCTTATAATCAGAAAACACCTCAAATTTCTCACCATACAGATAATGCCTCCAAATTTTCAAGGCAAATATTACCACTGCTAATTCTAGATCATGAGTAGGGTAGTTCCTCTCGTGTATTTTCAACTGCCGTGAGCCATAGGCTACCACATTTCCCTTTTGCATCAAAACACAACCCAAACTTTACCGTAAGGCATCACAATACACTAAATAACCCAAACCCTCCTCTGGAATAATCAAAACTGGAGCAGTGGTGAGTCTAACCTTAAGTTCCTGGAACGACTTCTCACAAGTCTCATCCTATACAAATTTGACTTCCTTCATCGTCAGCCTAGTTAAGTGTAATGACCCCAAAAGTCATCCTTATTTAATTAGAGGTTAATGTGCTTTAATTCAACCATATCTATTGGCGTTGATAATGTTTTTATCTTATTTTGGGGTATTGATTGAGGTGGTAGTAAGATGGTAAAGTAAGATTGGACCAAAGAATATATTCGGATAGTTGATCTACGATCAGCCGTCATTCATTTGCCTTTTTCTTTTTCCACACTTTGAATTTAGCTGTGAGGTTAGAACCATTGGAAAGCTTATTTCCGGGGCTTCAATTTGGACACAAGAACGACCTAAAAGGGAGTTCGGATGGAAGAGTTATACCTGTTCAAAGTTTCGGGATCTGTGCTGAAAACAGGTCCGCTCGAGCGGGAATTTCTCCGCTCGAGCGGGAATTACGGGACAGCAGCTTAAAACATGATTTTCTGGTTCATTTCTCACACTTTCCTTTTTCATTCTTCATCCCTCTCCCCTAGGTCCGAAAACCCTAGGTCCTTGATCTCCAAAACCTTCCATTTTCCTTAGTTTAGATCAAGATCACCCATCAAGAAGTGAAGAGGCTTGAAGATTATTGAGTTTTACCGATTGGAATTTCGGGATTTTGGAAGGATTCTCCTCAATCTTGCTCCTATGTTTGTTCTTCGAGGTAGGGGTTCTAGATCTCCTCAATACTTACATCTATGGCTTGATTTATGGTAACTTCGGTATATTAATGCACAAATCTTCATTTTTATCATCTAGGACATATTATGGGATTTGGGGGTTTTTCTTGATAATCTTATGCCCTAGAGATGTAAGGAAAGTCTTGTGTGTTTGTGATGAAAACCTGATAAGATCATTCTATCGTTTAATTGTTTTGCTCTTTGCTTTGTCATGTTTGAACTCAAGTATGGAAATATTGGCTTTGTATATATATAATATGTGTATATCATGTGTTGTGTTATAAGAACATGAAGAACTTGAATCCAAGAATGGAAATTGAGAAAGAGATGGCTTGTTTAAGCTCCTAATCTTGTTTAATTTGTCATGTTTAGGTAGAATCCATAATATAGTGATGTTGGGTTGAAAGATAGTCTTGATTTCATTTGGAATTGCATGAAAAATGGAATGATGTTGCCTAATCCGAAATACAGAATTTCAGAATTCGCTTGGTCCGCTCGAGCGGAGGAAAGCCCGCTCGAGCGGGAAAATCGGCCTTCCAGCAGTTTGATGGATTTTACAGTCCGCTCGAGCGGCCAAAGTGGCGCTCGAGCGGGGAGGCTTATTTTCGGAAAAAAAAATGTGTTGTTCAGTTTTGTGTGCTTGACTCTCTGGTAGTTTTAGAATATTTTTCTGATGACTTTAAGATGATGGTAAATGCATGTGAAGTGTAAAAACACAAGGAATGGTTTCAATGATTTAAGAGGAAAGGGAACTAATTTGCAAGTTATGATTGTGTGCAGGACACACTCAGGGAGGAACTAGCACATCATCACAACACTGTGAGTAGTAGTACGCTTTACTACAGATAATGATTGTCTTAGCATTCTGTTGATGGTAATTATGCAAATGTTCTTAATGGTAACACATGAATGTTCTTAATGTTTAATACATGAATGTTCTTAATGTTAATGCATGAAAAGTTAATGACAACATGTTACAAGGGCTTCAGGCCATATGTTTCAAGGGCCATGTGCCACAAGTTTCAAGTATGTTTCAAGGGCCATGTGCCACAAGTTTCAAGTATGTTTCAAGGGCCATGTGCCACATGTTTCAAGGGCCTCGTGCCATAAGTTTCAATCATGTTTCAAGGGCCTCGTGCCACAAGTTTCAAGGGCCTAGTGCCACATGTTTTAAAGGCCTTGTGCCATCATGTTTCAAGGGCTTAACGCCAATTTTCAAGGGCATTTTTAATGCCAATTTACAAGGGCTTAACGCCAATTTTCAAGGGCATTTTTAATGCCAATTTACAAGGGCTTAACGCCAATTTACAAGGGCATTCTTAATGCCAATTTTCAAGGGCTTTATGCCACCTTCCAAGGGCTTTATGCCAATGTTTAAGGGCTTATGCCGCACCATCCAAGGGCTTTAAGCCAACCATTACGTTCAAGCTGATATATTTCAAGAAAGGACCTATAAAGTGAAACAGACTCAGACAAATCATGTGGACTTTGCATTGTATGCTTAAGTATATGTTTTAAAGAATGATAAGTATATGTTTTCAAGTATAAGTTTTGAAGAATAATAAGTATATGTTTTCAAGTATAAGTTGTGAAGAATGATAAGAATATGTTTTCAGGTATAAGTTTTGAAGAATAATAAGTATATGTTTTCAAGTATAAGTTGTGAAGAATGATAAGTATATGTTTTCAAGTGTAAGGTTTGAAGAATGATAAGTATATGTTTTTGATAGGTATATGTTTTGAGTCTTGGGATACCAAATACGAATTGGAAATGAAGTTTTGAAAAGTTGCAATAAGTTCATAATTTTATTCTCATCTTTTTCCAAAAGCACTATAACCACGATTTACGAGTCAATAGGGTGGACAAACTATGAATCTATATGTCTTCTTTCACCATGATTCAAGTTAAGCATTGTTTTATTTAAGTATTACTATTCACTGAGCTCGGCTCACCCTCTGTATGTCTGTTTTTGTAGGTAACCAACCAGGAGGTCAATCTTTACCCTGGGACGTCCGTTCCCTTTTGTCAACCTTTATGAGTCCAGGCACTAGTCGAGTTCACCTATTTTGAGTAACTTTACTAAGATGTTGGCCTGTATTTTGACTACTTATCTAAGGTTAAATGTACATGTCTTTAATGTTTTTGTTTATACCCAGTCTTAGGGCTTGGGCTATATTTGTATATCTGCGTGACTGTTGCTCACAGTATAATCTTAGCCTGTGATTAGTTATTATAACGTATATGACGCAAGTGATCCTGGCATATCAGAGGTAGCTCAATGGAGTTTTGTATTTTGTTTAACTTTGGTGCTTCCGTCAAGGCCCCATATACTATGTATATTAGGTTATTTGTCTGTTTTTGATTAGGTCATGCCCAAACTTTTAGGGGCGGGTTTGGGGCGTGACAAGTGGTATCAGACCACGAGTTGCCATCTCACACACGAATCCATTGAGCTTTAGGATGTCTAGAAAGATTTAGGCATCATGCATAATATTCTGGAAGTTTCCGAAAGATTGATGGCAATGTTAAATGTATATGTTTTACTTGCAAACTCTGATGATTACGATCTGTCTGTGGTATATTCTTTTATTGCCTCTGTTTATTTTATATAGATTTCGCAGATGGGAATAAGTCAATAACATTATACTGCGGAGATGTGGTAAGAATCTGAGCTGATCGGTAAGACAGTTTTTATGCAAATGCTTAGATGACATGTGAGTTATTATGGGAATAATGATTAAAATTGTGTTAAGTGTGACTGAGGCTGAGAAAAAGTTACGCATGTAGCGACCCCCTAAAGTTGTGAAAGGGATCAAGTAATTGTGACTTTGCTTCTTACTAATAATTTAAATGATTAAATTATGCTAACAAATTGGTTAATGATCTTAAGTACTATGATTTTGTGAACTAATGGAATTACCGAAGACTTACGATAAGGATTTATTGATGAAATCTAAGGAATAGTGTTATGTGTAACTAGAATTTGATTATAGGAATCTGCTACCATAATTCTACCTGCCCATAGTTAAGCAATCTGAAATTTGTACTCTATGCTTTGTACTTTGCCCTCTGTAATCTGTAATCTGTTCTGTTTAAGTTTCATCTGTAAAAGAATGGTTAAACGACATGAAGAACCTTATTTAGATTATGTGTCTGTCCACATGATATTTGTAAGAGAATGGGTATTAATGACCCAAGATTGGGAAGTTATTTCTGTGACATATTGTTATGCAAATATGCAACTGTTGGAAGGTTATACTATGACCGTTATGTATGACATTGTGAACTCTGATAGAAACAAATGGAAATGGGACTATGCGATATTAATGTTTGACTTGAGAATGAGAATTATTCTCCCTTTGTTAAGTGAATGATAACGACGAGATATGACAAGAAATACTCCTTACTGATGTACCATGTAGATTTAAGTATGAATTCCGATTTTGTTTAAGATTCAAGCTTAATGACTATGCATGACTTTGTTTCCGTTTATATATGACATGATATGTGTGGTTTGGTTTGTAAAACCTATGAAATACCGGTATAGAGCAAAGTGTTGTACGGAACTAAGTGCTGCAATGCGAGTCACCTCTAGAGTCCGTACGAGCCACCTCTTGAGTCCATACATATGTGAACTAGGCTTAAAGCCGATATGAAAGTTATGAGGCCTATGGCCGTTATGTGAAAGATACAATATGTCAAGCTATGAAAGATATAATGTGTGAAGATATGAAAGGCATAACTTTGTGACTTTGTGAACTTATACGGCTAAGGGCCACCTTGGTTATTTATGAACTTATGGAAACATCCAAAGAGTATATGAAGCTATGAATGCTGATAACTTATCCATTTAATATATCACTGCACAATTTGTTTTGACATTATGAAGTCTGAAAGAATGTGATTCTTATAGTTACTACATACTTAATGAGATTTACAACCGGATTTGGTAGAATCTGCGTCCAAAAGTGGTTATGGGAGTGTTATATTGACGATGAATTAACGAGTACCTATCTCTTTTTGTTTATGAAACCTGGATGAATGTGATTATTGTAGACTTAATGGAACTGTGACCCTGCGAATGGAAGTTGCATATTTACAGGAAATTGCAAAGTATATAATGTTGGTTCTGATATTGCCGTAACTGTTGAATTTGGAATATGGTTCTCTTTGCATTATTGTATGTAGAAGTAGTACTATGAAGAAGTAATGATATTGATTGTGATTCTGAAAGAAATATGACAAGAAGTGACATGAATGAGTGGCTCTATGTTGAGCTTCAAGCTATTTTGTCTGATTTGTTATAAGTTGAATCGGAAATTGTTCTGTCAAAGATTAAATAAGTTTAATGCTATTAGGAATTATTCCATCATCTGATACCTTTGAAAGGTCTGATAAGTTTTTGGGTAATATCTATGAACAACGTATTGTATGTAATTATGAAGGGTTTGAAAAATTATATGTATTATGTAGTTTTGGAAAATGTTTTTGACACTAATAGGAACATTTTATTAAATATGGAACAAGAATATAAGAACTTCATGGAAATGTATTATGTGCTTGATGTCATGATGTTGACTCTGAGATCTCCTAAACTAGAACGGATTTTTAAATGATTATTACTTTTGATTTTACTAATAAGTTACTCTAAATATGTCATTCCTTAATATGGGACTTGAGTTATTATTTGGAGTCTGTTAGAAATCTAATTTGAACTGGTAAGTTTAAATTTTGATAGTAAGCAAAGAGCCATAAAGTCGTTGAGTTAGGACTTGTTTGTTATTCTGAGTTAATCGTTGAAAAATGTATGTGCTTGTGAAACAGGATTAAGTAGGGAACGTTACCTCAACTTTGAAAGAATTATGGTAGTTGCAGTTGTGTGTAACCTAAAGGGTTTGAACTGTGTTTGATGGCTTATGAGTCACACGTAATCGAATACTTGAAGAGAATCTGAGTTGTTATAGTATTTGGAAGATATAACTTTCAAAGCCATAAATGGAAACATACCAGGGTTGTGAATAATGAGACGATACTTTGATGTCAGTAAGTATTATTATTAATTGAGTTATCAGGTAGTTAGGAGAAATGTTATACGTCCAGGACGAAGTTAGACTTGTGGCAAGGTGAATCAAGTTTGGAGGACCAAACTTCTTAAGGTGGGGAGAATGTAATGACCCCAAAAGTCATCCTTATTTAATTAGAGGTTAATGTGCTTTAATTCAACCATATCTATTGGCGTTGATAATGTTTTTATCTTATTTTGGGGTATTGATTGAGGTGGTAGTAAGATGGTAAAGTAAGATTGGACCAAAGAATATATTCGGATAGTTGATCTACGATCAGCCGTCATTCATTTGCCCTTTTCTTTTTCCACACTTTGAATTTAGCTGTGAGGTTAGAACCATTGGAAAGCTTATTTCCGGGGCTTCAATTTGGACACAAGAACGACCTAAAAGGGAGTTCGGATGGAAGAGTTATACCTGTTCAAAGTTTCGGGATCTGTGCTGAAAACAGGTCCGCTCGAGCGGGAATTTCTCCGCTCGAGCGGGAATTACGGGACAGCAGCTTAAAACATGATTTTCTGGTTCATTTCTCACACTTTCCTTTTTCATTCTTCATCCCTCTCCCCTAGGTCCGAAAACCCTAGGTCCTTGATCTCCAAAACCTTCCATTTTCCTTAGTTTAGATCAAGATCACCCATCAAGAAGTGAAGAGGCTTGAAGATTATTGAGTTTTACCGATTGGAATTTCGGGATTTTGGAAGGATTCTCCTCAATCTTGCTCCTATGTTTGTTCTTCGAGGTAGGGGTTCTAGATCTCCTCAATACTTACATCTATGGCTTGATTTATGGTAACTTCGGTATATTAATGCACAAATCTTCATTTTTATCATCTAGGACATATTATGGGATTTGGGGGTTTTTCTTGATAATCTTATGCCCTAGAGATGTAAGGAAAGTCTTGTGTGTTTGTGATGAAAACCTGATAAGATCATTCTATCATTTAATTGTTTTGCTCTTTGCTTTGTCATGTTTGAACTCAAGTATGGAAATATTGGCTTTGTATATATATAATATGTGTATATCATGTGTTGTGTTATAAGAACATGAAGAACTTGAATCCAAGAATGGAAATTGAGAAAGAGATGGCTTGTTTAAGCTCCTAATCTTGTTTAATTTGTCATGTTTAGGTAGAATCCATAATATAGTGATGTTGGGTTGAAAGATAGTCTTGATTTCATTTGGAATTGCATGAAAAATGGAATGATGTTGCCTAATCCGAAATACAGAATTTCAGAATTCGCTTGGTCCGCTCGAGCGGAGGAAAGCCCGCTCGAGCGGGAAAATCGGCCTTCCAGCAGTTTGATGGATTTTACAGTCCGCTCGAGCGGCCAAAGTGGCGCTCGAGCGGGGAGGCTTATTTTCGGAAAAAAAAATGTGTTGTTCAGTTTTGTGTGCTTGACTCTCTGGTAGTTTTAGAATATTTTTCTGATGACTTTAAGATGATGGTAAATGCATGTGAAGTGTAAAAACACAAGGAATGGTTTCAATGATTTAAGAGGAAAGGGAACTAATTTGCAAGTTATGATTGTGTGCAGGACACACTCAGGGAGGAACTAGCACATCATCACAACACTGTGAGTAGTAGTACGCTTTACTACAGATAATGATTGTCTTAGCATTCTGTTGATGGTAATTATGCAAATGTTCTTAATGGTAACACATGAATGTTCTTAATGTTTAATACATGAATGTTCTTAATGTTAATGCATGAAAAGTTAATGACAACATGTTACAAGGGCTTCAGGCCATATGTTTCAAGGGCCATGTGCCACAAGTTTCAAGTATGTTTCAAGGGCCATGTGCCACGAGTTTCAAGTATGTTTCAAGGGCCATGTGCCACAAGTTTCAAGTATGTTTCAAGGGCCATGTGCCACATGTTTCAAGGGCCTCGTGCCATAAGTTTCAATCATGTTTCAAGGGCCTCGTGCCACAAGTTTCAAGGGCCTAGTGCCACATGTTTTAAAGGCCTTGTGCCATCATGTTTCAAGGGCTTAACGCCAATTTTCTAGGGCATTTTTAATGCCAATTTACAAGGGCTTAACGCCAATTTTCAAGGGCATTTTTAATGCCAATTTACAAGGGCTTAACGCCAATTTACAAGGGCATTCTTAATGCCAATTTTCAAGGGCTTTATGCCACCTTCCAAGGGCTTTATGCCAATGTTTAAGGGCTTATGCCGCACCATCCAAGGGCTTTAAGCCAACCATTACGTTCAAGCTGATATATTTCAAGAAAGGACCTATAAAGTGAAACAGACTCAGACAAATCATGTGGACTTTGCATTGTATGCTTAAGTATATGTTTTAAAGAATGATAAGTATATGTTTTCAAGTATAAGTTTTGAAGAATAATAAGTATATGTTTTCAAGTATAAGTTGTGAAGAATGATAAGAATATGTTTTCAGGTATAAGTTTTGAAGAATAATAAGTATATGTTTTCAAGTATAAGTTGTGAAGAATGATAAGTATATGTTTTCAAGTGTAAGGTTTGAAGAATGATAAGTATATGTTTTTGATAGGTATATGTTTTGAGTCTTGGGATACCAAATACGAATTGGAAATGAAGTTTTGAAAAGTTGCAATAAGTTCATAATTTTATTCTCATCTTTTTCCAAAAGCACTATAACCACGATTTACGAGTCAATAGGGTGGACAAACTATGAATCTATATGTCTTCTTTCACCATGATTCAAGTTAAGCATTGTTTTATTTAAGTATTACTATTCACTGAGCTCGGCTCACCCTCTGTATGTCTGTTTTTGTAGGTAACCAACCAGGAGGTCAATCTTTACCCTGGGACGTCCGTTCCCTTTTGTCAACCTTTATGAGTCCAGGCACTAGTCGAGTTCACCTATTTTGAGTAACTTTACTAAGATGTTGGCCTGTATTTTGACTACTTATCTAAGGTTAAATGTACATGTCTTTAATGTTTTTGTTTATACCCAGTCTTAGGGCTGGGGCTATATTTGTATATCTGCGTGACTGTTGCTCACAGTATAATCTTAGCCTGTGATTAGTTATTATAACGTATATGACGCAAGTGATCCTGGCATATCAGAGGTAGCTCAATGGAGTTTTGTATTTTGTTTAACTTTGGTGCTTCCGTCAAGGCCCCATATACTATGTATATTAGGTTATTTGTCTGTTTTTGATTAGGTCATGCCCAAACTTTTAGGGGCGGGTTTGGGGCGTGACATTAAGGGTGAACCTTGTTTGGAGAAATCTTTTACAAATCTCCGATAATACCTGGCCAACCCCAGAAAACTACGAATCTCAAAGGCATTTTTAGGTTGTGCCCAATCTTGCACTACCTCTATCTTGGATGAATCTACAGTCACCCATTCCCTGGATACCACATGGCCTAAGAATTTAACTTCCCTCAACCAGAATTCACATTTCCCAAATTTAGCATACAGCTTATGGGCTTTAAGCAATTCAAGCACCACTCGTAAGTGTTCCTCGTGTTTTTCCTTAGAATGTGAGTAAATCAAATGTCGTCCACAAAGACGACTACGAAATGATCTACGAACTCATGGAAGATCCGGTTCATCAAATCCATAAATACTTTCGGTGCATTGGTTAACTCAAAAGACATCACTAGGAACTCGTAATGGCCATATCGCGTACGAAATGCCATCTTTGGGATATCCTCCTTCATTTCCCTCAATTGATGGTAACCCGACCTTAGGTCTATCTTAGAGAAACAACAAGACCCCTTCAACTGATCAAATAGATCATCTATACGAGGCATTAGGTACTTGTTCTTAATAGTTATCCGGTTCAACTTCTGGTAATCTATACAAAGTCATAACACTCCATCTTTTTTCTTAGCAAAGAGAGTCGGCGCTCCCCAAAGTGAAGTACTAGGGCGAATAAAACTCTTATCTAACAATTTTTGGAGTTGAATCTTCAACTCTCTCAACTCAACAAGTGCAAACCGATACGGTGCCATAGAAATTGGTGCCGTGCCAAACACTAAGTCAATAGAGAACTCAATCTCTCGGTGAGGTGGTAAACTTGTAAGATCCTCAGGAAAGACATCGGGGTATTCACAAATCACCCTTGGCAACTCAACCTGGACTTCATCACATTCACTACTCTAAAAGCTAGCAAGAAGACAACTAAGTTCACTTTGCCCATGCGGATCATATACCGGTGATAAGACTTTATCAATCTGGTCTCCTAAGAAATAAAAGCAATCGTCGCTCGAGGTACATGCAGTAACCCTCTGCCGGTAGCAATCTATAACAGCCCGGTATAACGATCATCAGTCCATACCCAAAATGACATCAAAACTAGACATGTCAAGCAATACAAATGCAAAAGGTAGTCGACGACTGGCAACCTCGATGTCACAACCCCGATACCCCTGTTTTAGAATAACTTTATCGCCAATAGGTGACTCTACACAAATGAGAGATGCTAATTGTGCCAACTCTAACCCCAAAACCGATACAAATGTAGACGACATAAAAGAATGGGATGCACTTGTATCAATCAACACATTAGCAACTGAATTGCAAAATAAAAAGGTACCTCTCACAACAGATAGAGCCGGTACAAGATCTGGCATGGTAATAGCATACACACGCCCTGTTGTCCTTTGATCAATCTTCTCACCTCTCGGAGCATAAGACTGCTGCACGGATTGAGTCGAAGAGGCTCCCTAATTGGCCCTCGAGGCCTGTGCTGACTGGTGACTCAGTGCCTATCTCTAACCAGACGAACCAGACGTGCCACCTAACTGTGGGCAAAACCTCTTCAGGTGCCTCGCCTAGCCACACTGATAATAAATGGGCAGCTGTCCTCTACCTTGACTCTGGCCTTGAGAACAAGCCGAAGACGAAGCTGCTCGCTGCCCTCTTCCTCTCTATGGGCAAGTTTGAGACTTGTGGCCTAACTGACCACATTTAAAACAAGTCATATCCCCCTGACCACCTCTCCCAGAACCCGAACTTGACACTAGAAAAGTGGACCTCGACTGAGCTCCCTGGGACGACTGGGAGTTAAAACCCTCTGCCTCTTACTGTCCCCTTGACTATCTTGACTTTTCTTGGAGCCCCTCATCCTCTCCTCCTCGACCTGTATGATAGTCTCAAGATGGGCTACAGCCTCCACAAGGCGCCCATAGTTTCTAATCATGGACCTGTAACTCTAAACATGAGCCCGGTCCTCAGCCTCTTTTCGAATTCCAAACAACGGCGCTCCACAGTCGCCACCAACTCAGGTGCAAACCTAAAGAGGCTAGTGAATGTGGCTTCAAACTCAGCCACTGGCGTATTCAACTGCTTAAGCTAAGAAAACTGATCTCTCAATCTCTCTTTAATCGTGGGAGGTAGAAACTTGTCCTGGAAGGCGTTGACAAAAGCCTCCTAAGTCCCTCCAATGTGTCCCCGCGCATACTTCCACCACTGACCCACATCCCCCTTTAGCTGGAAAGACGCCAAGGTCATCCTCAACTAGTCGTCCTCGATGCCAAGCATCTCAAACATCTTCACTATTTGTTCAAGCCACTCGTCTGCCTTTAGTGGCTCCTTTGGGTCACCCAAAAACTCATCTGGATTCGATCGGAAGAACTCTCTCTTCAAAAAGGATGGCCCTGCTTTAGCTACCTAGGCTTGGACTTGATTCTCAGCCCTGAGAATGTCCATGGATTCCCGCAAAGCTCCGGTCATTTTGCGGGCTAAGGCATCCATGGCCTGTTGACCTACTAACTCGACCTCGTTGGCTTAACCGACTCTCTCCTGTTGTGCCGGAATTTCATCCAGTATAGGCATCTCGTGCCTCCTAGGCCTACCATGCCTACCACCACGACAACGTCTTGACATCCTAATAAAGGTAACGAAGGAGATTAGCACATTTACAAATACGCCGAAACTAACTCACTTGCGTCCAAATACAATGGACAATAGTAACTCACTCCACATAAGCACACAATCACGTAAACACATACAAATTTCATTCCTAGATAATGACCATCCCGCAGCATTGCTAGAGTTTCAATTAGAAACAGCAGTGATCAAGTACTCTTCTAATAGGACTTCCAGAAACCCGTAGACCCAATCAACATCTTAGGAACCAAATCCCATACTTAAGTAATCACATAAGCATGTTATCATACAAACACATATCATTTGCACTTAAGTCTCTAGTAAGCGAGACAAACCCATTGTGGTACTAACCACTTCCCCCGTACCCAAAGTATTCAAATCCGGTACGCTCTGATACTAAGTTATGACACCCCCAAAATTAATACAATAAATACAACCCAAACATTTGATAATAACTATATAAATCAAAGTAAATAGTCCTTTCATTACATGAAGTTAATGATACAAAAGTGTTTAACATAAATAAATGCCCTAGTGGCTTACACCTTTCCAATCATTGACTTGGTTACAACAAAAATGAGCTTCGCTCAATACATTTTAAGCCCTTGGCTTTCCAAAAAGAAATAAACAAAAATAGAGAAGCTCTTTGCTTCCAAAATCCCTCCAAGCTATTGCTTTGGCGGAAGCATGTCACTAACACCTGAAAAGTTATTCCCAAATAGGGTGAGCCACAGCCCAGTAGGAATCATCTAACACGGTATATGCAATTTAGCAAAGGTATAAGTACAAAGAGTGTATACAATTTCAATGATAAAACATCCATGATTTATATTCTCACAAGACATTAAATCTCAAATCATAATCCGGTTTTCCTCTAATTCATTCCAATTCATTTATTTGTCTCAATTCATAAGTCAATTTCATTATTTTTCATTAACCAAACTGAGACTACAACTCAATGGTTTTTCAATCATACATAAACACTTCAAACTGTCCTTTCACGGATATTTCATCCACAGGAAACCGTCAAACGGGACCCATGTAAACGTAGGTTATACAAGCACTACAATTGCCATTTTACAAAAATTTCATCCGCGGGATCGGCACCAATGCATAATTTTGGACTTTCACCCAGGACACTCCAGCTAACTTAATTATAATGGAGTCCATCCCCTTTCTCCTCCCAAACAATCATTCATACATATGCAATGTATTTAAATACATAGTCATACGTGGAGCACATCCCCTTTCCACTCCTAAATAATCATACATATACAATGTATATAAACGTAGTCATATTCAATAACAACCAACCATGGACTAGTTTCAGTTCACCTAATCCACATGCAATTTCTACAACAAACAAAGCTATCCTCTACTGATAGCCCAATACAGATATACTATCTCATGACAAATAATTTATTCAAAATTTCCAAATAATGAGGTAATATATAACCAATCTCACTATTTATACTAATACCTTTCCAATCTCACATTTTCAATGTCAACTTCAACTATTTATACAAAATAATAGTTTGATCCAATTAGGGCAAACTTCTCCATTTTCTCAAATATTAACCAAGAGCCAAAATCATCAAATTAGACACAACACAACATCATTTTCAACCCCACAATCATTTATTTCACCTTCACCCAAAACCCCTTTTTCCATTTTATACCGAAACCTTAGGTTTTGCCTAAAATATCCCCAAATCACACCATTGTTACACAAATAACAAATAACTAAGCTAAAGGTCATATGAAAGTGTAGAAGGATCCCTACCTCAAGTTAGAAGACCAAGCAAAGCAAAGGTGAAACTCCAACAATGCTGAAACTAGCTTCTAATCAGATGAAAATAAAGATCTTGAGGATTTCAATCTTTTTATCAAAGGAAGAAGGGTGGATAGATCACTAGATCTAGGTGAAAAAGTAGAGAGAATGTGAGTTTTAGAGAGAGAGGCTCTCAACTTTAGGGTTTAGGATGAAAAGATATAAAAAAGTGATGTAAAAGGTGCTTTTCGCGATCTGATATACGCGTAGTCCGCTTGAGCGGAGAATTTTACGCTCGAGCATTAGACACAACAATTTGTTTCGCTCGAGCGCAAGAAGTGACCCGCTCGAGCGTTAAATACACACCTCCAGTATTTTTTTGCAGACGACAGACCAACCGCTCGAGCTCAAGAAAGAACGCTCGAGCACCTCTCCAGCACTTTTGCAGATGTGCAAAGTATTGAGAGTTTGCAAATCCCGCTCGAGCACAAGAAAAACCACTTGAGCAGAGGACCAAAATATACATATCTCACTCAAGTGGAAGAAAGGCCGCTCAAGCGAAAAAGCAAAAATTTGGGCAACAAGGTTTGGGAAAAACAAGCAACCAACCTGTTCCAAACACAACCACAACAACCCAAAGGCCAAATTCAAGAGATACAAGGGAGGAAAGAGATAAACAACAATATGAAAGCATCAAACCCGAGTCCAGAATACCATAAGAGTCGGGTCAAAACCGGGATCGCTATAGTTTTTTATTTTTTTATTTTTAAAGTAGTGTTTTACATTCTAGATAAATTAAAAAAAAAAAATTTGTTGTATTTCACATCATTCTAGAATTTTCTTTTAATTTTCCAAACCATTGAATCAATATCAATATGAGTATCTAATGGTTGAACTTTCTATATTCCAAAACTTCCCCCCCTCTCTCTCTATCTCTCTCTCTCTTTCTCTCTCTTACTCTCTCTCTCAATCTCTTTCATCTTGATAGTCTTACGATAAATCATAGCTCAACGATAAAACATAGCTCCTTTTCATTTCAAAATCGATCTCAAATCAATCCTCTTTGAAACCCTCAAAACGATCCTCTTCCCCAACCCTCTATCATATCTCTCTATAAACCCTAACCTTTCAATCGAAACCCTATGTTCTATCTTCGATCACTTCAAATCAATTGAAGATGAAGAATATGGAAACGAAGATGGAAACGAAGAAGATGGAAATTGGCTTTCTGAAGAAGATGGAAACGAAGAAGATGAAGTTGCAGTTGGGAGAATCCATCAACCATATTGAAATCCAGGTATTTATTGTTTAAATTTCAATTGAAATTGCTTAAGATTGCTATATAAATTTGTTTAAAATTGCTTGATTGTTTGAAAATTCTCTATAAATTTATTTGAGATTTCTTTAAATTTTTTTTGAAATTCCTTGCTTGTTGTTTTTGTTGTTTGATTCATTTGTAAAATCTGTTTTTTTTTTAAAAATAAAAAATAAAAAATTCAAGGGTTTGGCTATTTGGTGAATTATGTTTTTTTTTTTTTTTTTAAAAATGGTGAATTTTTTTTTTTTTTTTTTTTTTTAAATTGATATGTTTTTGGGAGTTTTTTTTTTTGCAAAAGGATAAGAAAAGGAGGCAAGGAGGGAAAACAGTTGGCTTTGGGTAAGAGCATCTCTAATGGTTTCCTAAAAGAGTTGTCAAAGACATAGGCCCTGTTTGTTACTGATTAATTTCAGCTTTCAGCTTAATTTAAGCTGTTTTGATATGTTTGGTTTAGCTTATGCTTATAGCTTATAGCTTTGTGGAAGTCAGAAATCAGCTTATTCTGTGAGCTGGGCTGGATATACTTTAAGAATAAGCTGGAAATCAGCTTAAGCTGAAAGTTATAAGGTATAAGCTGTTTGGGCATAAGCTATAAGCAGTTTCACACAGCTCTACCAAACAGGGCCATAATATGGTAGGTTTGGCAAAAATGGGTCCTCTAATGGCATGCTATAGTAGCTGCCAAATTTGGCATTTACCAAACCTTATGCCAAGTTTGACACAAGTTTTAGTAATTGCCAAATCTGTCAGCTCACCCAAAACCACCAACTTTTCTTCCTTCCTTCCCTTCATTTCTCATTATTTCCCAGAAAAACCTCCCCAAAAATAGATCTATTGTTTTTTAAAACAAAATTCACCATTTTTTTTAATATAAAAATTAGAAATCACAAAAAATTTTAAACAATTTGGTAATTGCCAATTTTTTTTCTAAACAGAATTAGTCAACAACAACAACAATCAAGCAATTTCAATCAAATTTGAAGCAATCTCAAACAAATTTCAAGCAATCTCAACATATCTCAATAAATCTAAAGCAAAATTTAAACAATTATTACCTGGATTTCAAGATGCTTGATGGATTTCAGACGATTTTATCTTTGTGCGGGCTTTAACTTGGGGTTTCGGGTTCTTCTTCATCTTAAATTTAGGGTTTCAACCTCTCTCAATTTAGGGTTTATTTGGGGTTTCTATTTGGGAGGGTTTCAATTAGGGTTTTGAAGGGTTTCAGAGAGTGGATCGAGATGAAGATAGAGTTGGATCTTGGTTGTTACTCTATTTTCTTGAGCTTTTTGTGGAGAGAGATGGTGAGAATCGAGAGGGAAGTCATGAAGAGGACTGCCTCTTGCATAGAAAAACAAAGAGAAAGAAGGGGTGGGTAGGTGAGTGAGAGATAGAGGGAAAGAAGGTGTTGAGGATAAGAGATCAGACTCAGAGAGAGAGAGAGAAAGAGAGATGGGGGTAAAAAAAAAGAGGAACTCCACTCATCTTCAAAGATAATAAGAAAATTTTTATATTTTCTATAAAAAGAAGAAGGTAAAATTATATATATTGAAATCTTGTAGTGATATATGAATGATGGAGTGAGTTATATATATATAATTATATATATGTGTGTTTGTGTGTGTAAAATTATATATAGGTAAATTTTTTTTTTTTAATTTTGTAGTGGTATGTGAATGATGGAGTGAATTATATATATGTACAATTATATATATGTAAAATTATATATATAGGTAAATTTTTGTTTTTGTAATTTTGTAGTGATATGTGAATGGTGGGGTGAATTATGTTTATATATATACATTTTAATTTTTTTTTTAAAAATTCGGGTAGAATGTAAATATTTAATTTTTTTTTTAGACATTTTTTTAAAAAGTCATAAAAGATAAAATAAAAAAAAATTCAGAAAAACCTATATCCAAATATCACCTACAAAATTGAAGGGAAAGTCAATTGAGATTTGCCAAAATAGTTTTACATCATTTGAGCACTATTGTTATAATTTGGCAAATTGCTACTGTAGCATGCCAAATTATAACTTTGGCAATGCTATTTTGGCAAATAACATTGGATGTCACGCCTCAAATTTTAACTACTCGGAAACATTACCAAGGCCTTTAAATTAGGTCCTTTTTTTTTTTTTTTCAAACATCTATTACCCTTGAGTAATAGAAATACAATGATACATGTTCTCTCTCTCTCTCTCTCTCAATGAATACTACAATGATAACATTACATGTGACATCCCAAATTTTTAATTATTCTGTAGAATTTATACTAATATTATTTAATCTCAGTTCAGAAAATATGTAATTTATTATATATTATTATGTGTAATTTTATAAAATAATATAATTATTAAAAGTTTAGGGGTTAAAATATAAATAATAATATAGATAATATAAATAATAATATTAATAAGTGTGGTATTAAAAAAAATAATTAATTTTATATTAGTATACGATAAAATGTAATTTACTTAAGAATTATTTTATTTATATAATTATATTAAAATATTAAGTCAAAAGGTAATTATCTTAAATATCTATTAAGGATAAGAACGAATCTATATAATTATTAATTAAATCTCATCGAAAGGGACTCGGCCACGTGTTGGCCCGCGGATGCCTCGCCTCCCCTATAAATAGGAAGGCACTCACCTGGAGAAGAGAAGGAAAAGAAAGAAGAAAAGAAAAGAGAAAAGAAAGAAAAAAAAGAAAAGAAGAAGGAAAGAATAGTGGAAGCTAAAAGGGTTTTTAGTAAGGTATTAAAGTTTAGATGAATTATATTATACCTTGAGTAACCAAAATGTATTTTATGTATGTTTTGACTTACCAAAATATATTTTATACAAGTTATGTTTTTAATAAAAGTTATGTTTTATAAAGGTTTCAATGACGTGGTTTATCTTCTGAACCCCATTTTCCTAAAAGGAAACCCATGGATATGTTTGTTTATATTTTAAAGAATATTTGGCTATGACCTTATATACAATTATGTTTTGTAAGTATCACCACGGGAGTCCCACGCCTTGGGGGACTTAAATAACCATTGGCCTCTGTTTGACCACCTTGTGGTCCTCTGTTTGTCATGGATCCATTGACCTCTGTTCTGTGCGGAGCAAAGTGCTGTGCGGAACTAAGTGCTACACTATTGTGGGAGCCACCTCTAGAATCCGTACGAGCCACCTCTTGAATCTGTACCTCTGTTTTGTGCGGACCAAAGTGCTGTGCGGAACTAAGTGCTACACTATTGTGGGAGCCACCTCTAGAATCCGTACGAGCCACCTCTTGAATCCGTACCTCTGTTCTGACTGTCACTTCTGTGACCTCTATTCTGTTCAGTACCGTGGTTATGGTTATTTACTTACATAATATCTGTATTTCAGTTTCTGCTACTTAAATGATTTCTGCTACTCAAATGATTTGTTTATATAAATGTTTTGGCCTAACTAATGATCCATGGTTATTTCGTGTCCCTTATACTCTTGGTATAATGTTTCTCACTCTGCCATGTGCTTATAGTTTTTACCAATTTTCAGGAAACATACAATTCAGAAATAGCTTCTGGAAAGTCTTAGATGCGGGGCTGCGAAATAGACACATACACCGTATTTTTATGATATTTCCCTATGTAAATATCGGCCTTTTTGGTCAATATATTTTGTAATAAAAATAGAAGCTCCAATGATTATTTTGGTACCTTTATTTAAATATTTCTTCCGCTAGCGTTTATTGATTTGTTTAAGAATTGGCCGTAGGTAACTTCAGTTACTGGCCATCACGATACTTAACCCTTGGGTACGGGGAGCGGGTCGTGACATTACATGTCAATCTCTTACTGAGAAGCTACGAATAAATAAAAATACAAATGCAAGATCCATTATATCTACAATGAAATTACATACAAAAGACACATGGACTTCTTAATTCTTCAATCACAAAAGCCACACTTTCTTCTTGTAAAAAGATAAAAACAACAGGGGTGAGCACGAATGCCCAATAGGAATCTCTTAGTTCCAAATCAATAACTAACACACAGATAGAGACGATCATGCATGCAGGATGATACCATATAGTAGGGTGACATTTTTATAATTTCAAAATATCATAAGTAAGTGCCTTTTTCTCAAAAACTATTTAAACACTCTTTTTAAGAAAAACCCTCATCCATTAAAATCATCCCAAAACTTTAGAAATCCTTAGATCCTTATGAAACAAGCATATTTAAGAAACAACATCATTTAAAAATTATTAACCAATTCTCAAGACATTTATCATTTAATTTCCATTTTTAATGTTCTTCTTTTTCTTTCATTCTTCTTTCCTTCTCATTATATTTAATCAGACTCCATCACTTCAAGTTCAGTTTCCCTTTTTAATTTATTAACGATTCTCCTATATTCAATTTACACCGTTAATTACACTCTAAAATTTCATTTCAAGAAGACACAAGATTGATAAACCCCTTTTAATTCAATCTCTTGTTTATTTACAGAACAACACTCACAATTTACCCTTATTGTCACAACTAATTCATTATATTCACCATCACCAATCCATAATTCCCTACTCATTTTTGGGTTCCATACATTACAAACAATGTCTATGTACATTTCCTCTTTATATCAATATACACATCAATTTACAATTTCACAGATTCGTCACAAGTCACAAATAATATCATCAACTTACCACATATATCAACACAATCCACCTTTTGCCGACTTACTACGGCGGGATAGCGGGCAACCAATTCATAACACTTTTCACCTTTCGCTGGCTACTACACAGCGGGAAGTAAACTCCAAAAAACCTTTTTCTCAAAAGTCATTTTCTTCCAAAAACCATATTTTTCCAAAACCATTTTTCAACTTTTGAAAACCATTTGCACATTTGCCGGCTACTATACGGCGGGATGTGGGCACCCAAAACATTTTCGAAAATCATCCGTCTTTCCACTTTTGTCGGCTACAATACGGCAGGACTGTGTGGACACTCAAAAATCATTTTTCCCACATTCGTCCAGCGATAAGCCTAGATAGGGCATTTGGGCACCTTTAATCCAAAATCAACCCCACATTTCAAACCCTAAACCCCCAAATCTCATGTTGGACACTATATGCTCAAAAATATAGATTTTGTATTTATATAGTCAAAATACCACAAATCCATCCATTAATGCAAGTATTGAAAGGGAACTAGGACCCCTACCTCAAGAATCAAGAAAAGGAGCAAAGCTTTGAGAAGAATCCTTTGCAATCCCGAATTCCAATCGGTTGAAAATGTTGAGCTTCAAGCCTTCTTCACGTTTTTGCAAGGGATCTTGGCCAATCCTTAGGGAAATAGAAGGTTTTTGAGGTCAAAAACCTGGGATTTTCGGACCTTGGGTGAGAGGAAGGAGGAAGGAAATGAAAAATACAAAGAATGATCTAGAAATAAGATTTTAAACTTGTTGAATTCGCGCAGTTCGCTCGAGCGTAGATTTCCACGCTCGAGCGTACCTGCTTCCAGCACAGATATGAAAACTTCAAACGGGTATAACTCTCTCATCGGGAGTCCGTTTTAGGTCGTTCTTGTGTCCAAATTGAAGCCCCGGAAACAAGTTCTCCAATGGTTTTGGCCTCACATTCAAATTGAAAGTGTGGAAGGAGAAAAGGGCAAAAGAGTGACGGCTGATCGTAGATAAATTATTCAAATTAAAGTTTTTGGTCCAATCTTACTTTACCATTATGTTACCACCTCAATCAATACCCCAAAATAAAATAAGGAAGTTCCAAATACACTAATAAAATGTCAAGGGCAATCTCACTTTCCACGCTCGAGCATCGCTTTTTACGCTCGAGCGGCCCGCCTGCAACACGCGAGATACTGGGGGCATCAATTCTACGCTTGTAGACACCCCATTTTTGACCGTCCTCAAGACTTGGACGTCACCGTTTGAACACTCGGTGATCAACCATGTTCGTGTTCCGTTTTGAGTTCCCGGAGGTCTTGGCTGCGCGCCTTGCCTCAGGATCTCTCAACTCGACTGTTTTGTGTTTGGTTTTGCACCAAACACTTGTGTTTTGTGTTTGGTTTTGCACCAAACACTTGACCTTCTTGGCCCCTTTGCCCCTTTCTCATTTAGCTTTTTTGAGAAGCTTCAAGCTTTGGCATTGCCTATATAATACCCCCTCCTTCTCCATTGTTGGGGTTAGAGCAAAAAACCAGAGCTTATACATATATACATCTGTCATATACTTTCTCTCTCTATATCTCCCTCTCTCTCATCATTTGTGTGTGTTTAAGGGCCTTAAAGTGCATTTTCTCCTTAGTTTTGCATACAAACACACACTATTACACCATACTTCAACTTTGAGAGGCATTGAGGGTTTGTTCTTGAGGTTTTGGACTAATTTTGACCAGAGGGAGGTGGCTGGCCTTGCTGTTCTTCAAGGCTTCTTCAAGGGTAACACACTTGCTTTAGATTCTCCAATCTTGCACTAGATTTTTGCCGATCTTGCATACTGATTTAAGCTTTGTGTATAACTGAAAAAAGTCTTGTATTTTCATGCTTAAGATACTTCATTAAGGTTGTTTTGTTGTTTGGGGCTGACCTCCCCTTCTTAGGCCTCTTTGGCCCCCTTTTTGTGCTCTTTTGGTTAAGCTTTGGTTGCTTTTGTGTATTGGCCTTCTTACCACTGAAATCCAGTGGATTTTCAGTGGTGAAAAAGGGGTTTTGAGGTCTTGCATAGAGGAGGGACACCCCTCTCCCTTTGTCTTTCTTTTGTCCTTGTTTTGGCTCACAAGGGTAGCATACATGATTAGTTATTCCTGGCTTCATTTCAGAGGTTTTTGAGTGTTGTTGGGTCATATTATGCCTCTATTTTTGGTCGGATTCATAGCCCCTTGCATGCTTAATATACTTGCTTTGTATTCCCTTATTTGGCCTAGAAATGCATCATGCATGTAGCCCACCATGCCCTCATGTTTTGGCCTAACTTTGTGAAGTTCTTAGCCATGTCTTACCATGCTTGAGGTCTGTTGGGTGCTATTTTGACCATATTTGCCATGTTTAGTTTAGCCTCATTGCATTTGGGCTTGTGAGCCTTGAGGATGTGAGTCTCGAACATGCTTGAGTTGGGTGGTTTCATTAATTTGGAATTATTTCCCATGCTATTTCAGTCCCTAATCCATGCTCGTATGCTTACATTCATCATCCCTTTCATGCCTCGAAGAGTTGGTCTTTTATGCCTTGGAGTGAGTATTGTGCATGCCTAAGTGTTTAAGCCTTCGGGGTTGCCATATCAGAGGGATTTAGGACTTATTTCAGTGCATCCAAACTCTGTTTTTGGTCATATGGCTCATGCCATGTTTGCTTGAGGTAGTGGTAGTAGAACACCCCTTGGTTATGCTTTAATCTTGGGCCTATTGGTGTGTATGCTTACATGAGTATTTATTCATCATTCTAGGCATCTTTTGTCACTGTTTTGGGGTGGGCTGAGGTTTGCCCCTTTGTATTGCATGATCATGTTGCATTGCTTTGAATTCATGTTTGCCTGGTAGCATAATTGCATGTTTGC
Organism: Camellia granthamiana; assembly: GCA_036172215.1. NCBI lineage: Eukaryota > Viridiplantae > Streptophyta > Magnoliopsida > Ericales > Theaceae > Camellia > Camellia granthamiana. The sequence goes on along the minus strand of CM069909.1, from coordinate 35,948,227 downwards.
ATATTGTTAGCCAGTTGCATTTCATGTCACATTTAACATTGCATCTTGTATGTTTAGTACATTGCATTATTCTTGTTGCATCTTTGAGCCAAATTTGTATACATGCATTGCATTGTTTGGTTTGGGGTGTCAAGCCAAACTTGAGGGTTGAGGGGTGTCCGTACTCAAAGTGACGAAACACATCTCAATCCTCGGTCGCCGATGCCTTTGATCCCAATATGATAAGGCGTTAGCTTTCATTTGATTGTTGCATGCATTTACATTGAATGGCAAACTTGGCCTCTTAGGCCATCATGCATAATTGATGGCCCGAAAGTCGAGGGCCATGCTCCCTTGAGTCCATTGCATGATAGGGAGTGTGGCCATGCTTACATTTGCATGAAATTCCATGCCATACACTGCTAGTCCTCTGTTGCTGTCAAAACTGATTTCTGCAGGAAGTTCTGGTTGGCCGGCCATCTCTAGTGCCGACCGGCCATCAATTAATGGCCGATAGCTTTATCAAGGGCAGGTGGCCATTCCCTATGGCCGGTGGCCATTCCTCCCAGCCGGTGGTGCTCCACAGTGTGCATAGAATCTGTCCTGAGACTCGTGCAGTCTTCAGAGGAGCTAGGCAGTAAAAACAGAGGCAACAGTGCTATGGCAGCGAGTTTCCGGGCGAGACAGATCAAGCATGCATCATCCACGCATCCCGAGGCAGGGCTGCGGCCACCTTCCTTCTGCATTTATTTTATTGATTAATTAAGGGTCTGTAATAATTAATTAGCTAGGATAGTTGATTTATTATTTGGCCTGTATGTTCTTTCGGACCCTCCGAGCTAGGGCAATTGTATAATAAGTATGGGTGAGTGTGTACATGTCTTCCAATCCCACGTCTTTCTTCCCTTTTATTTACCTGCTTTTGATGGTTAGTATTAGGTCATGTTTAATTTAGCATACCTTATGCTATGCATGCGTGCATCCATTCATTTGTCTTACATGCACCGGGCTCGGCACATCATTCTAACTGCATTTGTATTTCAATTCCAAATTGAATATGTGTTAGTTGTAGCATTTCACACGTCATTGTAGATTAGCCGAGCCTATTTTAGTGGCATTTTGCATGCGTTGCATTAGTCATCTTAACATGAACTAGGATCATGCATATGATTACTAACTGGTTTCTGTTTTGGCTTGGAGTACTAGGTAAGCTTTTTATGCTTTAGCATGCCGCATGTGTGTGAGTGTTGCCATAATAGCATGATTACCATGAGGCTAGCTGCTTATGTGATATAACTGCCTGAATGCCTGTGGGTGAAGGTTGGATTGTTTGAGTTGGAACAACTCATTGAAATCCGTGTTTTAGCCTACTCGCGAGTAGCAAATTTCAAACCATTTTCCAAACGAGCGGATGTGTAATGCTTTGGTCCAAATTAGGCGATCTAGTCTATACTTGTTTGCTGTGCGCATCACGTAGTGAATCTAGGCTAATAACCGGAATAAGAACACATAACATATTCAAAATCGGATATCATGGTTAGTAGAGGCCGATCTTCGGATCGGGTGAGAGGGGGTGCTCATAGCTGACCTTCCCCAATCGTACCCAAGTTCCCGAGCCGAGGCAACTTTGGTGATGACGGACACGTGGCCTTAGGCAAACGAGTCAAGGTTTCCTAAATTCCCCCATTAAAAAATATTTAGGTGGCGATTCTGTATCTGGCAAAGCAGTCCATGTTTGACACTTCTTTACAAAAATCTGTTTTCCAAAACGATTTGCCAGATTTCGACTCTTTGGTTCAGATTAAGAACCGTGACAATTTGAGTCCTAAACTGTAGCAAGCCCCAATGAACAAGACGGGATCTCCCCCGGGACGTTCGGGGACGTCTACAGTTTCTGGCGACTCTGCTAGGGATTTAGAGAACTTGACTCGAACTCATGATATCTTGTTTTGACTACACTCATGTGTTTCTTTGCATTGCATGTGCATTGGTGCGCCTAGGACACTGTGTTGGCCATCTGCTATTCCTGAACGGTTTGCCGGAGGCTTGACTTTGTCAAAGCATGCCATAAGGCTGACCGGTTGCGGGCTCTGCCAGTATGGGAACACAAACCCCGGTTTTACCAGGGCACCATTTTCGACCATTCGACCTAGTGCATATTCGGAATCCATAGTGACCATTCCAAACTAGGACAGGTTGCTTACCCGATATAGGTTGTTTGAAACCGCTGCGTGCGTAGTGAAACCCTAGCTCCTGACAAAATAGGACAGGGAAACCCTACCCCAACATAGGGGTGTGTAGCACGTCCGCGGGGGACCTCGCTACAGTTCGGACTCGATTTGTGTCACGGTTCTTAATCTGAACCAAAGAGTCCAACTCTGGCAAATCGTTTTGAGAAAAACAGATTTTTTTTGAAAGAAGTGCCAAACATGGACTGCTTTGCCAGATACAGAGTCGCCACCTAAATATTTTAAAATGGGGAAATTTAGGAAACCCTGACTCGGTGCCGAAGGCCACGTGTCCGTCATCACCAAAGTAGTCTTGGCTCGGGAGCTTGGGTACGATCGGGGAAGGTCAGCTATGAGCACCCCCTTTCGCCTGGTCCGAAGACCGGCCTCTACTAACCGTGATATCCGAGTTTGAAAACTTTATGTGTTCTTATTCCGGTTAATTAGCCTAGAATTACTACGTTATACGCACAACAAACAAGTATAGACCAAATCGTCTAAATTGGAACAAAACATTGCATGTTTGTTTTGAAAATGGTTTGCTACTCGCAAGTAGGCTAAAATGCAGATTTTGCCACCCTCGAGTGGGCTTTAGAAAAGATGGTTTTGCCACTATCTAGTGGGCTTAAAACTCACAGTTTTAATGTATTATCCCAATTCGGGCAATTCGACCTCCATCCACAGGCATTCAAGCAGTTATATCACATAAGCAGCTAGCCTCATGGTAATCATGCTATCATGGCAACATTCACACGCATGCGATATGCTAAAGCATAAAAGCTCACCTAGTACTCCACGTCAAAACAACAATAAACTGGTTCGCAAACATGCATGGCCTAGTTCATGTTAGAATGACTAATGCATCACAAGCAAGGATGCAATTTAGAGTAGGCTCGGCTAACCCTAAACATGGCATGTGAGATGCAATCAAATAACACGTATTCAATTTGGGTTTGAAAATACAATGCAGTTTATATGATGTACCGAGCCCAGTGCATGTAAACAAATGCATGGATGCACGCATGCATAGCATAAGGTATGTTAAAATAAACGTGCCCTAATCTACCATCAAAGCAGGTAAATAAAAGGGAGAAAGAAGTGGGGGTTGGAAGACATACACACCACTCACCCACACTTATTACAGACTTGCCCTCGCTCGGAGGGACCAAAAGAATATACAAATTAATTAACTACGCAAGCTAATTAAATATTACAAACCCATTAAATTAATCAAATAAATTAATTAATCTAATTAAAGCAGTAAACCGCCTCGAGATGAGGGCCGGATGCAACGCATGCTTGGGACTTGCTCGGAATCGCACTGCCATGCTTAGATTGCCTCTGTTTTCCCTGCTTTACTCCTCTGAAAACTGCCAAAGTCTCAGGGATGCCTTTCTGAACACTGGGGATCATCACCGGCTGAATAGAACTTCCATCGGCAGTGAATTGAGCTCACCGGCACTGAATTCATCCACCGGCCATCTATAGACTGCCGGTCGGCACTAAATACTGCCGGTCGGCACTGAATGTCTGCAGAACCTGCAACTCACAGCAGCAGAGGGAAAAAACTTGCATGGTAATGTAATTCCAGCAATTTATGCATCAAACACATTCCTTATCATGTTAATGACTCAAAGGAGGATGTGCCTCGATTCTCGGGCCACCAATCACGCATTTCCATGCATGATGGCCCAAAGAACCAAATGTGCACTTTCAATTTCAAATGCATGCAAACCATATAAACAAACAAGGGTGCCGAACCTCTATCATGTTTATCTCAAGAGGCCTAGCATGCATGTCAATGCAATGAAATCCTAAACATGTTGGCTAGCATGCAATATGGACAATGCAAGGCGCTTATGTAAGCATATAAGCAAACATGTAAGGCAAGCATGCAAACCAAATAAAAGGCAGACTTAAACATGATCTAGGCAACTCTAACTAGGCCTAAAATCAGTAGCCAAAATGCTAAGTATGAGAGCTAAACACATATGCACATGTACACATGTTAAGGCACACAACTTAGGCATTAAACAAACCACTCTCAAGCACACTTGAAAGGAGATAAAATGGATGATTAGCATGCAACATGAGCTCTAAAATCATGTCAAAGTGTGGTGCTAAACCAACTCAAAATAGACCAAACAAAGCATGCAAATGGTCCAAGACTTGAAGCAAGTCAATGAGGCATTGAACTATACTTATGCAAGACAATTATGGCATGCATTAAACAACTAAAAACAGGTTTTTAGCATGTTAAAACAAAGCCAAAAGGCTACTTAGATGGCATCTAAGAGGCTTGAAACCAAAGGCATGCACAATGACCAAAACATAGAGCATTCAATACATGCTTTTAAAGCATTAAAGAGGCAACTAAGGTAAGCATACAAGCACACCAAAGGGACTGAAATGACATGCTGGATGGTTCCAAACCATCAAAATGAGGTAAGCAACACATGCTACACATGCATGCTCAAAAGCTAGCAAGCCTAAAATGCAAAGGGGCTACATAATGCATGCCAAGATCAACCCAAGTGACTATGGACAGAGCTAAAACATGTCAAAATAAGCACAAAACATTCACAAATCTAAGCCTAAAGCATGCTCGAATTAGGACTAACATCCTAAGGCAATACAAGGCATTACATGGCAACTATGCTAAGCACGCATAAGGGACCAAAACCAACACATAGCAATGTTAAATCATGATATCCTAAGCATGAATAACAGTCCATACATGCTCAACACACACTCAAGCATAATACTCCCTCAAGAGGCAAAACTTGCCCTTTTCAAGGACATCAAGGAGAGGGGGTGACCCCCTCCTTCTTAGGACTTCAAGGCATCATCTATACCACTGAAATCCCTCAAGATTTCAGTGGTAAAGAGACCCAAACACCAAAATCCCGGATCTCAACAAAATAGCACAAAAATGGGCCTTTTCAAGGCCTAAGGGTAGTCAAACCTCCCCAAAGCACAAAACACTCTTAATAGACAATAAAGAGGACTAAAAAACAGAACTTTTATGTGTTAAACACTAAGCACAAAAACAGTTCTAAGCTATGCAAAAATGGAGTGCAAAAATGGGGTAAAAAGGGGGAGTTTCTCACCCTTGTTGACCACCTTCACAAGAGTTGATGTTGTTGCTTCCTTGAGCTCAAATCCAGCCAAGAACACCAAGAACAACCTCTTGGAACCTCAGAAACCAAGAAAAGGTGAAACACTTGGTGTTGATGTGCAATAGTATGAACAAATGCACCTAGAACACTTAAGAGAGAGAGGTATAGAGATATGATATGTATCAATCCTAGACCTAAAACCAGAGCTCTCTCTGAGTTGTTTTCTCTCTAAAAAGCCAACCCTAAAGCCAAGGGGGGAGGCCTCCTCTTATAGAAGAGGCAATCTTGTAAGCTTAGTCACTAAGCAAAACAAGAAGTGCATCCCTCCATACACGTGTATGGAGGGGAAGCCAAAGCCATACAGCTGTCTGAAAATATCTCCAAAAGCAACTGAACAGTAGCCGGCTGGGCAAAAATGTCATTTTGACAAAATTGACTGCCGACCGGCACAAAAGAGTGCCGACCGGCACAATATAGTGCCGATGGCAACAACAACCAGCCGGTGGCCTCTAGCCACTGCCGGTGGTGTGTGGGGATGCCTCAAAAGGCACTCCCTGCCCCTCCAAGGCAGAACACAAGTGTTTGGTGCAAAACCAGACACAAAATGGTCGAGTTCGGAGATCCTGAGGCAAGGCGCGTAGCCGAGGACTCCGGGAACTCCAAACGAACACAAACATGGATAATCACCGAGTGTTCAACGGTGACGTCCAAGTCTTGAGGACGGTCAAAAATGGGGTGTCTACAGGGTGTTTTGGCTCTCTTTTACATGCTATGTGCTTTTAGAGCGTATCTCTACAGGGAATGCATGTATCAGTTTGCAAGTCTGGGTATCAGGCCTGCGGGCATCAGTATTGGGGAATCAGCTTTACCTGAGGGTATTAGTTTTGGGACAGTTATTTGGGGAACAGTGATCAGTATTGAGTACAGTCGTTCCGCTATGTTCATATCCGTTCCAGTGAAATTGAGCTGAGATGCTGTCTGTTTTCTCTTTTGCTAGGTAGTCCTGAAATTATAGCTTCAGAAGGCTCCACTATCCCCCAGGTACATTGGACTTGTGCTGATAGACTTTGTCGGGTCAGAGATTCAGTTCGAGGGCAATCAGTGTTCCTTTGCCAGAGGCAGGGTAAAAACGCCAGTCAGGCACAAATCATCAGTTCAACAGTCTTCTAATCAGCGGTCATTATCCATCTCACCTGTGCGTAGTTGGGTTGAGATATCTGTTTTTACCTCAGGGAGATATATCGGTTGCTCAATTAGAGCAGGACAATATGTCGAGTCTGGAAGAGATGGTGCGCCAACTCCAGGATAGTATGAAAGCCATGCAGCAAGACGCTATCTATCAAGCAGAATTCGCCAAGCAACAGGCTGTGGTCATAGCCCAACAGGCAGAGACAATTGCCAGGCTAGAGCAGCAAACTAGAGTATCTACTTCACACCAGGCTCCTCCCCCACCAAGAGTTCCCATACTCGGGGAGGTAACCCACATCCAGGATGATACGGACATTCCAGTTGGGCCAGCTCTGCCCCCGGTTCTACCCCAGCTATCTAAAACACCCACCAACCTGCCAGACTCCCCCTTTGAGTTCAAAATGGACCCCACAGCATTGAAAGTAAGCAAGCTTGAGAAATTGTTCAAAAAGTCTCCGGGGGCCCACTCTATTCCTGATATAGAGGATGGTTATACCGACTCAGTGGTGACATTACTGGATCGGTTCAAGATGCCACACATCGATCGATTCGATGGCTCTGAAGACCCAATGGTGCACCTCCAACTATTTTATGATATCTTGAGGCCGATGGATTTGACCACAGCCCAGAAATTGTCACTATTCGGCCGAACCTTGTCCGGGATAGCTGCAATCTGGTATGCGAGATTGGAGAACTTTGTGAAACAGAATTGGGAAGAGATGGCTGAGGCCTTCAATGATCAATACTCCTACAACACACAGATTGAGGTCACAACTCGTGATCTTGAAGTCACCCGCTAAGAGCCAAAGAAGGGTTTCTCAGAGTTCGTGACGAGATGGAGAGCAAAGGCCTCAATGATGACTACAAGGCCTTTCGACAAAGATCAGATTCGGATGGTTGTGCGCAACCTCCAGCCAAACTAATGCAGAAAATGATCGTGCTCCCCTTCCCTACCTTTTCAGATTTGCATGAGATGGGAGTACAGATCGAGGATGCGATGAAACAGGGTCTGATTGACCAAGACTGAGAGCAGCCCAAGAGGGCATTCAACCGCAGTTCGAATGCGACCACCAGCGGTGATGCAGCTGTAAGATCTTCCGAAGTGGGCATGGTCGCCGCCACCACACCAAGAACAGCCACCCCCTTTGTTGGTACATCCAATCCAAACCCCTGAACCTCAGACTATCTACCCCGGGGCAAGAGGATTTTCACCCCGCTTTATATGCCTTTGTCTAAAGCGCTGGGGGTCCTACTTAGGAAGGGACATCTGAAACCGTTAGAGCAACGGCCTCTACCTGATCCTCTCCCTCCAAAGCATGACCCGACTAAGTACTGTTCTTTTTATCAACAAATCGGTCATGACACCGACAGTTGCGTTCGTCTCCGCCATGAGATACAAAATTTAATTGACAACGGGGTCATCCCCGCACCAGGTCCTGCAAAGTCTATTGACACTTGATCAGAGAACTTGTGGGGGATAATGTGATGTGATCGGGGGATGAACCACCTGCGGGCGGCGTTCAGTTTATTTCAGATGTGGTGTATGGCACGCACTGTTTTGAGCATTGGTGAATGCTGGGTTTTGTACGTTCTGGCTTGGGTATTGAGTCAGTTCTGTTGTTTTGTTTTGAGTCTGTTTCTTTGTTTTAAGTCAGTCTTTTCATATTGAGTCAGTCGGGTCTGTCTTGTTGTATCGAGTCAGTCCTGTTTTGTTAAGAGTCGGGTGATTTCGGGAATGTTACCTCAAACATCACTTGCTTGTTTTGTGTTTGTCTTTTCATTTTCTTTTGAGTTTATTTCTGCCTTGGAGCCAGTGATGCCAACAGATTGGAATAAATAGCAGTGATTTTCACATTCTTGTATTCTCTTCTGCCTTGTGCCAGTTGTGCCAGAAGTTCTAAATGAAACGGCGGAGCATCTCACCTGCTCTCCCGCGCCTTGAACTCATTGTAATGACCTGAGTTTTTTTCAAAACTTTTTGAACACTGTGGTGAAAACGAAGAGGAAGGAATTCCTCGGGTTTTACAAAACTTTGATCAATTTGAGAGAAAGTGAGGCATGCTAAGCCTTTAATGAATGAAATCATGTTTGTTAACGTGAGTACTGAGAAGGACCCTGACTTGATCCAGATTGGTTCCACACTATCTTCAGCGCGAGCGATTTGTCGCTTTCTTAAAAATTTTCAAAAAAATATATATATATTTTGCGCGGTCCTGCGAAGACCTGTGTGGAATCGTTCTTGCGATGTGCAGCTTAGGATCGCTCTCAGCCTCGAGACTTGAGCCCTTGCTTTCAAACCTTGAACCATAATTCAGAATGTTCAACGGTCAACTAAAACATGAGGCCTGTGTGGCCAGATCAGAAGCGGCCCATAAACCAGGGGCGAGAAAGTCAAAAGAAGCTTGCAAAGCTAGATCATAAGCACCCCTTGAACTAGGGGCAAAAGATGCCAGATTGTGCTCGAAGAGCCGAAGACGGATCATTCCACAAATCAATGAAGATCGGCAAGAATGCCAAACCCCAGAAGGAAAGAAAGAACAAGGTATTGCTAAAGGACAACTGAGTTCCGATCCACAATACAATGGGCAAATTCAGCCCCCATTGGATGGACTTCTGCATCATCAGCAAACAGTAGCCATTCTCCTGGATTCAGATGGCTTCAAGATCTCAAAACCATTTGACATGGACAAAGCTACACTTTTACCCTTGAGAGGCTCGCTGGGCCGAAAACCCGGAAGGGCGACCCAGGCAAAAGCTAGAGCGAGAAAAAGAAGAAAAAGAAAAAAAAGAGAAAGAATGCAAAGAACAAAAAAGAAATGAAGAGCAAAAAGAAAAAAATAAAACATCGAAAAAAGATGAAAAGAATTGAAAAGAAAAGAAAAACAAAGCTTGCAAGGTTGAAAACCCAGAAGGGCGGCTTTGGCAAAAGTTAGAGCGCAAAAGGAGAGTGAAAATACTCGAGTGAACCCAGGCCTGAACTACGTAAGGCTTAATTCCCATCTTTGGAATACGTAGGCAGCTTCATCCTGAAGTCCAGCCACAAACTGTGGACACCCCATTTTTGACCGACCTTAAGACTTAGACATCACTGATTGAGCGCTTGGTGATATGCATATTGTGCTTGTTTTGAGGTTGCGGAGTCACGGCTGCGAGCCTTGCCTCTAGACTTCCGGACTCTTTTGTGCTTTGCCTCGGTTTGCGAACCAAGTCCCGTTTTCTCTGTTTTCTCTTCCCGAAGGGAGGGAGAGGTCTCGTAGATCATCTCTCAGTGGCCGTAGGCTACGTTTCGTGGTCGTAGGCCATTTTTCCCATTTCGGAGCTCGGTTTCCAGTTTTCGGAGTCGTCGGCCGTGTGCCTCGGTTCGGGACCGCTTAACCACCTCCGTTTGCTCCGGTTTTTGGCACACATCTTATTTACTCCTTTTTGAGGGACACTGAGACTCGAGAGACCAACTTCGTGGTCGAACGCCACCTCCGGTGCTTAACAGTCAGTTTTCGGGGCCTCGGGCTGCGTGTTTCGGCCCCCGAACCTTCGTTTTGCATCGGTTTTGGTCCATTTTTGGCAGAGACCTTATTTTCATTGTTAGGAAGCTTGTAGAAGGGTGGGAGGCCAGCAATTGTCCTGAAGACCAGCTTTATTCCTTCATCGCTCTCCGTCGCCCGTTTTCCTCGCTAGAAAGCTGATGTTGACCATTCCCGGGGCACTTTTCCTAGCCCTAAACCCCATATTTGTGTTGTACACACCTGGGAGGCCACCAATATGCCATGGCCAGCCAACAATTCATCCTGACCCTTTTGAACCCCTCTAAAAAGCTAGCTTTTCTCCTTCCTGGTTCACTTTTTCCAGTTTTTCTCTACATAACTGTGTTGTGCACACATGGGAGGCCACCAATATGGGGTGGCCGGCCAACAATTTTCATTGACCCTTTTGACCCTGGCCGGCAGGCCAGGGGAGGTGGCCGGCCGGCCACCTGAACCTCTAAAACCTGGCCGGCCATGTTCCTTACAGAAGTACCCTCTGTTTCCTTACAGAAGTACCCTCTGTTTCCCCCCAGATGCTGTATCCGAGGGGGGGTCTTTTGGGGGGGAAATTTGAATTTGATTTTCCCCCCCTTTCCTCCACTCCTTTGCCTATATAACCAGCACCCCCAGCTGCATTTTGTAGGGTTACAAAATTTGGTTTTGAGCTCTTGCATTCAATCTCCCTCTCTCTCTACTCCAAGTATCAAAACCCCTTAAGTCCTACACCATTTTACACTACAACCCATAGCACCACATCTCCAACATCCATTCCAGCAACTTGAGGCTGTTTTCCAGAGGTTAAGAGCTCCTAAACCTAGTCCAAGAGCTGTTGAAGCTTGGTTCTACAAGGGTGAGTCCCATTTTCCCTCTTTCTTGTCTTATTTTGCATGCTATTTTAGCCTTTCTTGCTTACATTTTTGGTCTCCGACCCAAACTGTAAATAGCCATATTTTAAGCTTATCTCCATGTTTGATTAAGAGTCTTTCTCTGTTTGAGGTCTCCTCCTCACACTTTGTGTTTAAACTCTCTTTTAGGCCTATTTTTGCATGATATTTTAGGCTTATTTGTGAGCTGTTTTGGACTTGGTCATAAACTGTAAAATATATTTTTTTGAGCCCCTCTTCAACTTTGTTGAAGGGCTCTCCTCTGTTTGAGGTCAGTTGCTATCACTTGTCTCTTTATCCCTTTTTTAGGCCTTTTTCTTGCATGTTGATTTAGCCTCACTTGTGTCCATTTTCGAGACTTGATGTAAACTGTAAAGTGCCATGTTTTGAGCCTCTCTTCAACTTTGTTGAAAGGCTATTTGCCATTTGGGGTCAGCTGCTGTCCCTCGTCTCTATTATCTCTTTTAGGGCCATTTTTGCATGATAGATTAGCCCTATTTATGTTCATTTTTGGTACTTGTTACAAACTGGAAAAAGGCTTGTTTTGACATCATCTTCATGTTTTATTAAGGGCATTTTATTATTTGAGGTCACATGCTTCCTTGAATGCTTGATTGTCCCTTGTTTCGAGCCTTACACCTAAGCTCCAATGGCATGCTTTATTTGGCCTTCTAGCCACTGGAATCCAGTGGATTTCCAGTGGCTTTGATGCTATTTTGAGCCTCCAAATCAGAGGGGGGTGAACCCCTCTCACCTTGTTTTGTTTGATGGTCATTTTGGCCTGCCAAAGAGGCCCTATCTTGCATGCTTTGTTGACTGATTTTAGGGTCAATTTGATGAGTTTTGGGACTATCATGTTTGATTTCCAGAGTTTTTTTGGTCATGCTTCATGTCTATCTTGCATGTGCCTAATAATCCCTTTGTATGCCCTCTAAAGGAGCCCCTCATTTGTGCATATGTTGGCTACATTTCCATGATTATTTGGGCATATTTTGGTATGTTTTATTCACTGATTTTCGCTGGTTTGATGAGTTCTCACTTGCTTCATACACATGCCATGTAACCCTTGTTTACTAGTCAAAATTGCATGCTACTTTAGCCCATCTTGCTAGCACCTTTTGGCCTTGCTTTGAACTAGAAATGTGCATATTTTGGGACTTCCTTGACTCTGTCTTCATGCTTCATGATCAAATAATGCATGCTTTGTATAGCTATAAGCCATTCCATGTGCCTAGTCTTGAGTTTCGGGGTTCATCTCGTGCATCGGGTGCCATTTTTCCATGTTTCGGGACCATTTAGCATCATATTTTAGTGCTGAAATTTGCATGTTCATATGCCACATTCCATGCCTTGCCATGCCTTGCTAGAGTGGCATTCGTGCCTTAGGATCGGTCCTCGGTTTGCGTGCATGTGTGCACGCATCTCGAGTGTCTCATTTTCATCTAATGGCCTCTGATGTGAGTGTGGCTGAGGTCCACTCATGTTAGTGTAAGCCCATATTGCATTGTGTATGTCGTCTTAGTCCTTTGCATTGCGTATGCTAGGTTGCATGTTAGAGCATTGTGTATGCCATGTTGCATCGTGCATTATGTATGCCATTTCATAGCATTGTGTATGCTAGGACGTATATTAGTTGCATTCATGCATATCATGCATACTGCATTGTGTTTGGGATAGGAGTTAGCCTGAGCACGGGAAACGAGGGACGTTTCGTACTCCGAGTGACGGAACGTGTCTCAATTCCCCGTCACCGATACTCCGGATTAACCATGATGGAGTTTAGGTTTTGTTGTGTTTATATGTGCATTCATTTCATATTGAGTCATGCAATTCGACTCCTCGGCCATCATGCATCGAGATGCGTGATTGGTGGCACGAGGATCGAGGCATGCATACATATGTGAAAATATATTGCTATGCCCCTCTCTTGCTTTCTGTTGCAGCAAATCAGAAATTAGCAGCTTTCAAAAGCCTTGCACAGCATTCCGACATCAATTGCAAACAGAGGCTAATTGGGGCATCGCGATGGATTTCCGTGCCAAGCAACCCGAACATGCATCATTCATCATCCAAAGCAGAGTCGAGGCAGTCCCTAGCTTGCATGCTAGTTTACAGCTTACCTAGTTTAATTTGTTAATTAATTAGGATTTTGTATTTATTCGGACTGTAATTATTTATTTAGGACTGTATATTTATTCGGACCCTCCGAGCGAGGGCAATGTTGTAATAAGTGTGCGTGTGTGTGATGTATGTCTTCCAACCCCACGTCTTTCTCTCTTTTATTTACTAGCTTATGATGTTTAGATTAGGGCATATTCAATTATCATACAGTATGATAGCATGTTTGCATTCATTCATCTGTCTTGCATGCACCGGGCTCGGCGCATCATACTAACTGCATTGTATTTCAATTTCAAGTTGAATACTCGTTAGTTGTAGCATTTCACATGCTATCTTTAGAATAGCCGAGCCTGCTTATAGTTGCATTTTTTGCATGTGTTGCATTAGGCACTTCTGTATATTTAGAATCATGCATGGATTTCTAATTAGCTTCTGTTTTGGCTTGGAGTACTCGGTAAGTTTTATGCTTTAGCATCCTTGCATGCGTGTGAGTGACTGCCATGATAGCATGCTTACCATGAGGCTATGTGCTTATGTGATATAACTGCCTGAATGCCTGTGGGTGAAGGTTGGGTTATTTGGATTGGAACAATTCATTCACTGTGAGTTTTAAGCCCACTAGATAGTGGCAAAACCATCTTTTCTAAGCCCACCCGAGGGTGGCAAAAATCTGCATTTTAAGCCTACTTGCGAGTAGCAAACCGCTTTAAAAAACAAACATGAAATATTTTGTTCCAATTTAGGCGATCCAGTCTATACTTGTATGCTGTGCGCATCATATAGTAAATCTAGGCTAATAACCGGAATAAGAGCACATAATGTTTTCAAAACTAGATATCATGGTTAGTAGAGGCCGATCTTTGATCGGGCGAGCGGGGGTGCTCACGAAGTGACCTTCCCCAATCGTACCCAAGTTCCCTAGCCGAGGCAACTTTGGTGATGACGGACACGTGGCCTTAGGCACGAGTCAGGGTTTCCTAAATTTCCCAAAAATAAAATATTTAGGTGGCGACTCTGTATCTAGCAAAGCAGTCCATGTTTGGCACTTCTTTTAAAAATCTGTTTTCTCAAAACGATTT
>CM069909.1:35559069-35933908 GCA_036172215.1 Camellia granthamiana | reverse complement strand
AGGCCCTATTAAGAACATCCACATACTTTGGTAATTTTAAGATGCCGACTCGGTCATACACCTCCAAGTCAAGCCCACCTTCAAATTTCCTAGCCTTTTTGTCATCAGTGTCTATCATATGGGGTGCATAACGGGCTAACTCAGTAAATTTGATTTCATATTCAGCCACAGTCATTTTGCCTTGTTTCAGTTGCATAAACTCAGATACTTTCCTATCCCGGATGCATTGGGGAAAATATTTTTCGAAGAAAATTTCCTTAAACCTATCCCAGGTCACTCCCTCATTATCATTTCTGACTAACATCCACCATCTCCTAGCTTCTTCTCTAAGTGTGAAGGTTGCCAACAAAACTTTTTGTGCCTCCGTACACGGAAGTACCTCAAATATTTTCTCAGTTTCTAAAACCCAAGCCTCGGCTTTTAGCGGTTCAATACCCCCCAGAAATTCAGGTGGTTTCATCTTATTGTATTTCTGTATCAGTGTTACCATATCATAATTAGCTGGTTCAAGTACACATGTTTGCCCTTGTTGCTGTTGTTTCAGATTTTCAGTTAAGGCTTCAAACATTTCCTCTAACCGGCTAATTCTAGCGTTAGAAGATTCAGATTCGTCTACGTTCCTTGTTCTTTCCATTGATCTATACAGAAACAGGATGCTTATCAATACAGGGAAAGTTCTTACAGATTTCACATTTCATTCATATCTGACGTGTTCATACTTTTACTTCAGTTCAAATTACGTTCATATTCACACAGATTTCATATTTGGCATTGAAATTCTCATGATATGTTATTCCATTTAACTCATAAATTCATTTCATTTCTAGGACATCCTATAGCTCATATGGACACGTGTGTGCGGTATAACTCGTGCTCTGATACCACTCTGTCACGACCCAAACCCGCCCCTATAGGTTTAGCATCGTAACCGGCCAGTAATCCTTAGATTACCTACGGCCTCTGAACAGACAAGCATATAATAAGGGGCTAGCGGAAGCAATATATGAAAATATAAATGTCCAATGAGCGGTGTTGACTTACATGAAACAGAATAAATTTAAAACTTTAATTACATAACCATGAGTCAACCATATTTAATGTTATACCACACACATTACATGTTCTTAAGTTCAGCCAACATGAATCAAATAAAGTCCCAAGTAAAAACAGGCTAAACAAAACTCAGTCCCAAGACTGTTCGGGAACCTCCACGTGAGGCACAATGGCTGGCTGACAACAGAACACAGTCCCCCACAAAAACCTTCGGGCTTGCACTCCAGAATGCTCACCTATAATATATATATAACAAACAGTGAGCTAAAGCCCAGTGAATAACATTAGGGTAAAGGGGTTAGTGAACGAAATCCCGAACATTTCATATGTATAAAAACAGATCATAGCATAATCATAATCATCTCATATCAGAACATAATAATGGCATATCCCATAGAACTCATCACAAATCCAAAACGTCTTCCGACTAGAGTAACCGGTCCCGGACACCGATTAAACAAACACCACAGTGAAGTGGCTAACGAGATCTCGTAACTGTCATGGACCCGCATTTTCATGCTGTCCCCCATGACTTGGGACTATCTATGGATGCCATAATAGATTTCAAACATGGATATCCGTTCACAGAAACATATATCATTTCAGAAATCATAGCTTGATATATCACATTTGGAACATAATTTCATATCAACGTATCTTTACGATAACGTTACTCACAGTGGTTCCGTAGATGGTCAATCACTTCCTCGAACGTTGACCTACATTCACAAAGGCACATAACACAACGTATCTCAACATTACACATTCATGAGGCCATTAAGGCTTAGCTTACATCATGTTGTTTCATGTTTCTTCTTATCACGTGGCTTAGAACACACACACCCTTGCAATCTCTACGTGTGATGCATACTCATTTCAATGCTCCATTCACACCTATACTTGACATGCTATAACTTGTTACATTCTTTCATTAGTGTGTGTTTCTAGCCCACTACCTCATTACTATCACTCAATTAAGGCTTAGGAATGCCTAAGATGAAATGAGGATGTCAAAACATGCCTTGGAACACTTAGCCAAAATTCTGAAAATCAGGTCCTCGCTCGAGCGAAGCTTTCTTCGCTCGAGCGAGCATGCAAAGATGTGAGTGGTCGCTCGAGCTCACATACCCTCGCTCGAGCGATCTGTAAATTCTGCAAAACTTCTGGGAGCATGAAATTTACGCTCGAGCGAGCCCTTGGTCGCTCGAGCGGAGAGCACGACTTCAGAGTGGTCGCTCGAGCGAGCTCTCCTTCGCTCGAGCGAGCCTGCAAAAATCTGGAATTTCCAGATTGTAACTCCAAGTTCAAAATCGACATTTAATGCATCAAAACCAATCCCCTTGGGCTAATTTTCAGGAAAACACTTCAAGACTCATAATATTACATGATTCAAAGATAAATTTGAGAAATCAAGCCCAAGGGTAGTTCATTTAAATCCAATATCAAACCAAAATTCATGAACATGGTTTCTATGTAACATGCATGACTTAAAACAATAACCCAGCTTTAAATATATGCTCTATTGAGCTCATCTTCTCAAAAACATAATGAATCCATGGCCTTGAATATAAATACACACATGCATGTAAGTTTTTATGAGAATTAACCTCCAAAATGTAAGAATTTATGCATGCATGCATGAATTGCAACCCAACTCTTAAACCCAAGCTTAAAACACATATTTAATCACCAAAATCTTCATGTTAGAGACTGAAATTTTCAGATTAGGAGTTGAACTCTCACCTAGAGTCTTCAATCTCACTTATTCTAGCACAATCTTGGCAAATGCAAGCTAAATCTTCAACTTTTCTTTGAATTCCTCCTTCTCTCTCTCTAGAATGTTTTCATCAGATTGTTTTGCTCCAAGGGACCAACGAATTGAAGAATGAAAATGCTAATAAGTGAGGCTCAATTAAATGGCTCTTGACTTAATCCACTAGTGGCAATTTGGTAATTATGTGAATTAATGTGATTTAACTTTATTTAATCTAATTCAATCATACCAAATCACATTTTAATTAAATATGCCATAATGTTCTAAAAATTCCAATTAACACGATGGTATGACCAATTTCATTTTCGGATGCCGATAAGGCTTTCAATTTCATTTTAAACTGGAATTTCATCAGATATTACTATGGGTAGCAAATAAAAACCAATTATGATACAATTTACATATGAATCCCATAATTCATTTTAATCCACTCATTAGCATCCTTAAATACTGATTAATAGCTAATTACGGGTCGGGGTTATTACAGTCTTCCCCCCTTAAAAGAGTTTGGTCCCCAAACTCGAGTCATCTTATGTCAGAAAGACAATTCCAATTCTTTACAGGACAGAAACATAACCGTGCTCACAAATAGGCTCCCAACCCAAGACAGAATCACATATCATATACAGCAATTAGGGTTCGTATTAACACCGAGTCTTATACCCATTCAAATTTCATTCTAGAACAGATTCAGATACATGTTCATTTTCACATTTTTGTCCAGATCATTCATGGATATCAAGCTATGATATTAACAGAACCAAAACAGAACGCATAAGCATAACAGAACAGAACAGAAGCTGAGCCCCCCATAACGAGGCCTCCGGTACGGGTAACAGAATGCAAACAGATATAAGTTCCATACAGGAACCTCCGATACCGGGTAACAGCTAACAGATACTGATTCATATACATATAAATGTTCGGATTTCGCACAAGACCAAACGTGGTACACCCATTAGCTATCAGATCAGGTAGGTCTAAAGACCACAACAGGAAGGTCCGAAGACCACAACAGGTAGGTCCGAAGACCACAAACATAGCCATGGTATTGTCACCCCCAGGCAAGGGCCATCGGCTACGGTATTCTTACCCCCGAGCAAGGGCCACACAGCTAAGGGTGCCACAAACTTTCAGAGAATTAGACAGCCATGCAGTATGCAACATATAACATTTCAGAATGCAAAACTTATTTCATGACATAGAGCATAAATACAGTTGCACACAACTTTACTGCATTAACACACACTACACACATCAAACACTTATCGGGGTTATAGATTATACTAATCTCATTTTCATAAGTAATTTTCCCCCGTTAAGTTATAGAAATTTGATCTATTAATTTCTGAGTCAATCATTCAGTCCCATTCAATTTGGTTCTCAGTTCGGTATTCCATCACAGTCAGTCCAAGTCATTCTGAAGTCATCCGGAGTACAAGGTAATTTCGTACAAGTTATCAGTAAACGGAATTTCGAAGTAACCATTCATACATTTTCCCCCAATCTCAGTTTTCACAGATTCAACCATATTATGTGTCAACACAGAAGCAGTCATGTTGATTACATATACCCCCAGATAGTCAAAGTTTACCATCAAACCAGCCTATGATCAACAAATCCCATTATTTCGGAAGTATAGTAACACCAAAGCAGTCATGTTCAAATGGTAATACCAGGTAATTAATCACATGCCATATACATATACAGTATTCCCATATCTCCCAAGCATAAGGCACCAGATTTCATAGTCACATAGTCTGCTACTGACGGTTCACATTCTTTCTAAGTGTTCAAGATCAATTCAAATTTTCATTCGGTTAATTCCCTTAGCAACACAGTCCTGTCATTCAGTCATAACCAATTCACAATTCCCCATAATGTAAACAAATCATATAGTAGCTCTCAACAAGGGGCTCCCCAGGTCAAATCAACAAAGGTTCTACCCGACCATTTCAGATGAAGTTCTACCCAGTCTTATCAAGGAACAGTTCAAACATGAATCATCAAACAGAAGTTCTATCAGTCAAGCAAAGGTCTCATCAGACTATAGTTCTATCAGATTAAATCAGCTTTATCCTTTCTGACAGGGTACAGTAGTTCTATAGTTCATACTCCATTCCCTTAGGTATATAGTCAGTAGTTTTCCAGTTGTTCTAAGTTCTTCAGTTCTCAAATCACAGCAGAGTTATGTATCACAGTAGTTCATACCAAAGAGTTCAGGTCATATACAATGTTACATTCTCCAAGTAAGTTCACATGTAGATGCATAGGTATATAGTTATTCATATCAAAAGTAGGCATCATAGTCGATATAACATACAATTTCCCCACTGAGTTCATATCAGCATAAGGTATACAACTGCAGGTCGTTATACAGAAGTTTCAGATTGGTCATACAGTCATTAAGGCATAGGCCCACTGGTCTAGTCATCAGTCTAGTTAATGTTCAACAATCACAGTCCACAGTTCAGAGGTCATCAACAATTAATCATATCAGTCATTCTGAGCAAAGGTATAGTCATATATGTACATGTCCAGAGTCTAACAACCTTTCCAATGCAGATTCACGAGTTCTATATACAGATGAACACAAACAGTTCCTCCAGCTATGACAACTAAGGCAACAAGTCATAAGTCCACTCAGTCTAGATACAATGTAATTAGCCAACATTTCATGCAAAGGTATAGATATATATGAGTTCAAACATGTTCCATATACAGTCAATGCTAGTCTGTCCCTATATTTAACAGTTCAAGCACAGTTCAACAGGTCAATCATGATAATTCATGTTAACCAGTAGGTCTCAAGATGTTCATTAATCACGGTTCAATCCCACCAGTTCTAATAGGTTCACAAACGAGGACATATATACACATACAGATGCAAGTCTAAGATCAATTATCATTCAGGCATTCATTCACAATTTCATAAGCAGAAGTTCATTCTTCCCAACTGACATAGGTTCTCAATTTCAGCAATTCCCTACGTAACTGATTCGTATATACAATTCAAAATTACGGGTCTAGTCATTCGTTGATGTCAGTCGGTAAATAACGGTTCAATTCTAGTCATGGTCATACAGATTTCCCAGTTACAGTCAATCATAATACGTTCCCATGTTCAATAGTTTCTAGCATAGTTCAAAAGTTCACACTTAACAGTTCATATTAAATTTTCGCAATACGGTACAAAGGTTTAACCCATCTAGTTCCCGTTGTTCACAAATCCCAATATTTTCCAAAGCACAGGTAATTCGTTCAGTTCACAAGGTTCAAATAACATAAGTTCATAGTTCTAACGGTTCAATTAGTTCAATCAATATTCCCACAATCTATATCAAACTAAGCAGTACATGATTCACCCACAAATTCCCATAAAACAATTACACACGGTTAGGGTAATACCTGCGTTAGTCATTTCGGTGTTCTGAGCATTTTCTGAAACTAGGGTGTAGATTGAGGCTTTTTGTTGTTCGGATGAGTTCGCGGGCAAGATTTAGCCAAGTGCCCCTTCTGACCACATCTAAAACAAGCCCCTGACAGACGGCGACAAATGCCCCAATGTTGTTTCCCACATTCTCTACAGACAGGTATATCTTTGGTTACATTACTCCCCTGACCTTCTTTATTCACAGTTATTGCCCCGAATTTCTCATTCACGTTGACCAACGAATTACTTGTCAATTCAACCTTTTGTTTCTTCTGTTTTGTTCTTTCGGATTTAGTTGATGGCGTTGATTTTGATATTTTCAGGGCTGCTATGTTTGCTTCAGACATTAAGGCCCTATTAAGAACATCCACATACTTTGGTAATTTTAAGATGCCGACTCGGTCATACACCTCCAAGTCAAGCCCACCTTCAAATTTCCTAGCCTTTTTGTCATCAGTGTCTATCATATGGGGTGCATAACGGGCTAACTCAGTAAATTTGATTTCATATTCAGCCACAGTCATTTTGCCTTGTTTCAGTTGCATAAACTCAGATACTTTCCTATCCCGGATGCATTGGGGAAAATATTTTTCGAAGAAAATTTCCTTAAACCTATCCCAGGTCACTCCCTCATTATCATTTCTGACTAACATCCACCATCTCCTAGCTTCTTCTCTAAGTGTGAAGGTTGCCAACAAAACTTTTTGTGCCTCCGTACACGGAAGTACCTCAAATATTTTCTCAGTTTCTAAAACCCAAGCCTCGGCTTTTAGCGGTTCAATACCCCCCAGAAATTCAGGTGGTTTCATCTTATTGTATTTCTGTATCAGTGTTACCATATCATAATTAGCTGGTTCAAGTACACATGTTTGCCCTTGTTGCTGTTGTTTCAGATTTTCAGTTAAGGCTTCAAACATTTCCTCTAACCGGCTAATTCTAGCGTTAGAAGATTCAGATTCGTCTACGTTCCTTGTTCTTTCCATTGATCTATACAGAAACAGGATGCTTATCAATACAGGGAAAGTTCTTACAGATTTCACATTTCATTCATATCTGACGTGTTCATACTTTTACTTCAGTTCAAATTACGTTCATATTCACACAGATTTCATATTTGGCATTGAAATTCTCATGATATGTTATTCCATTTAACTCATAAATTCATTTCATTTCTAGGACATCCTATAGCTCATATGGACACGTGTGTGCGGTATAACTCGTGCTCTGATACCACTCTGTCACGACCCAAACCCGCCCCTATAGGTTTAGCATCGTAATCGGCCAGTAATCCTTAGATTACCTACGGCCTCTGAACAGACAAGCATATAATAAGGGGCTAGCGGAAGCAATATATGAAAATATAAATGTCCAATGAGCGGTGTTGACTTACATGAAACAGAATAAATTTAAAACTTTAATTACATAACCATGAGTCAACCATATTTAATGTTATACCACACACATTACATGTTCTTAAGTTCAGCCAACATGAATCAAATAAAGTCCCAAGTAAAAACAGGCTAAACAAAACTCAGTCCCAAGACTGTTCGGGAACCTCCACGTGAGGCACAATGGCTGGCTGACAACAGAACACAGTCCCCCACAAAAACCTTCGGGCTTGCACTCCAGAATGCTCACCTATAATATATATATAACAAACAGTGAGCTAAAGCCCAGTGAATAACATTAGGGTAAAGGGGTTAGTGAACGAAATCCCGAACATTTCATATGTATAAAAACAGATCATAGCATAATCATAATCATCTCATATCAGAACATAATAATGGCATATCCCATAGAACTCATCACAAATCCAAAACGTCTTCCGACTAGAGTAACCGGTCCCGGACACCGATTAAACAAACACCACAGTGAAGTGGCTAACGAGATCTCGTAACTGTCATGGACCCGCATTTTCATGTTGTCCCCCATGACTTGGGACTATCTATGGATGCCATAATAGATTTCAAACATGGATATCCGTTCACAGAAACATATATCATTTCAGAAATCATAGCTTGATATATCACATTTGGAACATAATTTCATATCAACGTATCTTTACGATAACGTTACTCACAGTGGTTCCGTAGATGGTCAATCACTTCCTCGAACGTTGACCTACATTCACAAAGGCACATAACACAACGTATCTCAACATTACACATTCATGAGGCCATTAAGGCTTAGCTTACATCATGTTGTTTCATGTTTCTTCTTATCACGTGGCTTAGAACACACACACCCTTGCAATCTCTACGTGTGATGCATACTCATTTCAATGCTCCATTCACACCTATACTTGACATGCTATAACTTGTTACATTCTTTCATTAGTGTGTGTTTCTAGCCCACTACCTCATTACTATCACTCAATTAAGGCTTAGGAATGCCTAAGATGAAATGAGGATGTCAAAACATGCCTTGGAACACTTAGCCAAAATTCTGAAAATCAGGTCCTCGCTCGAGCGAAGCTTTCCTCGCTCGAGCGAGCATGCAAAGATGTGAGTGGTCGCTCGAGCTCACATACCCTCGCTCGAGCGATCTGTAAATTCTGCAAAACTTCTGGGAGCATGAAATTTACGCTCGAGCGAGCCCTTGGTCGCTCGAGCGGAGAGCACGACTTCAGAGTGGTCGCTCGAGCGAGCTCTCCTTCGCTCGAGCGAGCCTGCAAAAATCTGGAATTTCCAGATTGTAACTCCAAGTTCAAAATCGACATTTAATGCATCAAAACCAATCCCCTTGGGCTAATTTTCAGGAAAACACTTCAAGACTCATAATATTACATGATTCAAAGATAAATTTGAGAAATCAAGCCCAAGGGTAGTTCATTTAAATCCAATATCAAACCAAAATTCATGAACATGGTTTCTATGTAACATGCATGACTTAAAACAATAACCCAGCTTTAAATATATGCTCTATTGAGCTCATCTTCTCAAAAACATAATGAATCCATGGCCTTGAATATAAATACACACATGCATGTAAGTTTTTATGAGAATTAACCTCCAAAATGTAAGAATTTATGCATGCATGCATGAATTGCAACCCAACTCTTAAACCCAAGCTTAAAACACATATTTAATCACCAAAATCTTCATGTTAGAGACTGAAATTTTCAGATTAGGAGTTGAACTCTCACCTAGAGTCTTCAATCTCACTTATTCTAGCACAATCTTGGCAAATGCAAGCTAAATCTTCAACTTTTCTTTGAATTCCTCCTTCTCTCTCTCTAGAATGTTTTCATCAGATTGTTTTGCTCCAAGGGACCAACGAATTGAAGAATGAAAATGCTAATAAGTGAGGCTCAATTAAATGGCTCTTGACTTAATCCACTAGTGGCAATTTGGTAATTATGTGAATTAATGTGATTTAACTTTATTTAATCTAATTCAATCATACCAAATCACATTTTAATTAAATATGCCATAATGTTCTAAAAATTCCAATTAACACGATGGTATGACCAATTTCATTTTCGGATGCCGATAAGGCTTTCAATTTCATTTTAAACTGGAATTTCATCAGATATTACTATGGGTAGCAAATAAAAACCAATTATGATACAATTTACATATGAATCCCATAATTCATTTTAATCCACTCATTAGCATCCTTAAATACTGATTAATAGCTAATTACGGGTCGGGGTTATTACATTTGTGTTTGGTTTTGCACCAAACACTTGTGTTTTTCCTTTTAGGGGTAGAGAGTAGCTTGTTAGCTACTCCTGGCACCCACCGGCCGTGGCTTGAGGCCACCGGCCGTGTTTTGGGGCTACCGGCCATTGGTAAAATATACCATTGGCCGGTCGGCATTTAGTGTGGCCGGCGGGCCATCTGTTTGGCCGGTGGCATCCTTTTCTGGCTGGTACCATCTTTTTGCCTTTTTCAGGCATGGTGCATGCCAGCTGTGTCAGCTGGAATGCACAAACCCTGCCCCGAGGCATGCATGTGGCTGTTTTGCCCCTTTTGCACCCTTTTGGTCTAGCTTCTTGAGGAAGCTTGACCCTTTGTCAAAGCTTCCTCAAGAAGCTTGCCAGCTGTCCTAGCTTCCTCCAGAAGCCTTGACCTTCTTGGCCCCTTTGCCCCTTTCTCATTTAGCTTCTTTGAGAAGCTTCAAGCTTTGGCATTGTCTATATAATACCCCCTCCTTCTCCATTGTTGGGGTTAGAGCAAAAAACCAGAGCTTATACATATATACATCTGTCATATACTTTCTCTCTCTATATCTCCCTCTCTCTCATCATTTGTGTGTGTTTAAGGGCCTTAAAGTGCATTTTCTCCTTAGTTTTGCATACAAACACACACTATTACACCATACTTTGACTTTGAGAGGCATTGAGGGTTTGTTCTTGAGGTTTTGGACTAATTTTGACTAGAGGGAGGTGGCTGGCCTTGCTGTTCTTCAAGGCTTCTTCAAGGGTAACACACTTGCTTTAGATTCCCCAATCTTGCACTAGATTTTTGCCTATCTTGCATACTGATTTAAGCTTTGTGTATAACTGAAAAAAGTCTTGTATTTTCATGCTTAAGATACTTCATTAAGGTTGTTTTGTTGTTTGGGGCCGACCTCCCCTTCTTAGGCCTCTTTGGCCCCCTTTTTGTGCTCTTTTGGTTAAGCTTTGGTTGCTTTTGTGTATTGGCCTTCTTACCACTGAAATCAAGTGGATTTTCAGTGGTGAAAAAGGGGTTTTGAGGTCTTGCATAGAGGAGGGACACCCCTCTCCCTTTGTCTTTCTTTTGTCCTTGTTTTGGCTCACAAGGGTAGCATACATGATTAGTTATTCCTGGCTTCATTTCAGAGGTTTTTGAGTGTTGTTGGGTCATATTATGCCTCTATTTTTGGCCGGATTCATAGCCCCTTGTATGCTTAATATACTTGCTTTGTATTCCCTTATTTGGCCTAAAAATGCATCATGCATGTAGCCCACCATGCCCTCATGTTTTGGCCTAACTTTGTGAAGTTCTTAGCCATGTCTTACCATGCTTGAGGTCTGTTGGGTGCTGTTTTGACCATATTTGCCATGTTTAGTTTAGCCTCATTGCATTTGGGCTTGTGAGCCTTGAGGATATGAGTCTTGAACATGCTTGAGTTGGGTGGTTTCATTAATTTGGAACTATTTCCCATGCTATTTCAGTCCCTAATCCATGCTCGTATGCTTACATTCATCATCCCTTTCATGCCTCGAAAGTTGGTCTTTTATGCCTTGGAGTGAGCATTGTGCATGCCTAAGTGTTTAAGCCTTCGGGGCTGCCATATCAGAGGGATTTAGGACTTATTTCAGTGCATCCAAACTCTGTTTTTGGTCATATGGCTCATGCCATGTTTGCTTGAGGTAGTGGTAGTAGAACACCCCTTGGTTATGCTTTAATCTTGGGCCTATTGGTGTGTATGCTTACATGAGTATTTGTTCATCATTCTAGGCATCTTTTGTCACTGTTTTGGGGTGGGCTGAGGTTTGCCCCTTTGTATTGCATGATCATGTTGCATTGCTTTGAATTCATGTTTGCCTAGTAACATAATTACATGCTTGCATATTGTTAGCTAGTTGCGTTTCATGTCACATTTAACATTGCATCTTGTATGTTTAGTACATTGCATTATTCTTGTTGCATCTTTGAGCCAAATTTGTATACATGCATTGCATTGTTTGGTTTGGGGTGTCAAGCCAAACTTGAGGGTTGAGGGGTGTCCGTACTCAAAGTGACGAAACACATCTCAATCCTCGGTCGCCGATGCCTTTGATCCCAATATGATAAGGCGTTAGCTTTCATTTGATTGTTGCATGCATTTACATTGAATGGCAAACTTGGCCTCTTAGGCCATCATGCATAATTGATGGCCCGAAAGTCGAGGGCCATGCTCCCTTGAGTCCATTGCATGATAGGGAGTGTGGCCATGCTTACATTTGCTTGAAATTCCATGCCATACACTGCTAGTCCTCTGTTGCTGTCAAAACTGATTTCTGCAGGAAGTTCTGGTCGGCCGGCCATCTCAAGTGCCGACCGGCCATCAATTAATGGCCGATAGCTTTATCAAGGGCCGGTGGCCATTCCTCCCAGCCGGTGGTGCTCCACAGTGTGCATCGAATCTGTCCTGAGACTCGTGCAGTCTTCAAAGGAGCTAGGTAGTAAAAATAGAGGCAACAGTGCTATGGCAGCGAGTTTCCGGGCAAGACAGATCAAGCATGCATCATCCACGTATCCCGAGCCAGGGCTGCGGCCACCTTCCTTCTGCATTTATTTCGTTGATTAATTTAGGGTCTGTAATAATTAATTAGCTAGGATAGTTGATTTATTATTTGGCCTGTATATTCTTTCGGACCCTCCGAGCGAGGGCAATTGTGTAATAAGTATGGGTGAGTGTGTGCATGTCTTCCAATCCCACGTCTTTCTTCCCTTTTATTTACCTGCTTTTGATGGTTAGTATTAGGTCATGTTTAATTTAGTATACCTTATGCTATGCATGCGTGCATCCATTCATTTGTCTTACATGCACCGGGCTTGGCACATTATTCTAACTGCATTTGTATTTTAATTCCAAATTGAATATGTGTTAGTTGTAGCATTTCACACGTCATTGTAGATTAGCCGAGCCCATCTTAGTGGCATTTTGCATGCATTGCATTAGTCATCTTAACATGAACTAGGATCATGCATATGATTACTAACTGGTTTCTGTTTTGGCTTGGAGTACTAGGTAAGCTTTTTATGCTTTAGCATGCCGCATGCGTGTGAGTGTTGCCATAATAGCATGATTACCATGAGGCTAGCTGCTTATGTGATATAACTGCCTGAATGCCTGTGGGTAAAGGTTGGATTGTTTGAGTTGGAACAACTCATTGAAATCCGTGTTTTAGCCTACTCGCGAGTAGCAAATTTCAAACCATTTTCCAAACGAGCGGATGTGCAATGCTTTGTTCCAAATTAGGCGATCTAGTCTATACTTGTTTGCTGTGCGCATCACGTAGTGAATCTAGGCTAATAACCGGAATAAGAACACATAACGTATTGAAAATCGGATATCATGGTTAGTAGAGGCCGATCTTCGGATCGGGCGAGAGGGGGTGCTCATAGCTGACCTTCCCCAATCGTACCCAAGTTCCCGAGCCGAGGCAACTTTGGTGATGACGGACACGTGGCCTTAGGCAAACGAGTCAGGGTTTCCTAAATTCCCCCATTAAAAAATATTTAGGTGGCGATTCTGTATCTGGCAAAGCAGTCCATGTTTGGTACTTCTTTACAAAAATCTGTTTTCCAAAACGATTTGCCAGATTTGGACTCTTTGGTTCAGATTAAGAACTGTGACAATTTGAGTCCTAAACTGTAGCAAGCCCCAATGAACAAGACGGGATCTCCCCCGGGACGTTCGGGGACGTCTACAACGCTTGAGCGCCAACTCCTCCGCTCGAGCGGAGGGAGAAATTCTGAATCGTTACATTAGAGATGCTCTAAAGCTGCCATATTGAACCATTGGTAAACTACTTTTCACCCAAAGTTGCTATATTATAGCTTTGGCAGCTCTAATGACAAACCATTGGAGATGCTCTAATATGGCTAGCTAAAGTCAAGTTTTAATAATCAATAGTGTCATATTTTAGCAATGTTAATGGTTTAGAGTAACTCCAATGGCAGTTGCCATTATAACATTGCCAAAACTATAATTTGGCATGCTACAGTAGAAAAATGCCAAATTATAGAAATAATGCTCCAATGGTGACATGTCATTTTGGCACACCTTCAACCAACTTTCCCTATTTTTTTTTTCAAGTAGTGTTTTACATTCTAGATAAATAAATAAAAAATTAAAATTTAAAAAAAAATTATTGTAATTCACATCATTCCAGAACCCTTTTTTAATTTTCTAAACCATTGGATCAACATCAATAAGAGCATCCAATGGTTGAACTTTCTATATTCCACTCACACTGGTGGGATTTGGAGGTAGTGTTTAATGTGCTCAAATGCCAATTGACATCTCCTATCCCATATGTTTTCTTTCTTCAAAAGCTTGAACAATGGTTCACAAGTTGATGTTAGTTTTGCAACAAATCGACTTATGAATTGCACTTTGCCCAAAAAACTTCTCACCTCCTTTGCAGTCCTTGGTGGAATCATTTCTATGATAGCTTTGATTTTGGATGGGTCCACTTCTATTCCCATTTGTGTAATTAGAAATCCCAACATCTTTCCGGCCGTCACCCCGAAGGTGCATTTTTGTGGATTCAACCTTAGCCTGCATTCTCAAATCCTCTCAAAAAACTTTTCAAGTGTACTGTAATGGCCTTCCCTTTCTTTGAATTGGACGATCATATCGTCCACATATACCTCAACTTCTTTGTGGATCATGTTGTGCAACAATGTAGCTGCGGCTCTCTGGTAATTTGTCCTAGTATTCTTTAACCCAAAAGGCATTATTTTATAACAGTACGTCCACCACGGTGTGGTGAAAGCTATCTTTTCCCTGTCCTCAGGCGCCATCAGGTCTAATTGTACTCCGAAAATCCATCCATGAATGAGAAGAGTGTGTGTCCTGCTATGAAATCAACTCATTCATCAATGCGTGGTAGTGGAAAGTTATCCTTCGGACTAGCCTTATTGGAGTTCTGAAAGTCAATGCAAACTCTAATTCTACCATCTTTCTTGGGGACTGGAACTGTGTTTGCTAGCCATGTTGGGTGTTTTGACACTAATAAAAAAAACCCGCATTGATTTGCTTAGTGATTTCTTCTTTGATTTTAAATGCCCAATCGGAGCATACTCTACTCAATTTTTGATTTACGAGCTTAGCTTCAAGGTCTAAGGGGATTCTATGTTGCACAATCTCAGGATCGATTCTAAGCATGTCTTCATAGGACCACGCAAAAACATCTTTAAATTCTTTCAAACCAAGCGCTCGCATTCCTTTGAAGATAGCGTAAATCCAATTTGGACCATGCAAGGATTTTCCTCATTGCCTAGGTTTATTGACATAATCTCATCCATTACGGGTTTATTCTTCTTTTCTCTTCTTATTCAATTAAATCTTTTAAGTTTTGAGGAATTTTTCCTCAAAATCATTTTCTTTTTCAAATTCATTTTCAAAATTAGTGGGGATCCATGCAATTAACTATTGGCACCACAAAGTACTCAGGATCACAAGCTATTTCATTGATTGAAGAAGTACTTACATCGAACTCTAATTCAAAATAGAATACTTAGACTCAACTTCTACTCTCGGATTTATAAGTTCTATCGTCACTAGATTTAACAAACGACGAGTCAGAATCCGATAGGCCAGATCTAGACTCACTTAACTCATTACTACTAGACTCATTATCAGATGCATAGACAAGACATCTTTCCACAGTCCAGTTTTGAAATTGGCATTCCGTTGCATTTATTATTTTCTTGGTGATATCCTCTTCCAGTGCTCCTGTAATTGGTTTTTTGTGCTCCTCGGAGGAGTTTAGTCTCCTCGGATACGATAGTCTTACAGTTCAGACTCCCGTGGTTCTGAATTTGGTTTCACAAGTGCAATGTGAAATAGGTTCGAATTCGACAAATCTTAGAAAATCCATTAATCATTAGATGTGCCAAAATGGACTGTATTGCCAGATTTCAGAGTCGCCACCTAAATATTTTTGAAAAATTTAGGAAACTCATGACTCGTGCCAAAGGCCACTTGTCCGTCATAACCAAAGTTGTCTTAACTCGGGAACTTAGGTATGAGAGGGGAAGGTCATGAATTGAGCACCCCTCTCACCCAATCAAAGATCGGCATCTATTAATCATGATGTGATTTTTATGTACATTATATGCTCTTGTTCCGATTATTAATATACTAAACATTACTATGTGAAGCAAACAAGTATAAACTAAGTCACTTACTTTGAAATGCTTTGATTTCATGTTTGTTTGAAGAGCGTTTTAAATATGTACAACTCAATGGAAAAGTTAGCTTATATGTACAATAATTAAAATCATTCTAACTTAAGCGAAATAGCCTTTACCCACAGGCATTCAAACAGTTATTTCGAATAAGCATGTAGCCTCATGGTAGTATGCTTGATGTGGCAACACAAACACACAAGCAATATGCTAAATCAAGAATGCTCACCTAGTACTCAATCGAGGCAAGCCAAAGAAAAGAAAATAATTAGAAAAAATGTATGCTCCTAATATGCAAAGTGACTAATGTAACATATACAAAATGTAACTGTTAGGTTTGGCTTATTTTTCATGTCATATGGATCAACTCAAAGTATGAGGTAACGCACGTATTCAACTAAGTAGGAAAATAACAATGATATTAGAATGATGAACCAAACCCAAATGCATGCAAAAATGGATAAAACGCATGGTAATGATATGAAACAAAAATATGATACGGTAAGCATGTAAATAAAAAGGAGAAAGAAATGGGATTGGAAGACATACAAATATTACAAGTTTGCCCTCGCACAAGAGGGTCTAAATGAATGTCGTAATTAACTAATTATTACAACACAATTGAATGAATTAGCTAACTATTACAAATTCAAATGAAACCAAAGCAACTAATTAATTACAACATACAAATCTAAAAGCTACTAATCAATGGAATGTTAACAATGTAACTTAACATAATGAATGTGACGTGAAAAACAAACTCCAAACACTAACAATGAGAAGATTCATACTAAAAAACAATTAGGACATTATTCGAATCAATAATGTGAATTTTGGAATCTCAACTATATGATTCAACATAATCAATGTGATGTGAAAAACAGACTCCAAACATTCACAATGAGAAGGTTTATACTTCAAACGCAAATGTCAATAATGGAATCTTGACAGTTTGACTCAACATAATCAATGTAACATGAAAACAAACTCCAAACATTCACAATAAGAACATTCATACTTGAAATACGAATGTCAACAATGAAATCTCGACAATGTGACCATTCAATCAACATAATCAATATGACGTGAAAAACAGACTCCAAACACTAACAATAAGAAAATTCCTACTAAAAAATAATTAGGACATTATTTGAATTAAAAATGTGAATATTGGAATATCAACTATATGACTAAATATTTTCAACGTAAAATGAAAATTAGATTCCAAACATTCACAATGAGAAGATTTCTACTTCAAACATGAATGTCAAGAACAAAATCTTGATAATGTGACTCAACATAATCAATGTAATATAGATTTCTACTTCAATCATGAATGTCAAGAACAAAATCTTGATAATGTGACTCAACATAATCAATGTAACATGACAAACAAACTCCAAACATTCACAATGAGAAGATTCATACTTCAAACATGAATGTCAGCAATGCAATCTCGACAATATGACAATTCACTCAACATAATCAATGAAATATCAAAACAAATTCCAAACACGAACAATGGTGTTTTGAGTCTATTGAAATCTCAACAATATGGCTCAACATACCAATTATTTACAATATGAAGATTCATACTTGAAACACGGATGTTAACAATGGAATATTGATAATGTGACTTAATATAATCAATGTAACATGGAAAACAATTTCCAAACATTCACAATGAGAAAATTCATAATCGAAACACGAATGTCAACAATAGAATATCAACAATGTGACTTAACATAATCAATGTAATATGGAAAACATAATTCAAACATTCACAATGTGAAAATTAATACTTGAAACACGGATCAGAACATTCATAAAACCAGAAATTTGTAATTCATAAATTACAAACCTTAAATGTTGAGTTCCCAAACACTAAAGCTAAAACAATTGGAATGTAAATATTTGCCTTTACTTATACCAATGTGACATGAAAAACCATGAAGCAAAAATTTCTAATTTGTAAATTTCAAAGGCTAAATGTCGAATCAATAAACATTAAAGCTCAAACATTGAAATGTCAATATTCAAATTTACTGATTTTAATGAAAGAATATGAACTAGTGGATTTAATTTTAGAAAATAGTATGAAATTGAAGAAAACAATTTACTTTTGTTCACCATTGTAGATATTGATTGGAATGACGATCTTTGCTACCTGAATGGACAGTTCTTGGCGATCTCTGTTGCCAGAATGAACAATTCTTGGCGATTTTTGTTGCCAGAATGAACAGTACTTGCCGATTGTAGAGTTTTGATCAAAGAAGAAGGAATTCAATGTTAGGGTTTTGATTTTGGGGAAAATTGAAATGGTACGGTTTTGATTTTGGCGAAAAACAAAATTGTAGAGTTTTTGATTAGTGTTTCAAAGAAAAAAGGCACCTACGATATGAACATAAGGTCAATATTGTCTTTTCATCAAGGACAGGACTAAGTGGAATATTAGAATAAATTTTGGACTAATTGGAACATAAGCAATTAAAGTAGGATTTATGAAAAAAGTTTCCTAAAAAGTATGAATTTTTTGAATTTGTTTTATAAAAATTTACTAAATACAAAGAAAATACAACAATTCAAATTTTTTTTTTGTGCTTATTTAAATTATTTTTTTATTTTTTATAAATATTTTACTTTTTAAGTATATTTAAATTAAGTAAATTAAAAAAATTAATTAAAATATTGAAAAAAAACTTAACCAAAAATATATATATATATATTCAAAATTCAAAAACAAACCGAGTAAATGGCATTTGCACCTATGTTATGAGGGTCGAGGAATCTCACATTACTTTACCATCTTCTTTTTCTTTAAAAAAAAAATAAATAAATAAATAAAAAGATTGGAATCTCACTCTATATTTAACTTGTAGCATTTGTCTCTTCTCAATTTCAACTACTCCTGCCTATTGCTTCGCAAAACTGGAGAAGTTGTTTGATGGTTCTAGAGCATGCTCCTTGATATTTTAAAAAGCTTTATAATTGGTAGAGGGAATTAAACTCACTACTTTGTGTTTACAAATGAGACAACATAAAGAAAGAAAGAAAAAAATGATAATTAGTTAAGCGTAGGAACAAGTGGTCTGCTTTGGACACTCAACACCAAAGAATTGGAGCAATTACACAATAATGTACGTCTAAAAAAATAATTACAGATTAATTGTAATTTTATCAATATTAATAATTAAAATTATAAATTTTTTTAAAAAGACACTGAATTGTAATTTTTTCATAATTTTCTGCATTACTGTGCCTGTGATATAACATCCATCCTAGACAAGTTGACATGCATGAATCAAAAAAAAAATAAAGACAAGTGACATGCAATTTTACTTGCATTTAACTGTTTGATTTTTGGCTCGTTTTCATGTTCTTTATTTTTGGTATATCAGTGATGCTCGGTAGTCTGAGTTTTTAGTGGCCCAACTTTGCTCATCAAATGATATGGTTTGGTGGTGTCGCGGTGACGTGGAAATTTTTAGGATATAGGGCTGGTACGACAACTCCAAAATAATTTAAAAAGTCAAAAAATTATGTAAAAAATAAAAAAGTCATTACTATTTATAAATAAAAAATATTAAAAAAATATTTTATATATTGTTATAATACAAAAGTTTGATTAAGCTCTGTCAGTCGTACTTGTGAAGCAGGAAGGCATTATACACTTTTTGAACAAAAAAAAAAAATTACATATATAAAACTACAAAATTTGATGGTAATGTTGGGCACTTGGCGGCCCACTAAGGGTTTCGTTTTGATAATTCAAATCGTTCAATATGTAGAACTCGTTGAGTAATATATACTTGTAAAAAATCACGTTGATCGGATATCGTTAACTATATGATCAAATCAGTTTTGTATAAACAAAATGGATGGTGTGATAGTTAACTGTTGAAAAAAAACTAATCCGATCACATAGCTATCGATATTCGATCAACATGATATTTTACAGGCACATAATACTCGACAAGTTGTACATATTGAACGGTTCAGATTATTAAAATGGGACCCATGGTGGCCTCCACGGACCGACCATCATTGTCCACACACTTTGCCCCGAAGGAGGAAATTATTTTCTGTATAAGACATGCTGGGGCAGTCGTACAACCAATTAACTTTCTTCCACTGTACACTTTATTTATACAATTTTTTATTACATATTTTTTCGTAAAAAGACAAAAAGTTAATTGTAAAATTTTATTACATATTTTTTATTACATATTACACGCAATACTTTCTTTTCGATTTTACTCAAAGTTAATTGTAAAATTTTATGTGGGATACTTTTGTAATAATTTATTTAAGTTTTTATACTTAATTAAAAAATTATTATTTTCTTATTGTTGGTTATAGAAAAAAAATTAAAGTTGTAATCAATAAGTGCCTCTTCTGATTTAGTTTCTTAGCTCTGCTACTGGTGATGACTGTGGTTGTGGTAGTGAAATGATGATAGTGCTTATAGTAACAATGACAATAGTAATAAAGATGGTGGTTATGGGTCATTTTGCACACCAAAAATAAATCGTTATTAAGACATTAATTCAATAGAATAGTGATTTGATTTGGTTATCGATCCACATGGACTAAAATATTAAGTTATTTAAATATTAAAAAATCAATTCTTAATTAATTCGAATCAGATGAATATTTTGATTTTGATATAAAATTAACTAAAAAAAATTATTAAACAAAAAGAAAGATTGGGGTGGAATTCAAGTAAAAAATAGTTTAGAGTTTCGGATTCACCTTTAATCTCATAATAAGTAATTAATATATTGCATTCTAATAAATCAATGATTCAAATAATAGTGATATATCATGGTTACAAGTTCCGATATCATTGTCAAAATGATGAGTATTATTGAATCACATGCATGAATCATCTTTGTTCTGTACGAACTATCTACACTAAACTAGGGTTATAGAATGACTCGCTTCTCTTAAGCATGACTCGTCATACGGTTTGTCTATACAAACAAATAAAATTAACAATATATTTTCAATTATAGAAATTGAATACATTCATTAGAAGAAAACTTTACGTGAATAAATAACTTTTGAAAGTTATACAATGATTATCCAAACCAAATCAAAACTAAAATCACAATACATTAATATAAGTTATTTGATTAGAGTTTCATTTCAATCCCAAATAAGAAGATTAGCCCACTCATGGTTGAGGCGGAAAGCCTCTTCTTCTTGCCTCTCTCTACTTTTCTATAGAATCCTCAATAACCCTAATGATCAATAGGTTTTTATATCATCAAACAAATATAATTTTATTTAAATCTTCTCACAAATAATCGTCAAATTAATAATCTCATTCATCTTGCCTCTAAAAATAAATAGGCCCTTAATGATAAACAAGTAGTCTGGGGTTGGTTAATCAGTTCTTAATGGGTAATTACAAATACGCTCCTTGAGTTTTAATTAAAATATGAATTGTTTCTTGTGGTTTGAAAAATCATAAATATCCTTTTGTCAGAATTATTTATTTAACAGAATTAACGGAAGTTTTTTTTTTTTCTAATTGTTCTCCAATACAATTAACTGAAAAAATAAAATTTCTAATTGTTCTCCTATAAATTTTTGACATCATTAAAATTATTAACTGACTTGATAATTTAACAATAAAAAAGCTATTTGTTATTAAATTAAAAATTTCAAGGGATGAAATGTAATTTTTAAAATTATAAGAGTAAATCAAATTTTAAGCAAATTTCAAGAATATATTTATAATTCACCCGTTTTGGAAAAAAACTGTATTATAATGAAGATATTATATTGGGAATTTACGTTTAGGTCCTATTAAGTTGACTTATTATCTAATAGATCATGTGATAATTAATAATATTTTTTCATTATACACAATTAAAAAACGTTAATAATTGTTAATTTTCAGTAACAGTGTGAAAATTGTCACAAAAAAGTCACTAATTATAAGTTTTAGTAACAGTTTTAAAAAAAATCGTCACAAAAAAGTTACTAATTTTCAACTTTAAACGATAGTTTAAAAAATTTGTCACAAAAAAATGTCACTAATTATAAGTTTTTGCGATAATTTATAAAAACCGTAATAAAAAAATCACTAATTGATCATTTTTAGCGACATGTATAAAAAATCTTCACAAAAAATTATTTTGAGTAACGATTGTACTAAAATTTATTTTTAATAAAATTTGATGAGAATTAAATCTAATTATTAAAACTTTTTAATAATTTATCTTATTATTATATTTTGAAATTATGTATCCTCTTGTGAGGGTTGTTTGGGGCGTCCTAAATAAGTGTACTTTTTAACTTTTTAGACTAAAAAGTTGAGGAAAAAAATATGATTGTTTGGGTTAACTTTTTGACATTTTATGAAAAAATGTGTATTAAAAAATTATATAAATTAATGTGTAGGAGAAAATTTGTTTTTTGGGTTGTACGACTATCCTTCATCCACAGGTTGAATAGATGGTAAGAGGTAATTGTCTACTTTTTAGGCATTTCACTGGACGGTGCTTTTCGCTGGCGGGGGCCATCATGGGTCCCGTTTTGATAATCCAAACCGTTCAATGTGTAGTACTCGTCGAGTACTATATGGCTGTAAAAAATCACGTTGATCGGATATTGATAGCTATTTGATCAGATTTGTTTTTTTCAACCGTTAACTATAACACCATCTTTTTTTATATATATAACTGATTTGATCATATAGTTATCGATATCCGATCAAAGTAATTTTTTACAGATAAATAGTACTCGACGAGTTCTACACATTGAACGGTTCAGATTATCAAAACGCGACCCGTAATGGGCTCCCACGGGCCGAACATCAGTGTGTTAAAATTGCACCCCAACTGTGCAATTTTCCTTTTGAACCCGAGCACAGATCTGACTTATTGTGATTGATGAGCTGTATTTTTGTGTGTAAAATTAATTTTTTAATATTTTTTTTATAAATAATGATAATTTTTTAACTTTTTAAATAATTTTTTAATTTTTTATCTTTTTTAAGAGATGTCAAACTTGATCTTACTCTTCACATACATGTGGCAGGATAATCATACCTAAAAACGAGATTAATCTTGCACATCGTATAACTTCATTATAGATCGGTGATACACGTTATTGCTATCATTGTGGGTCTTTGGAAAGTGAGTTTTTATATAAGTTTTTTTTAGTTATATGATATCATTGTGGGTTTTTGGAAAGTGAGTTTTTATATAAGTTTTTTTAGTTATATGATATTATTAGATAAATTTTTTTTGATGTTTGAAAAGATATTTGAATTTTTTTGTGATTAAATGTGATGTTTGTGAGAAAAAAATAAAATGATTATAAAATTAAATGTGATATTTTGTTTGAATTTATTTTTTTAAATTTTACAAAATTTTGTTTTTTAATAAAAAAAATCAAAAAAAAAATCTGGGAACCAAGTTCCCAAATTAAACTCAGTTATTGGGTTAGGATTTTGCAATAAAAAAATAAAAAATACAACAACATTTAGAACTTAGCCAGTGGGCAGACTGGGGGGTTAGGGTATTAGGGTTTAGCTTTTTTAAATTTTATCAGAGTTGTGTGAGGACAAAAGGGTGGTATAGTACGCGAATCCGTCACAACAGCGTAAGAATAAAAACAGAGATAAAAAAAGTTGAGAGACGTCACTCAACTGCCATGAAGATAAATAAACAGATAGGCCACGTTTGTTTGGCTCTTTGGGAGGGGGGATTGGATTAGCAATCCGTGGGACCTACCAAACCCTTGTTTGTTTACAATACAATGTGATAGGATTAGCAGTGAAGGGGGCTTAGTAATCCCCCCCTGTAGGGGGATTAGCTTGGGTGAATTTTAGGTGGGATTAGGAAAATAGTGAGGGGATTGAGTCTATTTTATATAAAAAAAAATTGTTTTTTAATTTCATTTTTTTTTACCAAGTGCACTTATTTACTTTAATATTTGTTTTAATTTTTTTTAATATAGAAATAATTTATTTATTTATTTTATATAAAAATAATTTAACAATCCCATCACTAATTATCTCCCACACTATCATCAAAACAAACACACTTTTACTTAATCCTCTCACTAACAATCCACACATTAACAATCCCTTCACTAACAATCCCTTCACTAACAATCCCATCCAACCTAATCCGCCAAACAAACGTGGCCATAGATAGATAGAGGTGGAGATAAGACTTAGGTCTAGTAGGGGGTATATAATATGAGCAAGCTTTTTTGTTAGCTTTACGTCATGTCCATCACTAGTGGCTTTCATGATGCAATGGGAAGTTTTCAAAAACTATCAAATATGGTAATAAATACTTTTCACCCTTAAAATTTAACACAAATTTTACTTTACTTTTTATAATTTTAATTTGATTTTATATATGGTTTAATTTTTTATTATTTTTTATATGTATATTTTAAAAAATTGACAAATTTTTTGAAATCCTTAATTTTAACATTTAATTTCAATAAAGGACTAAACTAAAATCAAATTTAGAATATAGAGACAAAATTATTTAATTTGAAACAATTATAATCAAAATAAAACTTGAATTAAACTATTGGCGTTAAAAGTAAAATTAATCCTTAAAAAAAAAAGAAAAGGAAAGCTACAAATAGAGGGTTAAAAATTTTAGGATAACTTACATCATTGGTTCCTATAATTTAAGAAAATTTTCACTTTGGTCTTTGTATTTTTAATTTGAACAATTTGAATCTTATATTTTCAATTTTATTACAGTGTGTTCCTTCTGTCACTTAATGTTAATGTTTGGAATGAAAAAAAAAAGTGCAAAAGTAGAGAACCAAAGTGAAAAAATAATTACCAGTGGTTCTTGTAGTTTATTTTTCATTTTAATTCCTTTAGTTTTGCACATTATTTATTTATTTATTTATTTTTATTCCAAACTTTAACAGTAAGTGATAAAAGGAACACACTATAATGAAATTGAAAATATAAGATTCAAATTGTTCAAATTATTCAAATTAAAACTACAAAAATTAAAATAATACTTCATTTAAACTATAAGGACTAACCGTGTAATTTATCCAAAACTTTTAAAACAATGCAAGAATCCTTATAATGTATGTCACGATCTAAAC
Source organism: Camellia granthamiana (assembly GCA_036172215.1). Lineage (NCBI taxonomy): Eukaryota > Viridiplantae > Streptophyta > Magnoliopsida > Ericales > Theaceae > Camellia > Camellia granthamiana. Next base: position 35,908,668 of record CM069909.1, on the reverse strand, counting down.
CCGTCTCTACAGGTTTAACGTCATAGCCGATTAATAATCCGAGATTACCAAAAGCCTTCATGTACAAATCAAAATAATCGGGACTAACGGAAGTTTAATATAATCATATACATGTCCGGGTCGTTACAATTTGAAGTTTAATCTTTAGTTTAATTTATAACTTATCCTTTTATAAAGTTTTTTTTTTTCCTTATCAAAATTTTTTTACTGATGAGGAACAATGGGAAATAACAGCACAGTAATGTCAACAAAAAAAAAAAAAAAGGAAAATATTATTTCAGTTGATATTTTAAAAAATAATTAGAAATTAGTGAAAAATGTTATAAATATTAATATTTAAACTTTTTAATAAATTTATTTTTTTTCTGCCTCTCACTGGGTGTAATTCTCCCCTCCCCTCCAAAAAAAAAATTATAAATCAGTATTAAAATTTATAATTTAATAATTAAAATATTATATTTTTTCACTAATTTATATAAAAAAATTTCTCATTCCACTGACAAATAACTTCCCCAACAACAATAGTACAAAGTGCATGGTGAAAATACAATAAAAGTAGCAAAGGTGAAGAATCGCATCATTACTAGAAAGGTAATCTTAATTATGTTGGCACCCCAAAACTAGTTAATCATGTGCACACCATAGCCCAACCAAGATGAGACAAAAACAAAATTGGCTAAAAAAATGCAAAAGTTTATAAAAAGTAATTACTTTTGTTTTGTATGTATTTTCTATGTGGGTAGATGTATCGTTTTTTTTAAAGTCAAATGATAGTAATATCTTTTCATATTTGAAAAAAATACAATAAATTTATAATTGTAATTTAATTGTATTAGATTATCTTAAAATTTTAATATATATAACTCTTAACTTCTTTTTCATTAATAATTCATTAATTATATGAATGAAAAAAATTATTGTTATCTTTTTTACACTAAAATATATTTCTTTTATGCATCTTTGTGTCTTTATATTTTTTTCATTAGTTTCAATCAGTTCATGTATCTTTGTATCTTTATATTTCTTTTATGTACCTTTGTGTCTTTTATTTCCTTTCGATTGTAATATTGGTGGTGCATATTTATGAGCAACTTTCCAAAGTTTCCGGCCAAAAAAAATAGGGAAAATTATTTATAAGTTTTATTAGAGAGACTTATGCTACATATGCTTCTACTAAAAAATTTATGTTCTCATAAGTCCTGTGTGAAGTTTGTTGACACATTTACCCTCAATATTAGTTATTAATATCATAAATAATAGTAAAACCATATATAAGAAATTGAATGTTACCATAGATCATATCTATATGAATGTGAATTTGAATTTCAAAATACACATTTGCGAAACGTAACGTGACACGTACATAAACGTAACGTAACGTGACACCTACATAAACATAACGTAACGTGACACCTACATAAACGTAACGTAACGTAACGTGACGTGACACCTATATAAACGTAACGTGACACCTACACAAATGTAACGTAACGTGTCACGTTACGTTTCGTAAACTTATTAGGTTTTTGATTTTTTAAATTGTGATCTATACTAACATTCAATTTCCTATATATGGTTTTGTCATTATAATGTATAATAGTATATTAATACTATTTATTTATAACTCATAGGATCTTGTGGAATACATTCCTATGTAAATAGGACTTGAAGTTCTATAAGAAATTACACAGAACTTAACATAGCATAAGTGTCCGAAATAGGACTTATAAATAAGTCTCCTATTTTAAAACTCTTTATATTTATCTTTTTAAATTTCAATGAGATTAGTGTAATTGATTTTTTTAATAAGTGAAAACTTGAACCGACCTTTCTGTTTTACAATTTTACAATGAGAGATTATTTGGTGGCATTAGCTTCATCTAGTGACGCGTGTGTCATTGTTTCTCAAAATACAACATAAAAGAGGGTTTCTTCTATCATCTAAACCAATAATAGTTAAATAATTAAGGATGCTACTTGTCCATATTGTATCTTTAAATCACTTAAGTTTGGTTAATATACTTGAGAGTCTGTTTCACTCATTATCAATTAATCTTGAATTGGATGATGTAACATGATATCAAAATTGGGTCTTCAGTTGTCTCTGTTGGGTCAAGTCTCTGCCAGATGTCAAATCTCTCGTATTTCATCTCTCTGTCACCTTCACATGCTATCTAAGTTACGTAGACTTGTATATATCACCTCTATAAGCCATCTAAACTTGATTAATATAATTGAGAGACCTCTATTAGTTTTGAGTTTGATATTTTAACCAGGGATATTAGATATCCTTTTTTCAAGAGCACTATATAAATTTTCCAATCACATTGATACAATATTTTTTTGATAATATTAAACAATTTTTCAATATAGGGTGTGATTGTCATATCATACGCATATCTTATTTATTGGCTTATTAAAACTACCCATTTAGTCATTTTAATCCTACTAAACTTACAAACCTAAACGTTATATTTTTAACTTTCTTGTAATCTACAAAATAAAGTAAAATAATACCCAGTGATAAGATTGTTTTTAGAATGATATAATAAATGGGTCACTGAACTTGAATTTATTTAAATTGGAACAGAAAAATATGCTACCGTAGCAGAGTATTTAAGGTCATGTTCAATTCAAATATAATTTCATATGTAAAGGATCCTATGATACAAATGTGAAAATTAGGAATTGTTTTCTCATTCGATTATCCACCCCATCAGCAGAGTATCATATTTTCTCATTTTATCAAATTCCAACAATTTATGTTCAGAAGAATTTGTAATACCTATGTAAAATGAAAGTATGCGTGTGAGTGATTTTCCGATCACACTGCCCTCCTTAGTAATTCAGCTGTAGAACACAGGCAGAATAGATGGCATCCTGCTGTCCTGCACAGAAAGAGAAGGCTCCGGCAGTGGTTCTTCCACCCGGGGGCACTCCGACGATTAAGTCAGTATATCTCTCAAAGATAATCAATAGCTAAACTCATAAGCTTGAGCATAAAAGCATACCTTAGACCCATGGGATGCCTCTCTTTTATAGCCAATACAATCCTAGTCCCAATAGGAGCCTAGCCCTAATGGACTTAGGATTACTGCTAATCTGGGACTCTCAGTGGGATTAGGATAAACTCTCTAAAAGTCTTATCTTTACCCAAACTGAAATCTTCTCCCAATCTAGGACTCTTGTCCCATATCCGCTTATCTCGGATTCCGGTATCCTCGCAGATAACCTCGGCCTAGCCGAGATAACCTCGGCATCATGACCAGGACACGTGGCACCTCGGCTGACACGTCGGCGTCACCTTGCCACGTGTTGGTACTCAGAAAATATATCCCCACAGTATGGTACCTATTAGATTTGAGATTGGGCAATTAAAAATAAATGATGGATACCTCAACGCATTCATTATTTGATAATTATATAAGACAAAAATATTGAGATCCTTTGTCGGTGTGATTGGATTAAGAATTGGTGTAGACCATATACTACGAAGTATGAGTAAGGGGATTCTTCTTCATTTTATAGGTGGCCACTAAATTAGCAGAACTTGAATATAAATTAGCTCATTATGAAAGGCTTACTTTTGCGGTAACACCTTAGTAGGCAAGAAAGATAATTGTTTCAAGGTTACCCTATCAAACAGTATAAGATGGCAAATTTATCAAAAAGAGGATGTTACTCGTAGAAAATTATGTGATTGAGCAAGATTTAGATGAAGTAGACACAATGCTGGAAAAAAACGATGGTAACTATAATTTTATTGATGTCATGAGTGACAAAGTGATATAGAATCTAGACAATATCATGGATTGACAAAATTATGGGTTGATTCTCTAGATTGGTAAAACCATGAGTTGAAGCGACTACTTCACCATCACTTCTACTTTCATATTAAAATATAGTTCAAGTCCACATTTTAAATTCGGATCCACTATGTAAATTACTGTATTATTATAAACGAAGTTGAAGATTGCAATTGAAGTCCAAACACTACAAGAAATCGCACTTTTGCCAACTAAAAATTTAGTCGGCAAAAGTTATCCGCGATTGGTCGCCATTTTCGTCGCTAATTAAGGGTCGGGAAAAGTAATTAGCAGCTAAATTTTTTTTTAGTCGAGAAAAAGTCCTAATTTGGCGACGATCTTCTCGGATCTGGTAAAGGCACTAGCGGAGGAGAACGAGGAGGATCATCGATGGCGGTGGGTCTTTAGGGGGGAAAGGGAGAGAGAGAGAGAGAGAGAGAGAGAGAGAGAGAGAGAGAGAGAGGCACCAGCGGAGGATAGAGAAGGATCATCGACGGCAGTGGCAATCTGCGGCCATGGCTGTGGCCATGGCGATCTGCATCTGTGGCGATGGTCTACAATGAGGTGAGGTTTGGTAGTGAAGGAGAATTTGTGTGAGAGATTTGAACAAATTGTCATGTGTAATAGAGAACAAGGGCAGACGCTAATATTAAGTGATTTCCCTCTTAAAAAATTTCACCTTTAGCAACAAAGTTTGTTTTTTGTCACAAAATCTTAATATATAATGACTAGTTTTTTTGGTAGTCAAATCTCAATCAACGGCGAGTAAAATATGAATCGCTAAAAGTACTAATTTGGCGACAAATTTGTTTTGGTTGGAAAAAATGAATATAGGATGACTAATATATTTTTTGGTCGCTAAAACTTAACATCTTCTGACAAAATTGTTTGGTCGCCAATGAGTAATCATAAAAATATCACCATTATTTGGCGACTAAATTTGGTCGGCCGTTGTCTATGAGTATTTTGATATCTACAACAAAATTATATTAGTCGCTAAAAGATTATACTCTCCCACCTAGTTTTTCACCCTTCCACCTATATTTTTGGCGACTAATATTTCAAATTGGTCACAAAAATCACTTTTATGCAACAAAATTACTTTAGTCGGTAATAATATAAACTTTTAGCTACGATTTTTTTTTTTAGTCAACATATAGAAGCAATGTTTTGAAAATCGAATCAGACTGACCGGTTGACCTATCGACCAATTTAGGTTCCAATTTGGAGACCCTCAAACCCGAACTAGCTTGAAAACTAATCTTTTTTATTAAATCGGTCAAATCCACAATTAAATCAGGATAGTCGAACAATCTAGTGTGGGTTGAAGAAACCCGGTGGCCTGTCGATTCGGCTGAAGTGCTCTTTAATAAAAAAAAAAAAAAAAAAAAAGTATGAAATCTATAATGCCTATCCCTTTTCTGATTTATTTATCGACCTATGTTTCAAAAGTTTCGTTTGAGAAATGAGTGATTTTTTGACTATTTTAATATGAGGATAAAAAAGTTTACGTGAGTTGAACTTTTTGATTTTTTTTAATTATTATAAAAAATAAAATAATTATAATTTAAATATAATATTTTATTTTACTAATTTTTTAAACTTATTGTATTTTTTGCCCATAAATTAAAAAAAAGAAAAAAAAATCTCATACCAATCGGGGACAAAATATTGTGTAGAAGGCAAAAAGTAATTTATCCATGGATGTATCATGTATTAATTTAATGGGTTCTGTTATGGTGTGCAATTTACGCCTTACACTTACGCTTTTTCTGTTTGCAGTCTTGCTTTTATTTTCACCCTCCACTTACACTTTTTATGTAAGTGACACATGGCGTGCAACCTTAAGGATTGCACACCTAAGAAAAGTCCTAATCATTAAATGCATTACAATATATTTTCTATCTGCACGCGTGCCTGGACCCACTGGCAGTGACAATCTCATCAAACTCCAGTCGCCTGATTGAGGCCTCATTTATTAATTATATATTTTAATTAAAAAAATTAAAAAATTATTATAAATTATTATATTATTTTAAAAAAAAATTTTATATATATATTTTTTATAAAAATTAAAAAGTTATTAAAACAGTTTATCCTCAAACGAGACTAAGACTATAAAAAAGCATGAAATCAACGATTGTTTGAAAAAAATTAAATTAATTAAATTGAACCAAACTAATTATATTTGTTTTTGTTTTTATTTTGTTTTGTTTTTTTTTTATTATTTTAAATAAGAATCGATTTGTGATATTTTTAAATTTGATTTTTTTTTTTTTTTGGTGTGCTTTCAATTCAATATCAGTTTATGTATCTTGTGCACCAAATTAAATCAAAATCGACCGCTTTAACATATAAAATTATATTAATAAGTATAATAAATTATTAATATTAATTAATCAATCAATTTTATCATCTCTATAACCTAAGTATGTAAACTCTTATTATATATAATTTTAACTCTAATTTTTTTGTTCGTATTTTTGTTAATTTATGAATTGAAAAGTATTTATCAAATGGATGAATTGGATATGTTGAAGTGATGAACAAACAACTAATTTAATATTTTTATATAAATTAGTAATTATACTAAAAATCAGTTCAAGTTTAAAATGTTTTAAATCGATTAAATCGCACTAAATTAGACTGTTTCAATTGATTCGTTCGGTACGATTTGATGAGAGAAGCGATCTGCATCGGTATTCAAAATAATAAAATTGACATTATCGATTCAGTGAAAATTTTTATCTAAATACCGACTCTACCAAACCGATTACATCGAAGCAATTAAAAGTTGGGGAATAACTCATCAATGGAGATTTTTTTTTTTTACAAAAAAAAAAAGATATTTGTGATTTTAATTATTAATATTTATAATATTTTCTATTTATTTGTAAATATTTTCTACCGACACAATGTCAATATAATTTTCCCTTAAAAGTTTGGGTAAAAATATCCTTTATCCCCTCCAATTGTTATTATCTTTATTACTTGACTCCCATCAAATACAAATTATAATAATTAATCTTCCTCATTTATTATTATTATTATTATTATTTAATTTAAACCTTTAAGACTAAAATACCTTTTATAAATTATGCTTTACCCCTTGAACAATCAATCAATATTATTTTACCGCCTTGAACTATCACCTATTATCATTTTTAATTTGAACCTTTTTATTTTTCATTGGATCACTAAATTATTTTTTAATTTGTTAAAAAAATTTAAAAAATTGAAAACCAAAACAGAGCGAAAATATTTATGAAAAAATCTAAAAAAAAGTTTGTGTTTAGTGTTTTTTTCAAAAAATTATTCACAAATATTTAACTTTTAAGTGTGTTTACAAATTCAAAATTTTTGACTAAAATATGAAAAAATTTACTAATAACAAATAAAAATTTAAAATAAAATAAACTTGCAAATTTTATTTTAAATTAAAAATGAAATATATTTTTGTTTTTAGTTGAGGGGGTAGAGTCTATTGATGAGTGATAGTTTAAGAAGGTAAAGTGTAATTTACACCTATAATAGGGTATTTTCGTAATTAAGTCTGAATTTTTAAAAAATTAATAGATGAAAGAGATTGTTATAATTGTTTAATTTAAGGATGTAAAGTGATATTAGAAAATAATTTAGGGGGATAAATTGTAATTTTCTCTTAAAAGTTAAATCCATGTCTGCACCAAATTCATAGAATAAAGGCTCGTTTGTTTTTGGTTGTAACGGATGGAATGGATTAGGATGGATGTGGGACTATTTAGTGTTGTGTTTGTTTTTAGAGTTGAGAAAGAGATTAAGATGGAAGAGGGGATTAAGATGGAAGTTAGAAGGGGGATTAGGATAGAAGAGGTGGATGTGGTATTAGAAAAACAGTGAGGAGATTATAAATTTTTTTATTTTTTATATATTGAATTTTTTTTTTTGAACATTAATGTTTAATTTTTTGTATTTTTTTATATAAAAATAATTTAATAATTTCTACACTAACAACTATCATCAAAATAAATACAATTTTATCTAATTCTCACATTAACAATTCTCACACTATTAATTTTCTTTATTATAAATTCCCACCATTCTATTTCTAAAAACAAACGGGCCAAAGTGTACTAGGCAACAACAACTACTTAATTCTCTCGAGTAATAAATTGTTTTGAGAACTTGTCGAAAGCATATATCCTCTCGCCTCTTTTCTTCATTCATCATGCACTGCCCACCACAGATTCTGGGCCCAGATAACAATATGATTTTGGTTGAAAACACAAACGCTCCGCTTGGCAGGGAGGTTTGAGATTATTTTAGTCATAAAAGACAAAATAAATTATTTTAATCACAATAAATAAAATATCATATCTAATTCATAATTATTATACTCTTCTCTTACAAAAAAAATTAAAAAGGCACAAAGTCCTTTCCAAACCAAGCTTTTTAGTCCAAGCCAAAATAGTAAAAAAAAACCAAAAAAGCCAACCTACTTCTTAAACGGAGGCAAATATACTTACTTTCCAGAAGAAGGAAAAAAAGCATATAATGGTCCTGTTTGGTAGAACTGTGGGAAAGTGCTTATAGCTTATGCCTAAACAGCTTATAGCTTATAACTATGAATATAAGCTAATTTCTGACTTATAAATTAAGCATCTCCTGCCCCACTCAAATAATAAGGTTATTTCTGACTTCCAAAAAGCTATAAGATATAAGCTATAAGCTAAACCAAACACATCAAAATAGCTTAAATTAAGTTAAAAGTTGAAATAAGCAGTTTTTAAGCTGCACCAAACAGGCACAATCATAGAAAAAGTTATTGATAAATCTAAGTTGAGGGGTGTATTAGGCATTAGCGGAAGAATTAGGGGTTGTTTAGGGTGTCCTAAATAAGTGTACTTTTTGTCTTTTTGAACTAAAAAATTGAGGAAAAAAATATGGATGTTTGGGTTAATTTTTTGACTTTTTATGGAAAATGTGTATTAAAAAATTGTATAAATTAGTGTGTAGGGGAAAATTAGGATTGAAAGCTGTGCAGCCGTAATTTTTGACTTTTGGTGAATAGTGATAACTTTTTAACTTTTTGAGTAACTTTTTGACTTTTTAATTTTTTTTTTAACTTGCCAAACTTGACCTTAATCTTTTTTCTTTTTTTTTTTTATGAGAAACACAGCGTTGAATACTCATCTGAATTGTCACCGGAAAATTGGCTGAAAAAAGTAGCTGGAAATTTGTCAACGGCCTGCGGCTTGTTGCAGTAGCCGGTGATAATGAATTAAATAAATAGGTGAATAGATATGTGATATGTGTATAAATAATTAAATATTTATAAATAGGTGACGCATATATAAATAATGAAATATTTGAACAAATAGACATATAAATAAGAACAAATAAGTATTGTTTTGAACAAATAATATCATTTTAATCCAAGAAGTTTTAAATTTGGACCTCTTGACTCAAAAGTTTCAAAAATAAATTTATGGCCTAAATGCTTGTTTGTGTTAATTTCCGACCACACTGCCCTCCTTAGTAATTCAGCTGTAGAACACAGGCAGAATAGATGGCACTTGGTTGTCCTGCACAGAAAGAAAAGGCTCCGGCGGTGGTTCTTCCACCCGGGGGCACTCCGACGATCAAGTCAATATATCTCTCAAAGATAATCAATGGTGCTAATCTCAATGCTCAAAGTATAAATTGCGTACCTTAGACCCACGGTGGTGCCTCTCTTTTATAGTTTTCTCAATCCTAGTCCCACTAGAAGCCTGACTTCTATGGACTCCAATTCTGTGCTTACTTTAGATTCCTCAAGAGATAAAGCTAAACCTCCTAAGAGTGTTATCTTTATCCATCCTGAAGTCTTTCTTCATCCTTGGACTCTTGTCCCCTATCCGCTTATCTCGGACTCCGATATCTTCGGAGATAACCTCGGCAACTCCAAGATCACCTCGGCATAACTACCACGACACGTGGCACCTCGGCTGACACGTCGGCGTCACCATGCCACGTGTTGGTACTCATAAAATATATCCCCACAATTGCCCCTAGGTTCTATTACCTCGGCATCCTGAGGTGATGGAACCTACATCGATACTTCTTTCCAGTGCGTCGGCCAAAACATCTTCCGCCGAGATCATTTAATTCAGGCCGCCATGTCTTCATGTGAACAAGATTTCCCCATGGACTTCTTCATGCGTGTGAGCTGTCAAGCATCACTTTTCAACTGTTTCATTTACGCGTTTGATCCTCATTGGATCGTGTTTCTGACGCGCCTGTGAACCATGTCTTTTCCTGCGCGCGCCGTCTGACGTCTGCGTTACTTTAGGCGCATTAAATGCTTCTGTTTTGCCGCCGTTTCAAGTTTTTGACAAAACTTGTTTTCCCTCTTTTCCGTTCTTTCACTTTTGCATTCGTTTCTACTCACTTTTTTTCTCTCCAAAACTCTTCTTCTCGAATCCATCATTTGTTCAAGCTCCAGGCTCTGCAACTGATCTCTTTCTTCCATTCCAGCGAAGCTTTCGACATTCCATCTTGTCGGCGACCCTCATTCCGGCTTCAATCTCACTGGTAAGCCACTATTCTTTTTGTTTTCAGTTCATTGATGTTCTTCCATTTGCTTGCTGTTACTGTCTTTTTCAAACATCTATCTGGCAAACCATATATCTGAATGCTTTGGTTCTACTTTTGCCCATGTTTTGAACACTTGCACTGTTTCACCAATTTTCTGCCACTGTTCTTGTATTCTTTATGCTTCTGAGAACCCTACCTCTGTTCTTGATTCTGAAACTTCGTTCTTTGTTTTTTTTTTTGTTTTTTGTTTTTTTTTGTCTGTGTTTCCTTCCAGATTTGTGCCCCCAATATGCTCTTTTGTAGATTTTAGGTTTGGGATTTGTCTATAGAACCAACCAATTCTTAGGAAAAAACTGACACAATCCTTCCCAGGATTCACCTAGGTTAGAGCCGAGGTCCCAAAAACCCTTTAAGAATATCCTCTTTCTGAAGTCAAATACCTTTACGCCGATATCATGGGCATGTGGAAACATAGGGTAGATACCCCTACCAAGCTTCAGTACTTTAGGGAAGAATTCTCCATTCCTGCCGATGTCCATCTGAGACTGGCTGGGGATGACGACTCTATCATGCCCACAGACAATACGATGCCCTTTCCCATTGTCGCCTTTACTGAATGTGGACTTCGGCTTCCACTCAATCCCCTTTTTCGTGAAGTTCTTCATTACTATAAGTTGAACCCCATGCAATTTACCATTAACTCTTATCGAGTGATTAATGGTATTATAGCCTTAGCTAGGCAGGAGAATGTTAGGATTACCCTTGCCGATATTCAATACTGTTATACTATGTGTGCACTTAACTTGAAAGAAAAAGGTTTCGTCTATTACCTCAAGCCGAGATCCACCGAATTCAAAATTGTAGCCGACCTCCCAGACTCCAACAAGGGGGCTGGAGATGACTACTTCATTACCTCTGGAAGTTGGGAGTTTGCCCCAAACGAGGATGTTCATCTTTACCCTCTTCCTCGAACAGTTAAAGAGGGCAAGGGTAAAAACCCAGTATCAATACTTAGTTGTTTCTTTTCAAATCTTCAATATTTTATCTGTTTCTAATGTCTTTTTTCTTCTTGCAGATGTTCGCAAGCCACCGAAAGACTTTCGCCAATCTTATGTTCCCAATAAGGGCCTGAAAAAACTCCTGGACTTGCCAGTTGATAAAAGAAAAGCGCCTCTTCTTCTCAACTTCATTCCAACATACAAATCGATTCTGCCCGATGTCCCCAAAAGAGTGAAGAAAAGCCTCTCTCCACCCTCTGCCACAACCCAGACTGCATCCACATCACGAACAGACCAAGGATCAACGTCTGACCCAGCGGATTTGCCATCAACCTCGGCGCCATACTTGATCCCCATACCTGAATGAAAACGTCGACGAAGACTTGTCAAAACTGCCGAGATGGGTCGTCCAAAGCCTGTTGCTGAAGATCTCCTGGTTGACCTCCCTACTGACGTCGATGCTCAGCCGATGCAAGCCATGCCTCCACCAAAGCCGAAGAGAACCAAGAAAGCTCAGCCAAAGGCTAAAGTAACTCAGGTTGAATCTGAGGATACTGTGCCTATTTCTAAGCTGGTTGAGGGCAACAAATCTCAACCTTCCGCTGGGAAGAGGCGCTCTGAGTCTGAGCCATCAGAATCCCAAAAAACAAAAAAGCCGAGGTCATCATCCGCAACAACCTCGGGGTCAAAAAAACCCGATGTCCCCTGGGCCCCTGAAATAACTTTGGAGGATAAGCCTGTAATGGCTAGTGACAGCGCTGACGATATAAATGTCGGCGTTGCACTTAGTACTGCACTGCTTCTCCCAGGCGACTTGGAACGAAACGCTGGGTTCAGCGAATATGAAAACTACGCTTTGATGCTGCAACACTCTGTTTAAGTAAGTGTTTTTGTCTCGTACTTCTTTCTTTCTCTTTATTTTACACTTAGAATATTTTTCTAATACTTCTGTCTCCTTCCAGGCCATCCAGCATGCCCACTTTTTCTCCATGCAATCTTTTCAAAACCGTGAAAAGTTAGCCGAGAAGAAGAAGGAAGTTACCACGCTTCAGAAAACAAATAAGAGCCTGCAGTCAAAGATGAAAGTGCTGGAGGACCAGGCCGAGGTCGCCATTAAGGAAAGAGATGATGCCGAAGAAAAAGCTGGTGCTGCCGAGGCAGTAAATAAAGTTCTTCAAGCCCAGCTAAAAGAGGCTGAAGATAAGGTGGCCCAGGCTCAGAAGGAGCTTGAAGATGCCTTGGCCACTAAAAGCGCTGAAATCAAGGAGGCCAACGAGAAGGCTTACGCTCAGGGTATGGCCGACTTTACTGAGGAGTATAAACTACAAGTTAGGCAGGCATGCAACAGGGGCTTCTCCCTTGGTTGGATGTCCCTGATAAAGAAGCTTGACCTCCCCGCCGATTCACCTTTCCGCAATGCCGATGCTATCCCTCTTCCATTCCCCCCACCTCCTCCTCCAAGTCAACCAGAGGGAGATTCTGAATCTGAATCTGAAGCTGAAGCTGAGGAGGAAGGTGAGGAAGAAGCTTTGTTACGAAAACCCAAGGAGGCTGTTGGGACTAAATCTCCTTCTCTGAATGAGTAGGTGTTAGACCTGACTCAAGATGATGATGGTGATGAAGTTACCAAGGAGACTACTCCTCAGCAGACTTTGTCCGATGTTCCTCAAGCCGACAAGAGTGTTGATGAGACCCTGGCCGAGATTGATGCAGAAATAGCAACGGAGAAAGCAGCTGAAGTAACTTTTCAAAAGTCTGCCGATGTCCAAACCGAAGTTGCTCCTGAGGTTGAAGAACCATAACTTTGACGTCTTTTCTTTTCTGTACTTTTTTGTCTCTTCTGTACTTCTCGTTTTAAAACAATGCAAGCTCTTTGTATGGCCAACGTGCCTTTGTTTCCTGTTGAATCCTCAACACAACTTTGTTTTAAATGCTTGTACCTTTGTCTTCTCTTGACTGCTTCCGTATGATTCTATACTTAGAATATTTTGCATGTTTTACATACTCATCCTTCTTTGTATAATCTTCTCGGGGTTACATACCTCGGGTATAATAACTGCAAGCTTTACTTCGGCAAGATACTGACCTGCAAACTTTTCATAAATCCCAACAAGTATAAAACACATACTGTTTTAATTTCAACCTATAAACTTTTCTCAAGGTATAACAAGTGCTAAACAATGATCTATTTGTAAATTGCTATAAATTTCAACAAATGTTTAAACAATATACTTAGCTTTTACTTTAACCTGTAAATTGCTGCAAATTTCAACAGATGATCATATGTCGGCTTAACGCTATTTTGTAAATTGCTACAAATTTCAACAAGTGTAGAGAAACAGTAATATCGGCTTAACTTCAACTTGTAAATTACTACAAATTTCAACAAGTGAAGATAAGGAATTAGCTTAACTTCAACTTGTAAATTGCTACAAATTTCAACAAGTGAAGATAAGGAATAATCTCGGCTTAACTTCAGCTTGTAAATTGCTACAAATTCAACAAGTGAAGATAAGGAATTAGCTTAACTTCAGCTTGTAAATTGCTACAAATTTCAACAAGTGAAGATAAGGAATAATCTTGGCTTAACTTCAGCTTGTAAATTACTACAAATTTCAACAAGTGAAGATAAGGAATCAGCTTAACTTCAACTTGTAAATTGCTACAAATTTCAGCAAGTGAAGATAAGGAATAATCTCAGCTTAACTTCAGCTTGTAAATTGCTACAAATTTTAACAAGTGAAGATAAGGAATCAGCTTAACTTCAACTTGTAAATTGCTACAAATTTCAACAAGTGAAGATAAGGAATAATCTCGGCTTAACTTCAGTTTGTAAATTGCTACAAATTTCAATAAGTGAAGATAAGGAATCAGTTTAACTTCAACTTATAAATTGCTACAAATTTCAACAAATGTTAAGCATATTCTTCTTCTCTTTGTCCCCAATGTGAACCTGAGTTCCACTTGGGTTCTCATTATTCAAAAATAATATTGCGCATCTTTTATCAGTGTAGAGGAATTCTGCTATAATTTTATTGATGACGTTGAAAAAATAACAAGGAACATCTAATGATAGAAAAATTTCAGATTACAAGTATTCCATGGTCTAGGCAATGCTTTGCCCTCATTATCTTCAAGTCGATAGGCTCCACTGCCTAATTCCGAAGTGATTCTGTAGGATCCCTCCCAGTTTGGGCCAAGCTTGCCCTTTCTGGGATCCTTCTTGTTGCCAATGACTTTTCTCAGGACTAAGTCGCCGATATGAAAATCCCTCGGATTAACCTTCTTGTTGTAAGCTCTGGCAAGCTGCTGCTGGTATGCTGCAAGCTGTATTGCAGCCTTCTCTCTTCTTTCTTCTAACAGATCAAGATCTCGGGCTAACAGTATGTCATTAGTTCCATTCTCAACTTCCTGGGTTCGGATCCCTGGGATGCCGACTTTCAGTGGGATGACTGCTTCTGTACCATAAGCCATGGCAAAGGGGGATTCTCTTGTTGATCTTCTCGGCGTAGTCCGATATGCCCAAAGTACGTTGGGCAATTCGTCTACCCACTTTCCTTTTGCTGCCAGCAGCCTCTTTTTTATTCCATCCAAAATTACTTTGTTGGATGCTTCAGCTTGTCCATTACTTTGGGGAAAACTTGGTGTTGAGAAGTAATTTTTGATCTTGAATTTCGCATAAAAGTTCTTGATAAGTTTGCTGTCAAACTGTGTTCCGTTGTCGGCAACTATTGCTCTTGGAATCCCAAATCTGGTGATGATGTTTCTCCATATAAAGTTCTTGACATCCACATCTCGGATTTTGGCAAGAGGTTCTGCCTCTATCCACTTTGTGAAGTAATCTGTTGCTACCAGCAAGTATTTTCTCTGCCCAGTTGCCTAGGGAAGTTGGCCAACAAGATCCATGCCCCACTGGGCAAACGGCCAAGGGCTGGACACTGGATTTAGGTCAGCAGCTGGCTGGTGTATCAAAGGTGCAAACCTTTGGCATTATTCGTACTTCTTTACGTATGCCTCTGCATCTTTTTACATGTAGGGCCACCAATACCCCTAGGTAATGACCCTATGAGTTAATGATCTGCCCCCAGTGTGGCTTCCGCAAATTCCTTCATGAATTTCATATAAGAAATCCTCAACCTGCAAAGGGTGTACGCACCTTAAGAGGGGTCCAGTGAAGGACCTTCTGTAGAGATGTCCGTCCGCTGTCAGACTGAATCTTGCCGATTTCAATCTGACCTTATGTGCTTCCTTGCGGTCTTCTGGTAGCTTTCCTTCTTTCAGGAATGCAACAATTACATCCATCCAGCTTGGTCCCATGTCTACACACATTGCTTCCCGCTCTGTGTTCCGTGGTTCTATGCTCGGGCCCGACATATAGTCAATCATTATTGTCCTTGTTTTTCCAGTCTGCATTGAACTTGCCAGGTTGGCCAACGCGTCGGCGTGGCTGTTATCATCTCGGCTTACTTGGAGAAGTCGGCAATTCTGAAATAAGGCTGCCAATTTGATGACCTCTTTGCATATGTCGACATCCTCTCGTCTCTGGCTGCAAATTCTCCTGTTGACTGATTAACAATTAATTGTGAGTCACAAAAAACTATTACCTTATCTGCTTCTGCTGCTGCTGCCAGCTTTAGCCCTGCAATTAATGCTTTGTATTCTGCTTCATTGTTTGAGGCTTTGAACCCCAAACGGATGAACTGTTCTATTATTTCTCCATCTGGAGATATCAGCAGTACTCCTATCCCCGCCCCTTGCCGGTTTGAACTTCCATCGACAAACAGTCTGAAGGAGTCTCTGATGTAAATGCTGCAGGGTCTGAGCTTTTCCTCCCTTTGTTCTTTTGTCTTTGGATGGGTTTTTCCTTTCTTGCTTGGACATCGTTCATCATGGCTCAACGGATCCCGATGTTTGATTGATTCTGGCGTGAACTCGGCCACGAAGTCGGCCAAAACTTGGCCCTTAATTGCTGTTCTCGGCCTGAACTCCAGGTCATACTGGCTAGGGCTACTGCCCATCTTGCTATCCTTCCTGTTAAGTCTCCTTGTTGCAACAAGGACTTTAGTGGGTGCTCTGTTAGGACCACAATCTTGTGCGCCTGGAAGTAATGGTTTAACTTCTTTGAAGCCATTACTAAGGCTAGCATTAATTTCTCCAGTGATAGATACCTTATTTCTGCGTCGGCCAAGGTTTTGCTTACATAGTAAACAGCCTTTTGCTCCCCTTTTTCTTCTCGGATTAACACCGCACTTACTGCGTGTTTTGAAACAGCTAAGTACAAAAACAGCTCTTCCCCAGGTTCAGGTGTTGAGAGGACTGGAGTAGTAGTCAGATACTTCTTTAGGTCGGCCAACGCGGCCTCACATTCCTCTGTCCATAGGAAATCCGTGGCTTTTTTCACCAGGTTGAAGAAAGGTTTACACTTGTCTAAGCTTCGGCTTATGAACCTGTTTAGGGCTGCGGCCATTCCGGTAAGTTTCTGTACCTGTTTTGCCGATGTCGGGCTCTGTAAATCTAGGATGGCCTTGATCTAATCTGGGCTGGCCTCTATGCCCCTTCGTGTTACTAGGTACCCCAAGAATTTACCAGATCCAACTCCAAACGCGCACTTCGATGCGTTGAGTCGGAGCCGATATGTTTTGAGTATCTTAAATACCTCTTTTAGGTCGGCAAGATGACCCTTAGGATCCTCGGTCTTCACGACCATATCATCGATGTAAACTTCCACTGTTTGGCCAATCAAGTGTCTGAACATCTTGGTTACTAGCCTTTGGTAAGTTGCTCCTACGTTCTTTAATCCAAAAGGCATTACTCTGTAACAGTACAGGCCTTTTGGGGTGATGAACGCTGTCTTCTCTTCATCTGGGGGGTACATGGCTATCTGGTGGTACCCCCGGTAAGCATTCAGGAAGCTCATCATTCCATGTCCAGATGTGGCGTCTACCAGCTGGTCAATCTTGGGTAGAGGAAAGCTGTCTTTGGGACATGTTTTGTTCAGACTTGTGAAGTCTACACAGATCCTCCACTTACCGTTCTTCTTTTTTACTACGACAGTGTTTGATAGCCATGTCGGATAATTAACTTCTCTAATGGCCCTGGCCTTTAGAAGTCTGTCTACTTCCTCCTCCAGCTTCGACGTGCATCAACGTCGGTCTTCTGGCTCGTTGTATCATAGGCTTTGCCGACCTGTCGACGTTCAGTTTGTGGCATGTGACCTCGGGGTCAATGCCAGGCATCTCATAAGGTGTCCAAGCGAACACCTCAATGTTTGTCCTCAGAAAAGCTTCCAGTTCTCTTTCTTCTTCTTCGGCCAAGCCTGAGCCGAGAAGAAAGAAGCGTTCTTCGTCGCCCTCCTGGACGAGGATCTTTTTCAGTGCTTCTTCACTTTTTTCGGCCGGTTCCTTGCCGACATCATCTAGGACCTCCATGTCCCCGTGAGCTGACCGGGGTTAGTGAAGTGGCAAACATGAAAGGATTTGGATCAGAAACTCCTCTGCATAGGCACAATTCGGGTTAGATTCGCATCTAAATACTCAGAGCCTCACTGAAATAAAAGATCAAATAAAATTACAACCGAAAGGAGTTTTGTCAAACATAATTTCTAATTACAAAAACTTAACAATTTTCATCCTAATCAAATTCATACGAGAGAATATATTTTATTTTATTTTATTTTTCTTTTCTTTCACTTTACTTTCTACCATTTTCACTTTCTATAATTTATTTATTTCTAATCAAATGGAGCTTTATATATTTTTTCCTTCTATAAATCACACTTTAATTTGCTTATGTATTTTATTTTGCATTCATTCTTATTTATTCATTCTCTAAAAATAAGAACATTGTCCGAAAATGAAAATATTGTTTACATTCAGTAAGTCATTCTTAAAATTGAGTTCATAGAATTTAATATCATTTATTGAAACAAATTATCATTTTACTTCTAAAAACATACATTTTCAACTATAAAATTTTTTAAAACTAAATTGTGTAGGTAGGTAAAATAATTTTATAACAAGTTATTTGAACATATTTATTGAGAAAAATATTAGTTAAGGTTTTGATGTTGTGTACATCGCAGATGTTTTTATATATTATAAGAAATTTAAATCAAAATTTAAAAATTTTTATAATAATTTTTTTTTGATAAAAAATTACATGTATTTTTGCCTTCCAAATTTTGAACGGGAGAATTTCAAAAAAGTGAAGTGTAAGATATTTTTTATTTTTTATTTGTTTTTTCAACTATTGAAGATACAAGGTTCATTTACATAATTAAATGCATAAATTATTTGTACTTTTACCATTTTGTAATTATTTTTTCACTTTTTACTTTTTTTTGATATTTTTTCATTTTGAATCATGGGTCTCTTCCTTTAAGTTGATTAACTCAGGCCGACAACCAATTATCTAAACATCTGAACTCACAGATGTCATGATGACATTTAAAGTATTTTTTTTTTTAACGTTAAAGAAAAAAAATAAAATAAAAAATCATGGAGTCGTCCTGCTTATGTATACTCTGTAAATTTTTTTCAGTTTCTAATAATGCCCCTTATAATCAATAGCTACCACATCTAATAATTGCTTCATTCATTCTTAAGGATTCGATTTAATCAAAAATTTTCATCATTTACATCGCCCATTAATTATCCAACTATTCAAAACATAACTATGAAATTATGACCTTGTTTGTTAAAGGTTAAAATTTGATTTTTTTAGATTAAAATTTATAAAAAGATAAAATAGATTAAAATAGTTAATAAGATAAAATATCACATCAAATTCATAATTATTTCATTTTTTCTCTTACAACATCACATCAAACCACAAAAAAATCTAATCATCTTTTTAAATATAAAAATTTTAACCTATTAAAATAGTCAAAAACTAAAATAGCCTACTAAATAGTCAACTTCCCAAACAAGGCTAATATGTTTCTCCCCCCCCAAAAAAAAAAAAAAGAAATTGTAAACACTTGGAATTGAATATGAATTTATTTAAATAAAATTTAATTAGTCCAAATATGTGAATATCATACTAAAAAAGTATGTTTGGTTTGGATTTGTAGAGTGATTTTGGGAAAAATTTTCTAAAAAATTTGTTTGGTTTGTAAATTTTTCAAAATAATTTTCAACATCACTTTCTCTCTTACCTATCAATCAATCACTTTTTCTCTCTCCTCTCTCGTTTTCAATCATTTTTTCTTTCACATACATCTACTTAATTATAATAAAATATCAAATCATTTCAAACTCTCAAATTTCAAAACTACTTTCAAAATACACAACCAAACAAACCAAAACAATTTCTAAACTCTCTCTTCAAAACAATTCTTAAAAACTACTCTCTCAAAACCAAACCAAACATACCCATAAGGTCTTCACCCAAAATGATAGGGTCCACTTTTCTCCACCAATCAAAATGGGTCAGACTTATCGAATTTGCACCTTACTACTAATATGTTACTAGCATATCATTCGTGTTATGTACGGATTGTGTTTACAATTATCTATATATGTGAATTGTGATTTTTAAATGTTTTTTTTAAATGTCTTCTTTTTTTCATTTTTTATATTATATTAAAGTTTAATATTTTGATAATAATCATATGTGTTGGACTTTTCAAGGAATTAAATGTCTTTTTTTTATTTATTATTATATTATATTAAAGTTTAGGTTAATATTTTGATAATAATCATATGTGTTGGACTTTTCAAGAAATTTTTTTTATGCTTGTTCTAAATGTATTAAAATGTTATTATGAGGGATAATAATCATATGTGTTGGGTTGAGACTTTTTAACGAATTCATATGTGTTGGATTTGAAAGAATTTTTTTTATACTTATTTTTAATGCATTAAAGTGTTATTATGAGGGTAAGACTTGGGAGTTGGGAGAAGTTAATAAATACTAAGATTTATTTTTTTTTTAAATCAAGAAATTTAGATTGGGAGATTGGAGCTGTGAATTGTGATTTTTAAATTTTATTTTTAAATGTCTCTTTTTTTCATTTTTTATATTATATTAAAGTTTAATATTTTGATAATAATCATATGTGTTGGAATTTTCAAGGAATTAAATGTCTTTTTTTTTATTATATTATATTAAAGTTTAATATTTTGATAATAATCATATGTGTTGGATTTTTAAAATTTTTTTTTTATACTTGTTCTTAATGCATTAAAGTGTTATTATGAAGGATAATAATCATATGTGTTGGGACTTTTCAAGGAATTCATATCTTTTGGATTTCAAAGAATTTTTTTTATGTTTGTTCTTAATGCATTAAAGTGTTATTATGATGGTAAGACTTGGAGTTGGGAGAAGTTAATAAATGTTAATTTTTTTTTTAAATCAAAAAATCAGGAAATTTAGATTGGGAGATTTGAACTCCCACAAGACTTGAGGTTAAAAACCTCCTTTTGCTTAATATATAGTATAGATAGGATAAAAATTATTTTACTATGTTGTGGTTTGAGATTAGAGTACTTTATTCCCTTATGGTTCAAATTTAAACAGAAAGTCCCCATGTGATTTTGGATTAAAGTGCTACCGTTAACACTATTAACTATAAATGTGAAATCACTGTAATACCTTCAAACTATATACTTTTTTTGTTAATTTTTTCTCTCTTCTCTCTAGTACACATAAATTATAATTTCTATTGTTAATTACATTAAATCACAATTAATTATAAATTCTTAATTATTTATTGTAATTATTAACTTGTTCTAATTTTAATTTAATTATATTTTAGATCACAATTAATCCTAAATTCTTAATTATTTATTGTACTTCCTAGCATGTTAATCTAATTTTAATTTAATTATATTTTAGATTAATTCTTAATAATTATTTATTTTATATTTTTATTTAATTATATTTTAAATCAATTCTTAATTATATTATATTATATTTTATTTTAATCAACATATTAATCTAATTTTAGATTTGGAGAAAATTGGCTAAAATTATCCTTTTGTTGTATTAATTTCACTTAATTTTTTTAGAAAATCAAACCCTTGTGTGATACACCTTTCATAAGTTTAGATGAAAAAAACTACCGGTGTCAATTTAGTCCAAAATCACATTAGAAGTTTCTAACTATATGAACCTGAAGAATAAAGTATTCCACCTTCAAATCATAATGGGATAATATAACCCTATGTTATAAGCATTTACGTCTTACCTTTTCCTCTATTCGTCACCAACATCTCTTTGCAAATCAAAACACATGCATTCAAACAGGATAATAGTTTTAGAAATCAAATTATGAGCCCATATTAAAATTCATATGTAAAACGTGAGATATATGTATTTAGGGATAAAGATATACTAGGATTTTAGAGATGTGACACAAAAGTGAGGAATGATGTGGATAGAGTGATTTTTGAAGTATTTGGAATATTTGAATTGAAGGTTGAAAAAAATAGTAAAAATAGTATATTAGTGTTTGATTCGATGTTCGCAAATTAGTTTTGAAACACCCATATTCAATTGAATATGGATTTATAATAAAAATTCCAATTTTCTGTTTTAGGAAATTTTGTTTTTAGTAGTAATAATTTTGTTTAAGAATTTTCATTACTAATGTTGCCTGTCTTTTTTTTTGTTTTTTGTTTTTTTGTCAGAATATTAATGTTGCCTAACGTTTCTTTATGTTTCTAGTGTTTCTATTTGGGCTTAACTCAATTTTTTCATTTTTAATAATTTTTTAATTTTCTTTATTAATGTTGATGGATACAACCTAGAAGGGCCCAACCCATTGCATGGCCCAGTGTCAAGGTACGCCCGTCCAAGGGTCAACACCTTGATGCCACACACATTGGTGCCTTTTGGAGAGCTAAAGACATGCCTAAGAAGTTGATGGTGCAAATGCAAGCAAAGGCTCAAGGCATAGTGGAAGATTGTCCAAGACATGCCATGAAGCAAGCTAGCCACTAAGTAGCAACTTTAGGCTAACTTTTAGAGGGTCAAATGTAATCTTTTTGCCTTGTAAATTTTTATGTAAATACCTTAGTATTAAAGGTATTTTGGGACCAAGAGTTATAATTTTTCTATTTTTGTAGAATTTTTAAAAATTCATTATGACTCCTCAAACATGGTGGATGTTTCCTCCTGCCAGCTAGAAAATTGCTTAACAAGCTATATATAAGGAGGGGGTACCCAAGTGTTGAACCATACCACTTGTGCCTTTAATATACCCCAACCTAGCTTATGATAAGGCAACTTTTGTAACACTTTTAGTGTATTGTTCAACTATTGTAATGCCTTCTTTTGAGCAATGAAAAGTTCATTTCGCCTTTAAGTTGTGTAAAGCCTTTCAATTGTTGCTTACTTTAAATTTTAGCTTGTTGATTGCTATTTTGTGGCTTGTCTCCAAACTTGTGGCTCATCAACTAAACTAATATTGTGTTTGCTTGTCCTTGCAAACCTTTTGAGCTTCATTGGCGGGCTAGTGAAGAGAGTTAACTAGCGTCACACACTTGCATATCTTTATCAAGGCTTTCGCATTGCCGGTGTGTGACAGTTGGTATCAGAGCCCAGTCTATTTGGCTTTCTCTATTATTGGCTTTCTAAATTGAGGGTGCTGGCAACCGTCAACCCACACAAAGGGAGAGAATTGAGCTCTTGGAGCAACGTATGGACAACATGGAGGCCATGACAGCTTCATTAGCCACCATTGAGCAACGGGTTTATGATCTTGAGCAAACTCACGGCTCTACTCAAGGGCAAGATTTTGAGGATGTTGTCACTGAACTCAAGCTAGAGATTGAAGACCTCAGTGGCCGAGTTGGTGTTCTTACCCGTGCCTTTGGCAATGCACCTAGTGGTGGCATGGAATTCACTAGGGCGCGTGTGCCCGAGCCCCGTGCCTACGGTGGCGCCTGAGATGTCAAGGAGTTAGACAACTTTCTTTTTGATGTGGAGCAATATTTCAAAGCTGTGAAAGTCGATGCTGAGGAGACAAGGATTTCTATGGCCACAATGTATT
Organism: Camellia granthamiana; assembly: GCA_036172215.1. NCBI lineage: Eukaryota > Viridiplantae > Streptophyta > Magnoliopsida > Ericales > Theaceae > Camellia > Camellia granthamiana. The sequence continues at coordinate 35,885,311 of CM069909.1, read as the reverse complement.
TGTCTGGTGATGCCAAGTTGTAGTGGTGAACTAAACATGATGAGATGCAACGCGGCTTACGCACAATTGAGACTTGGGAGCAACTTAAGCATGAACTTAAGCTCCAATTCTTTCATGAAAATGTTGAGTATAATGCCCGGCGTGCTTTACGGGATCTCAAGCACACCGGCACTAGAAGAGATTATGTGAAAGAATTCTCTGGGCTTATGCTGGACATCAAAGATATGTCAGAGAAAGACAAGCTCTTCTTCTTTCTTGAGGGATTGAAGCCGTGGGCCAAAGTTGAACTTCAAAGGCAAAGAGTGCAAGATTTAGCCCATGCACAAGCAGCAGCTGAATGCCTTACAGACTACGCCGAACCTAAGCAATATGATAGTGGTTCCTCGCGCAAGAGTAGGGGAGGTGGAAAGTCCCAAGGCCATGGCAAACCTAAGAGTGGGGGAGCCAACACTTCTACATCCAAAACCCATTCGGGTAGAGGACAATGGCAACAGAAGAGCTATGGTAACAAGGCAAAAGCCCCTCAACAATTCTCTACAAGCAAAACAAAAGGTCCTATCTCTTGTTTCTTATGCAATGGGCCACACCAGTTATCCGAATGTCCTCAAAAGCGTGCCTTGAATGCTCTAGCAACTGTGTCTGACCATGTCTGTCAACCAAGTGATGATGATAGCGAGGAAGAAGACGTGCGGTCTGGGCGAAGTGGCAAGGGTTCTAAGGCAGCTGGCTCTAGAGTGGGAGCCTTCCATATGATGAATGCCATGGAGAAGAAGGCTTCTACAGGGAGGCCTACGAAGAATGCCAAGAGTGGCAAAGTGGGCAAGCATTCAGATCCTAAACAACTTGTGGAGTCTAAAGATAAAGGCAAAGGAAAGAAACCCATGTATAGTGGGGAATCATCAGGCAAGTTGAACAAGAGCAAGCCATCCAACAAAGGTCTGATGTTTGTGGATGTAAAACTTAATGGGAAGCCCCTCCGTGCTTTGATTGACACCGGGGCCATCCACAACTTTGTTGTGGGGACTGAAGTTGAAAGACTTGGAATATCTTTAGAGAAGGGTGGCAGCCGCATCAAGGCGGTTAACTCAGCAGCGCAACCTATCTATGGGGTTGCAAAATTTGTTCATTTGAAGGTCAGCACTTGGGAATGAAGAGTAGATTTCACCGCAGTGCCCATGGATGACTTCCAAGCCATCATTGGGTTGGATTTCTTGAGAATTACAAAGACGAATGTTATGTCTTATTCTAATAGTATGTGTGTCATGGGGGATAAGCCATGTCTCATTCCTGCTATGGCCACCAACAACAGTGACCGGTTTGTCTCAACTATGCAACTCAAGAGGGGTGTTAGGCATGGTGAGCAAACTTGGGTTGCAGCATTGAAGTTGAATGAAGCTCTTGATTCTACTCCTGTCCCACCTGTAGTCAAGAAGGTCTTAAGGCAATTTGCAGATGTTATGCCTGAACAGTTGCCTAAGGAGTTGCCTTTACGACGAGGTGTGGATTATGCTATTGAGTTGGTGCCAGGGGCAAAGCCACCAGCTCGTGCACCATATAGAATGGCTATTCTTGAGTTAAACGAATTAAGGAAGTAGCTTACAGAGTTATTGGAAGCAGGCTTCATTAGGCCATCCAAGGCCCCATTTGGTGCACCTGTCTTGTTCCAAAAGAAGCATGATGGTTGTCTTCGCTTATGTGTGGATTATCGGGTACTCAACAAGCTAACCATCAAGAACAAGTATCCCTTTCCTCTTATTACGGATTCATTTGATCAATTGAGCAAAGCGAGGTATTTCACTAAGCTAGATCTTCGATCGGGGTACTATCAAGTAAGGATTGCCGAGGGAGACGAGCCTAAAACTACTTGTGTTACCCGTTATGGCTCTTATGAGTTTCTTGTCATGCCATTCGGCTTGACTAATGCCCCAACAACATTCTGCACCATGATGAATGAAGTTTTTCAAGAGTATTTGGATCAATTCGTGGTGGTATATTTGGATGACATTGTAATCTATAGTTCCACTTTAGAAGAGCACGTTGAGCATCTTTAGAAGGCCCTTACCAAGCTGAGAGAGCACAAGCTTTATGTCAAGCTAGAGAAGTGTTCTTTTGTCCAAGAGAGGATTAAGTTCCTATGGCACATTGTTGAGCATGGATGCATCAAAATGGACCAAGAAAAGGTCAAGGCTATTCAAGAGTGGCAGCCACCTGCAAATGTCTCAGAGTTGCGGTCATTCCTTGGATTGGCTAATTATTATCGCAAATTTGTTGAAGGCTACTCAAGGCTAGCTTCCCCATTGATAGAGTTGCTAAAGAAGGGCAAGCCATATGTTTGGGCAGAGGAGTGCCAACAAGCCTTGAAAGAAGCCATGTCAAGAGATCCTGTTCTTGCTCTACCAGACTTAGGTAAAGCTTTTGAGATACAAACTGATGCATCTAATTTTGCTTTAGGTGGTGTTCTTTTGCAGGATGGTCACCCAATTGCTTATGAGAGTAAGAAGCTCAATGATACTGAGCGGAGATATCTAGCTCATGAGAAAGAGTTGCTTGCAGTAGTGCATTGTCTGAGGACTTGGAGACACTACATCTTGGGCTCACAGTTTGTTGTGAAGACTGACAACACGGCGGTTAGCCATTTCTTAACACAACCCAAGCTAAGCGCACGACAAGCTCGGTGGCAAGAGAAGTTGGCAGAGTTTGATTTTGCCTTAGAATACAAGGCCGGTGCCACCAACCATGTTGCTGGTGCACTAAGCAGGAAGGCGGAGCTTGCCGTGTGCCATTATGTGTGTTCACTTACTTCTATTTTAACCAGCCTCAAGGAGAAAATCAAGGCTCATCTAGACAAGGATACTATGGCAGAGAATCTTATGAACCTTGTCAAAATGGGCAAGACTCAGCAATTTTGGGTGCAAGATGGACTTCTTATGACAATAGGCAACCGCATATTTGTACCCAGGGCTGGTGACTTGAAGAAGACATTTCTTAGGGAGTGCCATGATACACTTTGGGCAGGACATCCGGGGTGGGAGCGAACTTTGGCCTTGGTGAAACAAGGATATTATTGGCCCCAAATGCGTGATGATATGGAAGAATATGTCTGCACTTGTCTCACTTGCCAGCAAGACAAGGTTGAGCATAAGAAGAAAGCAGGCTTGCTTGAACCTTTGCCCGTGCCTAAATATCTGTGGGAAAGTGTATCACTTGACTTCATCACTGGATTGCCTAAAGTGGGAGATATCGGGACTATCTTAACTATTGTGGACCGATTCTCCAAATATGCTACCTTTATTGCTGCCCCAAAGTATGTTTCAGCAGAGGAGACTGCCCAACTCTTCTTCAAGCACATTGTCAAATATTGGGGTGTGCCTAAAAGTATTGTTAGTGACCGAGACACGCGTTTTGTTGGCAACTTCTGGACGGAGTTATTCAAGCTTCTTGGGTCACAACTTAATACTTCATCAAGCTACCATCCGGAGACAGATGGGCAAACTGAATGCTTCAACTGTATGCTCGAAGAGTATTTGCGCCACTTTGTCAATGCTAATCAACGTAATTGGGTGCAACTTCTTGATGTAGCACAGTTATGCTTCAACTCTCAAAAGAGTAGCTCTACGGGAAAGAGTGCTTTTGAGATAGTGAATGGACAGCAGCCACTTTTGCCCCACACAGTGGATGGACCTTATGAAGGAAAGTCTCCCAGGGCTTATAAATTTGCTAAGGAATAGAAGAGAAACCATGACATTACTCGTGCCTATCTTGAAAAAGCAGCAAGCAAAATGAAGAAATGGGCTGATGAAAAGAGGGGGCCACTTGAGTTCAAAGCTGGGGATCAAGTTCTTGTCAAACTCAACCCTGACCAACGCAAGTTCATGAGGGGAAGAGATAGAAGGCTAGTGCGCAAGTATGAGGGACCAGTAACCATTTTGAAGAGAATTGGCAAGTGTGCTTACAAGATAGATGCTTTATTTTGGCTGAAAGTGCATCCGATTTTCCATGTGAGCTATTTGAAGCCTTACTATCCAAACAAGGAAGATCCAACCCGAAATGAGTTGAAACGCCAAACCATCATAGCCAAAGTAGGGAAAAGGTCTATTGAATCTATCTTGGCCGATCGGGTGAAAATGGTTTTCAAGAAGAAACAAAGGCAATACTTGGTGAAATGGAAAGGCCTTGGAGATGAAGAAATCAGCTGGGAACGGGAGGCAGACTTGTCGGCTTTTCAAGATGAGATTGATGCTTATTGGGCCAAGTCGTCGAGGGTGTCAACCGTTCAAATAGGGGAGATTGTCAAGGTGCGCCCATCCAAGGGTCAACACCTTGATGCCACACACATTGGTGCTTTTTGGAGAGCCAAAGACATGCCTAAGAAGTTGATGGTGCAAGTGCAAGCAAAGGCCCAAGGCATAGTGGAAAATTGTCCAAGACATGCCATGAAGCAAGCTAGCCACCAAGTAGCAACTTTAGGCCAACTTTTAGAGGGTCAAATGTAATATTTTTGCCTTGTAAATTTTTATGTAAATACCTTAGTATTAAAGGTGTTTTGGGACCAAGAGTTGTAATTTTTCTATTTTTGTAAAATTTTTAAAAATCCATTATGACTCCTCAAACATAGTGGATGTTTCCTTATGCCAGCTAGGAAATTGCTTAACAAGCTATATATAAGGAGGGGGTACCCAAGTGTTGAACCAGACCACTTGTGCCTTTAATGTACCCCAACCTAGCTTATGGTAAAGCAACTTTTGTAGCACTTTTAATGCATTGTTTAACTATTATAATGCCTTCTTTTGAGTAATGAAAAGTTCATTTCGCCTTTAAGTTGTGCAAAGCCTTTCAATTGTTGCTTACTTTAAATTTTAGCTTGTTGATTGCTATTTTGTGGCTTGTCTCCAAACTTGTGGCTCATCAACTAAACTAATATTGTGTTTACTTGTCTTTGCAAACCTTTTGAGCTTCATTGGCGGGCTAGTGAAGAGAGTTAAGTAGCGCCACACACACTTGCATATCTTTATCAAGGCTTCCGTATTGCCGGTGTGTGACATCCAGGAAGGCCCAATCCACCTTTGTCCTAAGCCCCCAGACAGTTGCGCGGGTTAAAGCCCAGCAGCCAGGAGAAGTCGATGCTGGCCCAGGTCCAATAGCTCTTGGACACCTGTTAGAGAAGTAGTCAGCCACGTAGTAGACAAAGATCCTACAGAGTTATTGGGTCCACACATTAGCCATTAAATGAGGCTGTCATGGCATTTAATGCAACAGAACCTCTCACGTCGGAGTATACGGAGTTACCATAATCGATGGTAACTAGACTATAGATTTTCGGCTAATGAGACAGTTTGGAGTAGACAAGGAAATGATTAGTATGGGATATGAGGAAGCTTCTGATATACTTTTGGTGACAAATAATACTCTCTTCCCTCTTCTTCTCTCTCTCAACTCTCCATATACTCACTTATTTCCGATTACCTCTTATCTAACTTAATCATTGGAGAGTCCACGGGAAGAAACCACTCTAGTTTTGGTACCTCCCCACCGGACCTTTTGTAAACATGCACCGAGAAGACGAAGACGACCCGTGGAGTACGTGGATCGGTCCGACCTATCTCCCATTGAAGACATCGTACCATCAGTTGGCACCATCTATAGAAAAATCCCTAGTTGACAGTTGTCTTTATTGTCATCGGAGGAAATTCCATCATCACCCATCCTCTACGTCAGAGCGGATCGTTACGACAAGATCCATGGCTTCATAACACAATGCTGGTAACCCTGAAGCCGAGTCCTCCAATCCAAACAACCCACTTCCGCATTTCACAAAACTCACCAACAGCATTAATCGACTAACCGAACAAAACCAAGCCCTGATTAATGCTCTACTCTAGCGTAACTTACCTATCCCTCCTCTTCCACCACCACAAGAAGTCCCCTCAAACCCGGAACAAGCCCACAATCATTACCCTTTTCAACAGCGAGTTTCCCAAGGGTCGTTCCCACCCTTCGCCCCACAAGCTCAGCCGTCGAATCTTGAAGGTCTGCATGCCTCTCCTCCGGGCTCGCAGTTTCACTAGGAGCAACCTCCACTCTTCTACAATCACCCCTCGCAACACCGCACTACTATTTATGAGGGAGAAGCTAGCAGTGTTCAACCTCTGCTCCAGACCAGAGGGGACAATGCTCCTGTTTGGGACGAAGAACCATGAGCCATGAAGCTTCAACGCCAAGGGGTCATGAAGAATATGCAGAACAAACCCTTTTCCACCGTCAACTCCCTCTTCACCGCTTCTATCAAGGACAAACCTCTACCCCCCAAATTCAAAATGTCGTCGATTGACACCTTTGACGGTACGACCAATCCAGTAGACCATATGAAAGCATATAGAACACTCATGATTCTCTATACCTTTCTAGACGAAATCATGTGTCGTACTTTTCCTGTTACATTGAAGGGGTCGGCGCGACTCTGGTTTAGCCAGCTCTAATAAGACTCTGTCACTTCCTTTCACCAGCTCAGCGAATGTTTCTTAAGCCATTTCATTGTCACTCAACGGCAGCGGCATCTGGTGACTCAGTTGCTAAACATTCAAAAAACGGAAGGGGAATCGTTGCGCAGCTTTGTCACTCGCTTTAATATAGAGGCCCTACAAGTTAAAAAATGTTATTTTGACAACCTTCATGGTCGGTTTGCACCCATCGGATTTCCTCTTCTCCCTTCCAAAAATCCTCTGACCACCATGGTTGTCCTCTTTACTAAAGTCCAAAAATACATGGACGCTGAGGACTTTTTAGCGGCTCTCCAAGATTTCGCATGTAAACCTCCATAGTTCAAAGAAAAGCGAAAAGAACCCGAGCCTCGACATTCACAATACACTCACCGACCTTCTAAATATACGGACCAACCCCCACGATCTGATCGCCCGACTCCTACCCGTCTACCCAGTCGTTTCGAACAATACACCTCTCTCAACTCACTCATGGAATAAGTCATTAACCAAATTTAGCGTGACTATAACCTAAAATAGCCCCAACTATCAAGAACCCTTTTTGGCTGACGGGACAAATCCAAGTACTGCTGTTTCCATCATGACCATGGCCATAATACTAAAGAATGTGTCAATCTTAAGGACCAGGTTGAGGAACTGATCCGACAGGGGTGTTTAAACCGATTCACCATAACCCGTCCCCACCAAAGATCCAGGATCGACCTCCCGAGGCGGAACGATAGACATATTCTGCCAAGGCAAGCCAATCAGCCACGTTGGAATGACAACAGAGCCCAACAACAACCCCGATCCTCAGGCGGACCTGCTCTTCCAGTGGGAGAAATTAGGGTCATCGCGGGCGGCCTAGCGTGCGGCAAACCATCACGGTCAGCACAGCGAGCCGAGTTCTGCAGGATCAGGCAAGGTTCAGACAAAGAAGTAACAATGGTCGACCGACCTTTGAAGCAACCCAAACCATTGTCGAAGCCGATCATTTTCACAGATGCAGATTGTGTGGGAATTCGGTATCCCCACGACGACCCTCTGGTTATCTCCTCTTTCCTTTCCAACTACAAAGTTAGACGTGTGCTCGTCGACAATGGCAGCTCATCGGACATCATCTTCCTCAACATGTTCAAGCAGCTCAAAATCGGCGAGGAAAAGTTATCACATCTCCAAACCCCCCTTAGTTGGTCTCACAGGAGATCGTAACCTTCATAGGATCCGTTGATCTCCCAATCACTATCGACAAATTCCCAAGGCAAACCACGAAGATCTTCACTTTTTTGGTTGTCGACTGCCTCTCCGCTTACAATGTTATACTTGGACGTATAACCCTTAATGCTTTCCAAGCTGTGACATCCACCTACTATCTGGCCGTAAAATTTCCAACCGATCTTGGGGTCGGCACCGTAAAGGGCGAGCAGACTGTAGCTAGAGAATGTTATGTCGGTTCACTAAAAGAGGTGAAGATGAAAGAGGCCATAATCATTGAAGGCCTCAATGTTAAAGATGAAGAGGAACTAATCTGGGGGGAGCTAGTGAAAGAGTTAGTGGAAGTACCCACTAATTCTACCGACCTAACGAAGATGGCTAAGATTGGTAGCTAACTGTTCCCCCAGGCTAAGGCCGACCTTACAGCTCTCCTAACTGAGCATAACGATGTCTTTGCTTGAACTTATTCAGATATGCCAAGCGTCGATCCTTTTTTTATTACTCATCGCCTCAGCATTAAGCCTCAATTCTGACCATTCTGCCAAAAGCAACGCATTTTCCTCCCAGAGCGCAATAATCTCATACGCTGTAGAGGTAGACAAGCTGTTGCAGGCCCAATTCATAAAAAATGTGGACTATCCCAAGTGGTTATCCAACGTGGTCTTGGTGTAAAAGTAACGGCAAATGGAGACTTTGCGTCGACTATTCCGACCTCAATCGAGCTTACCCTAAGATAACGATCCATTACCCAGGATAGATCTATTGGTCGATGTAACAGTAGGCCATCAGATGCTCAGTTTCATGGATGCATTTTTCAGGCTATAACCAGATCTTAATGCATGCAGCTGATTAGGAGCATACGTCTTTCACTACTGACAGGGGGACTTACCATTACCGTGGGATGCCATTTAGCCTAAAGAATGCGGGGCCACTTATCAACGACTGGTTAATGCCGTTTTCAAAAACCAGATAGGTAGGAATATGGAGGTCTACGTTGATGACATGATCGTCAAAAGCAAACTCTCCTCAGATCACTTGACGAACTTGCGGGAGACCTTCCAGGCCGTGCGCAAGTACAAAATGAAGCTAAATTCAGAGAAGTGTGCCTTTGGCGTCGGGTCTGGTAAGTTCTTGGGGTTCATGGTCAGCCACTGGGGCATTGAGGCCAATCTAGAAAAGATCAATGCCTTAATAGAAATGCAGTCTTCTAGAACCATAACGGAGATTCAGCGGCTCACTAGTAGAGTGGCCGCCTTCAATCGCTTCATTTCACGGGCAACCGATAAGTGTCTTTCATTCTTCAAGGTGCTTAGGAAAGCTTTCAACTGAAACATTAAGTCTGATGAGGCATTCTAACAACCGAAACAGTGCATGGCCTACTATCCTCTTCTCTCTCAAGCAATTCCAGGGGAGACCCTCTTCCTCTACTTAGCTATTTCCAATACTGCGGTCAGTGCTGCCCTAATCAGAGAGGAAGACTTTGTCCAACGCCCGGTTTACTACATTAGCCGCGCACTTTGAGGGGCAGAACAACATTATCCCTTGTTGGAAAAGATGGCTCTAGCTCTGGTCATCGCCTCTAGACACCTTTGACCCTATTTTCAAGCCCACTTTATCGTGGTCTTCATTGACCAACTTTTGAAAAAAGTTATGCAACAACCAAAGTCGTCAGGTAGGCTCATGCAGTGGTCTGTTGAACACTTCAAATTATAAACACTTCAAATTAAATATGAATTTATTTGCATAAAATTTAATTAATCCAAATATGTGAACATCATACTAAAAAAAAGTATAAGGTCTTCACCCAAAATGATAAACTCCACTTTTTTTCACCAATCGAAATGTGTCAGACTTATCGAAGTTGCACCTTACTACTAATATGTTATAGGACAATTTATTTTAGTATCTTGTGGTTTGAGATTAGAGTACTTTATCCCTTTATGGTTCAAATTTAAACAAAAAGTCTTCATGTGATTTTGGACCAAAGTGCTACCGTTAACACCGTCAACTATAGATGTAAAATGATTGTAATACCTTCAAATTATATACTTTTTTTGTTAATTTTTTTCTATCTTCTCTCTCATACACATACTTTATAATTTCTAATGTTAATTAAATTAAATCACAATTAATTATAAATTCTTAATTATTTATTGTAATTATTAACTTATTCTAATTTTAATTTAATTATATTTTGGATCACAATTAATCCTAAATATTCAATTATTTATTGTAATTCCTAACTTTTAAATCTAATTTCAATTTAATTATATTTTAGATCACAATTAATCCTAAATTCTTAATTATTTATTGTACTTCCTAGCATGTTAATCTAATTTTAGTTTAATTATATTTTAGATTAATTCTTAACTATTATTTATTTTATATTTTTATTTAATTATATTTTAAATCAATTCTTAATTATATTATGTTTTATTTTATTTTAATCAACATATTAATTTAATTTTAGATTTGGAGAAAATTGGGTAAAATTATCTTTTTATTATATTAATTTCACTTTATTTTTTTTAGAAAATCAAACCCTTGTGTGGTACACCTTTCATAAGTTTAGATGAAAAAACTAACCGTATCAATTTAGTCCAAAATCACATCGGAACTTTCTAACTATATGAACCTAGAGAGCAAAGTATTCCTACTCCAAATCATAATGGGGTAAAATAACTGTTGGCTACATATTTTGTATAAGCCAGTTACAATTCGACACGTGGCAGAGTAAGGGTAATATAGGAAGACTATTCAAGTCTTTGATCCAAATCGTACACGTGGCAGTTAATATTGGTTCTCGCGTGATCTGAGTAGCATTGGATTAGTAAAGAGATGCAAGGTGACGTGGCTTCAACGGTTACCCATATTCAAATTCAAATATAAGAGGGAAGCTCAACTGCAAGTGATGGCGTAGTGGAACTACCTATAAGGCAACATGATCGACGATCATGGAGGAGCAGTTCGACGGTTTGAAGTACAGTTCGAAGGTCATCTTTGACAAGTATAAATAGCAGGGAAGCCCCCAGAAAAACCCCTAGACTCAGATCCAACAAACTAGTCATTTACTTCATATTTTCTTTTTCAGTTTTACATTTCCAGTCTTTACATTTCTTGCACTTTAAATACCTGTTCTTTACATTCCTGCACTTTAAATTCCTGCACTGCACTTCATTCATAGGAGTAGTTTCAAGTAGATTGTTGCTGTAAACCTCTACGAGGCTGAGTTTGGATCATTGTAAGTTTTTATTTTAATGAAATATTTCAATTGTTTGTCATTTACCTGTTATTTTGCTTAAATTCTCCTAAGTCAAGCCACCAGTAAAAGTCCTCTTCATTGAGCCTGAAAGAACTAAAACACAATCGTTTGATAATTGGTTGGCAATTATAATTTCTGTAAGGACTGATTGATCCTTACTGGCACACTCGCATTTACAAAAATACCCTTCGAAAGCCAAAAAGCCAACATATATTTTTGGCACGCCCGGTGGGACTAATTAAAATGGCTAGACGAAGACGACAAGGAGAAAATAAACGCTTGGAAGAAGGCGTAGAAGGAGAGGTAGAAGTACCTAATCCAGAGGACAATGTGGTAACACATCCTGTGGAGACTCCTATGTTATCAGAACCTATGGTCGAACAGACCAGTACTTCTGGACAAGAACCATATGTTCATAATATTGGACGAAACCAAGGAATTGGACCATCCACTATTTCATCTACTCAGTCAACAAATCCATGGGATGGCCTAGTAGATGCCATGGGACAGCAATTAATGAACACAATGGAAAGGTGGGCAACATCCTTTTTGGATCGAATGAATAACCACCAACCAACAAACACAAGACACACAGAGGAAGTTTTAAATGTCCCTCAGCAAAGATTGGCTAGAGATAAACAGCCTATGCAAGTTAATGGACATTCTAATGGTCAAACTAGTAATCAGAATTATGAAAGACCATCACCTCAGTCTTGGTATGAACCCATTTTGAGGCCTATAGCAGGCCAAAATGCCTTAGTACTAAACAATGAAGCCACACAAGTTGGTGGATCTAGTCAAGTACAAGAAACTGGCATAAGAATGGTTACAAATCCCATGTTCGAAGCCATACCTGGCACTAGGGGGTATAATAATTCCTTATTCGAATTTATACCCGGGGGGTTGGAAGGTTTTCCCACAAACGGAAGGGACACAACACCTGTTCTAGCACCTTTCGCAGGTCCTTTCGCAGGATAGGCTCAAAGGGGTTACCCACACCTCCAACAGCAACCTGCACCACAGGGACAACCAGTCCCAAATGTACCACCTTATGGACCAAGAGGACCACAGGCACAAGTTTGTCCACCAAACCCTGTGTTTGTTCCTCCAGTAGTGGTTCAGCAGGCACAAAATATGGTCCCTAGGGACCAAATTGCTGATATTGTTAGGGAGATGTGTGGACCGATGGCTCGGGGGGTCCAAACCCCTGTGTATAGAAAACCATACCCAGAATGGATAGATAGGGTACATGAATACCCAAGGGGGTTCAGAATACCAGATTTTACCCTTTTCTATGGGAGTGGAAATCAATCAACAGTAGAGCATATTGCTAGGTTTGCTACTCAATGCGGTGAATTTACTAATCATGACTATATGAAACTAAGATTATTCCCAAATTCTCTAACTGGGGGAGCATTTGTATGGTACATCAACCTTACACCTGGCTCCATTCAAACTTGACAACAAATGGAAGAGGCATTTCATGCCCAATTCTTCTAATCGGAGCCAGAGGTTTCCATGCAAACTTGGCAAGATTGAGCCAAAGGCCTAAAGAAAAGGCCACTCAGTTTATTGCCAGATTTAAAAGGGCTCGAAATAAATGTAGAGTCATACTGCCAGAGTCAGAATTTGTAAGATTGGCTCAAAATGGCTTAGAGTTCAGGCTTCGAAAGAAGTTTGACTCAACTGAATTCAGAGATTTGGTAGAACTAACCTATAAGGTGTCTAGATATGAAGCATTACTAGAGGAGGAACAAGATCGAAATAATGCCTCGTACAAGACATATTATAGAGATCCTAACTATGAGATCGATGCAGCAGAGATTGTGGGCAAAGAACCCGTAATCTGTGAAGCATTAATTCATAAGGATACAATAATTGACCAGCAGTTTAAAAAGAAAGACCTTCACAGGAAGTACTTTTTCGATTTAACAAAGGCAGATGACGTTTTTGATCATTTGCTTGCGGCCAATTTCCTTAAGTTACCAAAAGGAGTAAAACTGCCATCTCCAGATGAACTTAAGGGAAAAGTATATTGTAAATGGCATAACTCTTGGTCTCACTCGACTAAAAACTGCATTGTTTTTTGAGACAGGATCCAAGAACAAATTCGGAAAGGAAGTTTGAAATTCCCAGCCAAAGCAGAAAAGGCTATGGGAATTGACAGTAATTCGTTTCCAGAAGTTGGAGAAAGCGCAGCTAATGTGGTTGTACCAAACTTCCAGAATCTATCTCTGCAGGAATTGGAAGAGGTCAATGTGCAGATGCACATTGCTAACCAGACAATTACCAAGAAGGACACTGGAAATCTACCAGCTATTGGGCACGGTTTCTCATGCCAGAGGGGAGACTCTGATGAGGAAGCACTGGATGACGATTCCTTAGAAGCAGCTGTAATGTAGAGGATGTATCCCAGGTGCAGACTGAGTTATAAATGGTTGAAAGGCCTTCCAGTTGATGGGAAACAATATTACAGGGATGTACAGAGACGTCCTAAATCAACCAATGCTTACAACAAAAGGCCGTATCCGGCTAGTGATAGGCAGCGACCATTAGTGGTTGAGCCTGCAGTGGACAGAATGCATGCTAAAGGCAAGAGGCCCTTGTATGAGTCTAGGCCACCTAACTATTACAGAATGGAGAGCAGTCATTCTGAAAGAAGACTGGAGAGGAGTTCAGGATATGGGATCAAAGCTAGAGATTGGCCCCCTAGACCAACCTCACGCAGGACAGAAAGTGGCCACCTTCATCGAAGGCCTGAATCAGGCTCGAAACATGAGGTCAGAGCCAAGCACTTACCTTCGCAGCCAGCTTCAATGATGGCTTCGAAAGTAGAAAAAAGCAGTTCAACATCTGAGTCAGTAAGTTCGTGGGTACCTGAAGTTCCAGACTGGTTTGTAATGCAAAACAAACCTAGGGAAGTGCCTGCCCAGAGGGATATTGGAAACCAAGGAAGGATGGTTAAACCTCCTTTGGTGGCTCCGAACAATTGGGTATTGCTTAAACACCCAAAGACAAAGGAACCAGACATGGTCCTAGTCATTTCGAGATCACAAAGGAGAAAGATTCAGCGCAGGTACACTCAATACCAGAAAGATATGAAAGAAAATGGAGAGAGCTCTTCATTGGTCCAGACAGAAGGAAAGAAGACTCCAAAGTCAGACCATACTCCAAAGCCAACGCTACAAAGCAAAGTGGGTTGCAGCAGAGAACAGTTGGCCAAGGTTCATTCTGAACTAAAAGCCAGAGAGAAGTCTAGCTTAGCAGGATTGGAGAAAGCTCTGATAGAGAGTGATAGCGAGACAGAAGAAGAAATTGACATAGGCCAAAAGAAAGAAATGGTGGAGGAAGAAATGTTCGAAGCCTTTATGGCTGAGCAAACATTTTTTGTTGAAAAACCAGTTGAGAAAGATCCTTCGAAGGAATCAGTTAACAACGAAGTGCCGGAGTGCAGAATGGAGGATGTTTCTGAGGTAACAGATCAAGGTAGCCAAGAGGGGAAACAGGCACAGCCAGCCATCCAGTTTGGCTCATTTCCTCCAGTATCAGTTAATATGGTACATATACTACCTCACGAGTTTGAAGCCAGGGATGAGAACCAAGATGGTCAAGAAGTTGATCCAATTCCAGTCTCTAGTGAAGATTCACAAATGAGTATGGTACAAGATGATTCCGGAATGGCAACCCCAATGGAAACTGAATATGAGAGTGAAGAAGAGGTGATCATTAACCTCTCATATCCTTTTGAATATCCCTCGAATTCTATGACACAACATGTCAAGCCTTTGTACATCAAGGCTTTCTTTGATGGGATACAATTGAATCGAGTCCTGATAGATAATGGGGCAGCAGTGAACTTACTACCGAAATCTTCTTTGAAGAAACTAGGAAAAAAGAATCCCAGGTTGATCCCAACTAGCACAACCATTGCTGGCTTTGCTGGAGACAAACAGATGGCTTAGGGAATTCTACCCATTAACCTGAGTGTGGGAACGAGGGACTGCATGACAGCATTCTTCGTAATCGACAGTAATGCTAAATACAATGCTTTACTTGGGAGAGATTGGATCCACACTAACAAATGTGTGTCTTCCTCTTTGCATCAGAAAATTATGATGGCTTTAGGCAATGGAGAGACAGAGGAAATTGATGCAGATCCTCAACCATTCATAGCCTGTCCAGACTTTGCAGAGGCCAAATTGTATATTGAGGGGGTAACACCACTCAGTATACTAAGGAAACCTGATGGCTCAGCCGAAGTGACGGCTGATAAGGAAGTGACACACCTGAAGCACTTAGTCCAGGAGAGTGCTGATGAAGAGGTTGTCGTTAAAGATGACAATGATGCCTGGTTGTAGGCAAAAAGATGAAGCACAAGAAGCCAAGTCCTTGGCCCTGATTAAATTCTCAACATTGGATGTAAAAGCAATAGTCCAGAAAGTATAGGAGCAAGAGAGAGAAGCCATGATAATTGGCTACAAACAGGAGCAGCAACAGATCAGAGTTTTGACCTTTGATAAATACTGTGCATTGGACTTTGAAACAAAAGTCCAAGAGATACAGGAAGAGGAAGCTTTGTGGACAGATTTTTTCTATGAGGAAGAGGGCAGAGATGTTGAATTAAAGAACCTCGAAGCAGAACAAAGCAAGAAGGTTGCTTCGAAGGTAGAAGAAAATAAGGAAGAAGCTTCAATAAGTTCTCAGACACAAGACTCCTTAGAAGAAGTAAATTTAGGGGAAGGTTTTATACAACAGCCCACCTATATAAGTGCTTGTTTGAATGTTCTGGACAGGGACCAGTTGTTGGTTGTTCTAAAGAAATACAAAGATTGCTTCCATGGTCTTATAATGAACTACCAGGATTGGATAGGTCATTAGTGGAACATAGGCTCCCTATGAAGCCTAACTTCAAGCCATACAAGCAGAAACCAAGAAGAATGAGTCTAGAAGTAATTCAGAAAGTTAAGGAAGAGATTCTTAGACTACTCAAGGCAGGCTTTATTAGGACAGCCAGGTATGTTGAGTGGCTATCTAATATTGTGCCTGTAGTCAAGAAGAATGGTAAAATGATGGTATGCATTAATTTTAGAAATTTAAATCTAGCAACTCCAAAAGATGAGTACCCTATGCCTATAGTAGATCTGTTGGTAGACAGTTCAGCAGGGCATCAAGTTTTATCAATGATGGATGGACACTCTGGTTATAACCAAATCTGCATTGCAGAGGAGGATATCCACAAGACAGCATTCAGGTGTCTCGGGAATATTGACACCTTCGAATGGGTTAAAATGCCATTTGGCCTGAAGAATGCTGGGGCTACATATCAGAGGGCTATGAACACTATCTTTCATGACCTCATTGGAGGGTATTTAGAGTGTTATATTGATGACATTGTAGTGAAATCCCAGTCCATGGAGGAGCATCTGTTTCATTTAGAAGCAGCTTTTGAAAGAATGAGGAAGTTCAAGTTGAAACTCAATCCTCTTAAATGTGCTTTTGGTGTATCCTTGTCACGCCCCAAACCCGCCCCGAAAAGTTTGGTGACGAGACCGGCCAGTAATCCGTGGATTACCACAGGCCTTTCAATACAAAACATAAATAAACGGGGCTCGCGGAAGCGAAATAAGAAAACTAATAGTCCAAGAGCTGTGCATAATATGAACATACATTTATATGACAAAATGAGTTAATTACCCACAATCTTACATTACATTACATAACATGCACCATCAAACATATGCAACACATTACATCCAGTTACAACTGTTCCATAATATCATGTACAACACATAGGCCTAAGCCACTGATGCAAGACAAAACGACACAAAACTCACACCGGCCTTCCAGGCCTAGCCTCAACTCGGAGGCTCTCAAAAGCTGGTAGGCTTCAAAACGGCGGCTCGGCTCGAGACTCCGCCTGGGCTTGACTCCTCGGAAGCTCACCTATAATACATAAATACAAACAATGAGCTAGAGCTCAGCAAGTAACATAACAGTAAAAGGGTTAGTGAACGAATTCCAACATTTTCATATATACAGTTATAAACAGTCAACAGTCTTTAATGGCATATTCCACAGACTTATGGTCTTTCGACTAGAGTAATCGGTCCGTACACCGATTAATCGACACATACCGAGATCTCGTAACTTTCTATCTATGGATGCCATACTAGATTCGCAAACTAGGACATTCGTTCACAGAAAACATTATCATTCGAAAACCATATCATAATAATCACTTTTGAACATACTTTCATATTAACATATCATTTACGGAAATGTTACTTACAGTGGTTTCCAGAACCGGTTGTACGGTCTTCTCAGTTTAACCTGCAACATCAACAGTATAACACATTCTTAACATATATCATTATCATTCCACATCATTCATGCCCTTTCCTTTCTTCTTTTACATTCTTTCATATTCATTTCATGTTCATTCTGTACTTTCTTTACTTTAATTCATGCTCATGAGATGCTAAATGATGCCATTAATATGTGAAAATCATGTAGAACAACTTTCCCAAAATTTCCTGAAATAACTCCTTCCGCTCGAGCGCAACCTTGGCCGCTCGAGCGGCCAGTACAACTTTGCAAAACTTCTGGAAGGCTGTTTTCTGCGCTCGAGCGGGCTTCCCTCCGCTCGAGCGGGCACTGCGAAAACCCGAATTTCTGGTTCATCTTCTACACTTCATCCTCTTCTTCTCCTCTTATGAAATCAAAACCCAAAATACATAAAATCACACAACTTCAACATCAAGGCTTCCAATATAAACCCACATAATCCATAAACAAAATCAAACTCATAATCAAGGTAGAAATCCATGAATTAAGTTGGAAATCCATAACAAATACACATTAAAGCTTCATTCTAAACTTCCATGGAGGTCACCCTCAAAACATGCTAGATAACATGATTCAACTATTTTAAGACCATGATCTTGTGTTCAACATGCTAGATACCATAAATCAACTATCAATTCCATGAAATTCTTACCTTAAGCTCTTAGATGGAGAAGGATTGTTTGATTTCCCCTTTTTCTTCTTGCTTTCTCTTCTTCTTCCTTGGTCTCTCCCTCTTTTCCTCTCTCACGATTCTCTCTTCTCTCTCTTTCTCTAGATTTTTCTCTTCTTTTTGATCTTGAGTCAATAGTGGTCAAACATCCTTATCTAAACACATATATATCAAATAAAAGCAATTAAACCAAAACACTTGAGCCAAACGGGTCTTACGAAGCAGACGAAATTCAGTCTTCAATTTATCATTTCAGATGGTTCTAAAAATTCCCGGCTTCACATAGGTATGTTCAATTTCACTTTCTGAATCCATTACAGTCTTCGATTTCAGTCCCGAAGTCGTCATTTCAACAGATATTTTTCTAATTCAAACAGATAATGTCCAATTAAATCACATAAACACATAATTAATCACGGATAATGACGTCATACAGTTCCGGGTCGTTACAATCCTCTGGAAACTTCTTGGGTTATGTAGTGCACAAGAAAGGAATACAGATTAATCAGAATAAAGCCAAAGCCATCATTAAAGCAAGGCCTCCATTAAGTAAGAAAGAATTACAAAGGTTTCTTGGACAGGTTAACTTTCTTCGAAGGTTCATTTCTAACACTGCAGGGAAAACTAAAGTATTTTCTTCCTTGTTAAGGCTGAAATATGAAGAGGAATTTGTGTGGACAGCAAAACATCAAATTGCTTTCGAATGTATCAAAGCCTACTTGGCCAACCCTCTAGTGCTGATGCCACCAAAGGGTAATAAGCCCTTGAAGTTGTACATAGCTGCAGCAGAAGATTCATTGGGAGCTTTCCTGACCCAAGACAATGAAGAAGGCAAGGAGCAAGCTGTTTATTACCTTAGTAGGTTTTTAAATTCTTGTGAATGTAAATATTCAGCTGTAGAAAAGCTATGTCTTGCTTTGTATTTTGTTACAATGAAATTAAGATATTATCTTTTACCTACAACTGTCTTGGTAATTGCAACCACATATTTGGTTAAGTACATGTTATCTAGACCTATGTTGAGGGGAAGAATTGGCAAGTGGATACTAGCCTTATCAGAATTTCATTTAGAATATGTCCCTCAAAGGGTAGTAAAAGGGCAAGTTCTGGCCAATTTTTTGGCAGACCATCCATCTCAAACAGAGAGCTAAGAGATAATGAAACTTGGTATGGCTAGTGTTGAGCCATGGCAGATGTGGTTCGATGGATCGAAAGCCAATGGTTTAATTGAAATTGGTATTGTGATTAAATCTCCACAAGGGGTAGAAACCACACATGGTTTCAGAGTGGATGAAGCTACCTGTTCCAATAACCAGGTTGAATATGAAGCCTTAATAGTGGGACTAGAAATTCTTATTGGATTACAAGTACATGCAGTTGACATATTTGGAGACTCTCAATTGGTGGTTAACTAAGTGAAAGGAATTTTCAAGTGTCAAAGTATAAGTATTTTGCCATATTATGTTGTTGCATTACATCTGCTTTCTCAGTTTCAAATAGCAAATGTAACTCATGTTCCAAGATTCTTGAACAATAGAGCTAATGATGTGGCTCAGAAAGCTTCGAACTTCAAGAGAAGGGATAATGCCCAAAAGGGACATAAGCCAAATAACATATCAGAAACTAATACCACCTCTGAATAAAAGTAATGTGGTCTTGGAAGTCAATCATAATGACTTACAAGAACAGGATTGGAGGCATCCAATAATGCAGTACTTGGCTGGTCCATCTTCGAAGGCCAGCAGGAGAATTAAATTGCAGTCTATGCAATACATGATATATGATAATGCTCTCTACAAAAGGGGGGGAGATGGTTTGTTGCTGGAATGTTGAGGTCCAAAAGAAGCATTAACAGCTATGGCTGAGGTTCATGAAGGCATCTGTGGTGCTCATCAGCCTGGTGTGAAGATGAGATGGCTGTTTCGAAGGCATTCCTACTATTTGCCAACTATCCTTAAAGACTGCATAGAATATGCAAAGGGTTGCCAGGCATGCCAAAAGCATGGCATAATAAGGTATGTGCCCATAACTGACCTACATGCAGTAGTGAAGCCTTGGCCATTCAGAGGATGGGCCATGGATATGATGGGAAAAATACACCCACCTTCTTCGAAGTATCATTGTTTCATTCTAGTGGCCACCGATTACTTCACTAAGTGGGTCGAAGCCAAGCCTTACAAGGCTGTAGACCAGACAGAGGTCATTGGGTTCATCAAAGATTTGATCCATAGATTTGGCATCCCACAAACCATAACTGTGGATAATGGGACTGTGTTCGATGGGAAAATGGTGAAGTCTTTTGTGGCAGAGTTTGGAATTAGCCTTGTTAATTCCATACCCTATTATGCATAAGCCAATGGTCAAGCTGAATCATCCAATAAGTCTTTGAAAAAGGGAATACAAAAGGTTGTGGAAGATAATCCTAGGGATTGGCATAACCTGTTGTTGGATGTTTTGTGGGCTTACAGAACTTCCTCAAGGTCAAGCACAGGAGTCACTCCTTATGCCTTAGTATATGGGCATGATGCAGTGTTACCTGTGGAGATTAATGTTAAATCTTTGAGGGTAAAATGCCAAGATTAGTTAGATCCTGAGCAATACCATTAAAGTATGTGCTTGGAGTTAGAAAGCATAGATGAAGCCAGAATTTTGGCATTAAATAGCATTCTTTTCCAAAAGAAGAAAGCAGCCAAGAATTATAATAAGAAAGTCAAACACATTGGCTTTGATGAAGGCGATTTGGTATGGAAAACAATACTCCCAATAGGAATTAAAAGCCATAAGTTTGGCAAATGGTCACCTAACTGGGAAGGACCATATCAAATTCATAGAGTTCTACCTTTTGGAGCATACCATTTAAGAAATTTGAATGGTTACGTACATCCCAAAAAGATTAATGGCAGATATTTGAAGCCTTATTTTCCAACCATTTGGGAAACACAAGGAATAGAATAAACACTAAGCGCAAGAACATAAAACTGCTCAAATGATGGACACAAATTTGTTCTTTCATAAAGAATTAAGTACATTTTGCCACAGATTGGCCTAAAAATCATTACAGTTTTTTTAATTGTTTTTGTACAACAGATTTCCTATTGGTAAATGCTGAAAACAGTCGAATAGCTGCAGCCATCTCTTCTTTTCGATCAGCCAGTCCTTGGTTGGTGATGTGCAATTTGGTATCAGTTCGGACTAAGGCTTGATTCACTGCAGCCAGCTCCTCTTCAAGTTGAGCTTTCCTCTCCAGCAGCTGGACTCGAAAGTGGAAGGCAGAGGAGTGTTGTTCCTTAAGCTTTGACACTTCAGTATGTACTTGGGAAACAAAACTCTGGTCGCCAGCCAATTTCTCATCCTCAGCCTTGGCAACTTGACAAATGCTGATGTAAAAGTCGACAGTAGTTGCTGCCTGAGATAGATGACTTGAAACATTCATGCCAGATTGCTCAGTAATTTTGCAGCATTGAAGGAACCCAATTATGATTATAGGCCTTTGTAGAGCCTCGAAGGGGATCCTCGAAAAAGAAATCAACAGTTCCAAGCATGTGTCCAAGTCTATCGAAGGTGCAGAAGGTTTGCTGCTGGAGGAAGAAGAGCTCTCAAAAATTTCCAGCAAGGAGTCAGCCAAAACTAATGGCTCAGCTTCAACATTCAATGTTGGAGAGGTAGAGGGTACGTCGAAGAGACTAGCTAGTCTTCCTTTGAAGATATCAACCTCACCCATAGACATGAGGGGCGCAGAGAGTGTTGTGGTGGAAGGCACAGAGGACTGCATGGGGATAGGAGAAATGGATTGAGCATTTTTGGCAGTCTCTATGGTCTTAGCCACCAATGAATCAAGCGATGAGGGGCTGGAAGTAGGCAAAGGTGATGAATTATGAGTTGGAGAACTACCAGCACCCTCAATCGGGGAATTAGCTGCCTTCGAAGAAGAGGTAGCAGTTGGAATTTCCTTGGAAGGAGGAGGAGGAGCAAGGCTCGAAGGAGAGGTGGACTGAGGTAGGTCGAAGGTCAAGAAAGGAAGGTATGGCTCTAAGCCAAGAAGAAGAGATGCAGGAATGCTGGGGCTCAAAGAAGGTACATCAAATGAAGGCCTTGGAAGTGGGAGTACAATTTGAATAATCCTGGCATTTTGCGTTTGATCAACTTCAACTGAAATTGAAGGAGGCCTCATTGGAAAGATAAACGTAGTAGTTGTTACTGCAAGAGGAAGAAATGTAAAGCAATGTCAAACTTCAATACCAAAAGCTGATAAGGGAAAAACAGCAGAAGCATGAAAGAAATTACTTGTTTCAGAAGTGTTGGCAATAGTGGGAGAGCTGCGAAGGGAATGATGTTCGGCAGTCTGTTGCCTTCTTGTCGTTTCCCTTTGTAATGTGTCAGCAGCAGCAGCTTCATCTCTCAGAAATTGTTGTTGCCGTCTCTTCTCAGCTCTCTCAAAGACAATCATGGCTTTGGAATGTTCCTGCTCTACTGCCTTGGCAGCTGCTTCATGAATAAGGTCTTCAACCAAGTCAGTAGCAGGAACAGTCACTTTCTTTCTCTTCCTTCTTGGCAGTGATACTACCGGCTCCTTTTCAACCTCCCTCTCTTCAACCTGGGGTTCAGATTCTTCAGAGGTAAGTTCTTTCTCCACTATTGTGGTAGTTGCCTCGTGAACAGGATTTTCGATTATGTCGGATGAGGAAACAGCCACCTTTTGTCTCTTTGTTCTTTGCAAAAGTACTTCTTGCTCTTGTTCAGCCTCTCTCTCTTCTGCCTGAGATTCAGATTCCTCAGGAATGAGGATTAGCTTCCTTTTCTTTTTCTGTTGTCGTCTCTCTTTGAGAGTAGCTAAAGTTTCAGCTCTCTTTGGGGATTCTTCTTGTGGAGACCCTGCACCAAAGAACATGAGTGTAAAGGAAACAAACAAAAGAAGAAAAAAGAAGAAAAAAGAAGAACCTGAAAATACTTACCCTTCTTCGAAGCAGCTCTGGTAACTCTAACTGGAGGGGGTGAGGCTGCAGGAGAAGTTGTGGTAGCTGTGGAAAGGGAGAGAATGTTCTCAACTGCTGCTGACTCAGCCTTCGAAGGCATTCCTAACCCAATTAGCAAGTCATGAGGGTGTACAGATAGACGCACTTCCATATTGGCTGTCTACTAGTTCTGGAATCTTTTCAAAACTAAGCCAGATGGGAGAAAAGGGACAAATTGAAATTCATTCAATTCTTTCAGCAGTTTGAATATTACCGCCTCTAGCTTTGATTTGGATATTCTCAAGTCTCTAGCCGTAAGGTGGACATTCGAGAGACTGCAAAGTGGAACAGGTATCCCTTGAGTGAGCCCAAATTGTCTGGCAAACTGAGAAGGACAGTACACCTCAGATATGCATTTATAACCTCGAGGGTTTAAAGTGCCAATGAACAACTTCCTCGGTAGCAAAATTGAAGCCCACATATCTTTGTGTGGTGAGGTGAAGCACTCTTTATCAGCCAGAAAAGTTTGCAGCCAAGCAGGTCCTTTATTGGCATCAAAAGGATGAAAAAGGGAAATAGGAGGAGAAATAGAGAGTTGGTGAAAGAAGGCAAAGTAATAAGCAAAAGAAGTAGGATAAAGAACAATCCTAGCATACTTTTCCCCATAGGTGCTAGGATCCTGAACAAGAAATTTTAGGCATTTTTGATGCAAATCAATGAAATAGGCAAAAAGCCAGAGCTGGAGCACCTAGAGGGGCCCTCCTTGGTTAACATCAAGAGGTTTTTCACAAAATTGGGAACAAGCCCTGTAAATATGACCCAAAAGATAAGGAGCAAGAGCCATACGTTTCTTTAAGACAAGTGCCTTCGCGAGTGGAGCGAACTCAGGCATAATCCTTTGAGATGATGTGCAAAAGAGAAATTTGCATAACCAGTATAAAATGAAGGAAAAGAGTTCTCTGTCTTTCATGGGGCCTTCCCTTTTATTTTCAGCCTTTACGAAGTCACTGTAAGAGGAGTTTAAGGCTGAAAGGGAAAATTTGACAGGGAGGTCTGGGTAGTTGGGAGTGAAAGGAGAACCAAGGGGTGAAAGCCCTAAGAGATGGCAAATATCAACAACGGTGGGGGCCATCATGCCACACCGAAATTGGAAGAAATTAAAAGCCATATTTCAAAAACATAGAGCAGCAGGAATTAAAAAGGGGTCCTCAGGAATGATGAACCTGGAAAGACGAAGGGCGTCGAGAATACAGAGCTCCTGTAGGTTATCTTTTCTCGCAGGTACAACTTTGTCATACCATTCCGCCCATTCAGTTCTCAATGTCGGCCAGCAACGATGAGGCCGGGTCACTCTCCAATTGCTCTAGTCAAGCCCTCCTTCATAGAGAAGAAAGTGGTCCTCCAAACGGGGGTATAAAGTTGGAAGTTGGTCAGGGGCTTCCCGAAAGATGGGACCTAAAACGTACTCTTGTTGGTTGCTGTGGCGAGGAACGAAGAGACGTCCATCTATGGTGCTTGGCCCACAAATTGTTAGCTTGGCGATTTCTTCATCAATACATTGTTTCAAAGCCATGGTAGGGCTGATACGGTCGCCAGCAAGCACTTTTAGCGAGGAAGGATCCATTGGTAGCAAGCAGTAAGGAAGAGAGGGTTAACAGAAGATCGGAAGAAAGAAGGGTTTGTGCGCTAAAAGAGCAAGTGATTTCAGAGCACGAAACAAAAAGGTTTTTAAAGTTTTGGTGTCTGAAAAATATATTGCATAAGTCGTTAAGTACTAGAAGTACGAATACGAAAAGTTTCCTTCAATATTGATACTTTTGGAGGGAAAAACACAGTCTAGATGCTGAGACTAGCTTCGAAGTAAGGTATTTGGCTTCGAAACCAGATTTTGGCGCCAATAACATCGGCTTCGAAACAGAGAAGCCGACTTCGAAGCACATTCCATACTTAAGGATGCAAGAATGCTTAAGTATTTGTTTACTTCAGAAAGTGAAGTCCTTTAAAATAAAACTTAAGGCCTCTTAAGGATGTGAATTGTTATTCGAAACATCAAAACCAATAGTTGGTTGGTGTATATATGGAAAGATTTTATCTTTTGAACTAAAACAGCATGAATTGTTGTTCGAAGTAAAAGATGGCCAATTTTAAAATTGAATTGATCATATTAACCATGATAAGATGTTGGTTATGGCTAAAACAAGCTTTAAATATAAGATTGCTAGATTCGAAGCATTGTTTTTAGATGAAGATCAGCAAAAAATGTCAACCGTATTCCATAAATTGGAAAGGTTTATTTCATTTTTGAAACAATTGAGTCCATATTCGACAAATAAGATTGTTCAGTTCGAAGCTCTGAATTGGCTTTTAAAGACAAAAGGAAACACGGTCAAATAATGCCAAATACAGAAGAATTTGGTTTATATTCAAGCCAAGGCAATTACATCGAATAGCCCTATTTGGGTACAAACTCAAGCTCATAAAAATAGGGAATGAAATAAATAACAAGATCATGAAACTTAGTCCAACTATGATCAATGAATTTCTGTTCTTTCTTTATTCTATCCTCTATTTCTTCTAACATTGGCTGCATAAGTTGATGTGTTCTCACTTCGTAAAAGAACTCCTCAGCCTTTATTTCGAACGCCGTTTCTCTTAGTCCTTGTTCCCACTCATCCATTTCCAAATCATCCCAGTACGCAGAATCCTTATTTTGAAAGTCGTTGTATTCTTCGACGAGGTTCTCTGCTTCATATTGAGAATGAACTCGGAGCGATGAAAGTTGATCCAAGGATTGAATGGTGGCCAAAGAAGTGCGGTGCCAATGGAGAAGTGATGGAAGTTGGTCCAAAAATGTGTGAAGTTTTGCTTGAGCAATGGGGTTGAGAACGTGGCCCCGAGTTAGAATATTGCAAGTCCATCGAAAGTTCTTAAGGGGAACGTTTTCCTCAAGAACATTGAAGGGTAGGTGAGAAAAGGCTGTAAGCAGGAGTTGGGCTTGCTTTTGTTGAGCTGAAGTAGGAGAAGGTGGAGGCTCGTAAGGAGGGAAAACTTTCTCTGCAGAAAGGGTAAGTCCCAACTTCTCTATCCAGGAAAGTTCTTTCGAAGGAGGAGGTATAAAGGCTCCCATTTCGAAAGAAAGAGGAAATTGAGGAACACTGACACAATCAAGCCAATTAGAAGGATGAAGCTTCGCCTTCTTGGCTAAAAATGAAGGGTTATACCCTTGTGCCTCTTCTGGACGAGGAACAGATCGTACCATTTTTGTAGGCATGGATGATGTGTGCCATGCCACGAGTAGACTGTCCTCTAAACTGCATCGACGGTCCATAGGCATGTAAGGATAAACCACCGAGCTTCGCGCATAAGAAGGAAAGTCCAACGGGTCGGTGAATTCGACAAAGTGGTAGTTAATTTGCTCCCTTAATTCCCAGACCTCAGGTTCTGACCAGTTTGACCAGCCTGAAGCCCTGGAAGAAGTTGAAGCCGTAGCCTTATCCCATGCAGAGGATTGTGAAGAGAAGCCTCCTATGTCTATATCTGCAACCTTCTGAATTAAAGGACTAAGGGCGGTTTGTTCACAATCCAAAGATGGATCAGAAGAAGAATTTCCCATGTCCATGTTTGCAACTTTCTGAGTCGAAGGATTAAGGACAATGTGTTTGTAATCCAAAGGTTGGTAATTTGCAAAGGCATCCATGACCTGAATATAGAAAGGCGGGTAAAGGCGGCTAATGAATGCATGGAGGTTCTTTCGATGGGAGGCAGCATTATTCAATGACTCTTCATGTGTCTGATCAATAGAGAAGAAAGTTGATTTGGCCATAGACTATTTGAATGTTAAGGTATCGGGATGTTCAAAAGATTGAAAGAATTTAATGCAAATGATCATCAATAAACGACGGTTGTGTTTCCAGAATATAGACTCCATGCATGTCCTAAAAGCGTGGGAGAAAGGCCTTGTTCCACTAATATCACCAAGTATTGGGTATATTAGTGCGGGGGGTAATGTTGGCTACATATTTTGTATAAGCCAGTTACAGTTCGACACGTGGCAGAGTAAGGGTAATATAGGAAGACTATTCAAGTCTTCGATCCTGATCGTACACGTGGCAGTTAATATTGGTTCTCGCGTGATCTGAGTAGCATTGGATTAGTAAAGAGATGCAAGGTGACGTGGCTTCAACGGTTACCCATATTCAAATTCAAATATAAGAGGGAAGCTCAACTGCAAGTGATGGCGTAGTGGAACTACCTATAAGGCAACATGATCGACGATCGTAGAGGAGCAGTTCGACGGTTTGAAGTGCAGTTCGAAGGTCATCTTTGACAAGTATAAATAGCAGGGAAACCCCTAGAAAAACTCCCAGACTCAGATCCAACAAACCAGTCATTTACTTCATATTTTCTTTTCCAGTTTTACATTTCCAGTCTTTACATTTCTTGCACTTTAAATACCTGTTCTTTACATTCCTGCACTTTAAATTCCTGCACTGCACTTTATTCATAGGAGTAGTTTCAAGTAGATTGTTACTGTAAACCTCTACGAGGCTGAGTTTGGATCATTGTAAGTTTTCATTTTAATGAAATACTTCAATTGTTCGTCATTTACCTGTTATTTTGCTTAAATTCTCCTAAGTCAAGCCACCAGTAAAAGTCCTCTTCATTGAGACTGAAAGAACTAAAACACAATCGTCTGATAATTGGTTGGCAATTATAATTTCTGTAAGGACTGATTGATCCTTACTGGCACGCTCGCATTTGCAAAAATACCCTTCAAAAGCCAAAAAGCCAACAATAACCCTATGTTATAAGCATTTACGTCTTATCTTTCCCTATATTCCTCACCAACATCTCTTTGCAAATCAAAACACATGCATTCAAATAGGATAATAGTTTTAGAAAAAGTCATATGTAAAACGTGAGATGTATGTATTTAGGGATAAAGATACATTGGGATTTAGAGATGTGAGACAAAAGTGAGGAATGATGTGAATAGAGGGATTTTGAAGTATTTGGAATATTTGAATTGAAGAATGAAAAAAATAGTAAAAATTGTATATTAGTGTTTGATTCGATGTTCGCAAATTAGTTTTGAAACACCCATATTCAATTGAAAATGGATTTATAATAAAAATTCCAATTTTCTGTTTTAGGAAATTTTGTTTTTAGTAGTAATAATTTTGTTTAAGAATTTTCATTACTAATGTTGCCTGTCTTTTTTTTTTTTTTTGTTCAAAATATAATGTTGCCTAACGTTAACTCAATTTTTTCATTTTTGATAATTTTTTGATTTTCTTTATTAATGTGTCTTGCATTCACTAACAAATTAAAATTTTAGAGACAAAATATCCTAGTTGTCAAAAATGGTATTATTGTATCTTTAGCGATGAAATTAAACATTTAATAATAAATTACTATCCTTTTGGACCCAAATTTTCGTCTGCAAAGTAAACATTTTGGGACAAAATTGTTGTCCCTAAAAGTGTATTATGTGCAATATTTTCAAAATTTTACTGCTAAAAGTTTTTTTTTTTTTTTAATTTTAAAAAAACTAAAATTGGTCTATTAATATTTTTTTTTTTTTGGTAACAAAATTATCACTTTTAAAGACTAAAAGGTTTAATCCATAAAATTCTTATATATTGTAATGATTGAAAGTTGTTCTGGTTGTATTAAGAGTCCTGTTTAATTATAAATAGATGTGTAAAGCATTTTGCAAACTCTATTGTTTTTTGTGATTAATAATGCTTCTTAGAGATGGGGTGAGTTCTCTTCAATGTGTTTGATTTTGTGTTTTAACTCTTGGTTTAACATCCTGCCTTCCATAGAAGAAGAAGAGATATTGATGATGGGCACTGTTGTGCGTGCACTTGGTGATGCACACTCTAAGACTTATTTCGATAATTTGAATCATTCAAAGTTTAGAGTACACCGTGTAAAATATACTTTTAAAAATTTAAATTGATCAAATATCGGTAGCCTAACAAGTGCACAATAGTGCCCGTTGTGCTTCATGCACAGAGGCACCCCAATTCTGGGTTTACATGCCTAGCTAGGGGTGAAGGGAAAATTCATTGCATGTTAAGGGCGTTTTTCCTATTTTAAAAAGAAAAACTTATCTCTATCTTTTTTTTTTTTATTACCATCCAATAGGATGTAGGAGATTAATAAGTTAAATTATAACGAAAGAATCGCAGTTACTCCATCGACTTGAATCCTGAATATCTAACATTTTCAGAGTACTAATGGACAATTACATCGACCACTAGGTTAACTAACTTATCTCTCTTCTTTGAAAGTCTCTAAATGCATCCTAAAAATTTTAATATCTTGTTTTTTGTGGTAATTAAATTTAGAAATATATGATATTTATTTTTTTAACAAATATTGAGTGCTCAATAAAGAAAATTTAAAGTGCATTTTGAGGCTTCCTTTACTTCTGTCCATAAACATTAAGCAAGTTAAGTGTGAATTTCAAACATTAATAATAAGTGACAAATGAAGACAGTAATTGAGGGGAGTTTATTATAACTTACTGAGTTTTAGTGATTAATCTTCGTTTACAATGACGAAGGCAGGAATTCAGTATAAGGGGTACAAATCAATGATAACGAATGATTTTTTTCCCCCCCTTTATAATAAACAATAATAAAATATTACAGGTCTTGTTTGCGATACTCTAAAAAAGTCAAAAAGTCACTATCCTATTTAAATCACATCATCTTATTTAAGTCACATCACCTCTCTATCACATTACTTCAAACTCAACCCATATTTCACAAAAAGTTAAAAAGTGCACTTATTTAGATTATCCCAAACCACTCCTAAATTTCAATATTATAAGTCCATTTAGATAAATATGAATTTCAAATTAAGAGATTTAAGTTTGAATTTTATAAAAATATTGGAGAGTAACTATCATAAGTAGATTGAAAAATTATAAAAGAAAATAAGTTGAGATAGATATGATGTATTTTAGTAGGAAAAATCTATAAAACACATTGCAAGAAGGTGTGTATTATATGTCGTAGTTATAATCTCTGTAGTTTTTGGTTATAACACATTGTAATATTAGTTATGATTATTCATTATGGTTCTTTTAATTATAACTCGAAATGATTTTGTTATAATACTTTGTAATATCAATACCATGAAATATCATAACTTATATATGGTACATCATTTTAGAAAATATATAGTAAAAGGACCCCTTTGTAATTAAAAAGAAAATTCTTAATAGAGGGACACTATTACAATTTTAAAGAAG
Source organism: Camellia granthamiana (assembly GCA_036172215.1). NCBI lineage: Eukaryota > Viridiplantae > Streptophyta > Magnoliopsida > Ericales > Theaceae > Camellia > Camellia granthamiana. Next base: position 35,855,124 of record CM069909.1, on the reverse strand, counting down.
AAAACTTTTATAATTTTATAAAGGATATATAACATATTGTTGGTGAAAATACCAAAAAAAATTATATTTTATTGATAAATAATATAAAGAAAATGAGATATAAATAGATCAGGCTGAGGCATGGATATCTCGTTTTCTTTAAGGAGATCAAACCCACTGCGGTAGGAAGAATTCAAATACTGATACAGTAGTCACAAAATTATGACTTGTTCCTTCCAAGATACAACAGCCCGACCACTTGTCTTATGGTTCAGACCAACTCTGTACAAGATGGTGAACCCAAAGCTCCACCAAGAAAAACACCCTTCTTTGCTAGTAATCTCTCAAGTATAGAAAATAATTGGTGTATTGGTATAGAAAAGAGTAGATGAGAGAAACTATTTATAGGCCACTAGGACTTTACAAAATACACCAAAAAATAATAATGACCATGAACCTAGAGAAAATGAAGAGTGTATCAAAATATTAACTCACCACCAAGTTCATGAATTCTAATTAATCTCCATTTATGAACAAGACAAAATGTCACCAAAATAATGAATCTCTATTCATGAACAAGACAAAAGAAGATTAATGAATAAAATATATATATAAATAAATAAAAAATAACCCCCAAGGGTTGGCCTAGTGGTGTAGGCTTGAGACTTAAGAGTTTGCTCCTCTCTAGGTCTCAAGTTCAAAATCTCTTAGGTGCTATCGATTTTTGTGTTGGGCCAGTCCATACAGAGCTTTGCTCTGACTTTAAATGGGTCCTCCGCTAGTGGACGGTGGGATTAGTCTCCCAAGGATTAGTCGAGGTGCGTGCAAGCTGGCCTGGACATTTTGAGTTATCAAAAAAAAAAAAATATATATATATATTAAAATGATCCAACACATATAATTTATATATTAGAATTATTAAAATTCCAGGGGCACGTGATGCGGTCCTTCACTAAATCCGTCCCTATTCATCCATGAATTAGTTGGATCACACCACCTTTAAGGTCTCCAAACTTTGGTTGTGAAATAATTGGCGTGTCTCAAATAATTTTTTTGAAGTTTAAAATAAAAAGAAGAGAAAAATCAAACAAACATCATTTTCTAGTGTATCTTCATCCCTTACACGCAATTGGAGTGAAATCCGTACATCATCATTGTGTAAATCTCACTCCTATGGTAAATAAGTTTAAAAAAATGTAAATTTTTTTTTTCTCAATGTGCAATGCATTTCGTATATAACTCTATTACAAAATTAAGTAAATTTATTTAAATTTGTGTTTAATTTACGTATTTTTATGAGATCACTTATATAAATTCAAGAAAACTTACGTAATTTTATGATATAATTGCATATGATATGTATTACACACTGAAATATTTTCCAAAAATGTAATAGAATATGATGTATCCATAATCAAACTTAAAAACAAAATAAAAATAAAAAAAAGTTGCTTTTTCATAAGCTTGGCATAGCTTCTAAGAAATGACAAGAGTAGCTCTTGTATTTTGTTTCTACAATGACATGATTTATTGATACTCTAATTGAGATCTAATAGATTTCCCTAAGATATAAAGTGGGAAAATATTTGGGAGCTCCAATAGATTTCCGTAAGGTATAAAGTGGGAAAATATTTGAGAGCTCAAGAGGAAGAACTTTAGATAGAGTTCTAATGGTAGGCTCTATTTTTAACTTGTGTTTTTTTTATTTTTTATTTTTTTATTTTGTCATATCACTGGATGTTATATTAAAACTTTATTTTTAAAACCTTGTATCATTGCTCGTATAAAGTGGCCTAAGATTTATGGGTAGGACATGAGGGGACCCTTCATGGACCCAGCTCCAACCCTACATAGACTTTAAAAATCTTTCGGATGGTTACACTAATTTTGTGATCTTTGGGCCCACAATATTCTGCTTTTTTCTTGTTTATTCCATGCCACTCTTAATGGATATAAACTGTTTAGTTAGATTAGTATGCAAGTGGTAGAAAATATAAGATCTAGTAAAACACAAGGAAAATACATTATAAGAGAAAAAATTGAAATTTTTTTTGGGACTTTGTTTAGCATGAGTGGTAAAAAGTACATATAAATATTTAGTGGGTTTGATTTTCGTTTTTTAAATCCAGTTTTTTAAAAATTAATTTTTTTATTTTTCGTGTTTTTTTTTAAAAATTTTTAGTGAATATTTTTAAAATTTTAAGCAATTTTTTTACTTTGTTGGATGTACCTTACTTAGATGTATCTAAATAGTAAAATGTTTGTAAAAAATATTTTTAAAAATCAATAAATACACAAAAATACAAAAAATATATTAAAATTTTGTATTTTTTTTTATATTTTTAGAATTTAATGAATTTTTTAAAGATTTTTTCACAAATATTATACCTTTTAAGTGTATTTATGTTAGGTGTGTTTAAAAATTAAAGAGAAATTACTTAAAATATTAAAAAAATTCATTGAAAACAAAAAAAAAAAAAACCTCAAATAAAAAAGTAAAATTTTCTGAAAATCAAAACCAAATAAACTGATTAATTTTTTTTTTAATTTTTACAACACATCATCATTCATCTTGGTAACTTTTATATATAGATATATATAATTAATTTAGAAGGGATGATTGATAGATCTCGCCCAGTGTCCCCCTCCTCCCCCGCTGCCTTTCGACCCGCGGGAGTATAGAATGACAACTTCTGGGCATGAGTGCCCGATCGTGTAATAATAGGCTCTTCCACAACTTCCAATTGGTGATTGACTCCCATGTTAGCTTAGAGCATCTGCACACTAGTGCTCCCTGAGGGTGTGGTCGATGGAGCACTAGCATCTTTCCACGAAGAATTAGTGTTATCCAATCTACCATGATTAGAGCATCAGCATCAACTTCTTTACAATAATTTTGAAGTTATTATAGATGGTAAAATCAAGAATTTGTGCTTCATCAGACTCAAAATTGGGCCAAAATCTTAGGAGCAAAATTGGGCCAAAATCTTTAAACCACTTGTCCACCCAGATGTCCTCCCACATATCCTACCGGATGTCCCGTGAATGCCTGTAGCAGAAGAAGAAAAATGCTCAAAATTAGTCTAACCGGTCGACCGGCCGATCAACCGGTCAACGGCAAATTTTTTTTTTTTGAAGAATTGTTTGGGTGGCACCTCACCAATTTAATAAAAAAAAGAAAGAATAACAAATACAATAACAAAATAATATTTTAATAGAATTGAGTTAGAATAGAGAGTTTGATGCAGTGAGTACTAAAAAGGTAACTAGTTAAAATAGCAAAAGTGAATTTTGGATTATAATTTCGCTCAAAATTTGTTGATACTGATGCGGATGCTCTAAATAGTGAAAAAATTAATAATTTATAAAAAGGAAAAGTTTCTCTTTAGTATTGTTTGCTCGTATTGAGTCTTGCTCTGGGTCCATCTCATTGATCCAAACCATTTAATGTGTAGATCTAATCGATTATATCATTCGTACAAATAATCGCAATAATCAAATATCGATAATTAATTGATCAAATTACATTTAATTTAATAATTTATTTTTAAAATTATACTTATCATTAAGTAGCAAAAATTGTAACTAAACAATAAAATAAGAGTACCTTATATTAATAATCTCAACCCTATGGTATAATCTAACCAATCAAACAGATCCTGAGAGTGCTCTCGGTGGGAAAAGTTTAAAGGCGTTTCTTCCTTGAAGAATTTGTCTAGGAGTTTAGAGTTTTAATGAGTATGTGGCATTCTCCAATTTTCCTATAAAGCCATGCAACCAAGTTCCCCTCCTACTCCCGAAAAAACCCTCCATATCCAACTGAACCAGATTGCTTTTAGAGTTTCCATCAGTGTTGAGTTTAATTTTACATGCAAAAAAAAAAAAAAAAAAAAAAAAATTGTGTTTAACTTCTTTCAAGTTGTCATCTTAATTTGATAGAGTGTTTGGGCTTGGTATGTCCATTTTGGGACCGATTTCAGTGATCTGATCCGTTTATTTGTTAAAACTCATTTAGTAGAGTATTAATGTAAAATAAAGATAATTTGACATCAGTAACTATATGTTTAAATCATATTTATTTAAAAATGGACAACATATATAATTTCAAAATAACCATCCATTTTTGTAATACAAATTTGATTCAAATATATAACTATTAATATCCGATCATATTGATTTTTTTCATGAATATTTTACTCAACGAGTTCTAAAGATTCAACATTTTCAATCGTTGAAATTTGTCCGAAAATAAGCTTACCAAGTCCAAATGCTCTCCTAAATTGAGATGCCCTACTTGAGAAAAGCCAAACTCAGAAGAAAACACGATTTTGTTATTTTAACTTGTTTAGGAACATGGGCCATACAATCCAAGTTTTGAGTAATTTTGTTGTTTCTATCCTTCCTAATTCTACACAAGGTAACAATGAAAATGGTATTCCAAGAAAGGTTATTGTTGTGATTGTGTCATCTTTCATATTTGACAAAAACCACTCATCCAGAGGTAGGGATGGCAATTTGCCCCACCGCGCCTCGGTTTGTGCCGGTATCCCCTTCGTTGATAAGAAAACATAGAGGGGACTGTATTTGTTGTTTCTCTCATTCGGTGTTCCGGTCCTCACTTCGATTATATTAAATAAATAACTTTCATATACATATGCTTTAATTTGTTAAATATTGTAATTGTGAAATATCAAAACATATCACCAAAGGGTCATTCTAGTTGGTAAGGGAGTATGCTCCTCTCCTTACTGACCAGGATTTGAATCTCCTACTACTCAAGTGGAAGTCCGACTGTTTAGGTGGATCGCTTTCTCCAATAAGTGGATCGACTAACTTTTGTCTTGGGAGTGTTCTGGGTATCAAAAAAAAAAAAAAATATCAAAACATTCATATATATATATATATATTATGTTTATCTCAGTATCTCTCATTTTTAATCTTATTATTTATCAATATTTGTTCTCTCATATGTTATATCATTTTTTTCTCATTAGTACCATTTCCCCTTCAAAGTAACAAACTACCCAAGACATTTACATTCTTACCCCTGCCACCTCTGAGATTTTTCCCACTCCGACAAAAGTAGAAGACGAGGGAGAAGACGGGAGGCTACGAACCGGGCCATTAGTACCCTGCCCTATATTCCTATCAAGAGGCTTATCCAACTTCCAACCCAGCCATTAGTCATCTCTAATGAGTTTCTAAACAAAACAAACTTCCCTCACTTTTTGACAGTTTCTAAAAAGATGATTCTGGTCCTCTTTCCATTAATATTTATATCTAGGGCACATGTCGATACTGGTTATGCCCCTTATACATCTCTAATGATTGGTGAGAATCCTATCCTGTTTAGTTAGCCAAAATGTAACCCTTTAAATTCTGAGGGATTTTGAGTTTCCAGATAAGTAAATCATAAGCAGAAGCAATAGAAAACACAATTTGAGAAATATGAATTTAAAGGATCTTATGTACGTCAGGCAAGGTAGTGCAGTTAGAAGTTGATCATGGCACGCCACGTTATACCATAAATAAACAGATCAAATTAGTATTGACATTACAAAAAAATATTAAAGTTTTAAAAATCAAATATTTTTGTTAGGAAAAGTGTCGTTATTATATTTTTAGCAACGGAAATTGGACATTAGTGATAAATTATTATCTTTTTGAGATCAAATTTTTTGTGTCAAAAAAAATAAAATCATTTTGGATATCAAATTATTTTGTCCCTAAAAGTTTATTTATTAGTGACATTTTCAAAATTTTGTCGCTAAAACCCTTATTTTTTATTTTTCAAGACAATCTTTTAGCGATTACCTCACGACGATAGAAATTGATTCTTAAATATCTTTTGTAACAAAATTTTCATTTTTAGAGACCAAATATGTTGTAGTACAAATTTACAAAAACGAATAACTTGTTTAATAGATAATTAGTTACAGACTTTTATGTTATTTTCACTCAAAGTTCATCTAATTAAATGGAAAATGATAAATTACACTAACCTTCCTAGGTTTGTAAGAAAACACTGAACACCACTAATTTGGCATAGTATTGTGTTCTCTGAAAGTGTTAATTCACAGAACGCAACTCTTTTTTTTTATTTATAAGTTATTCGTCAGTTATTTGGATGAAAAAAAAAATATTATTACTTTTACCCTAAAAAAAATATATATATATTTTAACTTTGATTATTCATATGTTTATACTTCACCTGAATTAGTTTGGTTTGCTTCAGTCTTACTTGAAAAGGATGTTGCTATAATCTTTGGTGGCGTTTGATAAAATTGAAAATTGAAAACTAAAAATTAAGTATTGAAAAATAAATACTAAATTTTTTAATTTGAAAAAATATTTGATAAAATTTTAAATGTTAAACTAAAAAACAATTTGTTTGATATATATAAAATCAAATTTAAAATTTATTATTTTTAAATTGTATATTTCAATTTTTATGTTGTGTTGGTGGTAGTGGCATGTTAGTGGTGGTTGTGATGGTGGTAGCGGTAACGTTGATGGTGGCGGCGGCGGCAGCAACGGTGGTGTTGATGTTGGTGGTAGTAGCAGCAGTAAAATGATAATAGTACTAATAATGATAATGGTGATGAATGCGATAGTAGTGGTGGTGGTGGTAAAGGTGACATGGTGGTCGTGATGGTGGTGGTAGCGGTAGTGGTGATGGTAGCGGTAGTGACAGTGATGGTAGTAGTGGTGGTGGTGAGTTTATAATAGTGTATATCGATATTTATACTTAGCATTTATAAATTCAGTCAAAATTAAGTAAGTTTTACATGATTTAAAATTTTCATAAGTTTTAATTTACTTTTTAAGAGCTTAAATTTTTAAGTGATTTCAAATATGATTATTAAACTGGTTTAATTAATTATCATTTAATACATTCAGTTTTAAATACTGAATCATATTATCAAATACCCCATCAGTGTATTTTTTTAAACTTCAAGGATAGTTAGTGTAATTTATCAATGAAAAATAAGGAAATTCTCTTTCCACACATCAATTCCACCCGTTCATACAATTAATGAAATTTTTCCTAATACAATTTTATCCTAGAATAAATATATCTTAATATCCTTATTTTCTTTCACCCAAAACCTAATTCTAAAACACCATAATCATCCTCCGCCATCCCTCCTTCTCGCCTTTTCTCCCCTTGGCCTACAATCACCTTCCACTAAGAACCATACATTCCCACAAGTCTCCTATTACAAACCATCTACTTTTGAGGTTGACTGTGGATGTCTAGGATGGAAGGTGATGAGTTGAAAGAGGCGATAATGGTGATGGAGGGCTGAAAGTGGAGGCATGGCGGCGAAAGAGGGGTGGGTAAATGAAAGAAAAATTAGGATTTTAAAATTAAAGATGATGATGTTATTGGAATAAAGGTATGCATGCTTGATTTTTTTATTTTTTGATGTGTGTACTGAGAAAAATTGATATGTAGAAATAGAATTATCCTGAAAAATATGTAAAATAAAATTTGAAATTTAGATAGTATTTTTATTTTTCTATTTGAGATAATATGATATTTTCTTTGATTATTTCAGAGTTAATCTAGTAAACAAAAAATAAATAAATAACAAAGTCCAATTTTATGAAATTTAACTGGAATTTTTTTTTTAAATAAATTTTTCATACACTTTTATAGTGCATTATCGAACCAAGTTCAAATCATAATAAATAAATAAAAAATAACAAGTTTTAAAAAAATTTAAATTTAATTTGTTTATATAGTGAAGATTACAAACAAATTTTTAACAATCTAAACATAAATCAAACTCGACACTAGAATGGTCTTGTTCTCATCACTAGGGATGGCTATTTTAATTCGATTCGCGGGGACCTGTCCATACTTGCCCGAATGGGACAGATTTTACCCGTCCGACACTTGATGAGTCATCACTCAGTCAAGTTGCTGACCATAACCCTACAAGAAAAAGGTAAAAAAATTCTGTGGAAAAAATTTAATTTATCAAAAGGTCTTACTCCACTCCAACTTTCAATGATAAATTCACTGTAAAAGTATATTTTTAACTACCTAAAACATTTTTAATGGTAAATGTTATAATAGCATTGTCATTGCCAAATTATAGCAATAAATAGTAGAAAATGGATAAAAATTTGGTTAGAGTTTTCCAAAAATATTTTTCAGAAAATTCTACTATTTTGTTTTTCGTGTTTTTGGTTTTACTAATTTTTTTTAATATTTTAAGCAATTTTTTTAAATTTTTAGATGTACTTAACATAAATATACCTAAAAAGTAAAAAATTTGTAATTTTTTTTTTTAAAAATTCACTAAATATCAAAAATACAAAAAAAAAAAAAGAAGAAAAGAATTGAGTACATTTTTTATATTTTTATGTATTTATTAATTTTTTAAAATATTTTTTCACAAATTTTTTACTTTTTAAATACATCTAAGTAAGATGCATCTAAAAAAGTAAATTTTTTTTTTTAAAATTTTAAAAATATTTAGTAAAAACAAAAAAATATGAAAACAAAAAAATTTAGTTTTCAAAAAAACTTAATCCAAAAGACTCAAACCAAACACTCCAATGGTTTAGTCGCCATTTTTGCCATTTTGGCACAGAAACTGGTGTGTTTAGATGACTGGTCAGTCATTCAAACTAGTTTCTGTGTTTCTTCTGCAAAAATGGCAGGCGGGCGGGAGGGAAGGAATGAGGGAGGGAGGAATGTTTTGGTAGGAGGAGGGAGGGAGGATCGAGGGAAGAAGGGAGATGTTTCTTGATGATTTGGCACAAATAACAGCTGTCACAAGTTTTGACATTTCTCAAATTTAGTAGCTGCTATGGCAAGCCCTTGGAGCACACTGCTCTGTTTCAGTTGCCAAATTATGGCAATAGCAATCCAATGGCTTGCCATTGGAGATGCTCCTACACTTCTTACATCATATTTCAATACAAATAAATCAAAACTTACGAATAAAGGTCAAAATGTCCCGATCTTTTAACACTTTAATATATTTTTCATTATCATCACCGGTACTAAATGATTATTTCACAAACATAACCATCTAAAAAGTTTCAAAATTTTTTCATTATCCAAAAAATAATATAAAATAAAATAAAATAAAACTCAAGATTTATAAAAAAATAAATCAAGTCAATAAAAAAAAAAAAAAATAGTCCGGCGGACTATTTTTCTAATACCACCTCCACCTCTTTCATCCTAATCTTCCAAGGTCTAACCTAATCCTGATCTCCATTTCAATCTCTATTTCCGAAAACAAACACAATATTAATAGGTTCCACCTCTATCTCTTGAAATAAACGGGCCCAAAAGTGAAGGAATTGGCATAGATGGTGCCAGCTCTCAACAATTTTGTCAATCTGCCAACAGAATAAAGTTCACTGAGAAATGGAAGAGCATAAAATGAACAGGGAGATGAGAAAATTGTTCCACCTGACTGAAAGGGAACAAATACATCAAACAAAATGACATTTCATCATTTTCATGTGAATATAATAATAACCACCAAATCCAAAAGCCCATGTGATGTGCCAAATCTGGCCCTCTGGCATCTCTCTTTGTCCCCCATTTTGACAGTCCAAAGTTGCCATGGGGGAAATAAGACACACAATGGGTAAAATTAGCAACACAATGAAAAACAAAATCACATCATTTGACAAATAAATATGGCAGCACAGCACATCCATGCTGTTTCTTATACACAATTTTGGCATTTGGGTGTCAATAAAATACAGCATATTCAAGTATATCACATCAAATTTGACCTCTAAGCTCTCAAAAGTGTTGATGTGGTGCTTCTAATAAACCCATCTTTGGGAGTCTTAGAAGGGATGGAGGAGGTTTAACCCGGGAAAAAAAAAAAAAAGGAAAAAAGAAAAAAAAGAGAGTTGACTTTTTGTGCAGTGGAGATTTAAAACTTTTGGATAACTACGGAATTGGCAAGCCCAGCCTGCTCAATCATCTGGGTTGGATCGGTGAGTGGCTTGGGAGGAAATCCGACTGCCTGCAGCTGATAAGCCCTGTTGTCACCGGGCCTAGATGCATCAATGAACGCACGGATATGGCCTGTTGTATGGTGGTAGTTGAAGTGTGTAATCATGCGGGTCTCATAGGGCCGGCCCTGAGGGCAAGGCCACCGTCTCGGGTCCCAAAATTCTGTCTAAAAAATAGGATTTCAAAATAATTTTGATATTAAGTTACGTTTGGTTAATTATTTCGGTCTTAAGTTAAGTCTGATTTATTAAAATAAAGTAGAATAGAATAATCATTGCATCATAATTTCTATTTTCACGTTTGATTTATTAAAAAAGATTACAAACAAAATCATCATGCACTATTGTGAAAGAATAGTAATTTTATAAAGAGACTAAGAGATGACCATTCCAATCAATTCAATTTTATTTTAATGAACCAAATACTACATTACAGTATTATTAGTTTAAAAATGAAAGTTTAAACAAACAATTGAATTGGTGAATTATTTAAAAATAATAGAAAGTTACTTGCCAAATATATGAATTATTTATAGAATATTGCTTGACTATACGAGCTACAATTGCTTCTGGAGAAATAATTTTTTTTTTATTTTTTTTTAGGTTGAAGTTAATCAAGTTTTACAATTTCATTTATTATGTTGAGAAAAGTGTGAATAAATTAATATTGTTAACAATAAAAAATTCAAAATTTATCTCAATAATTAGGATTTATGTCAATAATTATGTGTACCATATGCAACAAATTTATAGAAGGTATACGCAAAAAATAAAAATAAATTGAAAATTGTTACTATTTTATCAATCTATATATATATATATTTTAAAATATGTATGAGAATTGAATCGAAGCCCCCATCTTCTGAGTTTGCCATAGCCCCGCAAAAAGTTAGGGAGTTGAATTGAGGTTGAGAGCAAACTTTTTCATCCACAACTAGGCCCATGGAAGGGGTTGGAGCAGCATTGAGAGGAGTGTCAACAGTTGGCTCGGGAGCTTCTGGAGTTGTGCCGCCGCCCAGAGTTCTTCCCACCCCCTGAAACGAAATATGTTGCTTCTCGATTCCTGCAAGAAAATTGAAAAATAAATAAATATATATTGTTAGCAGGTATTTTAATATTATAATGTGTTATAGGTTGGTTTTTTTTCTTTTCTTCCTAGTTAAGCTTCCAAGTTATCCAAGTCTTGGTCTTAGTCTTCATAACTTATCCACCAATCTTATCTTATCCATGTCTTGGTCAAGGTCTTGGTCTTTCTCCATTCTTTCCATCCGAGCCTTCCTTGCTAAGGCTTTGCCAAAGACTTTCAAGTCTAAGTCTTCTAAGTCCACCTTGCTTATCCTGTTAAGTCCATCCGTTTCTTATCCCTTAGAGCCTTGCCTATTAAGTTTTTATATATATTAAACTTGTGTCATATCCTATCATACGAGAGGTGAAGAAGTTTTGGATGTTTGGTTATGTCTTGAATGAGATTATCAGGCAAATAAAAAAGGGTGTGTGTGATAAAGTTTTGGGTTCAACCAATTGTGCAGTATTGGTGAACCATACGACTTAGTCGGGCTGTTGTATCCTGGGGGGACAAGTCAAGGTTTTTTCTGCTGCACCGGTGTGAGGCTTTGCCTAACCGCAGAGGGCTTGAATCTCCTTAAAGAGAGCGAATTTCCCGCGCCTCAGCCCTTATATTAATTGTTGTAACTTTTATTTTGTGTATTTTCTGGTGTTTTATTTGTAAGTATCACCAACGTATATATATATAGAAAAAAGAGAAGAGCATGTTATTGATTTGATAGAGGTCATAACCTCAAGATGGTCAAAGGAAAAGGCCAATGCAAGAACCTCTAACCAACAAACAACTATCAACAAGAAAACCCATACCGAAGTAGTTTCTTGGCATCCATTGGTTAGTTTGCAAACAAATTGGAGAGCATATATTATGGGACATCAGTACCATATGATCTTTCGGAGATGAGCAATAGAACAAATTTGAAACTTATAATTAAACAGTTAGGATTCAAAATAAGAACACACCGGACAGTTCTCATCCCTCCTTATAAGATTAACATGAACTGAGGACCTCCCTAACTGCAAGCTTGAGCTCTTTTGGACACTCCGACTTTCTAATGCTCTGCATTGAAAAATAAAAAAATCAATATGAAAAAAACAGGGAAAATAATACCACCACAAAAGGTCAACCAAGCATTGAGGAAATTAAGTGCCAATTTGGCAAGAGGCTATCGTAGCCAAAAAGTCACTACCAAAAAGTCAATTCTTCTCTCTACTTTTCTGCTCGTCTTTTTGTAAAAAATTAAAAAGTAAATTGGATTCAAAACAAAGTCACAACCATTGGATTAGGCAAATTCAATAGTTTAAAATAATTCTAATGATAGTCCTAAATACAAAATATATAAGAAGTGTTTGATCAAAAGTATTGGACACATATCCAAACACTTATATATTTGATTTACTTTGAAAGTTCATAAAACATAAGTTGTGATGAGGTTGCTTAAATAGTTTGGTTGCTTAGCTTCTCATTTGCTCTTACCTCTAGGAAAGGTGCATTTTCGGGATCATCCAGCCTCCTCAAAGGGTCATTATTTATGGTAAAACCATTTCTCCAAAACACGATGTTGTGAACAACAGCATCAGGCTGCTGAGGAGCAGATGGTACCGTTCCCCCTATGAGTAATCTAGCAGTTCCAGCAAAGCTTCTTGAGCTTGAACATGGACGAAGGCTCTCAAGGAGCCCTTCTACAGCACCCAACCGCCTAGCTTGATTGAAAATTGCATCCACGTCATTATCCTTCGGGGGATCTTGGACAAGCATACCACTGCAAATATTATGGCCGAGGGCGGAGCTATGCTTTGAACAGTGGTGTCAATTTGTAAACTTCAATTTTTTTAATAAAGTATATGTAAAAAATTATGAATATTTACAAATTAAACCTAGTGGGCCTAAATAAAATAAATTAATTTTTAAACTTTTACAAATTGACCTCAGTAGGTAAAAACAAAATCAAACTTTATTTAGAAATTTAGGCTTCTAGAAACAAACCAAACGTTTGTTTATTCCTCTTGGAGATTGGACATCGACTTTTGATTCTCTCAATCGACTACTGATTTGGTTGTCTCTTACTCTCACATTGTTTCTTGCTTTATTCTCTTCTCTTTAATGTTTCATTCCAGTTGCAGAAACTTATTCATTCGTTCGGGTCTTCGTTCGTTCGTTGCGGTAGTTGTGATTGCCGAGACTTTTGATCTAGTTTAGGCCCTTTGGTTTTTGATTGTGGCACCAAGGTTAGCTTTCTTTTACTCTAAAACTCTCTCTCTCTCTCTCTCTCTCTCTCTCTCTCTCTCTCTTTGTTTTCTGTGTGATTCAATTGTGTTGATGGGTTTGTTAATATTTGGGATTATACAACAACTATGCCTAGGGTTTTTTGGGGGCTTATTAAGTTTTGAGATTTTGGAGCTTATTGATGATTTTGAACAAGCATTCTGTTAACCTCTCTTGCATCAAATTCTAATTTTACCAGTTAACTATATTGATGATTTTAAATTCCATCTACTTTTGTCAATGAGATTTGGGAATATATGAAATTTATAGAGTATTATGTAAATGTTAATGTTGACAGATTGTGTAGAACTAAAAATATGATATATGACATTGATGATGCTTTGTTAAATGACTCTGCTAAAGGAAATTCCTGACTACGCCACTGATTATGGCAAACTCTGTCAGCCAACTGTAATTAGGGGTGCAACTTGGGCGGGCTCAACCCGAGCAACTTTGAATTTTTTTAGTACTTGGACCCAGTTTGAATTTTTTTAGTACTTGGACAAGATATTTTCAAATTGGCAAAAATTTAGAAGCTCGAATTAAATTTGAGCGGGCTTGGGCAAAGACGTCAAACAACCCGAGCAACCCGAAACCCAAATTATACATATATAGATATATAAAAATATTAAATATACATATAAGTTATTAGTCATTATATGATATTAAAGTAATTTAGATTATTAAATCATATTAAATATTTATTATATATACAAATAATATAAAATCTTACTTTTTTCATTTTCACTCATAAATTGTAAAAACTAATATAGCGGCATCTCTCTTACATTATATAAATTATTTGTTTTGACAGTATTAATGATTTTCTATAATAAAAAAAAATGTAAATAGAGTCAAATTTTAATAATTTAATAATGAAAAAAAAACTGAAATTTATTTACAGTTCGGACAATTCAAGTAATTCGAGCAATTCAAGTTTAATTCGGGTCGGGCTTGGGCATGCAACCTCAGGTTGCAATTTGGGCCTAGACGGGCCTGGGCAGGTCTCAGCATAACTTGGGCTGGGTTAGGACAACCTCTCAACCCGACCGAACCTGCCCGAGTTGCACTCTTAACCGTAATGCTATAAAGCTTGTTGGTATAGTTTCTTACAAGTTAAAAACTAATAATTAAAAAGTAGAAGTTAAAAGCACCATTTCCACCACTTCCCAATAATCAACTTTTTTCAATTTCTTTAAGCTATTTTTGTCTTATAAGTTGTAAGTAGAAATTATACCAAGTAAAAATTGCACTAAACACTTAACATAGATTTCCAAAAAAATTTAGAATTTATAATATAAGCAGCCCTATAAGCTACACCAAATCGGGCAGAGTAAATAACATAAATTTTCAGATTGGTATCTTATTTAGAGATCTTATTATGCTATCAAAAGATATTGTGAAAAGAAAAATGATGTACAAGTCGAAAACCAAACCGAAGCCCACATATGTTTCCATATGATTAGCCCAAGAAACTTGTCCTCACATGAAGAAGTAACAATCATAGCCGACTGTGTATGTCGGTGTCAGTCAGTGAGTCAGCGTGAGAAGCAGCACTCTTGTGAAAATGACTAAGGATGAATTAAAAAAATTTATAAAATCATAAATACATAAAAATAATTTCATAAGCCTGGTGTATAATCATTCATTTTACACTTTATGAAAATAAGCAAACAAATGGGTCAATAAATACTACAATGCCATCCACAAAAGAATGACTAAAAATGATATTACAGTAAGCTTACAACATTCCTCTAAATCAGTTATTCAAATTTCTAAAGTTGTAAACAAGCAGGTGGTACACAAAGAACAAAATATCAGGACAAACTACATGACAGCCAAGAGCAACCTTGACATGACCAACTGAACCAATATGAGAAAAATAAATAGTACGGTGCTATTCTTGTCACCCTAAAATTTTGGAAGACATCTTTGAGAAAAAATAAAATAAAAAATCCTGTATGTGTGGCTTGTCTTAATACCATTCTCAATGTCTTAATTCACAGGTTTTAAAAATCCTTCAAAGTCTCCTACCAAAGAATTTATTGCATCCAATTATTTTGGTGAATAAAGAAAATTAGCAACATCAAATTCATGTGCACATATAGAAATGTAAGTATTACTGTATATTCTAATCTTATATGGAAAAAAGAAGAAATTGTTGAATATATTCAACAATTTTTGGTTTTCATAAAGTCTTTTGACACTTGTAGAGGCATACAAAGATCTTTTGTTTTCTTGGTCTTATTTGTTCTTGGGTAGTATTCCCTTACTCCCGTATGAATAATTTTTTCTTACTACTTACAGAACCAGGGAGGATATTCTCAAAATAAACAAAATTTAAAAATAAAAAAGCTTTAAAAGACTAGGGAACAATTCATGCTATTGCAGTGTCAGTTGCCTTACATCTTAGTCGCATCATATTTATAAACTTGAGTACCATTTTATACAATTGTTAATTTATTATTTTGAATTCAAATTTTAAAATTTTCTAATGTTTTGTTCATGGAACAAATACTTCTATAATCTTTTGAGCCAAATTTTCCCTTACTACATTTAGGCTATGTTTAAAAAGGGCAACCCAACGCACGAGGTCAGGGCCGGCTCTAACTTTTTGTGGGCCTAAGGCAAATTCAGAAGATGGGGTACCGGTTCTCATACATATTTTAAAAAATATATATTGGTAAAATAGTAACAATCTTCAATTTATTTTTATTTTTTGTTTGTACCTTCTATAAATTTGTTGCATATGGTACACATAATTATTGACATAAATCATAATTATTGGGATAAATTTTGAATTTTTTTATGGGCTTTGATTTGTGGCACTAATTTGTTGAGCACTAATGGCACTAATTTCTATATCAGGTAAAGAAAAAAAAAAAAAAAACAAAGTTACCAAAACAGGAAATTAGTGCCATTAGTGCCAACAGTTTTAGTGCCACAAATCATTTTTCTTTTTTTATTGTTAACACTATTAATTTATTCACACTTTTCTTGACATAATAAATTAAATTGTAAAATTTGATTAACTTCAACTTAAAAAAGAAGAAGAAGTTATTTCTCCAGAAGCAATTGTAACTCGTATAATCAAACAATATTCTATAAATAATTCATTTAGTTGGCAAGTAATTATCCATTATTTTTAAATAATTCACCAATTCAATTGTTTGTTTAAACTTTCATTTTTAAACTAATAATACTATAATGTAGTGTTTGGTTCACTAAAATAAAATTGAATTCAATGGAATGGTCATCTCTTAGTCTCTTTATAAAATTACTATTCTCTCACAATGGTGCATGATGATTTTGTTTGTAATCTTTTTTAGTAAATCAAACGTGGAAATAGACATTATGATGTAATAATTATTTTATTCTACTTTATTTTAATAAATCAAACATAACTTAAGACCGAAATTATTAACCAAATATAACTTAACATCAAAATTATTTCGGGGTCCTATTTTTTAAATAGAATTTTAGGGCCCAAGGTCTTGGGAAGGAGAAATTGATAGGGTTCGTCAGATTTGTTATGATTTGTTGCAAGAATATTAGAACCGAATCAGTATAGAGACCGATGTTGTTGGTGAATCTTCTATCCATCCAGAAATTGTTACAAAGACCTTTTCAGTGTATGATTTGTTTATTAATAGAAAGAGAAGTAAAAAAATGAAGAATGTAAGATCAGAGTTTGACCATTATTTAGAAGATGATGTTTTGCCAAGAACTTTAGGTTTTGATGTTTTGAATTGGTGGAAAGCCAATGGACCAAAGTATCTGACTTTACAGGCAATAGCTAGGGATATTTTAGCTATTCATGTATCCACCGTTGCTTCTAAGTCAGCATTTGGCACTAGTGAAAGGTTGGTGAGTCCACATTGTAGTCGACTTTATCCAAACACATTGGAAGCATTAATGTGTGCACAAACAGTGTAGAAGATTCCTTCTTAGGCATAGGTGGCACAGAGAGTGTAGAAGATTCCATCTTGCCATTGAATCGAGTCGTTGATCCAGTCCCACCAGTTCGAAGACAGACCTCCAAAATCTATCAACGACAACTTCAATGACATTCTCGACTTCATATGATGATGATAATGGGGGAAAGAAACCAGTGTCCTCACCACTTTTTGTGAAGGAAGAGGAGTGGCAGAAGAGAGCTGTTTCGTGGCTGGTGGAGCGGCAGTGAGAGAGGGAGGGAAGAGGAGCAACGGAGAGGGAGAGGGACGGTGAAGAGAGAGAGAGGCACTGGTTTGTTTAGGGTTTGGTTTGGAAACAAAATATATATGGTCATTTTATACAATTCGCAACTAAATATTTTGGTTGCCAATTAATTTTATAAATCCCTCTGAAATTTGAAATGTCTCCCTCTAAATGTTTTAGTTCTTTGGTGACTAAAATATTTTTTAGTCGCTAAAAATAAATTTTTGGCGACCAAACAAACATAAAAAGTAAATTTGTGTTCTTCATTCGGCAACTAAATAATTTTAGTAGCCAAAACTAACCATACAGCGACTAAACTCGATGAAAATAAATTTTTGGCAACCAAACTTTTGGTTGCCAAAGATAAAAAGTAAATTTTTGTTTCTTCATTCGGCGACTAAATAATTCTAGTAGCCAAAACTAACTATACAACGACTAAAAATTTATTTAGTTGCCAATTGTGTCATTTTTAGTGACGAATTTTTTTTTAGTCGCCAATAATCGATATACCCCGACTAAAAAAATTAGTACCTAAATATTTTACTTTTGTTGACTAATATAATTTTTAGTCGCCAATTCCATAACTTTTGGCGACTAAATTTTTTTAGTCGCTAAATTTAATCGCCAAAAGTGTAATTTGTTGTAGTGGAAGCACGCCTCATTTCTTTTACGGGCCAACCTTCCATTACTAAGGGAAGGATGTAATTGATAGGGATTGAGAGACCCTGGTAAACTTGGGCTCAAGAAGCCCTATAACTAGGCTACTCTACCAAATTGCTTTTTTGAATTTAGTATTTTTATAGGAGTACTTATGGGGTGGTCCGATTGATTATACTTATTTATCTAAAAGTTTTGTTTCTCTTTTTTTTTTTTTATTTTTTATTTTACACACCACATTCTCTCTCAATACACACCATCCCTTTATTTATTTATTTATCAAATTTGCGTCTCTTAATCAAATTACCATTTTAGACATCCGTCTAAACCTTATTTTCTCAATACAATCTCCTAGCACACCACCCATTTCCACCATCGCGAACATCCCTGCCCCTCACCTCAACCATTTACTTTCCTCCATTGCACAGAGAGAGAGAGAGAGAGAGAGAGAGAGAGAGAGAGAGAGAGAGAGAGAGAGAGAACCCTAAGGGTTTTTAGAACTGGACAAAGAAGAAAAGAAAGGATGATGGGTCGTGGGGTCAGGAGAGGTAGTAGAGGAACGATGTGGCTGTGAGAGGGGCTGGCAAGTGTTGGTTGCGGCATAAGATGAATGGATGTTGTGGAGGAGGCGTTAATCGGAAGGGAGGGAATGACGACTGGCAGTCGGCGATGCAATGGCTAGGGTTAGGTTTGTTGGAGAAGAGGGAGGCGGCGCGGAGTAAGCGGCTAGAGATGGCAGCCAGGGGTGATGGTTTGGGTTAGGATATTGAATGAGAGTTGAGAAGTTGAAGAAGAAAAGGGTAATTTAGGATTTTTTTGAAAATTGATGGTGTGACTGAGAAGAAATCAAAGAATTAAAAATGTGTGTGGTGTGTACTGAGAAAATGGTGTGCACTGAGAGGTTTGGCGGTGTGTAAATGGTATCACCCTTTTTTGTTTCATTACTTTTATATTCCCAAAATGTCCTTCCACCATCTTATTTATCCTTATTTTTAGCAATTTTCCTCCACCAATGATACTCTCTTTAACATCCGGTGACCACCTTCAACCGCCATCGCCAATCACAGGAGATCACCTCTGACGATAATTTTTTGACAATTCTCTGGCCATTTTTATCTAGAAAAACATAATTCCATCTTTGTAATAATTAATTTCTTTTATAACAGTGCTACATTCATACAATTTCTCTCTCCCACAATCCTCTAAATGAAGTGGCAAGATAGAATGCATATAAAGAGAGTTTTGAGAGAACACTGGAGTGTGAGTCAACTTTTCAAAATTTTATTTGTCACATCATTTGGGGGGATTTGGAGGAGAGAAACTATGTGGATGAATAATTTCTTTTTAATAGTCCAACAATAAACCAAGCCTAACAACCATAACTGGAATTAGTGTTCTTTTTTTTTTTTTTTTTTTTTTTTTCACTTATAGCAGTGGATTGCTTATTTTTACTTTAGTTTTTTGCAATCAATAGGTATGAACTGACTATTTTTCTTTATTCATTTTGTATGTGATATGCCATCCCATTGTTTGATAAAATATCCAATTCAAATATAAAACTCATTTGACTGAATAAGATTTCACTGGATTTATGATTTGTATTGATAAATTGCAGATGCAAATTGGATCACCTGTAGTCTAAAAATATGAGAAATTAAATGAAATTGGAAATACTTGCAAAAGAGTAATTAAAATATTTTAAATTTAGATATAGGGAAAATTATAATTTTCACTTAATACACAAAAACAAACCTACATACTTACTTACACACAAGATGAGTGATAAATGGAGAAGGGGGTACTGATGTACAACAGTTACTGTTGTGCCCCTTGTGGGAGATTGTCCCCAGTGTTTTTTGATGATCTAAACCGTTCATATTGTAGGGTTCGTCGAGTAGATCATTCATACAAAAAATCAAGTTGATTGGATATTTGTAGCCCTATAACCAAAGCACATTTGTTTGTATAAAAATTAATGGTTAACATAACTTTCATAAATTTTTAAAAGCAATTAGGACCTAATCATGAGGTTATGAATATCAAATTAATTTGATTTTTTACATGAATAATATCCTTGATGAATCCTACAATATGAATGGTTCAGATCATCAAAAAAACACTTGGAAAGACCTCCCACAAAGGGCAGCGATAACTGTTGACTTCTGTGCCTTAAGGCACAGCAATACCCCCTTCTCCGTGATAAATTTATCATTCATAAATTTATTCATTTTTTATGTGTTGTGCCTTCCCATTATTTGATAAAATACTCTCACTTACACTTACAAACCCATAATCTAATAAATCTATCATTCATAAATTATTGAGTGATAAATTTATTATTGAATTAAGTGATAAATTTATTAGAACAATTCCACAAGTTTTACAAATGCAGGTCTTCACCAACACACTATGTAGATAGAGTCCTGATCTCACCGGAGACCATGCATAATAGCAGATTGGCATTGCAAATACCTAGATCAAAAGCCATTGGTGAAGTTTAACATCGAAAACAATAGATTGGTGATACAAGAAGATAATAGCAGCGGCGATATCGAAGATGGTAAATTGGTGAATAATTGTGGCAGCGATGGTGATATTAAAGATGGTAGATTCGATAATAGTGACATGGTGATAAAAATGGTGTGAGCAGAGCGACGATGACGGCAACAACAATGGCAAAGGAGAAGGATAACTGTGGTATGAGCCGAATGGCACTAACAGCATTGTAAGGAGACGATGGTGTGTTGTCAAGAGAAATAGTGGAAAGAAAGAAAAACGAGATAGACAGAGAGCATAAAACGTTATTTTTAGGGCAACACAAACATAGGCAAAAACTAGATAAAAAATACAAGAAGCAAGGGTAAAAAAAAAAGGAAAAACAACATATGGGATAGGGCTGATTGGTACTTTCAAATATGAACAGGCCCTATCCGTAGTTAAGTCTAACAAATGGGACTGGTTGATAATTAACCCTTTTTATTAAGGGTATGAGAAAACCGATGGAATCAAATTAACTGTTCCAGATACAATTTGAACCAACTAGAATATTATATCTGAATACTTTTATATTTTAATTTTCTTGAGCATTAGAAGAGAGTAATTAATAATACATGTTTTGGTTATCATTTTTCTTTATTTATTTTCATGTGAGATTCTACAAGTTTTTGTAGAACCCTTTAAAACTTTATACGAATCCCTCATCTCTACCAAACCGACAATCTATTTTGGTTTTTTAACTAAAAAAATCGGATACTCAATTTGATACTAAATATTCCTTCAACTCTAATTGAACAAAACCTTAGAGCATTTCCAATCTTTCACCAAATTCTTCAACAAATTTAAATTTGATAAAAATTATGGTAAAAATGAGGTCCAATCCTTTCATCACACTTGTATCAAATCAAAGAAGAAGCAAAATTTTTCATCAAATCTATATGAGGAGGAAATATCCGTCGCTCTCCGTACTCCTCATGTCCAAGCTCTGCGTAACATCGCTTAACCTGCGAATGCAAAGACGGTGAGCCACCCGACCATGTATTGCTGGAAAAACCCTCCGACGATCAAGTTAGAACACACACAGAGAGGGAGACAAAGGGGTAGGTAGCTCACAAAATCAAATGTTCCAGACCTATGCAAGGATATGCAGCACCGTTTATATAGTTTTTGCGCGCTCCTTTTTGTCTGTTCTCCTTCTGACACGTGGATATGTCCTTTAATACGGTTTCTCCATGTATAGGTGCACATATCCCCAAACACCAAATGACCAAACCGCCAAACGGTATTGACGCATACAAACAACAAAATATTCTTCTCGCTCTCCCATCGCACCACATAGCATTGGCCGTCGAACTGTGTTTAGCGGGGCGCCACATCTTCACTGTAATACCGCGCTACCAGTCTAGCCTCCTCGGTCAATCTTGGAAGTGGGCTTAGCCGAGCTACCCAATCTTGACCGAGCTTCTGCTCGGTAGACCTGACATGAGGATAAAGTCCATCCAACTCAGTAAAGCGCATATCGTCACTCGGATAGTAGCTTGAAGTTGTCTTAACCTGACCAGACTAGTCCCTTGGTCCATTGCATAACCAACGTTCGACCGAGCAAAGACTAAGATTCTGGCAAAGATTAGCTCGGCCTGTTATTAGGCCATAAATTTCCCTCTCAATTACCCCTTAATTCCATCCGCGCTAGTGTGACCGAGATTACCTTCTTTGGCCGAGCTCATTCACCTGCTCGGTCATCCACCTCAAATCAGTTCACTATCTTCGACCATGCTAACTTTCACACTCGGTCCTATGACCTGCTCGGTCGATGCTTTGACTTTTCAGCCTGTCTTTTCAAGACTGACACCGGTCTCATCGCAGACACGTGTCATTTGTCCATTGGCCTCGTACAGCCAACCCAGCTGTCCTACGCCGTCTCCTCGGATTCAAATTTTTGGCGCCCTTTCTCATTTCATATACATCGTTCTCATACCAACCCTTCATTTCCACTGTTCACCATATCTGCCATAGACGATCCAGAGCGAAAACACACTCAAGCCTTGCCCCTTGTATTTTCTACCCATTCTCAAGCATTTTCCTGACAAAGTTAGTCTTGCCATTGCCACTGTGAAGCATTTCGCTAATCGAAGCTTCGATTCGCGCATCAACCCGTAAGTTTTCTCCTTCCTTTCTGTCCTTCTCTTCTTTATGCTTTTTTGGTGTTATTTGAACTTTAACTCCCACGCTAATCCATTGAGGAAGTTCGAAACACCCAAAAACCACAAAAAATTGAATAGGGTTAGGGTTGTGCACTGCTTTTGTCGTCGAAAAGCTTCCATGCCTCTGGTTTCTCGCACTATTTATCATCTCTTGTGATGAATACGACAGGATCTGGGCTTGGCCATGCTAAAAAATGCCATTTTGATCTGAAAACAAGGGTGACTGAGTAAATTTGTTGTTTATGAAGTCAGAATAGAAAATTGGGTTATCAAACGTATACGGTCATGCAATCGGGTTGATATTTGGGCCGCCCATGTAACTGGGCTAGGGTCTGCCGAACAATAGAGATCGAGATAAGAAGTGACCGAGCTAAAATCAAGCTCATATGCGCAACAACGCTATTACTTATACTTGGTTTTTAACTACAGAATCCTAAGGGACTAGGCACACCAACACCAGGGCTCTCAACGATTGAGCAGCCACTGTGCACACCTTAGTTAACTCAATTCCACTGAGCTACTAAGCCGGTTCCTAATGGGGCGCTATCGCTTCCTTGTAAACACGCTGGGTGCACTGGCCGCGCTTTGCGAGGAGTACGGCGTCCCTGATGGCGTTCATTTTGAGCTCGGTGAAGAAAACATTTCTCCTTGGAACAGGTTGGATTAATGCCCCTTCACCATGCTGTTAATTGTTAAGGGAGGTCTCTGCTTCCCGATGCAACCCTTAATCTGCGAGTTCCTCAGGCGTACTGGGCTAGCACCGACTCAAGTCTCGACGAATACATACAGAATAATAAACGGGGTTGCCGAGCTGAATCATCGGCTTGACTTGAACCTAGGGTTGGCCGAGATCTTGTGCCAATACACTCTTTGTCGCACGGCCGATGGGTTTAATTATTACTTGAAAATAAGGCCGGACAAAAAAAAAACTAGTGATCGGCACACCAGATAAGGACATGCATGATGATGACTTCTTCTGGGTGTCCGGGAATTATGAGATAGCTGACATGCCCGGTTGGTACATTAGTAAGAATTTTGGTTTATCATGTAAGCTGTGCTCTCTGACCGGTCAAGTTACTTTCCTTTACTATTCTGTACTGATTGCTTTCTTCTTGCAGCTATTGAAGCCTTGCAAGCGAATTATCTTGTAATAACCCTCATCACTGCTTACCGATAAACTACTGATTACTGTTGAACCGAGACTGATTATGATTGATAACCGAAGTAATCGAAATACTAAACTGACTGATTGACTGTATCTGTTTAAGTGCATTCTATCTATTGATCGTTTGATTATCTGTTAATGTCTTTGTATTTAAACTGCGAATTGAAGGCCTTATCGGCGGCCGAATCTGAAATTGATTGATGTTCTGTGTTCATTAGAATTTATATGATTTTATGGTGTATTTAATTGAAAATTGATTTGGTATGACTAAATTAGATTAAATATTGATAAAATGCACAAATTAGACTTAATTGCCAAAATGCCACTTAGTGGCCCACTACATGGAACATTTGAGACTTGCCTTCATTTCATTTCACACATTTCATCAGCTCCTTTTCTTGTTCCACTAAATTAGAGAGAGAGAGAGTAGGAGGTTAGATTTGAGTTCATGAAAATTGACTTAGGAACTTGAAGAAATTGAAGTGTAGATTGTCAATTGAGCCTCCATACCTCTAATTCAAGACTTAGGTAAGGATTTCACCTTTTCATTGATGTATTTAAGATTGTTCTTGCATGGTTCTTGAGCCTCTAGAGAGCTAAGTCATGTTTTAGTCTAATATTGTTGAATTGGAGCTCATCCCATGCATGAATGTTGGTATTGTTGAGTTTTAAGTCGATTTCATGGATAATTGTTGCATGCATGTACAAGTTCTAGCTAAGGTTCTTGAAACCCTCATGTTTTTGAAGGATTTGGCTCATTAGAGCATGTATTGAAGCTTTGAATTGATTTAAAACTCATGCATGTTCATTTGAATTGTTGCCATGAAAATTGATTTGAAATTTGAGTTTGGTTGAGCTACCTTTGGGCTTTGATTTCTCAAATTGAGTTTTGAAACATGTTGTTCTATGAGTTTACAAATGTTTTCCAGAAAATTAGCCCAAAAGGATCGAAGTCGGTGCTTGGGAGTTGAGTTTTGAGCTTGAAGTTCGAATCTGGAAATTCCAGATTTTGAACTCCCGCTCGAGCGGGGTTACTGGCGCTCAAGCGGGAAATTCATGCTCCCAGTGCTTTGTTATGTTTTGAAGTCTGCTTGAGCGGGGTATTGGACGCTCGAGCGGGACCTTGTGTCTTACGCTCGAGCGGCTATCAAGCGCCCTATCGAGCGTGATTTTCACCCATCCAGTACTTTTGACTGTTTTGCAGACCACTCGAGCGTGGGAAGTGATGCTCGAGCGGGAACCTTTGTCTGCATGTCCGCTCAAGCGGAGTAACCTACGCTCGAGCGGGACCCCTGTTTTTTGAAAGTTCTGAAAATGCTTTTAAAAGTGCATCTTTGCATCCTCATTCCATCCTAGGCATGCTTAGGCCTAGTTTAAAACATCTTGATGAGGATATAGATGTAGAAGACACCGAGGCAATTAGGGATTTAAACTATTATTATCCTTCCCAACTATGTAGCTTAGTGTGTGTTCATTCTGTACTGTTTAGGGTTGGCATTTCGAGAAGACGCTCTAGCCTACTGTAGCCCAGAACTTTGTGAGTAACAATTGTGTAAAGATATGTTCAAAATGATTATCTTCTGAATACTGAACTGTACTGCTTTCTGAACTGATACTGTTAACTGAATGAATGTATGTCCTATATTCTGAACTGTATTGTGGCATCCTTAGCAATTACTGTTACTGACTATTACTGCTACAGAGATCTCTGTCGGTTCCCTCGTTGGAACCACTACTGTTTATTGATGATGGCCATCATTGACTGTTCGGTCTTTAAGACCTACTGTTTACTGTACTGCTATGCTAATGGATGTACCACATATGACTGAATGACTGAAATACTGAATGACTAAAATACTGTTTAATGAACTGTTTTCATTACTGTAAGGACATTTATTCTAAACCTCTTTACGCATTGTGTTATTCACTGGGTTTTAGCTCACTGCTCATATATATACATGTAGGTGTATAGGCACCAGATCGCGGCTAGAAGCGTCGGGGTAAACTCCAGTTTTGTCAAGCCAACCTATGTACCTCACTGCGAGGTTCCGAGCCTGTCAAGCTTTGGCTTAGGGGTGTTTTAACTTCCTCCGTCTGTCTCCGTATCTGTTTTGTATAATTGTATAGACTGAATGTTTTGTACTGTACCGTTTAATAGGGATTTAGTCCCCGCTCTGAATGATTGCATATAATGTACATACCATTTTGTCACTGACTGTATATATGTGCATGAAAGTCTTTTTGCATTCAGACTGTCACAGCTCATTGGACGTTGTTTATTTACTGTTTTGGCTTCCGCCAGCCCCTGTACTCTGTATTACTGTATTACTGTTAAGCAGGCCTTCGGTAATCTCAGATTACTGGCCGATTACGGTGCTAAACCCATAGGAGGCGGGTTTGGATCGTGACATATCTCAACCCAGACAAGGTTGTAATCAGAGCCATGCTGAGACACCGTCACCAATATTGTCACGACCTTCTCGATTATGTGCCGAGCTACCGGTACTCGGCTCCCCACAAAAACAGGATCACAGACTTCTTGCGAGCGCCATCTCTACCACCAGATCCAACACTTCTAGACATGCCCTTAATTCGGTTACCCGAGGAGCAGGATATGGCCAAACAGAGTCGAATTAAAAATCTTATCACTGCCACATCTACAGAGATGTCGAGCAATCCTCCTCCTGCCCCTACTACAAGTCAAACATTTGGGACCGTGATCGCTCTGGCTTCGACCACCGCAACACGAGCTACCAAGGACATGGGGCGAGCTGGCAAGAGGCCTCACTCCGCCGATCCATCAACCGAACTCATGGTCGAGTTGAGCACTGAGAAACCAGCGTAGGAGACTCAACCGACACTGCCATGAAGATCGGAGTTGAAGCACTGGGGTAAGGACATCCTGGTCAATGCTTCGGTGAAAGGTGACAATGAACACCTTTTGGCCTACGATCTATCAAAGGCATTGTTCCTATCGAGCGACATAACCGGCAATGACCATGTACCTGACACCTAGCTTGTGAAGTCTGCAGTTAAGTCTATGGCCAGGGTAAGAGTATATGAAATTTTTCTAAGTGGTTCCTCGGTTGGTTTCTTTTTTAAGCTAACTTTCCTCTGATTTCTTGTAGGCCATCCAAAAACAACACCTTGTCATGGACCGCATCCACAGGCTCCGTTAAATGGTGACCGACCTCTTGAACGTGACCAAGCATCTAGAGAACGAGCTGGGAAGGTCCAAGTCTTCTCTGGAAATTACCAACGCGGACAACGCCAGATTGCTTGGCCAATTTGGTAACTTCGAGCAAGAGAGGGATGCGCTCTGTGCCGAGCTATAGGAGTTGAAGAAGGCCATGTAGAAAGATATGGACGAGGCCAATAATCTCGATTTCAAGGAAGCCGAGGACAGATACTCTAAACAGGTTGAAGCCACCAAGGGCATCTTCTTCAAGTTCAGTTAGAAAGCAGCTTGTGAGAAACTCAGTCAAGGATCTAAAACCGAGGTGTTCACCTCTTATCTCCTCGCCTTCTTATCGGTTTAAATAGTTCGTTACGCGAACAACGTATTCAACTCGTTACAAGAGGATACCGAGGAAGAAGCCGGTGAAGGGGCTAAGGAGAAGGCCAAGGAAGGAGGCGGTCAAATGGAGATCGGCCAGAAGGAGGCGGACGATAAAGAAAGGACTGCCGTGGTCGACCTGGAAGCTGTTGTAGAGGGGACCGGAGACGACTTCCCCGACCTCTCCCCCTTAGTCTAGTTTAGAATTCTGCCTTTTTGTTTTGGATTTTTCTAACCAGGCTGCTTGCCCCAACTCTTGTATCACTACAAGAAATTGCATTTTTCGCAACGCAACAAAATATGTTGCTAAAAGGGAAAATTCGTTGGCAAAGAGTTTTGCCGACATACAAAGCTACGTTGGCAACCCGTAGGCAAAAGTGAGTTGGCAAAAGTTTTTGCCGACGAAATTATCGTTGCGTTGGTAAAAGTAATGCCTTTAGCGACGAACATAGTCGTCGCTAAAAGCCTCCATCCATCGTCGGCAATTTACCTTGCGTTGGTAAAAGTCATTCAAATATGATGATTGTGTGGCACTTTTCGCGACACAAATTTGCATGGGCAAAAAATATACTTTTAGCAACAACATATGCGTCGGCAAAAGTAAACTTTTGGCGACACATTTACATCGGTAAATGATGCCATTTGCCGACGATTTGTTTGTCGCTAAAGCTTTACTTTTGGCAACGACAAATTGGCATTGGCAAAAAATACACTTCTACCAACACAATATGAGTGTGCAAAAGTAAACTTTTGGCAACACATTTACGTCGGTAAATATTGCCATTTGCCGACGATTTGTTTGTCGATAAAGATTTACTTTTGGCAACGACAAATTAGCATTGGTAAAAAATACACTTCTAGCAACACAATATGAGTAGGCAAAAATAAACTTTTGGCGACACATTTACTAACAAAAATAATTGAAAATAATTATATATTTTTATAAGATTTACAGATTTACAAGAGGCATCCCTCAGGCACCACTATTACAAACTAATAACATTGATATGAAATCACTTAAAGTTGATGTGCAATATTTCTCTAATAGGACTTTGAAACATTGACATGTTTGTCTCTTCTAGATTTCCTGCTTCAGAATTTTGAGAGGTACTTTCTGTTTCAAATGCTGATTTAGCAAGCAAGAGCGCATATGTTGTATGGAACTGAGTGTCTTCAGAGTCTTGATCTTCAATCAACCACCGGAGATATCTGCATCAACAAAGTTTGGGATATTAAACAAAATAGCATGAGAAAAAAGTCGCTTAAACATAGAACAGAGCAAAAGAAAAAAGATAACAGAACAGAGAATGAAACATAGTTCCTCTGTTTTCTGTACTTTACCCTTTTCAAATTCTTTTTTTGTGCTTTAATCTCTCTATATTTTTTTCTTTATGTGCCAAATGGAAAATGATGGGGCTGGAATATGTATACTCCATACTAACAGGAAAACAGTTAACAGAACTGAGAAATACCAAAATCATTGAGAATGATCATTTTGACCAGGAAAGTTCATGAAAAGTTTCCAAGGTGACACATCAAAGAGTAATCTACATATTTTTTTTTTCTTTTTGATAAATAAACAAACTTTATTAGAAAAGCATCAGAGTTGATGCAAGTAATACAAAAATCAAGCCTAGAGTAATCTACATATGTACCTACTAACTCATACTTGCAACCAGAAATTTGGAAGATCTATGAGGCCGCAGCCTTGACTAGAAACAAAACTAAAAAAATTAATTAATTAATTAATTGGTATTGATTCATTTTTTATGTTATCATTTTTCAAGTTTTCAGAAACAAAAATAATAAAAAGTTCAAAAACATCCATTCTTTTCATATCGTGTTTACATTAGCAGTTGCGGTAACAAATCAAACAAACACAGAAGATAAAAGGTACTATCCCATTAAACAAACGCAGACAATAACAGATGCTAGCCCCTATGTTTGGAATTTTAACCATCCAAGTAGCTCAAAAAATGGCAGAAAAAAAAGACTGAAGGTCATAAGAACATAATTATGACAGAAAACTGCATGGGCTTTGCTATTATGAATTACTTTCCAGAGATAATGTCGCAGATACAATAACTTAGGAGGAGCATACCTTTGCAGAATTTCCACCTTCTTCAGATCAATAGCAGAAATTACTTCATCTGTAACGAAAGTTACATTAAAAATAAAGGTAGCAAAACAAGAAAATTATTTTCCAAGTAAAAATAACATATGCACATCATTATAACTATTTATTAAGCATGTCCCAATGGTTAAGTGATAGAGGTAGACTATTTCAAGAAGTATAAATCACACGCAGAATTTTAAATTATATTTGCAACAGAACACACACACACACACAAAGTCATAATCCAGCTAAGATAGCATCTTCCTATTTTTGTTCTACTTTGAAATTGAGTAATTTCACAACAAATTGCCCCAAATAAGACCAGTCATCAAATATTTATATGCAAAGTTAAGTAACAGTGGAGTGCTCCACAACATGAAAAGTACCAAGATATACAATTTCCTAATCTCTTTCTTAAATGCTATCACTACTACTTATCCCACAAATTTAGTAAAGTTCAAGCAATCCCTCCCTTCTTACATACTTTGAGAAAAGACCAAACTCTTCAAGAGTGTATAAAACAATATTCCAAGCAAAACCAAGCAACTAGAGATAAAATAAATCTAAGAGATAAAGGACAAGTTCACATCATGTTGGGTTAAGAGCCCCTGAAACCATTTTTTCATATCAAATCAACCCATCTATTATCTTTTCAATTTCATTTAAAAAGATAAAGAAAATGGTGAGCAAGCATGCAAGTGCCTACGTGGGAGAGAGAGAATCCCCCAGTCACAATATTGTTGGGATATACTAGTATGGAAGGTGGTGTGGGTGCCTCCCTGATTGCAATAAGGGGATACTTTTGTGGGGGGGGGAGGGGGGGGGAAGGGGGGGTTGCGGCTCCAACTAAAGTAGTTCCAAGTTGTCATGTACGAGTGAGATTCTCTAACAATGTTTGTATCACATGAACTCCACAAGAATTAAATTAGAGCTTCCCTTATGCAAGATTACCTAGATATTTCAGTTTGAATGATGGGAAAAAAAAGAGGGGGGGGGGAAGCGGAGAAGTTCAAAAGTATTCAAAGTGTTTGATTAGATTCTAGTGATACAAAGGGCTTTGAGAAGTTCCGTAGAAGAAGAAATTCACAAAGTAAGAAAAAGAAAGGGAAAGAAATGAACCATAACCATGAATCATGACTGCTATCCCCATTCAAATCAACAAAAATTTCCGCAATCGTTCATTAACCAAGACAAAGCATTCATTGTATTTAAACCTCATCTTACATCAAAGGCACAAGCAAAGTTATGACCAGATGGAACTCAAATTTTGAAGAAATTATTTAAGTTAATAACAGGCTGGATTAAAGACTCACAACCCAGCTCAAGTTAGAATTCAAATTAAATAGAAACTTTTAGAAAATACACTCATAAGAATACTTAGTTTCAGCAAATAAAACTTTTCCAGAATCCTAGACCAACACAAATAATAACTACCAACAATAGAGCAAGTAACAACACCTCATAATAAAATACTTACTTTTAACACCAATCAACATGTAGAATTACCAAGAAACTCTCAAATTAAAAACTGGTGAGGAAAAAAATCTCTATGAAGCATTAGTTCACAGGTCACTGCATCAATCATTATCTGTAATTAAGTGTGACAAAGCATAAGAAACCTTTAGTTTATGCAAGTGATGCACGATTTCGTAGTTTAAAACTCCAAAGAAACCATGAAACTGAACCAAAAAAGGAAAAGAAAAACAAAGTATAGCATAAAAACCATTCCTAGTTTGGTATTAGCTACTTATAATTTGTCAGAAAGAAATTTTTCCAGCCAAATTTGCTGATCAATAACTAGCACAATCAGCAGCCTTGTGTTGAAGCAATATCACAAGCAAATGTAGTATATATCATGACCATAGAAATAAGCAAGTGTAGTATATACCAGCAATGACCACCGATTTGGGTCTCGCATGATAAATGGGAATATTTCAGAAGGTTGCATAGTTTCTGACAGCAAGAAGTGATTTACTGCTTCCTCAAAATGCAAGTCAAACAGCAAGAGGAAACCCACTTGAGCATGAACAAAGGACAGCATTTCCTTTGTCATTTCACCTTCACTTTGAAGCTCCTCCACCAGGGAGATGGCTTCCTCAAAGTTCTTCTTGCGCAACAGGCCTTTGATTTGTTCTTCCGACGGTACTTTCCTATAGCAAATAACCTGGCAATAACATAAAACAGTATGATTTTCCAAACATTCTACCACCCTAAGTACTAAATGTACTAATAACTAAAACTGCAGGAAATACCCAACAGAACTTATTTACCACGAGGCCTCATTTTTTAAGTACAAGAGACCAGTATTGTGAACTTACAGGGCACAAGGATAAACAGCCAATATATAAACTGGTCTGCAAGTATAGTTGATCTAAACTAGATTGTTAGAGTTGTTAGTTTTTCATATTATTTTAAAGGTAGTTTTGTAATCTCATATCGCACTAATATAAATACATTCTGAGGTGCAGAGTAGATGATAAAGCCCTAAACTTATTTCTCTGCTCTTCTTCTTCCTTCTTCTCTTCTTACTTAACCCTAATTTTCTTTCAGATGATTTAACCCAATAACCTAAAAATACCACTACGCATGCTGAAACACATAAAATCCATTGATATATAAACATTATTAGTTAAAACAAAAGACTTGATATATTCGTTAATAGCGGTTTCAGCAAAGCAAAAGACTTGATATATTCGTTAATAGCGGTTTCAGTTGATCAATCTTTAACCACATACCGAATCAAGCAAAATGTTAGACGTCTTGAAATCTCTATAAATGACAGGTTCAGGGCCGCTATGGAGGAATGCTAACCCTTTAGCTGCACCAAGTGCAATTTTGATCCTGTTGGAGCAAGGGAGAGGTATTGTCCCTTCAAGAATTTTACCAGCATCAGCTTTTGTTTAAGAAACAGGGTATAAGATTAGACAGATAATAATAAGGTGGTTTGGAATTCAAATTGTTGTAGTAAGTTCACCACTGACTAAAATCAATGTCCTTTGATATCAAATACAATTATTTTCATGGGTTTTAATGTTTTTTTTTTTATAACCTCAAATTCTTACGGGATAAAGAAATTTCAAATTGGTTGCATCTATCCTTCAGTCTGCAGAATAAAGTTTTTGCTCATGTTAAAAAATTGAGTCCAGACATTGGGAAAACTACCCACATTTTGGGTATTTGATGCATTGATAAAATTAACCACACTAAGTGTATTAGTACCGCTACAAGGGGGGGTGGCGACAAATTTAATAAAAAAAAAAAAAAAAAAAAAAAAAAAAAAAAAAAAACTTTCACAAGATATCAGCAAAAGCAAATGCAGATGTCAAATGAACAATGATGTCAGATTACCAATTTGCTAAAGGTAATAATCATGAAAATAAAGCATATATAGGAATTTAATGAAGAGAATTTCCACACTCACTTCTGAAAAGATGGTTTTCGAGGCTTCCACGGGTCATAAATTCATAAACAAGCAGGCGCTGATCATCTTCAATACAGTACCTGACAAGTTTAACAAGATTAGGATGGTGAAGCTGCCCAAGGAAGTCCACTTCAGCCTGTATACAATAAAAAAGTACAATTTAGTTACCTCCCATCATTTTTTTGCTTCTCACACACAACATCTTCTGAACAATCAATCTACTAACCCAAAGCAGATAACCTACTAACCACCCATTCTCTATGGAAGTCCAAACCAGGACCTACAACCTCAGCTAGAGCTCCCAAAGCATGTGCAGTGAAGGCCCTGGATACATATCCAAAGGTGTTAGCAAAAAAAATAGGATTAAAAACTGTATCAGTGTACCAAAAATGGAGGTCTATATGTATACGAAAGAGGAGAATGGACCAGCTTGGGCAAGATATGAGGCAAAACAGCAGCAGTCCTGACACTGAAGTTAACATGCAAAGAAATTTAAGGACCACAAAACAGCTGAAAAACAAGAAGAAATCCAGCATTTAATCTAAGAAGTGGAATATCTTACTTTAAGATTTGTTTGAGGCCATCAAGGGCAGTATCAGAGGTTTCATCATCCTCCAAAGCCTGCAAGAGTGTAGGGACAATCTCATCAATTGCTTGCAATCCGGCACTCTACATTATGGCAATTTATTATACATTTTCTGCTCCAGAGTACCATGTTAAAAATAAAATCAAAATGACTAAAAAACATTAGGAAAGAGCACCTTGTAAAGTGTGCTGAATGCTAAGCCTGCCGACTCACGAACCTCGGGCATGCTATTAAAGAAATACAAGAAACATAATATAGCATACACCAAAGATTAGAGAGAAGTGGAATAGATTAGGTGAACTTTTGTGGAAAGAACTGTACCAAACAATAATTTATGTAATGCAAGGATTAAAATGTGCACCACTTCATCTGACAAGTGCGCAAGCTTGCAGTCCACAGATTTTGATGGATGAATTGGATCACTATCAGCACCATTACACCAGCTACTGTCATCCTCGAGCAAACAGCCTAAGTAATCCAAGAAACACTCCTAATCATCAGGGCTGCCAGATAAATAAACAAAATTAATGGTTTGGAATACATGTGTAGATGTAGCATCAACTACATCAGAAAGAGGGTAGAGATGATGCAACCACAAGTCCAGAAAAAACCAATGCAAGAAACCCAAGTTATTGGGTAAAGAATATGCAAAGAATATTGTATGGATCCAACTCACTGTACTCTTCAAGGAAGGATCCCATAAAAAATTCAGATCATTCTAGAAGAATGTAGGCACAAGATATAACGAATGTGAGGATAGGATATTATTTAGAACTTAACTTAGGCCTCATTTGGGAATTGGTTTTTTAAGTGGCTTTTTAACTTTTTGAAAAAAGTTACTGAGATGTTCGATTTTTTTTTTTTAGTGGCTAAGTTGCCAAACAAAGCCTTACTAATCTGTCGAAGGAAGGATAAGGGGAGAACTCAGCTCATTACACCATTAAAGACCAAATTTTGGGACCGCATAAAGTGATTGGTCCATTCAAGCAAGAAATGATGCACCCATGAACAAAGTTAAAGGCACAAAAATGAAACAAACGGGGAGCAACCAAGGGAAACAGAAGCTAGCACATTATTAATTCAATAAGGGGAAGGAGAGATCAAGTTGCTAATTATGAATAAATAAAATCATTGTAAGAAACATTAAAATTATCATAATATCAAATGAAAAATAGGGGGAAAGTGCGGGAGGGGTAGTTTGTTTTCACCAACAGTGTAAATGATTTCTTCATAGGTCTCTGTCCAACTCAACTCAAAGCTTTAGACAAATTGTTTTGGGCCGACTACATGAATTCTATTTTTCCATCTTTAGTTTCATAAACCATAGCCTGCATTAACTTTTTGTGTCTAAGAAGCACATATATGACATGATATGTACACTTCGATGTAGCAATTTCAAAAAATTAAGACCACACGAGAGGGACACAACACATAAATATAGATTTTTACATATATAAAAGAATAATAACAATGTTTTCAATTTTTACATCGCAAATACATTTATATTCTATTATATCAAAATATTAAGAAAATGTTTTTCACATTCTATATATTGAAAAAGAAGTGTGAACAAGAAGTACTAACATCTACATTACAAGGCTATACTCATAAATAAAATGAAAATTTTAGGCTTTAGAAATCCTGAATTAAACACCTAAAGGAGAAGGGATTAAATAAAATATATTAAAAAAGGTATATTCTGAATTTAATCATTGGCTTTCAAGTTATTTTCTTCAAAATTGCAATGTGTTCCATGTATGTGTAAGTGATGGACACACATCTCCTCCAAGTGCCCGCAGTGTGTTGCATGCAAAAGAAAATTTGAAAGATAATAGGACACATTGCATAGAAATGTCTGCGCTTTTTGGTTCTCTTTTATCCTTGCATTTCCTAGATCTCATCATTTTCCTAAACCATGCAATCAATCATCTCTTTTGCATGTTATCCAACCATCTTAATTTGTTTTCTCTCACTCTCCAATGAATTCTACTTGCACAATCTTAAGAAAACACTAATTCCTAATTTTATCCTTTATTGCCTTCCCATACATCAATCTAAAGATCTCAGTTTCTACCATGCTCGCCCTATGTGATCATTGATTACACAACATTCTCTCCAATAGAAAATGGTTCTTTCCTAAAAATTAAATTTTAATTGCAGTTGTATACCTTGAATACACAATACAACTGAATCCCTTCTCCAATTAGACCATCTCTTAACCTTAATTCTATGGTACACATCTCTTCAATCTCTCCATTTATATGAATAATCAAGCCTAGACAACAAAACTTAATATTTGTTCACCATTGTCTTCACTGCTGCCCCACTTGTATTACTCATTTTGCTAGAGGTTATATTGACCAACAAATAATTTTGGCAGCAATAACTTGACTAGTAAGGATATGTCCTAGAGTAATATGAATATAATCTTCTATTGTTTTTTTGAATGGAATTTGGTGCATATCTATTGTTGCCTTCTCTTTGGATTGACTGCAAGTCAAATTATCAAATATACACTACACTATGTTAATTAGGAGCATTTATATGATGTTAACAATGGACATGATTCTCCAAGACTTGATCCTTTTGCAAAACATCACACCTACATGAAGGGTCATGTCATTTATCAAATTGCCTCAAAACCTATGTCGCAGAGTTATCAGCTTCAATTAGAGCCCAAATATATATATATACTATACTTCACACCATCAAAAAGAATCACTGCAATTTTATGAAAGATTAAAAAAAAAAATTCCAGACTTCCAGTTATTCATGTGTATTAAGCTAAAGAAGACAACTACAATAACCTGTAGTAGCTTTAATACAAGAACTAGTAAGTGCTTACCAGATTCAGAGTTCTTTATGTAGTATCAATATTGGTATAGAAATTGAACATGGAGAAAAGAGAGTAATATGTTGCATGCACACACATGGAGAGAGGTGTAACCATGTGTTTCAATCAAGCATGTGCCATCCAGTTTTTATCATTAAGATTTAATAGTTTGAGTAAATATGCATTTTTGTATAGTTGTAGATATCACAAATTATTCCAAAATGAAAGCATCAGCAGTAATTCCATAATATAAGTTCTTTCACCCCCAAACTCAGATTTACACCATTAATTGGCATAGAATGACTATGTGACTAACCAAACTTAATAAACAACTACCCAACATGCGCTTTATCAAATGATAAATAAATAATCATCGTATTTTGCACATAATTGTCCTTAGTAGTGATTTATTATTATTTGAATGACAGCATCTGGATTCATTTCTCTAAAACAGATAAATTCATGTAAAACCCCTAACTGGTCATTACGACACCATTAAAAATCATATAAAATTTAGTACTAAATCCACTTAAAAAAACATTTTAAACCTCAACAAATGCAATTTCACAGCTTTGGTTGCCGCACCAATTATGCTAAGCCCGTTACACCTCAAAACTGCATCAATGCCACCATTATTTGAAACCTTGGTACATATGTACACAAAAATAACTATAGTAGAATCTAATCAATTTGAAGCTATGAATCAAATATAAAATTGAAATGTGACTCATTAATATCTATAAACAAAAAAACACAGATCTGGAGTAAGAATATTGAAGCAATTCGATCAAATTTGCCAATAAATGCAACCAAAGCACATACAAAAGATTGCCATATACAATGTAAAAAACAAAATTAAAGCATTACCCAATACCGAAGAGAGAGACTCAGTCAGGGTTTCAGAGGGCACACACCCTAAGCTAATCTACTTGGCGTCCTTGATCTGCACCGTTTCAGGATCTTCGCGTGAATCGGGGTCGGAAACACTGATCGCTAGGGCAAGTTGCACCTGAAACTCCTCTTCAAAGAAATTGAAATCAACCGAATTCTCCGCCGACTCAACCGCTCTGATTCTCATCAATGCCGATTCCAACGAAGCCGAAGAAGAAGACGACGGCGGTGTCATTTCCGTCGTCTGCGGCGGCGACGGGTGGTGGTTGCCGTTGTTGCAGCCACCGCCGATGTGAAGCTTTCGCAGCAGATGCTTCATCTTAGGCATCGCCGATCGAGTCGCATCCAGATACAGGGCACAACATGGCTCCTCTCTCTCTCTCTCTCTCTACTGGTTTAACGTGCACACCTTCGTCGTCGTTGTCAAGTTTCGATCACTGGGAATTAATTAAATTTACTACTCAACGCTTCACTCCAATTGACTGTATAGTCTGGCAAAGAGGCAAAATAAAAATCAAAGCTATTTATAATTTAAGAAATTGAGAGAGAGAGAGAGAGAGGGAGAGAGAGAGAGAGATACAAAGAAAAAAGGGAACAAATCTATAGGGCAGAGTGAAGCACCGACCGTCTCGCACAGCAGCAGCAAACGACACAAACCTGATGATCAAGAGTGAAATCATGAGGGAGAGAGAACTACGAATTGTGAGAGAAGGGTGTGCAAGAGTGAAATCGTGGGGAGTGATGAGGGGAGATTTGATGAGGGAGGGAAAAAAAAAAAAAAAAAAAATAGAAGGGAGGGGTGGAATTTTGGGAGGGAAATTGCCACTGTCTCACCAAAGGCAGATCACACTTAAAAAATAAATAAATAAATAAATAAATAAAATAAAATATCCAAAACAATTTTTAGATTTATTTTTTTGAAAAAATTAAAATTAATTTGAGAGTAATAAAAATCAAAAATATATTTTTAAAATTTTTAAAATTATTTATGACCTAAAAGATAAAATTATACAAAAATAATAAGTATTTTTTAATTTTTTCACCCAATTTTTTTTAAATTTTTTAGAAAAAAATTTTGAAACTAGTTTATGAAAATAAAACTAAATATATTGAAATTGATAATCTAACCACTTTTCTAAATTATCTCAAATTAACTATCTCAACTTAAAGAGTGTATTTGGGCTTGATGGGTTCATTTTTGTGATCTAATTCAATGATAACATTAATTTTACAATTCAATAACTAGAATATTTAAAATTCTTTCAAAAGTTATAATAAAAACACAAATCACTAGATCACCTTGTTTCACTAGCAAACTTTTACCAACGAATAGTGTTATCGTCGCTAAATGTTTAACTCTTTGCCCACGCCAACTTGTCATCGCCAAAAGTAAACACACTAATAGCAACACTCATTGTGTTGCTAAAACATAAGCCTCGTAGGTAAAAGTTTTGAAATTTTGGCGCCAACCAAAAAATTTGGCGCTAAAATAATGTTATGCCTTTTTAGCGACTGCAATAAATTGCGTCGGTAAAGGTATACTTTTACCAACAAAATTGATCACTGTGTCGCTAAAAATATACTTTTGGCGATGAAAAATTGACGTCGTCACCAAAAGTAGTCGCCAAAAGTGTAATTTTTTGTAGTGTATATACTCAATTAATGAAAAATTTTACAATTTTTGTCTCATGCAATTACATTGTATGCTTTCTTTGCAAGCACGTAATATACTTGATCAAAGCATCCATTCACGTAACTGGGCAAAACATCTCGGCCAAAAGTCAAAAGTTGACCAAAACATCAATTCTTTAGCGGAGCAGAACATTTCGGCCAAAACTTTGGAATTCAGCAAAGTGTCAACTCCTTTAGCTGGGCAAAACAACTCGGCCAAAACCTTCGAGCGAGCCAATTTATCCACTTTTTTAGCCGGGCAAAATCACCTCAATCAAAAGCTTTGAGTTGAACAATTCATCAACTCTTTTAATTGGGCAAAATCACATCGGCTAAAAGCTTTGTGTTGAACAATCCATCAACTCTTATAACCGGGCAAAATCACCTCAGTCAAAAGCTTTGAGTTGGACAATTCATCAACTCTTTTAACCAAGCAAAATCACCTCAGTTAAAAGTATTGAGTTGAACAATTCATCAACTCTAATAACCGGGTAAAGACACCTCAGTCGGGAGACAGTTGCTCCTTGTTCGTTGCAATCCATTAACTACGACAGAATTTATAAGTACAGTAATTCATTTTTATCGCATATAGTTTTCATAAATTCACATAGTGATTGAAAGAATTACATCGGTAAATGGAGTAGAATGCTTGTCCTCCGCAAGCAAAAAATACCATTAATGATTGAAACTAAAAATAATACAACTTCAAATTGGCTGCATTCAACGACTGGGGTATGGCTTTGCCGTCCAAGTCCTCTAGATGGTATGCCCTTTTGCCTGCCAAATCGGTTATCTTGTAAGGCCTTTCCCAGTTTGCCCCTAGTTTCCCTTCGCCCAACACTAGAGTGTTACCCATCACCTTCCTCAGAACTCAATCCCCGATCCTAAATTGTCTGGGGTGAACTGTTTTGTTATACTTTTTGGACAATTCTTGTTGGTATGCTGCGACATGGATCAGTGCCTTTTCTCGACGTTCTTCTGTAATAGCCAACTTTAGGGCGATGGTTTCAGCGTTTAAATCTGGCTCAAAATTTTTCTTGCGGATGGTGGGCATGCCGATCTCTAGTAGGATGACCGCTTCCATGCCATATGCCAAGGCGAAAGGCATCTCTCCAGTTAAGCGTTTTGGTGTAGTTCGGTAGGCCCAGAGGACATTTGGAAGCTCCTTCGTCCATTTTCCTTTAGCCTTTTCCAACCTTCTCTTTAACTCGTCCAGAATGGTCTTATTTGATGCCTCTGCTTAGCCATTCAATTGTGGGTAGGCCGATGTTGAATTATAGAACTCTATCCTCAGCTCCTCGCAGAATCCTCTGAATAGCCTTCCATCAAATTGGGTGCCATTGTCGGAGATCAAAGCCTTGTGGACTCCAAACTGCGTTACCACATTCTGCCAGATGAATTTCTTCATATCCTTTTCTTTGATTGTTGCCAGAGGCTCAACTTCGACCTATTTGGTGAAGTAATCGGTTGCCGTAGTGAAGAATTTGCGATTGCCTGACGCAGTCGGGAGTGGTCCCATTATGTCCAAGCCCCGTATTACGAATGACCAAGGACTTGTGAGGGGAATGAGTTCTTTGGCCGGCTAGTGAATTTGGTGGGCGAACTTTTGGCACTTCTCGCATTTTTGCACGTATTTCTATGCGTCGGCTTGTATGCAAGGCCACCAATATCCTTGTGAAATAGCTTGATAGGCTAGGGATCTTCCTTCAATGTGGCTGTCGCACATTCCTTTATGGATTTCAAACAAGAAATGAGTCGACTTTGCTTGGGTGTACGCACTTCAGATATGGGCTAGTGGAGAACTTTTTATGTAGGCCGCCAGATGGAGAGAACCAAAATCGCTCAAACTTCACCCGAATTTTGTTTGCCTATTTCTTGTCGGTTGGTAGGATTCTTTCTTTTAGGAAAAGAATGATGAGGTCTATCCAAGAGGGACCTAGCTCAGCACAGAGAACTTCTGTTTGTTTTGAGCCCTCGATGCTGGGTCTTGGGAGGAATTCAATCAGGAGGGGGTTGGGGGTTGATTTGTCAACCATGGAAGCCAAACCGGCTAATTCATCTGCTCAGCCATTGTCTTCTCGACCGATTTGTTGAACGCGTATGGCTTGAAATTTTTTGATCTGCTCTCTTACCAGAGTTTGATATTTGGCCATGTGGTCATCTTTGGCTTCGTATTCCCCAAACACTTGGTTTACAATGAGTTGTGAGTCGTTGTAAACCATTAGCTTTGATGCTTGCAATCGGAGTGTGCTTTTCAATCCGGCTAACAGTGTTTCGTATTCGGCCTCATTGTTGGATGCGGGGAGCCCAAGTGCGATGGAATGTTCGATCATTAGTCCGTTTGGTAAGATCAAAACTACACCCAGCCTGGCTCCATGTCTGTTTGAAGTGCCATCAACAAAAAGTTTCACATTTCACCGACAATAAGCTTCTAACATTCTGTAGGACCTTGGAATTTTTGAAGGTTCAAGTGTTCTGAGTTGCTCGGCTGCTCGGTTATTTCCACGTGAAGCGCGCCATTGATGATTGCAACTTACATGCCTTTCCCCCTATCTGGTGATGCGACATTAGATCTAACAAGTTGTCCTGTTATTCCCAAATCCACGAGCGCATTGTCAAGTTGAGGTGGGCCTTCAAATGGTTACACGCAACTTTCGCGTCACGTGCGATGTCCTGTTTGGTAAAAGGACTGGCTTGGACCGGAGTGAGGGTTGGTTATGCAATTTTTGTCGTGCCTACCTCCCTCAGCTTGATTGCGTTGGTCAGGTCCACCGCGCAAACCAAGTGAATTCCAGGTGAGAATTTTGCAACAAAGTCGGCCAATGCTTGGGCTTTGATGGCGGTCCAGGGTTGAAACTTGACGTCGAATTGTCCCAACTCGACTGCCCACTTCAGGATTCGGCCGGAGAAGTCTGCTCGCTCAAACAAGGCTTTCAGAGGGAACTCGGTCAGCACCACGATCGTGTGAGCGTGAAAGTAATGTGCCAACTTCCTTGAGGCCATCATTAGTGCTAAGGTGAGTTTCTCCAGCGACAAGTATCTTGACATCGTTAGGTGTTGTATGTCCTATGCTCTCACTAGCACCGCGTTGTTTGCATGTTGGGAAACGGCCAGGTAGAGGTAGAGTTATTCGCTC
This sequence comes from Camellia granthamiana, assembly GCA_036172215.1. NCBI lineage: Eukaryota > Viridiplantae > Streptophyta > Magnoliopsida > Ericales > Theaceae > Camellia > Camellia granthamiana. Next base: position 35,812,886 of record CM069909.1, on the reverse strand, counting down.
TGCTTTGGCATGACAAGAAGTGGAGCGGAGGATAGGTATGTCTTTAGTTCGACCAATGCCTTGTCGCATTCAGCATCCTACAAAAACTTCGATTTTAAGGCCTAGAAGACGGGGCGGCAACAATCTGATGACCGACTTATAAATCAGTTAAGCACGGCTGCCATCCCGGCAAGATATTGCACGTCCTTTTCTGAGTTGGGCTACTTCAATTCTTGTATAGATTTTATTTGAGAGGGATCCACGTCAATCCCACAGTTAGTGACCAAAAAACTAAAAAATTTCCCTGGCCGCACACCGAAGGCACACTTCGATGCATTCAGACGCAACTTGTGTTGTTTGGGAATGGCGAACATCTCTGCTAGGTCGGCCAAGTGGCAGTCTCACATTTGCTCTTCACGACCATGTAGTCGATGTAGGCTTCCATCTTTTGGCTAAGCAACGGAGCGAGCATCTTCGTAACCATCCTTTGAAAGGTTGGTCCGGCATTCTTTAATCTGAAAGGAATAACTCTGTAACATAACAATCCTCTCGGGGTCATGAAAGAAGTGATCTCTTGGTCGGGCTCATGCATGGCGATCTGGTGGTAGCCGCGGTAGGCGTTCAAGAAACTGATGTGGTTGTGATTGGCTGTTAGGTCCACTAGTTAGTCGATTCTGGGCAAGGGGAAACTGTCTTTGGGGTAAGCTCGGTTGACCGTCTTGTAGTTAACACAAACTCGCCATTTCTCATTCTTCTTTGGCACTAAGACTATATTAAAGACCCACCGTGGGTAGTGTACTTCCTGGATAGCCCTCGCTTGAGCAGGTTCTTTACTTCTTCCGCTACTACCTCGGCGTAATGAAGCGTTGATCTTCGTGTTCATTGAATGACTGGTCGGGCGTCAGGGAAAACATTAAGTTGGTGGCAAATGAAGTTTGGATCGACGCCAGGCATGTCGTAAGGCCTCCATGCAAACACTTTGATGTTTGTCACCAAGAAATTAACCATCTCCAACCGTTCTTGGGCGGTCAGGCTGGATCCCCCCAGAAAGAATTTCTCAGGATCGTTCTCGTTGATCCTTACTTCCACCAAGTCTTCAATAGCCTTCTCCTCGGCCCTAGTGCCCACATTATCCAAGGACACTTTAATCTTCCAACCCCTCAATCATCTGCACGAAGCCTTTGGCAGCTTAGCTTCCGTTCACAGGCCATAAAACACTGCTTGGCCATGACTTGATCTCCCCACACTTCTTCTATCTTCCCAACAACAGAGGGAAACCTCACGACTTGGAGGTAAGTTAATGCCACCGCCTGCATGGCATGAAGCCATCCTCTGCCCAGAATCAGGTTAAACGTGGAGGGCACCTTCAGCACCCAAAATTCCACTTGCTTGATGACAGACCCCGCTTTGACTGGTAGGATGATCTTTCCTACTGGCCACTCTGGCTGTGAGTTAAAGCTGACCAGTGGTGAGGTTGCTGGGGCCAAGTCCTTATCATTTAGCTTGAGTTACTTGATGGCGTCGTAATATATTATTTCGATCGAGCTGTCCTGGTCAATCAAAATGTGCCTAACGTCGAAGTCTTCACGCGAAGCGTGACAACTAACACATTATTGTGCGGTGTTTAAATGCGCTCAAGATCTCTACTTGAAAAGCTAAGTACATCTGTTATCTCGATTTTGCCTTTCTTGACGGCTGGTTGGACCGACATAACTTCCCTCATATGCTCTGTTTCTTTGATCATCTCCTGGAGCTTGCATACCCGTGTTGGCTTAATGATTCCATGGATCACATTGACCACGCCTTGGGGGGGTGTTTCTAAGGCGGTCAAACAGTTAGGTTCGACTTGAGCATGTGGCGCGGCCTTGGTGCCACCGTCAATGTAGCGATCTAGGTGGCCGACAACTATTAGCTCCTCTAGATGCTACTTCAAAGAGATATAATCTTCTATGCGGTGGCTGCGCTTATCATGGTAGGTACAGTGATATCTCGGATTGAAGCCTCTCTGCACATCACCCAACTTAGCTGGAATCGGACGTATGCGTCGTCATAGATTTAGCTATAGATGCGGTAAATTGAATCTTGAAAACCGTGGTGATGTATGTTCGGTGTTCAACTTTCTCTTTGCATCTTTCGCGGCATCATGGGTGTAGTCAGCTCGATCGTTATGATGACCCTTACCCCGGTTATTACAGTTTACACTACGGTCTGATTCTCTTTTGCGGTTGCTCGGACGGTTTGCCTTCTGTCTGACCGCATGAACCTTTCCAGCCACTCTTTTTTCCGTTGCCACTGGATTCACCTTTGCGGTGGCTGCGGCAGCATCATCCTCTTATTAGATGTGCTCGTTGATGCGTTGTATTAGTAGCTCCATGGTCGTTGGTTGGTTCATGGTGAGCGAGTCTCTCAGCCTATGTTCAACTGGGAGATCATGCTTGTATTGGGTGATTGCCAAGTTAGTCGGCAATTAATGATTTTGTTGAAGGTTTCCTAATATTTGGCATTGTACGCTTTGAGTGAGTCGTCCGGTTCCATCTTGACGCTTAGAAAGAGGTTGACTTCTTTGGGCGTTTTGGTATTGGTTTTGAATCGGGTCACAAATGTTTCCACCAATTGCTGCCACATTTCGATACTTTCCTCCGACAGCCTCTCGAACCATTTCAGGCCCAACTCACCCAAACTTGATAGGAAAATAAGGCACATAAGCGCGTCGTTCCGTCTGTAACCAGCCATAACTTGTCGGAAAGTGGCTCACATTCATGTATGGATCGGTTTTTTCGTAATAGAGCGTAAACTTGGGCTGGTGAAAGCTTGCAGGAAGCGACATGGTCTCTATCTTGAGGGAGAAAGGGTGGTGCTCAGCCTTGCCAAGTCTCTATCCAAAGGGACATGTACAGCTGGGCGTGGTGGCGGTATTACGACTTCTTCAGTGGCGCGACCTCTGTGGGACAGCCGTTGCAGTGCTTGCACCCTTTGCGCCTCCCGTCGGCACGCTCGTTCTTTTAAGACATCCCTAAGTGTCCTCTGAACGGGCGAAGTAAGAGTATCTCGACGTCGTCGACGAACATGAGGGACGATAACTGCTATCTCGTGTGCACGACTTCTCCACCAGTGGGTCAGAGTCACCAACCCCATAGCTCCTAGTGATTGAAAGGGAAGGCATCCTTCACTAGTTCTGGCTGTCTGAGCGACGGGGTTAGATGCGCTCAATGCGGTTTCCCACTCTAGCAACAAGCTTCCCCTTGACTTGTCGCTTCAGCGCCTCCATCTCCGCCGCTATCCTCTAGATAATGGCGTCTTAGTCCCTCAGCTTGTGCACTAGGCATTGAGCGTGTGACTCTCTTTGCCGCTGGTGTCCGTCTGGACCACTGAGAGTGATCGATGCTCTTGGTGCGCTTATCTCACACATCTCTGAGGAGCCCTCTAAATGAAGTCTCCAGGATCGCTATGTTCGGAATGGTAGGGGGTCCGTCTCTTCTCCTAACTGACTCTGGAGTGATGCTGTCAACGACGGACAGCGGAGTTTTGTCATAGTTCACATGAAAGATGATCGGATGAGCTTGGAGGACAAAGTTTTCCACAGATGGCGCCAATTGTATGGGAAGGAAATATCAATCGTTCTCCGTACTCCTCGTGTCTAGGCTCTGCGTAACATCGCTTAGCCTGCGAATAGAAAGACGGTGAGCTACCTAGTGGTGTAATGCCGGAAAAACCCTCCGACAATCAAGTTAGCACATAGAGAGAAAGAGAGAGAGACAGAGAGAGAGAGAGACAAAGCGGTAGGTAGCTCAGAAAATCAGATGTTCCAGACTTGCGCATGGATACGCAGCACCGTTTATATAGTTTCTGCATGCTCCTGTTTATCTGTTCTCCCTCTGACGCGTGGATATGTCCCCCAATAAGGTTCCTTCACGTATAAGCGCAAATACCGCCAAACACCAAATGACCAAACTGCCAACTGGTATTGACGCATATGGACAACGGAATCTTCTTCCCACTTCCCATCGCGCCGCATAGCGTTTGGCCGCCAAACTGTGTTCAGCGCGGTGCTACATCTTCACTGTAATATTGCGCTAACCAGTCTGGCTTCCTCGGTCAATCTTGGACGTGGCTTAGCCAAGCTATCCAATCTCGACCGAGATTCTGCTTAGTAGACCTAGGCCTACGGATAAAGTCCATCCGACTCAGTAGAGCGCATATTGTCACCTGGATTGTAGCTTGAAGTTGTCTCAACCTGACTAGACTATTCCCTCGATCCAATACGTAACCAACGTCCGACCAAGCAAAGACCAAGACTCTAGGCAAGACTAGCTCGGCCTGTTATTAGGCCATAAATTTCCCTCTCAAAATAAAAAATATACTAAACCTTTTACCAAATTTCCAACAAGTCTTTTCTATTTAAGTTTGATGAAATTGTTAAAAGATGAAAGATTGGAGCTGAGTTTTTTCACAAAATTGATGAAAAGTGAAATTTGGGATGAGAAAGTAATTTTATTATAAGATTTTGATGAAAATTGGTGAAAGATTGGAGTAACTCATATCAAATCAAGTTTTTTACTCAATTTAAAATCAAATTAGATGAAAATTTTGATGAATTATTGGAGATGGTCTTAGTTCTAAAACACATAATCAACTACATAATATAATGCCTATCACTGCATAATATTTATCATTAGAAATACCAATAGGGGTTGGTTCAGTGGTAAAACGTTCTAAGTTCTCGTTAAAAGCTTGGGTTCGAATCTCTATAGCCCCTTGTTGGGGTTAAACATATTCTTGGTGCCCAAAACATGTGGGGGGCCTTAGCTTTGGCTTTAACGTAGGTTGTGGTGGCATTTCCTACAAATACGTTAAGATACTAAGGGATAATACTCTATGGTGGGTATGTGAAGTAGCTTATTCATATCCATTTATGAATCTAATGGGTCTACAATAAGACTTTTATAAGACAATGTAGAAAAAAAATAAAAATAGTTTAAGAGATAAATGTGAAATTAACCTCTCATTTTTTTTCTTTTTCTTTTTTCTTTTTTTGAGTTAATTGGTGAAAAATTCATTGCTATGAGGCCATATGTCATTTAGTTCAAGATTTAATCTTTTTTGGTGATAAAGATACGTGTTGAAAAGTAGCCGAAAAGTTGTCAATGGCTAGTAGACGCAGCTGAAGTTGACAGATAGGTGATATTGAATAGATAGTAGGACATTTGAATATATAGTTGCACAAACAAGTGACATGTGTACAGATAGTAAGGCATTTAAATAGATAGTTAAACATTGAACATATAGTTGCATAGACAGGTGACATGTATACAGATACTGGAACATTTGAATATATATACAGGTAAGCTTTGAACAAATAGGTCATTTGGTCCAAAAATAAATAAAGTTTGGGCCTATTGGCCCAAAAGTTTTAGAAACGACCTTTAGTAGTCTGAGTGTCCTATTTTATTTATTTTATTTTTACTAAAGAGAAGGTTAAAAAGAAATTTTGTTCTCAAAAAATCTTAGTATACACCATGTATGTCATTCAAATTTAAACTTTCAAGTCATTTGTTCGGAAATAAATTTAAGTTCTAAACAAAGAACAGTAGATCAAATAAGAGTATATATCTAAACAATTCATTTTTATTCAAAGTTCATGTTTGAACATTTAATTTTTGTTCAAAAATTTATATTCAAATGACATAAATAATATGTACTGAATTTTTTTATGATGTGTTGTTTGCTACTTAGCTTGGTCGATTGGATTCCTATGATTGACCATGCAGCTTCATACATATTCGCTGTTCTTGGGCCACTTCTAGTATGGCTTAATAGGGGATTCATTTCTATAGGGATTTAATGTTCTTGATATGTATGTTGCGGTAGAGACTAACGCTGTGTTTGGTTGGAGAATCTGAGAAAGGATTTAGAAAGAAAAAGAGAAGAAGTGCGTGAAATTAGGTGAATATAAGTACATTTTATTCACATTTCACCTACCTTTTTCATTTTTCTTTTCAAATCCCTTCTCAAATCCCCCAACCAAACATAGTATAAGAATTGCGAGGACAGTTGGCGGGGCTTTGTTGGTTGTGCATGTACTTACAAATGTTGTGCATGTTGGTCGTGTTTGTAGTTCCTGTTGGTCTTTTTGTTGGTAGAATTCACAAAACTTAAATTTATGTATCGCTTGCTTTTCTTTTCTTTTTTTAAGATGGTTATATTGCTTGCTTTAGTTTGTCATTTTGTTTTTGTTGCCAATTTATCACTTTTGTTTCTTTATCTTGATTTTTTATGGCAAAAGTAACTAGGGAAAAAATAAATTGACAATACATTATGATATAATTTTTGTTTATGTTGTTATTCCTTCTAATTATGAGGAACAAAGCTCTCAGTGGCTAGGAAAACAATAATGGCCTCTCTCACATATTCTCGATTTGTTAGAATTAAGGCCATTTATTTGGATGAGTTAGATAAGAGAGGATTATAATTTATCAAACTATTAATTTTAAGTTTTTTGCTTGGATGTCACCCAACCATGTAAAACTAAAAGTGCTTCTGTGTGGACTTGTCCAAATGCAGGAAAAATCAAACTCAACACGGATGGTAGCATTCGCAAGCATGGAGGAGGAGGTGGTTTTGGCGGATTATTCCGGGATGAAACAGGAACATGGATTAGTGGCTACTATGGAAAGCTTGAGATATGCACTTGCCTTGAAGCGGAACTTTGGGCAATATACAAGGGGCTAACCATTATACTCCAACGAGGTTTCAATCAAGTGATAATAGAGACGGATGCGGAACAAGTGGTGAAGTTGTTGACTGAGGATCCGGGTGAAAAATGCCCATTTCGGGGCATTGTGGAAGATGCACGAATTATCATGAGAGGATGTGATTGCTCCATCCAGCACATTCGAAGGAAAGCCAACATCTGTGCAGATGCCATGGCAAAATTAGGTGAATATCAACCGGAAGATCTCCTTGTTGTTAATGAACCTCCTACAGAGATCTGCACCTTGCTTGTTGCGGACATAGTGCATCTCTCTGAGGAGAGCGATAGGCTGTAGTTTTTTGTGTTATCTCTAGTTTCCGATGTACCCAAAAAAAAAAAAAAAACTATTAATTTTAAGATACATAATTCTTGAACTACTTAATTGAAAATGATTTATATCTCATATTTGTTTTCTCATGAGATTAGATATTTAGAAATGACTATCCTTTCGAATTCAATGTTTGATTATGAAATTATGAACAATGATAAATGCTTAATTTTTATTTTTATTTTTATCCTTTTCAATTATTTACTAAGTAATAACAATATTAAACCCATCTTTAATATTTTAATTCTTTTTGGCTAGATTAAAAAAATAAAATTTTATTCAATAAAAATTTATGTTATTTTTTAAAATAAAATTTTAATAAATATATTTTAAAAAATAATAATAATTAAATAATGAAATTAAAGAAAACATCAATAAAAATTTACCGTTTAAATATAATACATAATTAAATCAAATATTTGGAGGGCAAATATGTCATTTTACTATTTAATCTCATGTGATAGTTATGCCACCAATTCTATCCCATGCCTCTCTAAGATACAATAATCTAATATATGTGGGATTGATAGTCTAACCAGACTCTTAATCCAGCCTATCAATTTGCAACCAAACAATAGACTTTATGATCTAATGGACATGGAGTCCAATCCCCCCCTCCAATCCCTCGAAACAAACACATTATTTAAACCATTCCACATTGTTATATTTTAAAAAATTTATCAACAGTATCTTAAATAATATATATTTACCATTTTTAGGAGTATTAGTCTAAAATCTAGAAAATGTATATAAAACATAAATAAATAAATGTTATTAAAAGACAATTACACGATTCAATTTAATGAGTAAATTACAAATACATCTCCTAAGATTTGCTTAAAGTACAAATTGCTTCATGTGGTTTACAAAATTACAAATACCTCCTTATCAGTATTTTTTAACAGAATTAATTAAAAAACTAAAATACATAATTGATATCCAATACAATAATAAAATTACCTAAATTATTAATTGAAACATATTTTTAACATCATTAAAAATTGTTAATTAATTTGATGATTTATTAATAAAAGATGCGATTTGTTATAAAATTAGAAACCTCAAGGGTAGAATGTAATTTCCAAAATCATAGGAAATTATTCGTATTTTCATCTAATTTCAGATAGTGTATTTGTAATTTATCTTAAATTTATTGACTTTTCTCCGGTGAACAATATATTAGTAAGCAAATAATAATATAATATAAATATCCAATACAATGGGCTAGATGGAAGAAAATCCTCCACAACTAAAATAATTAGTTGACAATTAAACAGCTATTATTATTTTTTAATCAATCTCATAGTAAACAAACATCTTCATTAATTTTAGATAACGAAAGCATCTTCATTAATGGTCACAATATAATCACATCGCCCAGCGTGACTGAAACTTTCGGGTGGATTCTCTCCTATCCTTTTCTACAAATCTCTCTCTAATTAACTCATAATTTATTTTAACTTTTTACAAGATATAAAAGCTAATAATAGAGAATTACAAGTTAAAAAATTTCGATGAATTTTTTTATAATAAATAATAATGGGTAGAAATTATACTGAACACTAACATAAATTATTCTCAAAAAAAAAAAAAAAAAAAAAATTGTAAGCAACACCAAACATAATAATTGATTGTATAAAATAGAAAAAAATTAAAATAAGCTCTCACCAAATTATAAATCATACTTTATGACAAAACAAGTACAATCCTACCAATAGAGGGTTGGTTCAATAATAAGGCATTTGAATTTATTGTTCAAAATTTAGATTTAAGTCTCCATAGTTTCTTTTTAAGATTAAACATATTCTTTAATACTTGGAGTACACGGAGGGCCTGAGCTTAGATCCCGACGTAAGTACGGTAGGATTTTCTGTAGATATATTGCGGGTGTTAAGAGACAATATTCCGTAATGAATATATTGGAATAATATATCTACATATCCATTTTTTCAATTAAAAAAAAAAAACAAGTACAATCCTCTAATATATATCAAATAACAACCGTGATTGGTAGCTCGAAACTTAGGCTCGAGATTTGGCTCGAGGGTCAAAACGACCCTGTTTTTTTTTTTTTTTTTTTTCTTTTCTTTTTCTTTCTTTTCGACTTCATCTTCTCCAAATTTTTTTTTTTGCAGAAGAAAACCAGGAAGGGAGAGAGGAGGAGGGAGGGAGGGGAGGGGAGGAGGAGGGAGGGGAGGGGGCCATAAATCGGCTGGAGGAGGAGGCGGGGGGAGGGCGGTGGCGGTGGTGAGGCGACGAACGACGGAGGAGGAAGCAGAGGCGGAGGCCGGGGCGGGGAGATGCGACGACCCACGGCGGCTGGGCGGCGAGGCAGACGACCCTCTCCCTCCCTTCTCTTCTCTCCCTCCCTTCCTCCTCTCCTCTTCCCTCTCCTCTTTCCTCTCCCTCCCTTCCTCTGTTTTTTTCGAGCCATTTTCGAGCTCCTATTTTCGAGCTACGGGTCTTTATTCATCAAATAATGGAGTTGGAGAATTTTATTATACACCTTTCATATTATTTGTATTTTTAGTTACATTATTTTAAAATATTTAATTATAATTTTTTTTAATTAAGACTCAAAATAAAATTATGTCAATTTTTTTTATAATTATAAAATATATATTTTTCGATTCAACCTCTTTTTTTTCGATTCAAAATTATAAAATATATATGTACCCACCGATAATAGTCTTTCCCCCACTAATAACATAGTCATCATCATATGATATGATTAGACTGCCACATCTTTCAAAACCAATCAATAATTGACGCTTGAGAATCTCAACCACAAGATGCGCAAAATTAGGAGTTATTTGGAGTGTCTTGCATAAGTATATTTTTTTAAATTTTAGACTAAAAAATTAAGAAAAAAAATAATTATTTAGAATAATTTTTTAATTTTTTACGAAAAAATATATATTAAAAAATTATATAAATTAATGTATAGGAGAAGATTGGATGAAATAGGCTGTACGATAGGATGAATTGAGGGACAGCGTCGGCAGAGTAGAGGTTGGGAGATAATTCACTGCTTTTCGGGCATTGAATTGGAGGTGTTATTTGGCCTGTCGGGGCCCACATGGGTCCCGTTTTGCTAATCAAAACTATTCAATATGTAGAACTCGTTGATTATTATATTCTTGTAAAAAAATCACGTTGATCAGATATCGATAGCTATCTGATCTGATTAGTTTGTTTTCAACCATTAACTATAACACCATCCATTTTATAACTTTTAGCTGATTTGATTATATAGTTACCGATATCTGTTCAATGTGATTTTTTACAGACATATAGTACTCGACGAGTTCTACACATTGAACGGTTTAGATTATTAAAAAGGGACCCGTGATGGGCCCCCACAGGCCAAACAACATCGTATTATTTGTACACCTAAATAAGTGCAATTTTTCCCACCCCTAACTCCGCTGCTTTGCCGTCAGAGTTGTTTGAAAAGGAAGATTGTGTAAAATTAATTTTTTAATTTTTTTTTGAGTGAATAGTGATGACTTTTTATTTTTTTAAGTAATTTTTGATTTTTTAACTTTTTTTAGAATACCCAAACCAGGCCTTAATATAGGATAGTTAGCAAAATAATAATTAAGAAAAAATATCTAAAAAAACCCCACTTCAAAAAATAAAAAGAAAGCATATCTAAAAATATCTAAACAAATCCCACTTCAAAAAATATCGTTGGGCAACATTACATTTTAATTTAAAATTTAAAAAATTATTTAAAGTCAAAAATCTAATAAATTATATAAAAAAATCAAAGATTTCATTTTTTTTTTTTTAATACTTTTTACATATCTTTTCATAAAAAAATAAAAAATCATCTCAAATATATTAATTTTTTACCTCATATTTTAACCAAAAAATTAAAAAATTATTAAAATAGTATGTTTCCAAACGAGGCCTAAATTTAATCAACATTATATTCTTGAGGCCCATTGATTCAAAATTTTGATGAATTTTTTTTATAAAAACTGAGATTTAATTTATTCATTAAACTCGTATCAAATCAATTTTTTTTAAAAAAAATCATCAAATGAATGATGAATCAAACCTTTTTTAAAATTTCCAACAAACATTGTTTTCATTTAAATTTGATACAATTATTAAAAGATGAAAAATTAAAAATCAATTTTTTTTTAAAACCTAAATTAGTTGGTGAAGATTTTTTGAGATATGTTAGGTATATTTGAAAAGATTTGAAGAAAAAATTAACTCTCATCATGGAGTGAGCTATATTAAATTAAATATTTTTGACAAATCATGATGATAGACCATATACTTTAATTATTGTGTTATTTTAGTCCTTATAATTTTAATTGGCTCGATTTTGATCCTGAATATATAATTTTATCTCAATTTGATCCAATTGATTGCAACTCTTAACATTTATTTATGAAGAATATTCGCATAAGTGTCATGTGTCATATTTTAAAGACAAAATTATAAACTTATTGATCTCAGTGAATTTATCTCTACTAATTTAGTGATAAAAAAAAAACACTGGCATTATCGATATTATCAAATTGACACAAAATTTAAAACTAAGTATCAAAATTGAGCTAATTGAAAGTATAAGGACTGAAAAGATACAAAAGATAAAATATAAGGAGCACCCGTTTAATTTTTCCATTTTTTTAAATTTTTTAATTTTTTTAAAAAATCTAAATTGTTGAACAAAATTAATGAAAACAAAAGTCCAAGGCTGGAGATGCTAATAGAGGCACAATTCTAACATTTGAGTACAAGTTGAATAATAAAAAAAAAAGGTTAATTATACTAAATTCCTTTTAACTATGACTCATTGGCAAGCTTCTTTAATTTTAAAATTCAACAATTAATCAGTATTATCTTGTTACACTTAATACATTTCATCAAGATTTTATTAAAAATTTAAACGAAGTGAGGCCATATGTGAAGCCAACACATTTATTAATTTTTTAGGACAATAATGTCATTATTTCATGATCTCATTTGAACTTTATCTCCCTTATCTTAGTGGCAAAATATAAAGAAGATCACCAAATAAAATCATTATTGTCCTAAAAAATAATGTGTCATGTCGCTTCATACATAATCTGATTTCGTTTAAATTCCTAATAGAATCCTTATAAAAGGTATTAATTTAACAAGATATCCTATACGGTGATTAACTTTAGTCCTAAAGTTTAAAGGTTCAACTTTAGTTGTAAAGTTCAAAGGTTCAACGGACAAAGTACAAACGAGTAATAAAAGAAAGAAAATGATTTGAGTTTCACACTTAGGTAAGAAAATAAAAGAAATTATTGTGGTTTCTCACTTTCTTGTTTGGATAAACAATGAGTGAAAGATGACACATATATCCTTTTATTCTATTTGCTTTGTATTTAGAGGGATATTTTAGGAGTTACAGTTTTTTTAAAAGAGTAATTTTGGAGAGCTTCTATTTCCAAATACTAGTTTTCATTCTATGCGCTTCATTCTTAGTTCACACACTTAAAAAAATAATAAATATGTAATATATGCTCACTCGACACACTTCTATCTCAAATATATCTTAACAATTAAAAAGTGTACCTACAATATTCAAAACACACCCAAATCACCCAAATTTATGTACACATACTCAAACTTAAACTTTCATTGAAAAAAGTTAAAGCACCATTTTTAATAGACTAGTTGGCCCACCACGCGCTTCGCGCGTGGGGGGTCGTGACATTGTTGGTTGTGTTGTTTTAACACATTATTGTATCACAATGTTATATAATGTAAAAATAATGCCACATATAATTTTATTTTTTATCTTATTTTTTCACTCCTAAATACAAAGCAATAAGATTTACATTCATAAAGCGGTGCATAAGAAAGATATAGCCTATCAAACCCTTGATCCATCGTATTTGGAGCAATTCGATAACAACGATTAGAGTTCTATCATTCCTACAATGCCCATAGACTAAGTGCTTTGCTTCAGATCAATTTTTCACTGCAATCTCTCTTTAATAGATCACGAGTGGGGGGTTTGTTGTCCTCTTCATTTAATCCTATTCTATCATGTCTAGAACTACTTTGATGTTTACAGATCTAATGATTGGTGGCAAGCAGGCAAAATAAAATCCAATTAAGCTTTGGCAAAGTTTGAGTGAAGAAGATCAAATTTATTTTTTCAATTTATCATTAGCAATCCACAAAAGTCAACTTACCAACTTACAAATGTAGCTTTAGTAATTCAGCTATTTTCCCAGCAAGCCATGTTGAACCATCCAAGCTTTAAACTGCTGAATAACTTCCTCAAATGGAATAGCTGCATCATGCCAAATGTTGCAAATCTACATAATTGATATCACCTTACCAGCAAAGGTAAAGAAATCAAAGTTTGTTCTTCATGGATATCATCCAGCCTACGTTACACGGACTCGTTCATTTTTGGGAGGTACCCGTGTCGACACGACACGACACGGGTACGGGTACGGGATACGGCCGAGATACGGCGAAATAAAAATAGATACGGCTAATTGTTGTTCTATAATATTTTTGTTACAAAATTTCTTTTTTGTTTTTGGTTTGAACAGGAAGAGGGTAAGATGAGAAGAAACATACCAAGGAAGTACAAAATTTCACAACTTGATTTGAATGGAAAGGAAAAGAAACCTGAAATGTTGAAGCAAAGTTTAACAAGACGAAGTCGAAGTGCGATCAAGACTTCATCCTCTACGTCAGAGTGAATGGTTACGACGAGATCCATGGCTTCACAACACAATGCTGGCAACCCTTAAGCCGAGTCCTCCAACCCAAACAACCCACTTCTATATTTCGCAAAACTCACCAACAGCATCAACCGACTAACCGAACAAAACCAAGCCCTGATTAATGTTTTGCTCCAGCGTGACTTACCTATCCCTCCTCCTCCACCACCACAAGAAGTCCCCTCAAACCCGGAACAAGCCCAAAATCATCACCCTTTTCAACCGCGAGTTTTCCATGGGTCGTTCCCACCCTTCGCCCCACAAGCTCAGCCGTCGAATCTTGAAGGTCTGTATGCCCCTCCTCCGGGCTCGCAGTTTCACTAGGAGCAACCTCCACTCTTCTACAATCACCCCCCACAACACCGCACTGCTATTCATGAGGGAGAAGCTAGCAGTGTTCAACCTCTACTCCAGACCAGAGGGGACAATGCTCTCGTTTGGGACGAAGAACTACGAGCCATGAAGCTTCAACTCTAAGGGGTCATGAAGAATATGCAGAACAAACCCTTTTCCACCGTCAACTCCCCTTTCACCGCTTCTATCAAGGACAAACCTCTACCCCCAGATTCAAAATGTCGTTGATTGACACCTTTGACGGTATGACCGATCCGGTCGACCATATGAAAGCATATAAGACACTCATGATTCTCCATACCTTTCTAGACGAAATCATGTGTCGTACTTTTCCTGTTGCATTGAAGGGGTCGGTGCGACTTTGGTTTAGCCAGCTCTAATCAGACTCTATCACTTTCTTTCACCAGCTCAGCGAATGTTTCTTAAGCCATTTCATTATTGCTCAATGGCAGCGGCATCTGGTGACTCAGTTGCTAAACATTCGACAAACGGAAGGGGAATCGCTGCGCAGCTTTGTCACTCGCTTTAATACAGAAGCCCTACAAGTTAAACAAGGTTATTTTGACAACCTTCATGGTCGGTTTGGGCCCGTCAGATTTCCTCTTCTCCCTTCAAAAAATCCTCTAACCACCATGGTTGTCCTCCTTACTAAAGTCCAAAAATACATGAACGCTAAGGACTTTTTAGCGGCTCTCCAAGATTCCGCATGTAAACCTCCACAGTTCAAAGAAAAACGAAAAGAACCCGAGCCTCGACATTCACAATACACTCACTGACCTTCTAAATATAGGACCAACCCCCACGATCTGATCGTCCGGCTTCTACCCGTCCATTCAGTCGTTTCGAACAATACACCTCTCTCAACTTACTCATGGAACAAGTCATTAACCAAATTTAGCGTGACTATAACCTAAAATAGCCCTAACTATCAAGAACCCTTTTTGGCTGACGGGACAAATCCAAGTACTGCTATTTCCATCATGACCATGGCTATAATACTAAAGAATGTGTCAATCTTAAGGACTAGGCTAAGGAACTGATCTGACAGGGGCGTTTAAACCGATTCACCATAACCCGTCCCCACCAAAGATCCATGATCGACCCCCCGAGGCGGAACGATAGACATACTCTGCCAAGGCAAGCCAATCAGCCATATCAGAATGACAACAGAGCCCAACAACAACCCCGATTCCTAGGCGGACCTGCTCCTCCAGTGGGAGAAATTAGGGTCATCGCCGGCGGCCTAGCGTGTGACAATCCATCACGGTCAGTACAGCGAGCTGAGCTCCGCAGGATCAGACAGGGTTCAGACAAAGAAGTAACAATAGTTGACCGACCTTTGAAGCAACCCAAATCGTTGTCGAAGCCGATCATTTTCACAGATACAGATTGTGTGGGAATTCGGTATCCCCATGACGACCCTCTGGTTATCTTCTCTTTCCTTTCTAATTACAAAGTTAAACATGTGCTCGTCAATAATGGCAGCTCATCGGACATCAGCTTCCTCAACATGTTCAAGCAGCTCAAATTCGGCGAGGAAAAGTTATCACCTCTCCAAACCCCCTTAGTCGGTCTCACAGGAGATCGTAACCTTTATAGGATCCGTTGATCTCCCAATCACTATCGGCGAATTCCCAAGGCAAACCACGAAGATCTTCACTTTTTTGGTCGTTGACTGCCTCTCCACTTACAATGTTATACTTGGATGTATAACCCTTAATGCTTTCCAAGCTGTGACGTCCACCTACTGTCTGGCCGTAAAATTTCTAACCGATCTTGGGGTCGGCACCGTAAGGGGCCAGCAGACCGTAGCTAGAGAATGTTACGTCGCTTCGCTAAAAGAGGTGAAGATTAAGGAGGTCATAATCATTGAAAACCTCGATGTTAGAGACGAAGAGGAACTAATCTGGGGGGAGCCTGTGAAAGAGTTAGTGGAAGTACCCATTAATTCTACCGACTCGATGAAGATGGCTAAGATTGGTAGCTAACTGTTCCCCGAGGCCAAGGCCGACCTTACAGCTCCCCTAACTGAACATAATGATGTCTTTGCTTGGACTTATTCAGATATGCCAAGCGTCAATCCTTCTTTTATTACTCATCGCCTCAGCATTAAGCCTCAATTCTGACCATTCTGCCAAAAGCAACGCATTTTCCTCCCAGAGCGTAATAATCTCATCGCTGTAGAGGTAGACAAGCTGTTGCAGGCCCAATTCATAAAAAATGTGGACTCTCCTAAGTGGTTATCCAACGTGGTCTTGGTGTAAAAGTAACGGCAAATGGAGAGTTTGCGTCGACTACTTCGACCTCAATCGAGCTTGCCCTAAAGATAAGTATCCACTACCCAGGATAGATCTATTGGTCGATGCAACAGCAGGCCATCAGATGCTTAGTTTCATGGATGCATTTTTCAGGCTATAACCAGATCTTAATGCATGCAGCTGATTAGGAGCACACATCTTTCACTACCGACAAGGGGACTTACCATTACCGTAGGATGCCATTCAGCCTGAAGAATGCGGGGGCCACTTATCAACGACTGGTTAATGCCGTTTTCAAAAACCAAATAGGTAGGAATATGTAGGTCTACGTTGATGACATGATTGTCAAAAGCAAACTCTCCTTAGATCACTTGGCGAACCTGCGGGAGACCTTCCAGGCCGTGCGCAAGTACAAAATGAAGCTAAATTCAGAGAAGTGTGCCTTTGTCGTTGGGTCTGGTAAGTTTTTGGGGTTCATGGTCAGCCACTGGGACATTGAGGCCAATCTAGAAAAGATCAAGGCTTTAATAGAAATGCAGTCTTCCAGAACCATAAAGGAGGTTCAGCGGCTCACTAGTAGAGTGGCTGCCTTCAATCGCTTTATTTCACGGGCAACTGATAAGTGTCTTCCATTCTTCAAGGTGCTCAGGAAAGCTTTCGATTGAAACACCAAGTCCGAGGAGGCATTCTAACAACCGAATCAGTGCATGGCCTACTATCCTCTTCTCTCTCAAGCAATTCCAGGGGAGACCTTCTTCCTCTACTTAGCTGTTTCCAATATTGCGGTCAGTGTCGCCCTAATCAGAGAGGATGACTTTGTCTAACGCCCAATTTACTACATTAGCCGTGCACTTTGGGGGGCAGAACAACATTATCCCTTGTTGGAAAAGATGGCTCTAGCTCTGGTCATCGCCTCTAGACACCTTTGACCCTATTTTCAAGCCCACTCTATCGTGGTCTTTATTGACCAACCTTTGAAAAAAGTTAGCTAGAGGCGATGACCAACCTTTGAAAAACCAACCTTTGAAAAACCAGGCTCAAATTAAACTCTATCGTGGTCAGGTAGGCTCATGCAGTGGTCTGTTGAACACTTCAAATTATAAACACTTCAAATTAAATATGAATTTATTCGCATAAAATTTAATTAGTCTAAATATGTGAACATCATACTAAAAAAAAGTATAAGGTCTTCACCCAAAATGATAGACTCCACTTTTTTTCACCAATTGAAATGTGTCAAACTTATCGAAGTTGCACCTTACTACTAATATGTTATAGGACAATTTATTTTAGTATCTTGTGGTTTGAGATTAGAGTACTTTATCCCTTTATGGTTCAAATTTAAACAAAAAATCTTCATGTGATTTTGGACCAAAGTGTTACCGTTAACACAATTAACTATAGATGTAAAATGATTGTAATACCTTCAAACTATATACTTTTTTTGTTAATTTTTTTCTATCTTCTCTCTCATACACGTAATTTATAATTTCTAATGTTAATTAAATTAAATCACAATTAATTATAAATTCTTAATTATTTATTGTAATTATTAACTTATTCTAATTCTAATTTAATTATATTTTAGATCACAATTAATCCTAAATATTTAATTATTTATTGTAATTCCTAACTTTTAAATCTAATTTCAATTTAATTATATTTTAGATCACAATTAATCTTAAATTCTTAATTATTTATTGTACTTCCTAGCATGTTAATCTAATTTTAGTTTAATTATATTTTAGATTAATTCTTAATTATTATTTATTTTATATTTTTATTTAATTATATTTTAAATCAATTCTTAATTATATTATATTATATTTTATTTTAATCAACATGTTAATTTAATTTTAGATTTGGAGAAAATTGGATAAAATTATCTTTTTATTATATTAATTTCACTTTATTTTTTTAGAAAATCAAACCCTTGTGTGATACACCTTTCATAAGTTTAGATGAAAAAACTAACGGTATCAATAAAATCACATCAGAATGGGGTAAAATGACCCTATGTTATAAGCATTTACGTCTTATCTTTCCCTCTATTCGTCACCAACATCTCTTTGCAAATCAAAACACATGCATTCAAACAGGATAATAGTTTTAGAAATCAAATTATGAGCCCATATTAAAAGTCATACGTAAAACGTGAGATGTATGTATTTAGGGATAAAGATACATTGGGATTTAGAGATGTGAGACAAAAGTGAGGAATGATGTGAATAGAGTGATTTTGAAGTATTTGGAATATTTGAATTGAAGAATGAAAAAAATAGTAAAAATAGTATATTAGTGTTTGATTCGATGTTCGCAAATTAGTTTTGAAACACCCATATTCAATTGAAAATGGATTTATAATAAAAATTTCAATTTTCCGTTTTAGGAAATTTTGTTTTTAGTAGTAATAATTTTGTTTAAGAATTTTCATTACTAATGTTGCCTGTCTTTTTTTTTTTTTTTTTGTTCAAAATATTAATGTTGCCTAACGTTAACTCAATTTTTTCATTTTTGATAATTTTTTGATTTTCTTTATTAATGTGTCTTGCATTCACTAACAAATTAAAATTTTAGAGACGACAAAATCGTTGTATCTTTAGCGATGAAATTAAACATGGTATTTTTTGGAAATATCCTAGTTGTCAAAAATGGTATTATTGTATCTTTAGCGATGAAATTAAACATTTAATAATAAATTACTATCCTTTTGGACCCAAATTTTCGTCTGCAAAGTAAACATTTTGGGACAAAATTGTTGTCCCTAAAAGTGTATTATGTGCAACATTTTCAAAATTTTATTGCTAAAAGTTTTTTTTTTTTTTTTTTAAAAAAAAAAAAACTAAAATTGGTCTATTAATATATATATTTTTTTGTAACAAAATTATCACTTTTAAAGACTAAAAGGTTTAATCCATAAAATTCATATATATTGTAATGATTGAAAGTTGTTCTGGTTGTATTAGGAGTCCTGTTTAATTATAAATAGATGTGTAAAGCATTTTGGCAAACTCTATTGTTTTTTGTGATCAATAATGCTTCTTAGAGATGGGGTGAGTTCTCTTCAATGTGTTTGATTTTGTGTTTTAACTCTTGGTTTAACATCCTGCCTTCCATAGAAGAAGAAGAGATATTGATGATGGGCACTGTTGTGCACTTGGTGATGCACACTCTAAGACTTATTTCGATAATTTGAATCATTCAAAGTTTAGAGTACACCGTGTAGAATATACTTTTAAAAATTTAAATTGATCGGATATCGGTAGCCTAACAAGTGCACAATAGTGCCCATTGTGCTCAGCAGGCACCCCAATTCTGGGTTTACATGCCTAGCTAGGGGTGAAGGGAAAATTCATTGCATATTGACGGCATTTTTGCTATTTTAAAAAGAAAAACTTATCTCTATCTTTTTTTTATTACCATCCAATAGGATGTAGGAGGTTAATAAGTTAAATTATAACGAAAGAATCGCAGTTACTCCATCGACTTGAATCCTGAATATCTAACATTTTCAGAGTCCTAATGGACAATTACATAGACCACTAGGTTAACTAACTTATCTCTCTTCTTTGAAAGTCTCTAAATGCATCCTAAAAATTTTAATATCTTGTTTTTTGTGGTAATTAAATTTAGAAATATATGATATTTATTTTTTTAACAAATATTGAGTGCTCAATAAAGAAAATTTAAAGTGCATTTTGAGGCTTCCTCTACTTCTGTCCATAAACATTAAGCAAGTTAAGTGTGAATTTCAAACATTAATAATAAGTGACAAATGAAGACAGTAATTGAGGGGAGTTTATTATAACTTACCTGAGTTTTAGTGATTAATCTTCGTTTACAATGACGAAGGTAGGAATTCAGTATAAGGGGTATAAATTAATGATAACGAATGATTTTTTTTCCCTCCTTTATAATAAACAATAATAAAATATTACAGGCCTTGTTTGGGATACTCTAAAAAAGTCAAAAAGTCACTATCTTATTTAAGTCACATCACCTCTCTATCATATTACTTCAAACTCAACCTATACCCAACCTATATTTCACAAAAAGTCAAAAAGTGCATTTATTTAGATTATCCCAAACCACTCTTAAATTTCAATATTATAAGTCCATTTAGATAAATATAAATTTCAAATTAAGAAATTTAAGTTTGAATTTTATAAAAATATTGGAGAGTAACTATCATAAGTAGATTGAAAAATTATAAAATAAAATAAGTTGAGATAGATATGATGTATTTTAGTAGGAAAATTCTATAAAACACATTGCAAAAAGGTGTGTATTATATGTCGTAGTTATAATCTCTGTAGTTTTTGGTTATAACACATTATAATATTAGTTATGATTATTCATTATGGTTCTTTTAGTTATAACTGGAAATAATTTTGTTATAATACTTTGTAATATCAATACCATGAAATATCATAACTTATATATGGTACATCATTTTGGAAAATATATAGTAAAAGGACCCCTTTGTAATTAAAAAGAAAATTCTTAATAGAGGGGCACTATGACAATTTTAAAGAAGAAAACTTTTATAATTTTATAAAGGATATATAACATATTGTTGGTGAAAATACCAGAAAAAATTATATTTTATTGATAAATAATGCAAAGAAAATCAGATACAAATAGATCAGGTTGAGGTACGGATATCTCGTTTTCTTTAAGGAGATCAAGTCCACTGCGGTAGGAAGAATTCAAATACCGATACAGTAGTCACAAAACTATGACTTGTTTCCTCCAGGATACAACAACCCGACCACTTGTCTTATGGTTCAGACCAACTCTGCACAAGATAGTGAACCCAAAACTCGACCAAGAAAAACACCATTCTTTGCTAGTAATCTCTCAAGTATAGAAAATAGTTGGTGTGTTGGTGTAGAAAAGAGTAGTTAAGAGGAACTATTTATAGGCCACTAGGATTTTACAAAATACACCAAAAAATAATAATGACCATGAACCTAGAGAAAATGGAGAGTGTATCAAAATATTAACTCACCACCAAATTTATGAATTCTAATTAATCTCCATTTACGAACAAGACAAAATGTCACCAAAATAATGAATCTCTATTTATGAACAAGACGAGAGTCATGAACAAGACAAAAGAAGATTTATGAATAAAATATATATAAATAAATAAAAGATAACCCCCAAGGGTTGGCCTAGTGGTGTAGACTTGGGACGTAGGAGTTTGCTTCTCTGTAGGTCTCAAGTTCAAAACCTCTTAGGTGTTATCAATTCTTGTGTTAGGCTAGTCCATACAGAGTTTGCTCTGGCTTTAAATGGGCCCCCCGCTAGTGAACGGTGGGATTGGTATCCCAAGGATTAGTCGAGATACGCACAAGCTCTATCAATCCTTGTGTTGGGCCAGTCCATTTAAATGGGCCCCCCGCTAGTGGTCGGTGGGTTTGGTCTCCCCCGCTAGTGGACGGTGGGATTGGTCTCCCAAGAATTAGTCGAGGTGCACGTAAGTTGATCTGGACATCTTGAGTTATCAAAAATAAATAAATAAATAAAAAATATTAAAATAATCCAACACATATAATTTATATATTAGGGTGCTAGTAGAATTATTAAAATTCCAGGGGCACGTGATGCGGTCCTTCACTAAATCCGTCCCTATTCATCTATGAATTAGTTGGATCACACCACCTTTAAGGTCTCCAAACTTTGGCTGTGAAATAATTGGCGTGTCTCAAATAATTTTTTTGAAGTTTGAAATAAAAAGAAGAGAAAAATCAAACAAACATCATTTTCTAGTACATCTTTATCCCTTACACACAATTGGAGTGAAATCCGTACATCATCATTGTGTAAATCCCACTCCTAGGGTAAATAAGCTTTGAAAAATGTAAAAAAAAAATTTCGGAACTGCTACGTAGCTCGAATATCACGGCTCGAATGGCTCGAAAATATTCTCTTACCGGTAAGAGAATATTTTTAAGGCTATGGTAAGAGAATATTTTCGAGCCATTCGAGCCATTCATATTCGAGCTCTCACGCATTTTCGTTTTTTTTTTGGTGTGCAATGCATTTTGTATATAACTCTATTACAAAATTAAGTATATTTATTTAAATTTGTGTTTAATTTACCCATTTTTATGAGATCACTTAAATAAATTCATGAAAACTTACGTAATTTTATGATATAATTGCATATGATATGTATTACACTGAAATATTTCCCAAAAATGTAATAGAATATGATGTATCCATAATCAAACTTAAAAACAAAATAAAAATAAAAAAAGTTGCTTTTTCATAAGCTTGGCATAGCTTCTAAGTAATGACAAGAGTAGCTCTTGCATTTTGTTTCCACAATGACATGATTCATTGATACTCTAATTGAGATCTAATAGATTTCCCTAAGATATAAAGTGGGAAAATATTTGGGAGCTTCAATAGATTTCCGTAAGGTATAAAGTGGGAAAATATTTGAGAGCTCAAGAGAAAGAACTTTAGATAGAGTTCTAATGGTAGGCTCTATTTTTAATTTGTGTTTTTTTTATTTTTTATTTTTTTATTTTGTCATATCACTGGATGTTATATTGAAACTTTATTTTTAAAACCTTGTATCATTGCTCGTATAAAGTGGGCTAAGATTTATGGGTAGGACATGAGGGGACCCTTCATGGACCCAGCTCCAACCCTAAATGGAGTTTAAAAATCTCTCGGATGGTTACACTAATTTTGTGATCTTTGGGCCCACAATATTCTGCTTTTTTCTTTGTCTATTCCATGGCGCTCTTAATGGATATAAACTGTTTAGTTAGATTAGTATGCAAGTGGTAGAAAATATAAGATCTAGTAAAATACAAGGAAAACACATTTTAAGAGAAAAAATTGAAATTTTTTTTGGGACTTTGTTTAGCATGAGTGGTAAAAAGTACATATAAATATTTAGTGGGTTTGATTTTCGTTTTTTAAATCCAGTTTTTTAAAAATTAAATTTTTTATTTTTCGTGTTTTTTTTATAATTTTTAGTGAATATTTTTAAAATTTTAAGCAATTTTTTTTACTTTGTTAGATGTACCTTACTTAGATGTATCTAAATAGTAAAATGTTTGTAAAAAAATATTTTTAAAAATTAATAAATACACAAAAATACAAAAAATATATTAAATTTTTGTATTTTTTTATATTTTTAGAATTTAATGAATTTTTTAAAGATTTTTTCACAAATATTATACCTTTTAAGTGCATTTATGTTAGGTGTGTTTAAAAATTAAAGAGAAATTGCTTAAAATATTAAAAAAATTCATTGAAAACAAAAAAAAAATACCTCAAATAAAAAAGTAAAATTTTCTGAAAATCAAAACCAAACAAACTGATTAATTTTTTTTTTTTTTTCCACAACGCATCATCATTCATCTTGGTAACTTTTATATATATATAATTAATTTAGAAGGGATGATTGATAGATCTCGCCCAGTGTCCCCCTCCTCCCCCGCTGCCTTTCGACCCGCGGGAGTGTAGAATGACAACTTCTGGGCATGAGTGCCCGATCGTGTAATAATAGGCTCTTCCACAACTTCCAATTGGTGATTGACTCCCATGTTAGCATAGAGCATCTGCACACTAGTGCTCCCTGAGGGTGTGGTTGATGGAGCACTAGCATCTTTCCACGAAGAATTAGTGTTATCCAATCTACCATGATTAGAGCATAGCATCAACTTCTTTACAATAATTTTGAAGCTATTATAGATGGTAAAATCAAGAATTTGTGCTTCATTAACTCAAAATTGGGCCAAAATCTTAGGAGCAAAATTGGGCCAAAATCTTTAAACCACTTGTCCACCCAGATGTCCTCCCACATATCCTACCGGATGTCCCGTGAATGCTTGTAGCAGAAGAAGAAAAATGCTCAAAATTAGTCTAACCGGTCGACCGGCCGATCAACTGGTCAACGGCAATTTTTTTTTTTTTGAAGAATTGTTTGGGTGGCACCTTACTAATTTAATAAAAAAAGAAAGAATAACAAATACAATAACAAAATAATATTTTAATAGAATTGAGTTAGAATAGAGAGTTTGATGCAGTGAGTACTAAAAAGGTAACTACTTAAAATAGCAAAAGTGAATTTTGGATTATAATTTCGCTCAAAATTTGTTGAGACTGATGCGGATGCTCTAAATAGTGAAAAAATTAATAATTTATAAAAAGGAAAAGTTTCTCTTTAGTATTGTTTGCTCGTATTGAGTCTTGCTCTGGGTCCATCTCATTGATCCAAACCATTTAATGTGTAGATCTAATCGATTATATCATTCGTACAAATAATCGCAATAATCAAATATCGATAATTAATTGATCAAATTACATTTAATTTAATAATTTATTTTTAAAATTATACTTATCATTAAGTAGCAAAAATTGTAACTAAACAATAAAATAAGAGTACCTTATATTAATAATCTCAACCCTATGGTATAATCTAACCAATCAAACAGATCCTGAGAGTGCTCTCGGTGGGAAAAGTTTAAAGGCGTTTCTTCCTTGAAGAATTTGTCTAGGAGTTTAGAGTTTTAATGAGTATGTGGCATTCTCCAATTTTCCTATAAAGCCATGCAACCAAGTTCCCCTCCTACTCCCGAAAAAACCCTCCATATCCAACTGAACCAGATTGCTTTTAGAGTTTCCATCAGTGTTGAGTTTAATTTTACATGCAAAAAAAAAAAAATAAAAAAAATTGTGTTTAACTTCTTTCAAGTTGTCATCTTAATTTGATAGAGTGTTTGGGCTTGGTATGTCCATTTTGAGACCGATTTCAGTGATCTGATCCGTTTATTTGTTAAAACTCATTTAGTAGAGTATTAATGTAAAATAAAGATAATTTGACATCAGTAACTATATGTTTAAATCATATTTATTTAAAAATGGACAACATATATAATTTCAAAATAACCATCCATTTTTGTAATACAAATTTGATTCAAATATATAACTATTAATATCCGATCATATTGATTTTTTTCATGAATATTTTACTCAACGAGTTCTAAAGATTCAACATTTTCGATCATTGAAATTTGTCCCAAAATAAGCTTACCAAGTCCAAATGCTCTCCTAAATTGAGATGCCCTACTTGAGAAAAGCCAAACTCAGAAGAAAACACGATTTTGTTATTTTTAACTTGTTTAGGAACATGGGCCATACAATCCAAGTTTTGAGTAATTTTGTTGTTTCTATCCTTCCTAATTCTACACTAGGTAACAATGAAAATGGTATTCCAAGAAAGGTTATTGTTGTGATTGTGTCATCTTTCATATTTGACAAAAACCACTCATCCAGAGGTAGGGATGGCAATTTGCCCCACCGCGCCTCGGTTTGTGCCGGTATCCCCTTCGTTGATAAGAAAACATAGAGGGGACTGTATTTGTTGTTTCTCTCATTCGGTGTTCCGGTCCTCACTTCGATTATATTAAATAAATAACTTTCATATACGTATGCTTTAATTTGTTAAATATTATAATTGTAAAATATCAAAACATATCACCAAAGGGCCATTCTAGTTGGTAAGGGAGTATGCTCCTCTCCTTACGGACCAGGATTCGAATCTGCTACTACTCAAGTGGAAGTCCGACTGTTTAGGTGGATCGCTTTCTCCAATAAGTGGATCGACTAACTTTTGTCTTGCGAGTGTTCTGGGTATCAAATAAAAAATAAAAATATCAAAACATTCATATATATATATTATGTTTATCTCAGTATCTCTCATTTTTAATCTTATTATTTATCAATATTTGTTCTCTCATATGGTATATCATTTTTTTCTCATTAGTACCATTTCCCCTTCAAAGTAACAAACTACCCAAGACATTTACATTCTTACCCCTGCCACCTCTGAGATTTTTCCCACTCCGACAAAAGTAGAAGACGAGGGAGAAGACGGGAGGCTACGAACCGGGCCATTAGTACCCTGCCCTATATTCCTATCAAGAGGCTTATCCAACTTCCAACCCAGCCATTAGTCATCTCTAATGAGTTTCTAAACAAAACAAACTTCCCTCACTTTTTGACAGTTTCTAAAAAGATGATTCTGGTCCTCTTTCCATTAATATTTATATCTAGGGCACATGTCGATACTGGTTATGCCCCTTATACATCTCTAATGATTGGTGAGAATCCTATCCTGTTTAGTTAGCCAAAATGTAACCCTTTAAATTCTGAGGGATTTTGAGTTTCCAGATAAGTAAATCATAAGCAGAAGCAATAGAAAACACAATTTGAGAAATATGAATTTAAAGGATCTTATGTACGTCAGGCAAGGTAGTGCAGTTAGAAGTTGATCATGGCACGCCACGTTATACCATAAATAAACAGATCAAATTAGTATTGACATTACAAAAAAATATTAAAGTTTTAAAAATCAAATATTTTTGTTAGGAAAAGTGTCGTTATTATATTTTTAGCAACGGATATTATCTTTTTGAGATCAAATTTTTTGTGTCAAAAAAAATAAAATCATTTTGGATATCAAATTATTTTGTCCCTAAAAGTTATTTATTAGTGACATTTTCAAAATTTTATCGCTAAAACCCTTATTTTTTATTTTTCGAGACAATCTTTTAGCGATTACCTCACGACGATAGAAATTGATTCTTAAATATCTTTTGTAACAAAATTTTCATTTTTAGAGACCAAATATGTTGTAGTACAAATTTACAAAAACGAATAACTTGTTTAATAGATAATTAGTTACAGATTTTTATGTTATTTTCACTCAAAGTTCATCTAATTAAATGGAAAATGATAAATTACACTAACCTTCCTAGGTTTGTAAGAAAACACTGAACACCACTAATTTGGCATAGTATTGTGTTCTCTGAAAGTGTTAATTCACAGAACGCAACTCTTTTTATTTATTTATAAGTTATTCGTTAGTTATTTGAATGAAAAAAAAATATTATTACTTTTACCCTAAAAAATATATATATATATATATATTTTAACTTTGATTATTCATATGTTTATACTTCACCTGAATTAGTTTGGTTTGCTTCAGTCTTACTTGAAAAGGATGTTGCTATAATCTTTGGTGGCGTTTGATAAAATTGAAAATTGAAAACTAAAAATTAAGTATTGAAAAATAAATACTAAATTTTTTAATTTGAAAAACTATTTGATAAAATTTTAAATGTTAAACTAAAAAACAATTTGTTTGATATATATAAAATCAAATTTAAAATTTATTATTTTTAAATTGTATATTTCAATTTTTATATTGTGTTGGTGGTAGTGGCATGTTAGTGGTGGTTGTGATGGTGGTAGCGGTAACGTTGATGGTGGCGGCGGCGGCGGCAACGGTAATGTTGATGTTGGTGGTAGTAGCAGCAGTAAAATGATAATAGTACTAATAATGATAATGGTGATGAATGCGATAGTAGTGGTGGTGGTGGTAAAGGTGACATGGTGGTCGTGATGGTGGTGGTAGCGGTAGTGATAGCGATGGTAGTAGTGGTGGTGGTGAGTTTATAATAGTGTACATCGATATTTATAGTTAGCATTTATAAATTCAGTCAGAATTAAGTAAGTTTTACATGATTTAAAATTTTCATAAGTTTTAATTTACTTTTTAAGAGCTTAAATTTTTAAGTGATTTCAAATATGATTATTAAACTGGTTTAATTAATTATCATTTAATACATTCAGTTTTAAATACTGAATTATATTATCAAATACCCCCTCAGTGTATTTTTTTAAACTTCAAGGATAGTTAGTGTAATTTATCAATGAAAAATAAGGAAATTCTCTTTCCACACATCAATTCCACCCGTTCATACAATTAATGAAATTTTTCCTTAATACAATTTTATCCTAGAATAAATATATCTCAATATCCTTATTTTCTTTCACCCAAAACCTAATTCTAAAACACCATAATCATCCTCCGCCATCCCTCCTTCTCGCCTTTTCTCCCCTTGGCCTACGATCACCTTCCACTAAGAACCATACATTCCCACAAGTCTCCTATTACAAACCATCTACTTTCGAGGTTGGCTGTGGATGTCTAGGATGGAAGGTGATGAGTTGAAAGAGGCGATAATGGTGATGGAGGGCTGAAAGTGGCGGCATGGTGGCGAAAGAGGGGTGGGTAAACGAAAGAAAAATTAGGATTTTAAAATTAAAGATGATGATGTTATTGGAATAAAGGTATGCATACTTGATTTTTTATTTTTTGATATGTGTACTGAGAAAAATTGATATGTAGAAATAGAATTATCTTGAAAAATATGTAAAATAAAATTTGAAATTTAGATAGTATTTTTATTTTTCTATTTGCGATAATATGATATTTTCATTGATTATTTCAGAGTTAATCTAGTAAACAAAAAATAAATAAATAACAAAGTCTAATTTTATGAAATTTAACAGGAATTTTTTTTTATTTTTTTAATAAATTTTTCATACACTTTTATAGTGCATTATCGAACCAAGTTCAAATCATAATAAATAAATAAAAAATAACAAGTTTTAAAAAAATTCAAATTTAAATTGTTTATATAGTGAAGATTTCAAACAAATTTTTAACAATCTAAACATAAATCAAACTCGAGAATGACACTGGAATGGTCTTGTTCTCATCACTAGGGATGGCTATTTTAATTCGATTCGCAGGGACTTGCCCATACTTGCCCGAATGGGACAGATTTTACCCGTCCGACACTTGATGAGTCATCACTCAGTCAAGTTGCTGGCCATAACCCTACAAGAAAAAGGTCAAAAAATTCTGTGGAAAAAATTTAATTTATCAAAAGGTCTTCTCCACTCCAACTTTCAATGATAAATTCACTGTAAAAGTATATTTTTAACTACCTAAAACATTTTCAAGGGTAAATGTTATAATAGCATTGCCATTGCCAAATTATGGCAATAAATAGTAGAAAATGGATAAAAATTTGGTTAGAGTTTTCCAAAAATACTTTTCAGAAAATTCTATTATTTTGTTTTTTGTGATTTTTGTTTTTACTAAATTTTTTTAATATTTTAAGCAATTTTTTTAAATTTTTAGATGTACCTAACATAAATATACCTAAAAAGTAAAAAATTTGTGAATTTTTTTTTAAAATTCACTAAATATCAAAAATACAAAAAAAAAAAAAAAAAAAACAAGAATTGAGTACATTTTTTTATATTTTTATGTATTTATTAATTTTTTAAAATATTTTTTCACAAATTTTTTACTTTTTAGATACATCTAAGTAAGATGCATCTAAAAAAGTAAAAAAAAATGTTTAAAATTTTAAAAATATTCAGTAAAAACAAAAAAATATGAAAACCAAAAAATTTAGTTTTAAAAAAAACTCAATCCAAAAGACTCAAACCAAACACTCCAATGGTTTAGTCTCCATTTTTGCCATTTTGGCACAGAAACTAGTATGTTTAGACGACCGGTCAATCATTCAAACTAGTTTCTATGTTTCTTCTACAAAAAATGGCAGGCGGGCGGGAGGAAAGGAATGAGGGAGGGAGGAATGTTTTGCTAGGAGGAGGGAGGGAGGATCGAGGGAAGAAGGGAGGTGTTTCTTGATGATTTGGCACAAATAACAGCTGCCACAAGTTTTGGCATTTCTCAAATTTAGTAGCTGCTATGGCAAGCCCTTGGAGCACACTGCTCTGTTGCAGTTGCCAAATTATGGGAATAGCAATCCAATGGCTTGCCATTGTAGATGTTCCTACACTTCTTACATCATATTTCAATACAAATAAATCAAAACTTACGAATAAAGGTCAAAATGTCCCGATCTTTTAACACTTTAATATATTTTTCATTATCATCACCGGTACTAAATGATTATTTTACAAACATAACCATCTAAAAAGTTTCAAAATTTTTTCATTATCCAAAAAATAAAATAAAATAAAACTCAAGATTTATAAATAAATAAATCAAGTCAATAAAAAAAAAAAAAAAATCCGACGGACTATTTTTCTAATACCACCTTCACCTCTTTCATCCTAATCTTCCAAGGTCTAACCTAATCCTGACCTCTATTTCAATCTCTATTTCCGAAAACAAACACAATATTAATAGGTTCCACCTCTATCTCTTGAAATAAACGGGCCCAAAAGTGAAGGAATTGGCATAGATGGTGCCAGCTCTCAACAATTTTGTCAATCTGCCAACAGAATAAAGTTCACTGAGAAATGGAAGAGCATAAAATGAACAGGGAGATGAGAAAATTGTTCCACCTGACTGAAAGGGAACAAATACATCAAAAAAAATGACATTTCATCATTTTCATGTGAATATAATAATAACCACCAAATCCAAAAGCCCATGTGATGTGCAAAATCTGGCCCTCTGGCATCTCTCTTTGTCCCCTATTTTGACAGTCCAAAGTTGCCATGGGGGAAATAAGACACACAATGGGTAAAATTAGCAACACAATGAAAAACAAAATCAAATCATTTGACAAATAAATATGGCAGCACAGCACATTCATGCTGTTTCTTATACACAATTTTGGCATTTGGGTGTCAATAAAATACAGCATATTCAAGTATATCACATCAAATTTGACCTCTAAGCTCTCAAAAGTGTTGATGTGGTGCTTCTAATAAACCCATATTTGGGAGTCTTAGAAGAGATGGAGGAGGTTTAACCCAGGAAAAAAAAAAAAAGGAAAAAAGAAAAAAAGGAGAGTTGACTTTTTGTGCAGTGGAGATTTAAGACTTTTGGACAACTACGGAATTGGCAAGCCCAGCCTGCTCAATCATCTGGGTTGGATCGGTGAGTGGCTTGGGAGGAAATCCAACTGCCTGCAGCTGATAAGCCCTGTTGTCACCGGGCCTAGATGCATCAATGAAGGCACGGATATGGCCTGTTGTATGGTGGTAGTTGAAGTGTGTAATCATGCGGGTCTCATAGGGCCGGCCCTGAGGGCAAGGCCACTGTCTCGGGTCCCAAAATTCTGTCTAAAAAATAGGATTTCGAAATAATTTTGATATTAAGTTATGTTTGGTTAATTATTTCGGTCTTAAGTTATGTCTGATTTATTAAAATAAAGTAGAATAGAATAATCATTTCATCATAATGTCTATTTTCACGTTTGATTTACTAAAAAAGATCACAAACAAAATCATCATGCACTATTGTGAAAGAATAATAATTTTATAAAGAGACTAAGAGATGACCATTCTAATCAATTCAATTTTATTTTAATGAACCAAACACTATTACAGTATTATTAGTTTAAAAATAAAAGTTTAAACAAACAATTGAATTGGTGAATTATTTAAAAATAATAGAAAGTTACTTGCCAAATATATGAATTATTTATAGAATATTGTTTGACTATACGAGCTACAATTGCTTCTGGAGAAATAAATTTTTTTTTTTTTTTTTTTAGGTTGAAGTTAATCAAGTTTTACAATTTAATTTATTATGTTAAGAAAAGTGTGAATAAATTAATATTGTTAACAATAAAAAATTCAAAATTTATCTCAATAGTTAGGATTTATGTCAATAATTATGTGTACCATATGCGACAAATTTATAGAAGGTATACGCAAAAAATAAAAATAAATTAAAAATTGTTACTATTTTATCAATATATATATTTTAAAGTATGTATGAAAACTGAATCGGAGCCCCCATCTTCTCAGCTTGCCATAGGCCCGCAAAAAGTTAGGGAGTTGAATCGAGGCTGAGAGCAAACTTTTTCATCCACAACTAGGCCCATGGAAGGGGTTGGAGCAGCATTGAGAGGAGTGTCAACAGTTGGCTCGGGAGCTTCTAGAGTTGTGCTGCCGCCCATAGTTCTTCCCACCCCCTGAAACGAAATACGTTGCTTCTCGGTTCCTGCAAGAAAATTTAAAAAATATATATATAGAGAGAAAAAAGAGAAGAGCATGTTATTGATTTGATAGAGGTCATAACCTCAAGATGGTCAAAGGAAAAGGCCAATGCAAGAACCTCTAACCAACAAACAACTATCAACAAGAAAACCCATACCGAAGTAGTTTCTTGGCATCCATTGGTTAGTTTGCAAACAAATTGGAAAGCATATTATGGGACATCAGCACTGTTAGGCTTTTATTCTTGGTAATTCTGTTTGACAAAACTCTTTTCAGTTGTACTTGTTTTCGCACTTTTTATTTCAGTGAGGCTATGAGTTATTAGTTGTGAATCCAACCCGAATTGTGCCTTGCAGAGAAGTTTGTGATGTTAATACTTTCAAGATTGCCATTTCGCTGATTATGATGGGGATCGAGCTGCCTGGTCAGCTCAAGGGGATCGAGGGGCCAGTGTCCCTTGGCAGGTTCGAGGCAGCGCCACGGCGGGGTTGAGGGGTAGCGCCCCCGAAGCAAAATGTAAAATTGCATTCAAAGTTGCCTGTCCGCCCTTGCTCGCTTGAGTGAAGGAGTTCTCGCTTGAGCGAAGACTGCGTCTGTGTAAAAACCTAAAAGAGATGAATGTACGCTCGAGCAAAGGGTGCATGGCTCGAGCGAAGCCACTTATGGAAAACACGCGTTTTTGGTTCCTCGCTCGAGTGAGAGAGTCTTCGCTCGAGCGAGCTTCGCAGTCCCAGATTTCTATAAGTATTTGTTTTAGTCCAAAACTAGAATTACTCATCCAGATCTTCTTCTTGGATATTAAGGTTTATATCTGGGGATATTTTGCTAATTTTCTTTGATTTTTTTTTGATTGAATATTCAACTCATGGTTTAAAGAGCATACATCAAAGGATTATTTGTTTATTCTACACAAAAGAGAGAGTTGTTCTTCAGTGGATTCCGAAGAATTCGAGCCTGAAGTTTTGGTGGATTCTGGAGTGGCTCATCGTCAAGACAATTCCGTGGTGAAGACAGGGTTGGAAGAGGCACATAGAGGTTGGTTCAATTTGGGCGTGAATTCGCTAGGCAATTGAGAGTATACCTGTGTAATTCCTTTATATCTTCTCAGTGGATTGTTTTGTGGTTGTTGCTCGTGGCTTTTTATCACAATTGGAGGTGCTCCAATTGTGATTTTTCCATGTTAAAATTGTTGTGTTGATTTGTCTTGATTATTTGATTGTGATTGTTATATACTGCTTAAAATTAATACATAATCACAAATCAATATCTAGGGGATTTCTAGATTTTTCAAGCACCATATGATCTTTCGGATATAAGCAATAGAACAAATTTGAAACTTATAATTAAACAGTTGAGATTCAAAATAAGAACTCATTGGACAGTTCTCATCCCTCCTTATAAGATTAACATGAACTGAGGACCTCCTATCTGTAGGCTTGAGCTCTTTTGGACACTCTAACTTTCTAATGCTCAGCATTGAAAAATAAAAATAAAAAATAAAAAAAATCAATAAGAGAAAAACACGGAAAATAATACCACCACAAAAGGTTAACCAAGCATTGAGGAAATTAAGGGCCAATTTGGCAATAGGCTATCTTAGCCAAAAAGTCACTACCAAAAAGTCAATTCTTCTTTTTACTTTTCTGCTCGTCTTTTCGTAAAAAATTTAAAAGTAAATTGGATTCAAAACAAAGTCACAACCATTGGATTAGGTAAATTTAGTAGTTTAAAATAATTCTAATGATAGTCCTAAATACAAATATATAAGAAGTGTTTGATCAAAAGTATTGGACACATATCCAAACACTTATCCTAGTGTCGGGTGTCTGGCATAGATATTTGATTTACTTTGAAAGTCCATATAACATAAGTTGTGATGAGGTTGCTTAAATAGTTTGGTTGCTCAGCTTCTCATTTGCTCTTTACCTCTAGGAAAGGTGCATTTTCAGGATCATCCAGCCTCCTCAAAGGGTCATTATTTATGGTAAAACCGTTTCTCCAAAACATGATGTTATGAACAACAGCATCAGGCTGCTGAGGAGCAGATGGTACCGTTCCTCCTATGAGTAATCTAGCAGTTCCAGCAAAGCTTCTTGAGCTTGAACATGGACGAAGGCTCTCAAGGGGCCCTTCTACAGCACCCAACCACCTAGCTTGATTGAAAATTGCATCCACGTCATTATCCTTCGGGGGATCTTGGACAAGCATACCATTGCAAATATTATGGCCAGGGGCGGAGCTATGCTTTGAACAGTGGTGTCAATTGACACCACTGAACTTCAATTTTTTTGATAGAGTATATGTAAAAAATTATGAATATTTACAAATTAAACCTAGTGGGCCTAAATAAAATAAATTAATTTTTAAACTTTTACAAATTGACCTCAGTAGGTAAAAACAAAATCAAACTTCATTTAGAAATTTAGGCTTCTAGAAACAAACCAAACGTTTGTTTATTCCTCTTGGAGATTGGACATCGACTTTTGGTTCTCTCAATCGATTATTGCTTTGTTTGTCTCTTACTCTCACGTTACTTCTTCCTTTGTTCTCTTCTCTTTAATGTTCCATTGTAGTTGCAGAAACTTATTCATTCGTTCGGGTCTTCGTTCATTCGTTGCGGTAATTGTGATTGCCGAGACTTTTGATCTAGTTTAGGCCCTTTGGTTTTTGATTGTGGCACCAAGGTTAGCTTTCTTTAACTCTAAAACCTTCTCTCTCTCTCTCCCTCTCTCTCTCTCTCTCTCTCTCTCTCTCTTTTGTGTGATTCAATTGTGTTGATGGGTTTGTCAATATTTGGGATTATACAGCAACTATGCCTAGGGTTTTTTTGGGGCTTATTAAGTTTTGAGATTTTGGAGCTTATTGATGATTTTGAACAATCATTCTGTTAACCTCTCTTGCATCAAATTCTAATTTTACTAGTTAACTATATTGATGATTTTGAATTCCATCTACTTTTGTCAATGTGATTTGGGAATATATGAAATTTATAGAGTATTATGTAAATGTTAATGTTGACAGATTGTATAGAACTAAAAATATGATATATGACATTGATGATGCTTTGTTAAATGACCCCGCTAAAGAAAATTCTTGACTACACCACTGATTATGGCAAACTCTATCAGCCAACCGTAACTAGGGGTGCAACTTGGGCGGGCTAAACCCGAGTAACCCAAACCCAGTTTGAGTTTTTTTAGTACTTGAACAAGATATTTTCAAATTGGCAAAAATTTAGAAGCTCGAATTAAATTTGGGCGGGTTTCGGCAAAAACGTCAAATAACCCGAGCAACCCAAAACCCGAATTATACATATATAGATATATCAAAATATTAAATATACATATAAGTTATTAGTAATTACATGATATTAAAGTAATTTAGATTATTAAATCATATTGAATATATATATACACAAATAACATAAAATCTTACTTTTTTCATTTTCACTCATAAATTGTAAAAACTATTATAGCGGCATCTCTCTTACATTATATAAATTATTTGTTTTGAGAGTATTAATGATTTTCTATAATAAAAAAAATGTAAATAGAGTCAAATTTTAATAATTTAATAATGAAAAAAAAAAACTGAAATTTATTTACAGTTTGGACAATTCGAGTAATTCGGGCAATTCAAGTTTAACTCGGGTTGGGCTTGGACATGCAATCTCGGGTTACAATTTGAGTTTAGACGGGCCTGGGCAGGTCTCAGCATAACTTGGGCTGGGTTAGGACAACCTCTCAACTTGACCGAACCTGCCTGAGTTGCACTCCTAACCGTAATGCTATAAAGCCTGTTTGGTATAGTTTCTTACAAGTTAAAAACTAATAATTAGAAAGTAGAAGTTAAAAATACCCTTTCCACCACTTCCCAATAATCAAATTTTTTCAATTTCTTTAAGCTATATTTGTTTTATAAGTTATAAGTAGAAATTACACCAAGTAAAAGCCACACTAAACACTCAACATAAATTTCCAAAAAAATTTAAAATTTATAATATAAGCAGCCCTATAAACTACACCAAACAGGGCAGAGTAAATAACATAAATTTTCAGATTGGTATCTTATTTAGAGATCTTATTATGCTATCAAAAGATATTGTGAAAAGAAAAATGATGTACAAGTCGAAAACCAAACCGAAGCCCACATATGTTTCCATATGATTAGCCCAAGAAACTTGTCCTCACATGGAGAAGTAACAATCATAGCCGACTGTGTATGTCGGTCTGTGAGTCAGGGTGAGAAGCAGCACTCTTGTGAAAATGCACCAAGGATCCTCTAGAGTGTTTTTTTTTTTAAAGTTTCCTAAAGTGGTGTATTGTGTGGTTGAGATTTAATGTTGAAAAATTGATGTGACTTGTCATTAAATCTCAACCACACAATGCACCACTCTAGAAAACTTTAGGAAAAAAAAAATTCTAGAGGATCCTTGCTCGTGAAAATGACTAAGGATGAATTAAAAAAATGAATAAAATCATGAATACATAAAAATAATTTCATAAGCCTGGTGTATAATCATTCATTTTACACTTTATGAAAATAAGCAAACAAATGGGTCAATAAATACTACAATGCCATCCACAAAAGAATGACTAAAAATGATATTACAGCAAGCTTACAACATTCCTCTAAATCAGTTATTCAAATTTCTAAAGTTGTAAACAAGCAGGTGGTACACAAAGAACAAAATATCAGGACAAACTACATGACAGCCAAGGGCAACCTTGACATGACCAACTGAACCAATATGAGAAAAATAAACAACAGTAAGGTGCTATTCTTGTCACCCTAAAATTTTGGAAGACATCTTTGAGAAAAAATAAAATAAAAAATCCTGTATGTGTGGCTTGTCTTAATACCATTCTCAATGTCTTAATTCACAGGTTTTAAAAATCCTTCAAACTCTCCTACCAAAGAATTTATTGCATCCAATTATTTTGGTGAATAAAGAAAATTAGCAACATCAAATTCATGTGCACATATAGAAATTTAAGTATTACTGTATATTCTAATCTTATATGAAAAAAGAAGAAATTGTTGAATATATTCAACAATTTTTGGTTTTCATAAAATCTTTTGACACTTGTAGAGGCATACAAAGATCTTTTGTTTTCTTGGTCTTATTTGTTCTTGGGTAGTATTCCCTTACTCCTGTATGAATAATTTTTTCTTACTACTTACAGAACCAGGGAGGATATTCTCAAAATAAACAAAATTTAAAAATAAAAAAGCTTTAAAAGACTAGGGAACAATTCATGCTATTGCAGTGTCAGTTGCCTTACATCTTAGTCGCATCATATTTATAAACTTGAGTACCATTTTATACAGTTGTTAATTTATTATTTTGAATTCAAATTTTAAAATTTTCTAATGTTTTGTTCATGGAACAAATACTTCTATAATCTTTTGAGCCAAATTTTCCCTTACTACATTTAGGCTATGTTTAAAAAGGGCAACCCAACGCACGAGGAGGCACTACAACAAAAACATATTTTAGTGGCACTACACTAGTGGCATATTTTTAGAAAATGCCACAAAAAATGATGTTTAGTGGCACGTTTTTGAAAAATGCCACAAAACGACAAACATAAAAGGCTCTAGTGACATTTTAATGAACAAGTGTTACAAAACTATAACAAAAACATACTTTAATGGCACTACACTAGTAGCATATTTTTAGAAATGATATTTAGTAGCACGTTTTTGAAAAATGCCACAAAACGACAAACATAAAAGGCTCTAGTGACATTTCAATGAACAAGTGTCACAAAACTACAACAAAAACACACTTTAGTGACACTATACTAGTGGCATGTTTTTAGAAAATGCCACAAAAATAATATTTGGTGACACACTTAGATAAATGCCACAAAGCCACAAACATATAAGGCTCTAGTGGCATTTCAATAAAGAAATGTCACATCAATTTTATGGCATTTTATAAAATAATGACACAAAAAATTATGTTCGTGACATTTACCAACAGATGCCACTAAATTTTAGTAGCAATGGCATTTTTTAAAAAATGTCAGGACACTAGGTAGGTGCAAATTACTTTTTATGGCACTTAGGTAAAAAGTTTTATAAACAAATATTTTATAGCATTTTGAGAAATGCCACTAAGTCAAAAACTTTCCAAGCTTATAATGACATTTTTGAAAAAATAAAAAATGCCAATATATTTTTAAAATTTTTAGAATGCAGTAAATGATTAAAAATAAATAAATTAAACTCAATATACACTACAGGAAAAAGCATATTCGGTGACGAAATTTCCTGACCAAAAAAAAAATGGTCGTTGAAAGTATAGCTTTCAGCAACCAAAACAGCATTAGTAGCCAAAGGTCTACAATTGGCGACCAAAACTAAGTTTGGTCGCTGATTATATGGGTTTTAGTGACAAAAAAAATTTTAGTAGCCCAAAGTAAAGCTTTTTGACGACTAAAAAAATTTAATAACCAAAAGTCTACAATTGGCGACTAAAAATAAGTTTTGTCACTGATTATAGGGGTTTTACCGACTAAAAAAATTTTAGTAGTCAAAAGTAAAGTTTTTTGGTGACTAAAAAAATTTTAGTAGCCAAAAGTCTACAATTGGCGACTAAAAAATAAGTTTAGTCGCCAAAAGTGGTTATTTTTAGCACAGGGGAACTAAAATCCTAAGGCGGGAATTAAATTTTTTGGCGACCAAAATTTTGGTAGCTGAAAGTGCATATTCGGTGACCAAATCCAATTTTGGTCGGCAAAAGTTAAGTTTTTTAGCAACTAAAAAACAATTAGTAGCCAAAAGTATAAAATTGGCGACTAAAAAATATTTTTAGTCGCCAAAAGTGGTCTTTTTTTATTTTACTAGTAAATAGTTTATTTTACAAAAATTATGTTCAATAAAATAATTATGTTTATACATATACTTTTATATTAGTATAGATGTATGTACTATATAAATAATATATGTTGCATATATAATCATATGGTGCTATAGAGGTGTAGTGGGAAGAGTGTGGTGTATAAGGTTTATGGTGCGGGAGGTTGGCGGTTCGAGTCTCTGCAAGAGCGGATCAAATTGTTCTACAATGAATTATTGTCACGAATGGCACTTGATAGCGTCACGAATAGTGCCTACCATGACATTAAAGTGTCACTGAAAGGTTTTAGTCTTGATGGTGTAATGACACTTATAAGTGTCACTAACTCTTTTTTTAATGGCGCTTGATAGTGCCACAAATAATATCTACCATGACATTAAAATGTCATTGAAAGCTTTTAGCCATGATGGTGTAGTGGCACTTGCAAGTATCTACCGTGGCACTCGTATCTACCGTGGTGCCGATAGAAGTGGCACTTGTTCAAAATGCCACAAGACCAAAAAATGCCATTAGAAGAATAGTTTTGTGGCACTTTCAAATGTCACTAAACTAAGAAAATGTTGTAGTGAGGGCCGGCTCTAACTTTTTGCGGGCCTAAGGCAAACTCAGAAGATGGGGTCCCGGTTCTCATACATATTTTAAAATATATATATTGGTAAAATAGTAACAATCTTCAATTTATTTTTATTTTTTGCTTGTACCTTCTATAAATTTGTTACATATGGTACACATAATTATTGACATAAATCATAATTATTAGGATAAATTTTGAATTTTTTTATTGTTAACACTATTAATTTATTCACACTTTTCTTGACATAATAAATTAAATTGTAAAATTTGATTAACTTCAACTTAAAAAAAAAAAAAAATTATTTCTCCAGAAGCAATTGTAACTCGTATAGTCAAACAATATTCTATAAATAATTCATTTAGTTGGCAAGTAACTATCCATTATTTTTAAATAATTCACCAATTCAATTGTTTGTTTAAACTTTCATTTTTAAACTAATAATATAATGTAGTGTTTGGTTCACTGAAATGAAATTGAATTGAATGGAATGGTCATCTCTTAGTCTCTTTATAAAATTACTATTCTCTCACAATGGTGGATGATGATTTTGTTTGTAATCTTTTTTAGTAAATCAAACGTGAAAATAGACATTATGATGTAATAATTATTTTATTCTACTTTATTTTAATAAATCAAACATAACTTAAGACTGAAATAATTAACCAAATATAACTTAACATCAAAATTATTTCGGGGTCCTATTTTTTAAATAGAATTTTAGGGCCCGAGGTCTTAGGAAGGAGAAATTGATAGTGTTCGTCAGATTTGTATGGAGACCGGTGTTGTTGGTGAATCTTTTATCCATCCAGAAATTGTTACAAAGACCTTTTCAGAGTATGATTTGTTTATTAATAGAAAGAGAAGTTAAAAAATGAAGAATGTAAGATTAGAATTTGACCATTATCTAGAAGATGATGTTTTGCCAAGAACTTTAGGTTTTGATGTTTTGAATTGGTGGAAAGCCAATGGACCAAAGTATCTGACCTTACAAGCAATAGCTAGGGATGTTTTAGCTATTCATGTATCCATTGTTGCTTTTAGGTCAGCATTTAGCACTAGTGAAAGGTTGGTGAGTCCACATCGTAATCGACTTCATCCAAACACATTAAAAGCATTAATGTGTGCACAAAGAGTGTAGAAGATTCCATCTTAGGCACAGGCAGCACAGAGAGTGTAAAAGATTCCATCTTGCCATTGAATCGAGTCGTTGATCTCGTTCCACCAGTTCGAAGACAGACCTCCAAAATCTATCAACGACAACTTCAATGACATTCTCGACTTCATATGATGATGATAATAGGGGAAAGAAACTAGTGGCCTCACCACTCTTTGTGAAGGAAGAGGAGTGGTAGAAGAGAGCTGTTTTGTGGTTGGTGGAGCGACAGTGAGAGAGGGAGGGGAAAGGAGCAATGGAGAGGGAGAGGAAGAGGGACGGTGAAGACAGAGAGAGAGGCACTGGTTTGTTTAGGGTTTGGTTTGGAAACAAAATATATATATGGTCATTTATATAATTCGCAACTAAATATTTTGGTTGCCAATTAATTTTATAAATCCCTCCAAAATTTGAAATGTCTCCCTCCAAATGTTTTAGTTCTTTGGCGACTAAAATATTTTGTAGTCGCTAAAAATAAATTTTCGACGACCAAACTTTTGGTCACCAAAGATAAAAAGTAAATTTTTGTTCTTCATTCGGCGACTAAATAATTTTAGTAGCCAAAACTAACTATACAGCGACTAAAGTCGATAAAAATAAATTTTTGGCAACCAAACTTTTGGTTGCCAAAGATAAAAAGTAAATTTTTGTTCTTTATTCGGCGACTAAATAATTCCAGTAGCCAAAACTAACTATATAGCAACTAAAAATTTATTCAGTTGCCAATTGTGTCATTTTTAGTGACGAAATTTTTTTTAGTCGCCAATAATCGATATACCCCGACTAAAAAATTAGTACCTAAATATTGTACCTTTGTTGACCAATATAATTTTTGGTCGCCAATTCCATAACTTTTGGCGATTAAATTTTTTTTAGTCGCTAAATTTAATCGCTAAAAGTGTAATTTGTTGTAGTGGAAGCACGACTCATTTCTTTTACGGGCCCACCTTCCATTACTAAGGGAAGAATGTAATTGATAGGGATTGAGAGACCTTGGTAAACTAGGGCTCAAGAAGCCCAATAGCTAGGCCACTCTACCAAATTGCTTTTTTGAATTTAGTATTTGGGCAAATTACATATACCCCCCTCGAGATTTAGCAAAATTACAGATACCCCCATGAGGTTTGAGAAATTACAGATACCCCCCTGAAGGTACTATTTGCATAACAAATTAAGGGGCAAATTGTTATGAAAATATAAACCTCAGGGGGCAATTTGTTATGAAAATATAAACCTCAGGGGGGATTTGTAATTTTCGAAACCTCAGGGCGTGTTTGTAATTTAGTTAAACCTCGAGGGAGGTATATGTAATTTGCCCTTAGTATTTTTATAGGAGTACTTATGGGGTGGTCCTATTGGTTATACTTATTTATCTATAAGTTTTGTTTCTTCTTCTTTTTTTTTTTTTTTTGATTTACACACCACAATTTCTTTCAATACACACCATCACTTTATTTATTTATTTATCAAATTTGTGTCTCTTAATCAAATTACCATTTTAGACATCCTTCCAAACCTTATTTTCTCAATACAATCTCCTAACACACCACCTATTTCCACCATCGCGAACATCCCTGCCCCTCACCTCAACCATTTACTTTCCTCCATTGCATAGAAAGAGAGAGAGAGAAAACCCTAAGGGTTTTTAGAATTGGACAAAGAAGAAAAGAAAGGATGATGGGTCATGGGGTCAGGAGGGGCAATAGAGGAACGATGTGGCTGGGAAAGGGGCTGGCAAGTGTTGGTTGCAGCGGAAGAGGAATGGATGTTGTGGAGGAGGTGGCAATCAGAAGGACGACTGGCAGTCAGCGATGCAATGGCTAGGGTTAGGTTTGTTGGAGAAGAGGGAGGCGGCGCGGAGTAAGCAGCTGGAGGTGGCAGCCAGGGGTGATGGTTTGGGTTAGGATATTGAATGAGGTTGAGGAGGTGAAGAAGAAAAGGGTAATTTAGGATTTTTTTTGAAAATTGATGGTGTGAGCGAGAAGAAATCAAAGAATTAAAAATGTGTGTGGTGTATATTGAGAAAATGGTGTGCACTGAGAGGTTTGGTGGTGTGTAAAAAGTATCACCCTTTTTTGTTTCATTACTTCTATATTCCCAAAATGTCCTTCCACCATCTTATTTATCCTTATTTTTAGCAATGTTCCTCCACCAACGATACTTTCTTTAACATCTGGTGACCACCTCTGACAATAATTTTCTGACAATTCTCTGGCCATTTTTATCTAGCAAAACATAATTCCATCTTTGTAATAATTAATTTCTTTTATAACTGTGCTACATTCATACAATTTCTGTCTCGCACAATCCTCTAAATGAAGTGGCAAGATAGAATGCATATAAAGAGAGTTTTGAGAGAACACTGGAGAGTGAGTCAACTTTTCAAAATTTTATTTGTCACATCATTTGGGGGGATTTGGAGGAGAGAAACTATGTGGATGAATAAATTTTTTTTTTTTAATAGTCCAACAATACACCAAGCTCAACAACCCCAACTGGAATTAGTTTAGTGTT
Organism: Camellia granthamiana; assembly: GCA_036172215.1. Classification (NCBI taxonomy): domain Eukaryota; kingdom Viridiplantae; phylum Streptophyta; class Magnoliopsida; order Ericales; family Theaceae; genus Camellia; species Camellia granthamiana. The sequence continues at coordinate 35,769,557 of CM069909.1, read as the reverse complement.
CTCTTTTTATTTTCTGTTATTTTTTTTAATTTTTATTTTATTTTATTTTATTTTTCACTCATATCAATGGATTGCTTATTTTTACTTTAGTTTTTTGCAATCAATAGGCATGAACTGACTATTTTTCTTTATTCATTTTGTATGCGTTGTGCCAACCCATTGTTTGATAAAATATCCAATTCAAATATAAAACTCATTTGACTGAATAAGACTTCACCGGATTTATGATTTGTATTGATAAATTGTAGATGCAAATTAGATCACCTATAGTCTAAAAATATGAGAAATTAAATGAAATTGGAAATACTTGCAAAAGAGTAATTAAAATATTTTAAATTTAGATATAATGAAAATTATAATTTTCACTTAATACACAAAAACAAACGTACATACTTTTACACAAGATGAGTGATAAATGGAGAAGGGGGTACTGATGTACAACAGTTACTGTTGTGCCCCTTGTGGGAGATTGTCCCTAGTGTTTTTCGATGATCTAAACCGTTCATATTGTAGGGTTCGTTGAGTAGACCATTCATACAAAAATCAAGTTGATTGGATATTTGTAGCCCTATAACCAAAGCACATTTGTTTGTATAAAAATTAATGGTTAACATAACTTTCATAAATTTTTAAAAGCAATTAGGACCTAATCATGAGGTTATGAATATCAGATTAATTTGATTTTTTACATGAATAATATCCTTGACGAATCATACAATATGAAACGATTCAAATCATCAAAAAAACACTTGGAAAGACCTCCCACAAGGGGCATCGGTCACTGTTGACTGCTGTGTCTTAAGGCATAGCAGTACCCCCTTCTCCGTGATAGATTTATCATTCATAATTTATTCATTTTTTATGTGTTGTGCCTTCCCATTATTTGATAAAATACTCACACTTACACTTACATACCCATAATCTAATAAATCTATCATTCATAAATTATTGAGTGATAAATTTATTATTGAATTAAGTGATAAATTTATTAGAACAATTCCACAAGTTTTACAAATGCAGGTATTCACCAACACACTATGTAGAGAGAGTCTCGATCTCACCGGAGACCATGCATAATAGCAGATCCGAAGATAGTAGATCGGCATTGCAAATACCTAGATCAAAAGCCATTGGTGAAGTTTAACATCGAAAACAATAGATCGGTGATACAGGAAGATAGTAGCAGCGGCGATATCGAAGATGGTAGATTGGTAAATAATTGTGGCAGCGACGGTGATATTAAAGATGGTAGATTCGATAATAGTGGCATGGTGATAAAAATGGTATGAGCGGAGCGACGATGACGGCAACAACAATGGCAAGGGAGAAGGATGACTGTGGTGTGAGCCGAATGGCACTAACAGCATTGGAAGGGGACGATGGTGTGTTGTCAAGAGAAATGGTGGAAAGAAAGAAAGACAAGATAGACAGAGAGCATAAAATGTTATTTTTAGGACAACACAAACATAGGCAAAAACTAGATAAAAAATACAAGAAGCAAGGGTAAAAAAAAAGAAAAACAACATATGAGATAGGGCTGATCGGTACTTTCAAATATGAACAGGACTTATCCGTAGTTAAGTCTAACAAATGGGACCGGTTGATAATTAACCCTTTTTATTAAGGGTATGAGAAAACCGATGGAACCAAATTAATCGTTCCAGATACAATTTGAACCAACCAGAATATTATATCTGAATACTTTTATATTTTAATTTTCTTGAGCATTAGAAGAGAGTAACTAATAATACATGTTCTAGTTATCATTTTTCTTTATTTATTTTCATGTGAGATTCTACAAGTTTTTGTAGAACTCTTTAAAACTTTATACGAATCCCTCATCTCTACCAAACTAACAATCTATTTTGGTTTTTTAACTAAAAAAACTGAATATTCAATTTGATACTAAATATTTTTTCAACTCTAATTGAACAAAACCTTAGAGCATTTCCAATCTTTCACCAAATTCTTCAACAAATTTAAATTTGATAAAAATTTTGGTAAAAATGAGGTCCAATCCTTTTATCACACTTGCATAAAATCAAAGAAGAAGCAAATTTTTCATCAAATCTATATGAGGAGGAAATATCCGTCGCTCTCCGTACTCCTCGTGTCCAAGCTCTGCGTAACGTCGCTTAACCTGCGAATAGAAAGACAGTGAGCTACCCGGCAAGGTGCTACTGGAAAAACCCTCCGACGATCAAGTCATCACAGAGAGAGAGAGAGAGAGAGAGAGAGAAAGGGGTAGGTAGCTCAAAAAATCAGATGTTCCAGACCTGTGCAAGGATATGCAGCACCGTTTATATAGTTTCTGTGCGCTCCTTTTTGTCTGTTCTCCTTCTGACACGTGGATATGTCCCCTAATAGGGTTTCTCCACGTGTAGGCGCACATACCACCAAACACCAAATGACCAAACCGCCAAACGTTATTGACACATACAGACAGCAGAATATTCTTCTCACTCTCCCATCGCACCGTATAGCATTGGTCGTCGAACTGTGTTCAACGCCGTGCCACATCTTTACTGTAATACCGCGCTACCAGTGTGGCCTTCTCGGTCAATCCTGGAAGTGGGCTTAGCCGAGCAACCCAATCTCGACCGACCTTCTGCTTGGTAGGCCTGACATGAAGATAAAGTCCATCTAACTCAGTAGAATGCATATCGTCACCCGGATAGTAGCTTGAAGTTGTCTTAACCTGACCAGACTAGTCCCTCAGTCCATTGCATAACCAACGTCCGACCGAGCAAAGACCAAGATTCTGGCAAAGACTAGCTCGGCCTATTATTAGGCCATAAATTTCCCTCTTAATTACCCTTTAATTCCGTCCACGCTAGCGTGACTGGGATTACCTTCTTTGGCTGAGCTCATTCACCTACTCGGTCATCCACCTCAAATCAGTTCACTATCTTCGACCATGCTAACTTTCACGCTCAGTCCTACGATCTGCTTGGTTGGTGCTTCGACTTTTCAGCCTGTCTTTTCAAGACTGGCACCGGTCTCATCGCAGACACGCGTCCTTTGTCCATTGGCCTCGTACAGCCAACCCAGCTGTCCTGCGTCGTCTCTTCGGATTCAAATTTTTGGCACCCCTTCTTATTCCATAGACATCGTTCTCATACCAACCCTCCATTTCCATTGTTCACCATATCTGCCATAGACGATCCAGAGCGAAGACACACCCAAGCCTTGCCCTTTGCATTTTCTACCTATTCTCGAGCATTTTCCTGATAAAGTTGGTCTTCTCGTTGCCACTGTGAAGCGTTTTGCCGATTGAAGCTTCGATTCGCGCATCAACCCGTAAGTTTTCTCCTTCCTTTCTGTCCTTCTCTCCTTTATGCTTTTTTGGTGTTGTTTGAACTTTAACTCCCATACTAATTCGTTGTGGAAGATAGAAACACCCAAAAACCACCAAAAATTGAATAGGGTTAGGGTTGTGCATTGCTTTCGTCGTCGAAAAGCTTCCATGCCTGTGGTTCCTCGCACTGTTTATCATCCCTTGTGATGAATACGACAGGATCTAGGCTTGGCCATGCTGAAAAATGCCCTTTTGATCTGAAAACAAGGGTGACCGAGTAAATTTGTTGTTTACAAAGTCAGAGTAGAAAAATGGGTTATCAAACGTATACGGTCGTGCAATCGGGCTGACCGCTCACGTGGCCGAGCTAGGGTCTGTGAACAATACAGATCGAGATAAGAAGTGACTAAGCTAAGCTATCACTTATACTTGGTTTTTAACTGCAAAATCTGAAGGGACTAGGCACACCAACACCAAGGCTCTCAACGACTGAACAGCCACCGTGCACACCTTAGTTAACTCAATTCCACTGAGCTACTAAGTTGGTTCCTAATGGGGCGCTTTCGCTTCCTTGTAAACACACTAGGTGCACTGGATGCGTTTTGCGAGGAGTACGGCGTCCCTGATGATGTCCATTTTGAGCTCGGTGAAGAAGATATTTCTCCTTGGGACAGGTTGGATTAATGCCCCTTCACCGTGCTGTCAATTGTCGAGGGAGGTCTCCGTTTCCCTATGCAACCCTTAATCTGTGAGTTCTTAAGGCGTATCGGGCTAGCACCGACTCAAGTCTCGATGAACAGATACAGAATAATAAATGGTGTTGCTGAGCTGAATCATCAGCTTGACTTGAACCTAGGGTTAGCCGAGATCTTGCGCCAATACACTCTCAGTCCCACGGCAACCTCGTTTATTATTCTGGGTGACTTCTTCTGGGTGTCCGGGAAGTCAAGCTGATGATTTCTTCTGGGTGTCCGGGAATTAGTGACCGGTACACCGGACAAGGACATGCATGATGAGGACTTCTTCTGGGTGTCTGGGAATTATGAGACAGCTGAGATGCCCAGTTGGTACATTAGTAAGAATTTTGGTTCATCATGTAAGTTGTGCTCTCTGACCGGTCAAGTTACTTTCCTTTATTATACTGTACTGATTGCTTTCTTCTTGCAGCTATTGAAGCCTTGCAAGCGAATTATCTCAACCCAGACAAGGCTGCAATTAGAGCCATGCTGAGATACCGTCACCGATATTGCCACGACCTTTTCGATTACGTGCCAAGCTACCGGTACTCGGCTCCTCACAAAAGTAGGATCACAGACTTCTTGCGAGCGCCATCTCCACCACCAGATCCAACACTTCCGGACATGCCCTTAATTCGGTTACCCGAGGAGTAGGATATGGCCAAATAGAGCTAAATTAAGAATCTTATCACTGCCACATCTATTGAGATGATAAGCAATCCTCCTCCAACCCCTACTGCCGATCAAACATTTGGGACCGTGATCGCTTTGGCTTCGACTGTCGCAACACGAGCTACCAAGGATACGGGGCGAGCTGGCAAGAGGCCTCACTCCGCCGATCCATCAGCCAAACTCGTGGTCGAGCTGAGCACCAAGCAGCCAGCGCAGGAGACACAATTGACACTGCCGTGGAGACTGGAGTTGAAGCACTAGGGTAAGGACATCCTGGTCAATGCTTCAGTTAAAGGTGACAAGGAGCACCTTTTGGCCTACGATCTATCAAAGGCGTTGTTCCTGCCGAGTGACATAACCGGCAATGACCATGTACCTGACACCTAGCTTGTGAAGTCCGCAGTTAAGTCTATGATGAGGGTAAGAGTATATGAAATATTTCTAAGTGGTTCCTCGGTTGGTTTATTTTTTAAGCTAACTTTCCTCTGATTTCTTGCAGGCCATCCAAAAACAACACCTTGTCATGGACCGCATCCACAGGCTCCGGTAAACGGTGACCGACCTCTCGAACGTGGCCAAGCATCTGGAGAACGAGCTGGGAAGGTCCAGGTTTTCTCTGAAAATTGCCAACACGGACAACGCTAGACTGTTCGGCCAGTTTGGTAGCGTTGAGCAAGAGAGGGATGCGCTCCGTGCAGAGCTATAGGAGTTGAAGAAGGCCAGATAGAAAAATATGGACGAGGCCAATAATCTCGGTTTCAAGGAGGTTGAGGACAACTACTCTAAACAGGTTGAAGCCACCAAGGACATCTTCTTCAAGTCTGGTTAGAAGGCAGCCTGTGAGAAACTCGGTCAAGGATCTAAAATCGAGGTGTTCACCTCTCCTCCCCTCGCCTTCTTATCAGTTTATATAGTTCCTTAACGTCTTCAACTCGTTACAAGAGGATGCTGAGGAAAAAGCCGGTGAAGGGGCCGAGGAGGAGGTTAAGGAAGGAGGCGATCAAATAGAGACCGGCTAGAAAGAGGCAGGCAACAAAGAAAGGACTACCGTGGTCGACCTGGAAGCTGCTGCAGAGGGGACCGGAGACAACTTCACCGACCTCTCCCCCTTAGTCTAGTTTAGAATTCTACCTTTTTGTTTTGAATTTTTGTAACTAGGCTGCTTGCCCCAATTCTTGTATGTACTCAATCAATGAAAATTTTTACAACTTTTGTCTCATGCAATTACATTGTATGCCTTCTTTGCAACCACGCAATATACTTGATCAAAGAATCCATTCACGTAACCGGGCAAAACATCTCGGCCAAAAGTCAAAAGCTGACCAAAACATCAATTCTTTAGCCGAGCAGAACATTTCGGCCAAAACTTTGGAATTCAGCACAGTATCAACTCCTTTAGCCGAGCAAAACAACTCGGCCAAAACCTTCGAGCGAGCCAATTTATCAACTCTTTTAGCCGAGCAAAATCACCTCGATCAAAAGCTTTGAGTTGAACAATTCATCAAATCTTTTAATTGGGCAAAATCAACTCGACTAAAAGCTTTGTGTTAAACAATCCATCAACTCTTTTAACCGGGCAAAATCACCTCGGTCAAAAGTTTTGAGTTGAACAATTCATTAACTCTTTTAACCGGGAAAAATCACCTCAGTTAAAAGTATTGAGTTGAACAATTCATCAACTCCAATAACCGGGGTAAAGACACCTCAGCTGGGAGACAGTTGCCCCTTGTTCATTGCAATCCATTAACTACGACAAAATTTATAAGTACAGTAATTCATTTCTATTACATATAGTTTTCATAAATTCACATAGTGACTGAAAGAATTACATCGTTAAATGGAGTAGAATGCTTGTCCTCTACAAGCAAAAAATTATATTAATGATTGAAACTAAAAATAATACAACTTCAAATTGGCCGCGTTCCACGGCTGGGGTATGGCTTTGCTGTCCAAGTCCTCTAGATGGTATGTCCCTTTGCCTGCCAAACCAGTTATCTTGTAAGACCTTTCCCAGTTTGCCCCTAGCTTCCCTTCACCGGACATTAGAGTGTTACCCATCACCTTTCTCAGAACCTAATCCCTGACCCTAAATTGCCTGGGGTGAACTGTTTTGTTATACTTTTTGGACAGTTCTTGTTGGTATGTTGCGACATGGATTAGCGCCTTTTCTCGACATTCTTCTGCAATATCCAACTCTAGGGTGGTGGCTTCAGCGTTTAAATCTGGCTCAAAATTTTTCCTGCGGATGGTGGGCATGCCATACGCCAAGGCGAAAGGCATTTCTCCGGTTGAGCGTTTTGGCGTAGTTCGATAGGCCTAGAGGACATTTGGAAGCTCCTTCGTCCATTTTCCTTTAGCCTTTTCCAACCTTCTCTTTAACCCGTCCAGAATGGTATTATTTGATGCCTCTGCTTAGCCATTCAATTGTGGATAGGTCGATGTTGAATTATAGAACTTTATCCTTAGCTCCTCGCAGAATCCTCTGAATAGCCTTCCATCAAATTGGGTGCCATTGTCGGAGATCAAAGCCTTGGGGACTCCAAACTGTGTTACCATATTTTGCCAGACGAATTTCTTCATATCATTTTCTTTGATTGTTGCCAGAGGCTCAGCTTCGACCTATTTGGTGAAGTAATCGGTTGCCGCAATGAAGAATTTTTGGTTGCCTGGCGGGTCGGGAGTGGTCTCACTATGTCCAAGCTCCACATTACGAATGACCAAGGACCTATGAGGGAAAGGAGTTCTTTGGCCGGCTGGTAAATTTGGTGGACAAACTTTTGGCACTTCTCGCATTTTTGCACATATTTCTGTGCGTCGGCTTGCATACAGGGCCACTAATATCCTTTTGAAATAACACAGTAGGCCAGGGATCTTCCTCCAATGTGGCTACCGCACATTCCTTCATGGATTTCAAACAGAAAGGCATCGACTTTGCTCGAGTGTACGCACTTCAGATATGGGCTAGTGGAGAACTTTTTATACAGGTTGCCAGATGGAGAGAGCCAAAATCGCTCAGACTTCACCTGAATTTTGTTTGCCTCTTTCTTGTCGGTTGGTAGGATCCTTTCTTTTAGGAAAAGGGCGATGAGGTCCATCTAAGAGGGGCCTAGCTCAGCGCAGAGAACTTCTGTTGCTTTGAGCCCTTGATGCTGGGTCTTGGGAGGAATTCAATCAGGAGGGGGTTGGGGGTTTATTTGTCAGCCATGGAAGCCAAACCGGCTAATTCATCCGTTCAGCGATTGTCTTCTCGGTCGATTTGTTGAATGCGTATGGCTTGAAATTTTTCGATCTGCTCTCTTACCAGAGTTTGATATTTGGCCATGCGGTCATCTTTGGCTTCGTATTCCCCAGACACTTAGTTTACAATGAGTTGTGAGTCGCTGTAAACCATTAGCTCAGATGCTTGCAATCGAAGTGCGCTTTTCAATCTGACTAGTAGTGTTTCGTATTCGGCCTCATTGTTAGATGCGAGGAGCCCAAGTGTGATGGAATGTTCGATGGTTAATCCGTTTGGTAAGATCAAAACTACGCCCAGCCTGGCTCTATGTCTGTTTGAAGTGCCATCGACAAAAAGTTTTACATTTCACCGACAAGAAGCTTCCAACATTTTATGGGATCTTGGAATTTTTAAAGGTTCAAGTGTTCTAAGTTGCTCGACTGCTCAGCTATTTCCGCGTGAACCGCGCCGTTGATGATTGCAACTTGTATGCCTTTCCCCCTATTTGGTGATGCGACGTTAGATCTAACAAGTTGTCCTGTTATTCCCAAATCCATCAGCGCATTGCCAGGTTGAGGTGGGCCTTCAAATGGTGGGTCTACGGTTGCACCTGTAACTTTCGCGTCACTTGTGATGTCATGTTTGTTGAAAGGACTGGCTTAGACCAGAGTGGGAGTTGGCTGTGCAATTTCTGCCGTACCTACCTCCCTCAGCTCAGTTGCGTCGATCAGGTCCACCGGGCAAACCAGGTGAATTCCAGGTGAGAATTTTGCAATGAAGTCGGCCAATACTTGGGCTTTGATGGCGGTCCGGAGTTGAAACTTGACGTCGAATTGTCCCAACTCGACTGCCCACTTCAGGATTCGGTCGGAGAAGTCTGCCCGCTCAAACAGGGCTTTCAAAGGGAACTCGGTCAGCACCACGATCGTGTGAGCATGAAAGTAATGTGCCAACTTCCTTGAGGCCATCATTTGTGCTAAGGCGAGTTTCTCCAGCAGCAAGTATCTTGACTTTGCCGAGAGCAAGATTTTGTTGACATAGAAGATTGTTAGGTGTTGTATGTCCTCTGCTCTCACCAGCACCGCGCTGTCTGCATGTTGGGAAACGGCCAGGTAGAGGTAGAGTTGTTCGCCCTATTTTGGCGTGACAAGAAGTGGAGCAGAGGATAGGTATGTCTTCAATTCAGCCAACGCCTTGTCGTATTCAGCATCCCACAAAAACTTCGATTTTAAGGCCTGGAAGAAAGGGCGGTAACGATTCGATGACCGATTTATAAATCGGTTAAGCATGGCTGCCATCCCGGCAAGATATTGCATGTCCTTTGCTCAGTTGGGCTGCTTTAATTCTCGTATAGCTTTGATTTGAGAGGGATTCACGTCAATCCCATGGTTAGTGACCAAAAAACTCAAAAATTTCCCTAACCCCATGCCGAAAGCACACTTCGATGTGTTCAGACGCAACTTGTGTTGTTTGAGAATGGTGAACATCTCTGCTAAGTCGGCCAAGTGGTCAGTCTCACATTTGCTCTTCACGACCATGTTGTCGATGTAGGCTTCCATCTTTTGGCTGAGCAACGGAGCGAACATCTTCGTAACCATCCTTTGAAAGGTTGCTCCGGCATTCTTTAATCCGAAAGGAATAACTCTGTAACATAACAGTCCTCTTGGGGTCGTGAAAGAAGTGATCTCTTGGTCGGGCTCATGCATGGCGATCTGGTGGTAGTCGCGGTAGGCATTCAAGAAATTGAGGTGGTTGTGATTGGCCGTTAGGTCCATCAGTTAGTCGATTCTGGGCAAGGGAAAACTGTCTTTGGGGCAAGCTCGGTTGACCGTCTTGTAGTCAACACAAACTCGGCATTTCTCATTCTTCTTCGGCACTAAGATCGTGTTGGAGACCCACCGTGGGTAGTGTACTTCCCGGATAGCCCTCGCTTGAGCAGGTTCTTTACTTTTTCCGCTACTACCTCGGCGTGATGAAGCGTTGATCTTCGGGTTCGTTGAATGACTGGTCAGGCGTCAAGGAAAACATTAAGTTGGTGGCAATTGAAGTTTGGATCGACGCCAGGCATGTCGTAAGGTGTCCATGCAAACACTTTGATGTTTGTCACCAAGAAATTAACCATCTCTAACCGTTCTTGGGCGGTCAGGCTGGATCCCACCAGAAAGAATTTCTCAGGATCGTTCTCGTTGATCCTTACTTCTACCAAGTCTTCAACAGCCTTCTCCTTGGCCCTGATACCCACATCATCCAAGACATTTTGATCTTTCGACCCCTCAATCATCTGTACAAAGCCTTTGGCAGCTCGGCTTCCGTTCACGGCCACAAAACACTGCTTGGCCATGACTTGATCTCCCCACACTTCTTCTATCTTCTTAGCGGCAGAGGGCAACCTCATGACTTGGAGGTAAGTTAATACCCACCGCTTGTATGGCATGAAGCCATCCTCTGCCCAGAATCAGCTTATACGTGGAGGGCACCTTCAGTACCCAGAAATCCACTTGCTTGACGACAGACCCCGCTTTGATTGGTAGGATGATCTTTCCTGCTAGCCACTCTGGCTACGAGTTGAAGCTGACCAGTTGTGAGGTTGTTGGGGCCAAGTCCTTATCATTTAGCTTAAGTTGCTTGAAGGCGTCGTAATACATTATTTCGACTGAGCTGCCCTGGTCAATCAAAATGCGCCTAACGTCGAAGTCCTTCACGCAGAGCGTGACTACTAACACATCATTGTGCGGCGTTTGAATGCGCTCGAGATCTTTGCTTGAAAAGCTAAGTACATCTGTTATCTTGATTTTTCCTTTCTTGACGGTTGGTTGGACCGACATAACTTCCCTCATATGCTCTGCTTTTTTGATCATCTCCTGGAGCTCACATACCCGCGTTGGCTCGATGATTCCATGAATCACATTGACCACACATTGGAGGGGTGCTTCTAAGGCGGCCAAACCGTTAGGTTCGACTTGAACATGTGGCGCGGCCTTGGCACCGCCATCAATGTAGTGATCTAGGTGGCCGGCAACTACTAGCTGCTTTAGATACTGCTTCAAAGAGACATAGGGCATGTTTGGTTTGGTTTTGGGAGAGTAGTTTTTAAAAATTGTTTTGGGGAGAAAGTTTAGAAATTTTTTTGGTTTGTTTGGTTGTGTATTTTGAAAGTAGTTTGGGAGTTTGGAATGATTTGATATTTTGTTATAATTGAGTAGATGTGTGTGAGAGAAAAAGTGATTGAGAAGGAGAGAGGAGAGAGAAAAAGTGATTGATTAATAGATAAGAGAGAGAAAGTGATTTTGGAAATTGTTTTGGAAAATTTACAAACCAAACAAATTTTTTAGAAATTTTTCCCCAAAATCACTCTACAAATCCAAACCAAACATACTCGTAATCTTCTGTGCGGTGGCTGCGCTTATCATGGTAGGTACAGCGGTATCTCGGATTGAACCCTCTCTGCACATCACCCAACTTAGCTGGAAACCGGATGTATGCCTCGTCACAAATTTAGCTAAGGATGTGATAAATTGGAATCTTGAAAACCGTGGTGATGCCTGTTTGAGTGTTTAACTTTCTCTTTGCATCTTTCGCGGCATCACGAGGGTAGTCAGCTCGATCATTGTGACGACCCTTACCTCGGTTATTACAGTTTACACTACGATCTGATTCTTTTTCGCGGTTGCTCGGACAGTTTGCCTCATGTCCGACCACATGAACCTTTCCAGCAACTCTTTTTTCCGTTGCCACCGGATTCGCCTTCGCGGTGGCTACGACAGCATCATCCTCTAATTGGATATGCTCGTTGATGGGTTGCATTAGTAGCTCCATGGTCGTTGGTTGGTTCATGGTGAGCGAGTCTCTCAGCCTATGTTCGACCGGGAGACCGCACTTGTATTGGGTGATTGCCAAGTTGGTCAGGCAATCAATGATTTTGTTGAAGGTTTCCTAATATTTGGCATTGTACGCTTTGAGTGAGTCTCCCGGTTCCATTTTAACGCTTAGAAGGTGGTTGACTTCTTTGGGCGTTTTGGTATTAGTTTTAAATCGGGTCACAAACGCTTCCACCAGCTGCTGCTACCTTTTGATACTTTTCTCCGGCAGCCTCTCAAACCATTTCAGGCCCAACTCACCCAAACTTAATGGGAAAATAAGGCACATAAGTGCGTCATTCCTCCTATAGCCAGCCATAACTTGCCGGAAGTGGTTCACATTCATGTATGGATTGGTTTTTCCATCATAGAGTGTAAACTTGGGCTGGTGAAAGCCTGCAGGAAGCGGCGTGGTCTCTATCTTGAGGGAGAAAGAGGTGGCACTTAGCCTCGCCAAGTCTCTGTCCAAAGAGACATGTACAGTTGGGTGTGGTGGCGGTATTACGACTTCTTCACTGACTCGACCTCTGTGGGACAGCCGTTGCAGTGCTGGCACCTTTTGTGCCTCCCACCGACGCGCTCGTTCTTTTAAGACATCCCTCAAGTCCTCCGAACGGGCGGAGTAAGAGTATTTCGACGTCGTCGACGGACGTAAGGGACGGTAGCTGCTATCTTATGTGCACGACTTCTCCACTGGCGGGTTAGAGTCACCAATCCCATAGCTCTTAGTGATTGAAAGAAAAGACGTCCTTCGCTGGTTCTGGCTGCCTGAGCGACAGGGTTGGATGCGCTCACTGTGGTTTCCCACTCTAGCAACACGCTTCCCCTTGACTTGTCGCTTTAGCGCCTCCATCTCCGCCACTATCCTCCAGATAATGGCGTCTAAGTCCCTCAGCTTGTGCACCAGGCATTGAGCATGCGACTCTCTTTGCTGCCGGTGTCCGTCTGGACTCTAAGAGTGATCGGTGCTCTTGGCGCGTTTATCTCGCACATCTCTGGGGAGCCCTCTAGATGAAGTCTCGAGGCCCGCCATGTTTGGAACGGCGGGGGGTCCGTCTCTCCTCCAAACTGACTCTAGGGTGATGCTGTCAACGACAGACAGTGGAGTTTCATCGTAGTTCACCATGAAAGATGATCGGATGAGCTTAGAGGACAAAGTTTTCCACAGACGACACCAATTGTATGGGAAGGAAATATTAGTCGCTCTCCGTACTCCTCATGTCTAGGCTCTGCGTAACGTCGCTTAATCTGTGAATAAAAAGACGGTGAGCTACCCAGCAGTGTACTGCCGGAAAAACCCTCCGACAATCAAGTTAGCACAGAGAGAGAGAGAGAGAGAGAGAGAGAGAGAGAGAGAGAGACAAAGGGGTAGGTAGCTCAGAAAATTAGATGTTCCAGACCTGTACATGGATACAGAGCACCGTTTATATAGTTTCTGCACGCTCCTGTTTATCTGTTCTCTCTCTGACGCGTGGATATGTCCTCCAATAGGGTTCTTTCACATATAAGCGCAAATACTGCCAAACACTAAATGACCAAACCACCAAACAATATTGACGCATATGGACAGCGGAATCTTCTTCCTGTTCTCCTATCACGCTGCATAGCATTGGCCGCCGAACTGTGCTCAGCGCGGTGCCACATTTTCACTGTAATATTGCGCTACCAGTCTGGCTTCCTCGGTCAATCCTGGAAGTGGGCTTAGCCAAGCTACCCAATCTCGACCGAGCTTCTGCTCAGTAGACCTGGCCTGAGGATAAAGTCCATCCGACTCAGTAGAGCGCATATCGTCACCAGGATAGTAGCTTGAAGTTGTCTCAACCTGACTGGACTATTCCCTCGATCCAGCATGTAACCAACGTCTGACCAAGCAAAGACCAAGACTCTGGCCAAGACTAGCTCGGCCTGTTATTAGGCCGTAAATTTCCCTCTCAAAATAAAAAATGAACTAAATCTTTTACCAAATTTCCAACAAGTCTTTTTCTATTTAAGTTTGATGAAATTGTTAAAAGATGAAAGATTGGAGCTGAGTGTTTTTCACCAAAATTGATGAAAAGTGAAATTTGGGATGAGAAAGTAATTTTATTATAAGATTTTGACGAAAATTGGTGAAAGGATTGGAGTAACTCATATCAAATCAAGCTTTTTACTCAAAATTTAAAATCAAATTAGATGAAAATTTTGATGAATTATTGGAGATGGTCTTAGTTTTAAAACACATAATCAACTACATAATATAATGCCTATCACTACATAATATTTATCATTAGAAATACCAACAAGGGTTGGTTCAGTGGTAAAACCTTCTAATTTCTCGCTAAAAGCTTGGGTTCAAATCTCCATAGCCCCTTGTTGGGATTAAACATATTTCTTGGTGCCCCAAACATGTGGGGGGCCTTAGCTTCGGCTCTAACGTAGGTGCGGTGGCATTCCTTGCAAATACGTTAAAATACTAAGGGATAATACTCTATGGTGGGTATATGAAGTAGCTTATTCATATCCATTTATGAATCTAAAGGGTCTACAATAAGACTTTTATAAGACGATGTAGAAAAAAAATATAAATAGTTTAAGAGATAAATGTGAAATTAACCTCTCCCTTTTCTTTTTTTTTTTTTGTTTTGTTTTGCTTCTTCTTGAGTTAATTGGTGAAAAATTCATTCCTATGAGACCATATGTCATTTAGTTCAAGATTTAATCTTTTTTGGTAATAAAGATACATGTTGAAAAGTAGCTGGAAAGTTGTCAACGGCCAGTAGACGCAGCTGAAGTTGACAGATAGGTGATATTGAATAGATAGTAGGACATTTGAACATATAGTTGCACAAACAGCTGACATGTGTACAGATAGTAAGGCATTTGAATAGATAGTTAAACATTGAACATATAGTTGCATAGACAGGTGACATGTATACAGATAATGGAACATTTGAATATATATATACAGAGGTATGCTTTGAACAAATAGGTCATTTGGTCCAAAAATAAATAAAGTTTGGGCATATTGACCCAAAATTTTTAGAAACGGACCTTTAGTAGTCGGAATGTCCTATTTTATTTTATTACTAAAGAGAAGGTTAAAAAGAAATTTTGTTCTCAAAAATCTTAGTATACACCATGTATGTCATTCAAATTTAAACTTTCAACTCATTTGTTCGGACATAAATTTAAGTTCTAAACAAAGAACAGTAGATCAAATAAGAATATATATCTAAACAATTCATTTTTATTCAAAAGTTGATGTTTGAACATTTAATTTTTGTTCAAAAATTTATATTCAAATGACATAAATAATATGTACTGAATTTCTTTATGATGTGTTGTTTGCTACTCAACTTGGTCGATTGGATTCCTATGATTGAAAATGCAGCTTCATACATATTCGCTGTTCTCGGGCCACTTCTAGTATGGCTTAATAGGGGATCATTATATGTTGCGGTAGAGACAAACGTTGTGTTTGGTTGGAGAATTTAAAAAAGGATTTAGAAAGAAAAAGAGAAAAAGTGTGTAAAACAAGGTAAATGTAAGTATATTTTATTTACATTTCACCTACCTTTTTTATTTTCCTTTCCAAAACCCTTTTCAAATCCCCCAACCAAACATAATATAAGAATTGTGAGGACAGTTGGTGGGTCTTTGTTGGTTGTGCATGTACTTACAAATGTGGTGCATGTTGGTCGTGTTTGTAGTTCCTGTTGGTCTTTTTGTTGGTAGAATTCACAGAACTTAAATTTACGTATCGCTTGCTTTTCTTTTGTTTTTTTAGATGGTTATATCGCTTGCTTTAGTTTGTCATTTTGTTTTTGCTGCCAATTTATCACTTTTGTTTCTTTATCTTGATTTTTTATGGCAAAAGTAACTAAGGAAAAAATAAATTGACAATACATTATGATATAATTTTTGTTCATGTTGTTATTCCTTCTAGTTTATGGGGGTGGCATTCCAAATTATGTAGATTTGTAGATGCTTGGATTATCCCCTTATAAACATGCATATTTTAGTCTTTTATTTTATTACTTATTAAAAAGAGAATATGAGGAACAAAGCTCTCAGTGGCTAGGAAAACAATAATGGCCTCTCTCACATATCCTCAATTTGTTAGAATTAAGGCCATTTATTTGGATGAGTTATGATGATACAGTTCGTTCCAAGGGATGGATTGGACTGATCCAAACTCCTCAAGCCCGGGTACTGATGACTGAGCCCACCGTGGTACCTGCAAGCAAGTTCAACGGGGAACGGGGTAGTCCCCCTACGAATCCTCCGACGAGCAAGTTAATAGAGGAAGTAAAAATGTGTAAAAAGAGAGAGAAATTAGATATAGAAAGCTTAACCTTTTTCTTGTTTTCCACCTTTGCTTATATCTTTTGGTAATCATTTTGCTGTCCCTTCCCACCTGCCCTCATTGCCGAAAGTCCCTGTTGTAGCCCACTTTGTTCAGGGTAAGGTGGTGCTGTTCCGACTGAGGGGTGTTGTCGCAATAAATGCTGTGATGGGCTGCATTAATGGTGATGTGCTGTGGCAATAAATTTGTAGATCTTTGTCTGCTGACGTGGCCTGTGCTTCGCCTGCCACGTGTCCGAATATCATTGGCTCTCCATGCTCAGTTGGCCTCCAGCTGTCTTGGGCTTTACCAGCCGGGTTGTATTATGGGCCGTATATGATGGGCTTGGGGTTGTTTTCACCGTGGGCTGTAGCCCTTATGGGCCTATCCATGTCAGTAGTCCCCCATTCCCGAGTGCAGCTTCAGTCCAACGAAGGGAATAGCGATGAAGGAGATGAGTCCGGCCGGCAGGGGTGATCGAGTTGGTGGGTCGACTGTGAGGAGTGCCGACTGAGAGGGGAGCCGAGTGGGAGGGCCGACCGTGAGGAGTGCCGACCGGGATGGGAGCTGAGTGGGAGGGCCGACTGTGAGGAGTGCCGACCAGGGGGGAGCCGAGTGGGAGGGCCGACCGTGAGGAGTGCCGACCGAGAGGGGAGTCGAGTGGGAGGGCCAACCGTGGGGGGAGCTGAGTGGGAGGGCCGACCGTGAGGAGTGCCGACTGGGAGGGGAGCCGAGTGGGAGGGCCGACCGTGAGGAGTGCCGACCGGGAGGGGAGCCGAGTGGGAGGGCCGACCGTGAGGAGTGCCGACCGGGAGGGGAGCCGAGTGGGAGAGCCGACCGTGAGGCGTGCCGACCGGGGGGGAGCCGAGTGGGAGGGCCGACCGTGAGGAGTGCCGACCGAGAGGGGAGTCGAGTGGGAGGGCCGACCGTGAGGGGAGCCGAGAGGGAGGGCCGATCGTGAGGAGTGCCGACCGGGAGGGGAGCCGAGTGGGAGGGCCGACCGTGAGGAGTGGTGGCAAGATGGAGGCCGAGCGGAGGGGCGCGGGGCTCAAGAGGCGGCGTGTGAGAGGAGGATTTGAAGTGGAAAAGACAGGGGAAGGTGGGGGGGCTGTGTATCATGGCCATACACGTGGCAACATCTTATGGGGGAGGTTAGGCGTTATCTCAGGAATGAAACGATAGGTCATTGTGGGTGTTGAAAAGGCAGTTTTGGCGGATGATTTGAAAAGTTTTCAAACTGGCGAAAATTAACTGGGATCCTTGGGATACGGGCAAACCTTGGGCTTTTGGCATCGTTCGATTCACTTACTTGTTTACGAAAATTCAAAACATCCAAAGTGTTAGCTCCTTCGTTGCTTACGACACCCCTCTACGACATTTTTGTAACTTTCTTGCACCTGCATCAGAAGCAATACGCAGACACACCATAGACATGGCCCAAGAAGAAGCTGAGAATGTGAGGTTGGATCCATTTGGGGAAGATGATGCAGAGGAGTTGGCGGCGCGGTACAGGACGGAGACGTGGATGGTGGCGGTAGAGGAACCGGTGGTGCGATCCCAGGTATCCACCATGATAGCGGCTCCCAGGCCAATAAGCCAAGTGGAGCCAGATCACTGGCATACGAAGGCTGACAAATCTACGATTGCTGCGGCGGAGTTGGAGGTTATCCGCGAAAAATACCAGATTCCGACTGAGGTAGAGTTGGTGCTGCCAACATCGATGGAGAGGCCATTTGATGCCAAGCCAGGGCAATTTTCCCTGTACGAGGAAGCTCTGAAGGGGGGGTTGAGGTTGCCGCTGCCGCAAGTGGTGGTGGATGTACTCAATCGTCTGGAGGTAGCACCGGGCCAGTTAATGCCCAATGCATGGAAGATCTTGCTGGCGTGCGCAAGTGCGTGGCCAAAGGCGAATGGGGGGCAGGCTATGACGGTGGACGAGTTCTTTGGCTACTACAAGGCTTCAGGGCAGCAGGAGACTTGGGTCACCCTTCAGGCAGCGGCAGGGAAAGGTTTGGTGGCGGAGTTGCCAATGTCGATCAAAGATTGGAGGCCACGGTGGTTCTACGTGTTCGCCAACGGAGGTGTTGGGGTGCGCACGATGTGGAAGGTGCCCACCAGATCCGTGGAGCTGAAGTTGGGGGCGGCGGCAGAGGAAAGGATAAAGAAGGTGAAGGCCTGGAGGGAGAAGGAGGGGGTGAAGTGGGATGAGCTTGTCCAACCCTTAGCGTTTTTTGCAGCGGGGTTGGGTCCTCAACCGAGCAGTGAGGATGTGGAACAAGCTGAATTGGAGGCAAGGAGGGAAGCACAGGAAGCTGAGGATAGGGCCATATTGGCCAGGGCCACAAAGTTTAAAGAAGCGTAAGAAGACTGACCACACCAACCGATCGCGCGTGAGAGGATCCGACGGCGCCCAAGGCCACTGGGGGGGAAGGACTTAAGCTGTTTTGAGCTCCGACCGCCCCCAGTTGATCTTGTGAAAGAACAGGCAAGAAGGGAGGGGGAGGCTCTGAAGAAGAAGAGGAGGAAGAAAAGAAGTGCCCCAGAGGAGGCTGCAGATGAGCCTGGGTCCAAAAGGGTTAAGGTTGTTCCAAGTGGGGTGGAGACCCCTATGGCCAAAGATACCCCAGAAGTGGTGAGGGTCATCCCAGCGCTGGAGGTTGGGGAGATGGCCCCAGCAGTACAAGTAGGAGTTGGGATAGTTGGTGCTGAACCGAGTGGGGGGGAACAGACCCAAAGGGGTCCGGTACCGCAAGGGGGGGTCGGTCTGGCGACCGCGGTCTACCACGCTCGGGCAGTGGCTGGGCGGCTGGAGGGAGAGGAAGGCCCAGCAAGAGCGGGTGCGGATCGTCTGGTGGCGATCATAGAGGAGGCATCAGTGCGGTCGGCTATTGCCAGATTCAACGAGGCTGACCTGCTGAGGGGGTTATACTCTGCTCAAATGGAGGTAACTACCTTGGCAGCGGCTCTGCTGAGAAAGACGGGGGCTGCGAAGCTGAAGGCTGATGAGACAAAGGCCCAACTTGCGAAGTTGAAGAAAGAGAGCGCAAGGTGGGAGGGTGCCCATGTTGATCTACAAGCGGCCATGTTGGAGCTGGAGAATACACGCCGCCAGGTGGTGTCGCTCGAGTTCTAACTGGCTGGTGAGCGGAAGAAGGTGGAAGAGGCCCAGACAGCTTGTGCGGTCGCAATCGAAAGACATGAGGAGGCGATGAGCAGTAATGAAGAACTCGTCAGGCAAAAAGATGAGGCGGATGTTAAGGTCGATGCTCTGCAAAAGGAGTTGGAGGACGAGCGTGCCAAAGCGGTGGAGCAGAGGGAGAGCCTGCATAAGGAGTTGGAGGCAGAGCGAGGCAGAGCGGCCGTGGAGAAGGAGACTCTGCAGAAGGAGATGGAGGCAGAGAGAGCGAGGGCAGTCGCTGAAATGGAGGCGCTGCGTAAGGAGCTGGAAACATAAAAGGCCAGGGCATCCTCTGAGAAGGTGATCCTACAAAGAGAGCTGGACGAAGAAAGGGCGAAGGCGGCCTCAGAAAGGGCGGCCTACCCCGATCTGTACGTTGCAGCGGTTAACCAATTCAAGGAATCTCCTGAATTTCAGATGGCAGTGGATGCCGCAGTCGCCAGCAGCTTAGCTGGGGTGGAATATGGGGGGGCTGGCCCATCAAGGACGACTGCTGGGGGGAGAACTGAGTCTGAAGTCATTGCGAGCTTCCAGCAGTCAGACTTCTACAAACATGAAATGGCTGAGTACTGGGACAGTGGGTGGAAAATGTTCAAGCGTAGGGCTGAGGAGCTGTTCCCAGAACTTGACCTTAGTAGTGTAACGATTGGGGAGGATGATGTGGCCCAGACCCCCCTGGATGAAGGCGTTGAAGAAGAAGACCTGGTATCTAGTGAAGAAGAGTGACTGGGGAAGATGGAGGAGAGCCCCTTTGTTTTTTTTTTTTTTTTTTTTGATGTAATAGACATGTGTATACATTGTTGTGGATAAATAAGATTTCATTTGTTTCTATCAGTCGATTGTGTTTGCTTGTGTATAAGTCAATGTGAACTTAATTTGGGAACTCCTCCATATAGAGGTGTAATAAGAATTCAATGTTGAAGAAAGTTAAAAGCTTCTTTATGCATAGTGAAACTGAACTGGTATAAAAACTTAAGGGGGAGTGGAATTGGATTAAGTAAAAACTCAATGCAGAGTGGAATTGGAGTTGTATGAAAATTCGGTGAGATTCAAAGTAGTGTAAAGAACTCCTTTATGCAGAGTAAAGTTGGACTTGTATAAAAAGTTAATAGATGAGAGTGGTTGACCGGAGTTACGCGAGATGGTGAAGGAAATAATCTGATTAGTAAAATATGTGAGAACATCTTTGGAATTTGACTAAATAAAGAGTGATGCACAAACTTTGACCTGGAATTGTGACTGTCCAACCACGACTGAGTGTCCTATTAAGGCCATAATTATGGAGTTTTATTGATGATAGAATTGAGGTTGCAAATAATGCATTCTGGACCTGCATTGGTGGCACTCTGTTTGGTTGAGACTTGAGATGTTTATTACGGCTGAGGCTTTCAGTGGTAAGTCTGGCTGAATCTTTTAAAGCGTTCGGTCTGAGTGAGGCTTTGAAAGTGCTCGGTCTGGCTGAGGCTTTCGAAGTGCTCAGTTTGGCTGAGGCTTTTGAAGTGCTCGGTCTGAGTGAGGCTTTGAAAGTGCTCGGTCTGGCTGAGGCTTTTGAAGTGCTCAGTCTGGCCGAGGTTTTTGAAGTGCTCGGTCTGGCCGAGGCTTTTGAAGTGCTCGGTTTGCGTATGGCTGAAGTTTACTGGAACTAAAACATCATTGAGACACCATATAGATAACTGAGATATATAAATGTCAATAAATTACATTACACAAAAAGGATGGGTGTTGCAGCGTGTAACTTTTCGAAAAGAAAATACAATAACTGAGCAACATGAAAGTAGTAGTTTATTGGAAATAACGTTTCAAGTGTTCGGCGTTCCAGGGGTGCGGGAGGTCTCGACCTTCCAGATCCTGAAGCCTGTAAGTGCCTAGACGTGGTCTGGCTTTCACAATATAAGGTCCCTCCCATTTGGCTGCCAATTTAGCCTCAGTCAAATTCTTGGTGGCAAGGGTTGCTTCTCTCAGCACTAGGTCCCCAACAGCAAACTCCCTTGGTCGGACCTTGCGGTTGTAATGTGTTCTCATTTTTTGTTGGTATGAGGCCAATCTGACGGTCGTGATCTCCTTGAGTTCTTCAATTAGGTCTAAGTCCGCCCGACGGAGCTCTTCAGTGAGCGCTGGATCCGGATGCAAAACCCTGGGTGTTGGCAGACCAACTTCCACCGGAATAACTGCCTCAGCGCCGTATGTTAGGCGGAAAGGGGTTTCCCCTGTGGGGGTTCGAGCTGTAGTTCGGTAGGCCCAGAGTACGTTCGGTAGTTCCTCAGCCCAAAGTCCCTTAGCAGCTTCCAGCTTAGCCTTGATGATCTTCAGAGGAGAACGATTGGTGACCTCAACTTGGCCATTGGCTTGGGGATGACCAGGGGAGGAAAAACATGGTTGGATCTGGAGGTCTGCACAGAACTTTCTGTATCTGGCGTTGTCGAATTGTTTGCCGTTGTCTGACACGATGGCCTGAGGGATGCCAAACCTGCAGACGATCGATTGCCAGATGAACCTGGTTGTGTTCCGCTCAGTAATGGTAGCTAGGGGTTCGGCCTCTACCCATTTGGTGAAGTAGTCAATGGCGACGATTGCGAACTTGGTCTGGCCTCGGCCGGTGGGAAGCGGACCGACTAGGTCGATCCCCCATTTGGCGAACGGATAGGGGCTGCAAAGTGTGATCAACTCTGTAGGAGGGGCATGGGGGATGTTGGCAAAACCCTAACACTTATCGCATTTGAGGACGAAATCAGTCGCATCTTGATTAAGAGTTGGCCAAAAATAACCAGTACGGAGTATCTTGTGGGCTAAAGACCTGCCGCCCGAGTGGTTGCCACAAATTCCCTCATGAATTTCCTGCATGACATAGGTTGCTTGGGTCGAATTGAGGCATCGCAGATATGGGCGTGAAAAACCACGTTTGTACAAGATGCCATTGTCGAGGATGTAATTGGACGACCTGGCCCTGACTTTAGCGACCTGCTGTTGGTCATCTGGGAGTTCTCCTGTTGTCAAAAATTGGATTATGTCGGATGCCCAGGGGATGGGTTCATTTTGGAGGAACTGCACCTCGTGCGGGTCAGGCGAGATGGCCGGATGAGTTAGGTATTCGAGACGGACTCCGTGGCTGAGGTCGGACTGATCTGCAGAAGCCAACTGAGCCATCTTATCTGCTTTGGAGTTTTTTGTCTGAGGTATGTGCTTGATCTGGAAAGTATTGAAGAGACGAACAAGAGGGAGCGCCATGTCCCTGTAAGCCCGCATTGTGCTATCCTTGGCGTCGAATTCCCCCGTAATCTGACCGATGATGAGCTGTGAGTCACTGAACACTCGGATGTGGCTGACACCGATATCCTTGGCCAGGCGGAGTCCTGCTATCAATGCTTCATATTCAGCCTCATTGTTGGTGGCCCCAAACAAGAGACGGAGAGCACATTTGAAATAACCACCATCAGGGGAGGTGAGGATGAGGCTAGCCCCACTACCTTCCCTCCGGGATGACCCGTCGACGTTGAGAGTCCAAGAATGGGGGTCCTCTGGCTCGGCAGGAGTTGGTGGGGGTGGAGAGGTAGTGGTTGGGGTAGGGTTGGTGAATTCCAGGATGAAGTCGGCTATGGCCTGTCCCTTGATTGCTGTGCGAGGGCGGTAGGAGATGTCAAACTGGCTGAGTTCCACTGACCATTGCATAAGTCGGCCAGAAAGCTCTGGTTGCTGCATGATCTTCTTCAGGGGTTAGTCGGTGAGGACCACTATGGAATGGGCCTGGAAGTAAGGACAAAGTCGTCTAGAGGCGGTGACCAAGGCCAGGGACAGTTTTTCTAGCAATGGGTAATTCTGCTCTGCTCCCCTGAGAGCTCGACTGATGTAGTAGACCGGCCGTTGGACTGAGCCATCTTCCCGGATAAGAGCTGCACTGACGGCGGTGTTCGATACTGCTAAATAGAGGAAGAGGGGCTCGCCCGTAATGGCCTGTGAAAGAAGGGGGGGTTGGCCATGCATTGCTTTAACTGCCGAAAAGCCTCTTCGGATTCAGCTGTTCATTCAAAAGTCTGCCGAAGAACTTTGAAGAATGGTAGGCACTTATCTGTTGCGCGGGAAATGAAACGGTTGAGGGCCGCTACTCTGCCAGTGAGTCTTTGAACTTCTTTAACAGTTTTGGGTGACTGCATCTTAATCAAGGACTTGATCTTCTCCGGGTTGACTTCAATGTCGCGCTGACTGACCATAAAACCCAAAAACTTTCCAGATCCAACGCCGAAGGCGCACTTCTCGGGGTTAAGCTTCATCTGATACTTGCGAAGGGTGGCAAAGGTTTCTTATAGGTCGGTCAGATGGTCAGTGGAGAGTTTGCTCTTGACTAGCATGTCGTCCACATACACTTCCATGTTCCGACCGATCTGATAGTGGAAAACAGCATTGACTAACCATTGATAGGTGGCCCCAGCATTCTTCAGTCCGAACGGCATTACACAGTAGTGGTAGGTACCTCGGTCGGTAATGAAGGATGTGTGTTCCCGATCGGACGAGTGCATCATGATTTGGTTGTACCTAGAGAAAGCGTCCATGAAGCTGAGCATTTGGTGACCGGCCGTAGCGTCGACCAGCAGATCTATGCGGGGGAGTGGATAGCTATCTTTGGGGCAAGCTCGGTTCAGGTCAGAGTAATCGACACAGAGTCGCCACTTGCCATTGTTCTTGCGGACTAGAACCACATTGGACAACCACTTAGGATAGTCTACATTTTGGATGAATTGGGCCTCAAGGAGCTTGTCGACCTCTGCGGCTATAAGAGTATTGCGCTCTGGATGGAAGATGCGCTGCTTCTGGCGGTAAGGTCGGAAATGGGGTTTGATGCTAAGGCGGTGAGTTATGAAGGAGGGGTCGATGCTTGGCATGTCTGAATGGGTCCAGGCAAATACGTCATTGTGCTCGGTCAGAAGGGCGATAAGGTCGGCTTTTGCTTGGGGGGATAGTTGGCTGCCAATCTTGGCAGTTTTCAGTGAGCTCCTCCACAGGTTCTCCTCTGACTAGCTCGTCCTCATCTCGGACGTCAAGTCCTTCGATGATCATTGCCTCCTTCAGCTTGACTTCTTTAAGTGAGGTAACATAACACTCCCTGGCCACGGTCTGCTCTCCTCTGACTGTTCCAACCCCGAGATCGGTAGGAAATTTGAGGGCAAGATGATAGGTGGATGTAATGGCTTGGAAAGCGTTTAGGGCGGTGCGGCCAAGGATGATGTTGTAGGCAGATGGGCAATTGACCACAAGGAAGGTGAGCAACTTCGTGGCCTGTCGTGGGTATTAGCCGATTGTGATGGGGAGGTCAATGGAACCAATGGAGTTCACACGGTCTCCAGTGAAACCGACCAGGGGGGTTTGGAGTGGAGACAGACTTTCTTCCCCGATCTTGAGTTGGCGAAAGCAGTTGAGGAAGATAATGTTTGAGGAGCTGCCGTTGTCGATGAGAACTCGTCTGACCTTGTAGTTGGAGAAGATGGCCGAAATGACAAGGAGATCATCATGTGGGTAACGGATGCCTGTACAGTCGGCGTCCGTAAAGGTGATGGGCTCTGTCCACTGTTTGGGCTGTTTGGAGGGCCGGTCTACCGTGGCGACTGCCTTGTCCGAGCCCTGCCGTATTCTTCGAAGTTCCGCCCTCTGAGTCGATCGGGATGGTCCTCCGCAAGCAAGGCCACCTGAAATAACTCTAATTTCACCAACAGGCGGGGGTGGGTTACCTGGTGGTCGGGGTTGTGGCGGGGGCCGATCGTGGCCTTGGTTAAGTTGGGCCGGCTGCCGGGGCGGGGTGCGCCGGCGGTTGTCCCTGCGGGGCTCAGTCTTTTGCCTCTGCTGGGGGCGGGTGTCTGTGAACCGGCTGAGGCGCCCCTGACGTATTAGGGCCTCCACCTGATCCTTGAGGTTTGTGCAGTCATCAGTGTTATGGCCATGGTCCTGGTGGAAACGGCAATATTTGGACTGGTCTTTCCGAGTGGAAGGGGTTCGCGAAGGCAGGGGCCACTTTAGGGGGTAGTCTCGTTGGATCTGATTAAGCACGTGCTCCATGGGAGAATTGAGAGGTGTATACCGCTCGAACCGACCGGGCGGTCGGGCAGGTGCCGACCGGGCGGTCGGCCCGAGGAGGTCGGTCGTTATAGTGGGGTGTTTGGGCATTATACTGGGTTCTGGGTCCTTTCTTTTCTCTCTGGGGGTTTTGGTTATTGGATCCTGCCGAGCGGCTAGTGAATCTTCAGCATTCATATATTTCTGGGCTTTGGAGAGCAGAGCTGCCATAGAGGTCGGGGGGTTTTTAGAGAGGGAGAAAAGGAAGTCGGACGACCGTAGGCCGGCCATAAAAGCCGTGAGGATGACCTTGTCATCGTTTTCCGCCACCTGCAAGGCCTCAGTATTGAAGCGAGTAACGTAACTGCGCAGCGACTCTCCCTCGGTCTGCCGGATGTTGAAGAGCTGCGTTGCCGGGCGACGTTGGCGCTGGGCTCCAATAAAGTGGCTAAGGAAGGAGTCGCTGAGGTACTGGAAGGTGGAAACAGAGTCTGGTGGTAACTGGCTGAACCACAGCCGAGCTAACCCCTTCAATGTCACGGGGAAAGCTCGGCACATGATCTCGTCAGGGAAAGCGTGAAGGATCATGAGGGTGCGGTAGGTCTCTAGATGGTCGACTGGGTCCGTCGTTCCATCGAAAGAGTCGATGGTGGGCATTTTGAACTTGGCGGGTAGAGGCTTATCTCGGATGGAAGCAACAAATGGTGAGTTTGCAGTTGTGGAGGGTTTATGCTGGATGTTCTGCATGACCCCTTGGAGTTGGAGCTTCATGGCGCGGAGTTCGGCGTCCCAGAGGGGAATGTTGTTACCCCCGGAGGGAAACAGGGGCTGGACGCTGCTGGCTTCCCCTTCAGGGGCCGGTGCTATGATTGATGGATGTGGAGGAGGAGGTGGTGGATTTATATGTGGTAGAGGGGGCTGCAGACCTTTCAAGTTTGGTGGATAGGGCTGCGGCAATGGATGGCTAGGGGCTCGTTCTTGGTTGGGCGGGACATCTGGAGGTGGAGGAGGAGGCATAGGGAGATTTCTTTGGAGTAAGGCATTTATCAGGGCCTGGTTTTGCTCGGCCATGCGGTTAATGCTGTTGGTAAGCTCGACAAAGTATTATCGTGGGTTGTTTGGATTGGGGGGGTCGGTTTGATGATCGGCGGTATTATGGTGAGAAGCCATAGATCTAGTCGTGACCATACACTTGGATGGTTAAGAGGAGAAAGTTGTTAGGACAGGGTCTCCGGCGACAATGAGCACAACTGACGTCCGGATAAGAACCTAGTTCCCACAGACGGCGCCAACTGATGATACAGTTCGTTCCAAGGGATGGATTGGACTGATCCAAACTCCTCAAGCCCGGGTGCTGATGACTGAGCCCACCGTGGTACCTGCAAGCAAGTTCAACGGGGAACGGGGTAGTCCCCCTGCGAACCCTCTGACGAGCAAGTTAATAGAGGAAGTAAAAATGTGTAAAAAGAGAGAGAGATTAGAGATAGAAAGCTTCACCTTTTTCTTGTCTTCCACCTTTGCTTATATCTTTTGGTAATCATTTTGCTGTCCCTTCCCACCTGCCCTCCTTGCCGAAAGTCCCTGTTGTAGCCCACCTTGTTCAGGGTAAGGTGGTGCTGTTCCGGCTGAGGGGTGTTGTCGCAATAAATGCTGTGATAGGCTGCATTAATGGTGATGTGCTGTGGCAATAAATTTGCAGATCTTTGTCTGCTGATGTGGCCTGTGCTTCGCCTGCCACGTGTCCGAATATCATTGGCTCTCCATGCTCAGTTGGCCTCCAGCTGTTTTGAGCTTTACCAGCCGGGTTGTATTATGGGCCCTACATGATGAGCTTGGGGTTGTTTTCACCGTGGGCTGTAGCCCTTATGGGCCTATCCATGTCAAGTTAGATAAGAGAGGATTATAATTTATCAAACTATTAATTTTAAGATACATAATTCTTGAACTACTTAATTGAAAATGATTTATATTTCATATTTGTTTTCTCATGAGATTAGATATTTAGAAATGACTATCCTCTTGAATTCAATGTTTGATTATGAAATTATGAACAATGATAAATGCTTAAATTTTTTTTTTTTTTTTTTATCATTTTCAATTATTTACTAAGTAATAGCAATATTAAACCCATCTTTAATATTTTAATTCTTTTTGGCTAGATTAAAAAAATAAAATTGTATTCAATAAAAATTTATGTTATTTTTTAAAATAAAATTTTAATAAATTTATTTTAAAAAATAATAATAATTAAATAATGAAATTAAAGAAAACATCAATAAAAATTTACCGTTTAAATATAATACATAATTAAATCAAATATTTGGAGGGCAAATATGTCATTTTACTATTTAATCTCATGTGATAGTTATGCCACCAATTCTATCCCATGCCTCTCTAAGATACAATAATCTAACATATGTGGAATTGATAGTCTAACCAGACTCTTAATCTGGCCTACCAATTTGCAACCAAACAATAGATTTTATGATATAATGAGCATGGAGTCCAATCCCCCCTCCAATTCCTCAAAACAAACACATTATCTAAACCATTCCACATTGTTATATTTTAAAAAAATTTATCAACAGTATCTTAAATAATATATATTTACCATTTTTAGGAGTATTAGTCTAAAATCCAGAAAATGTACATAAAACATAAATAAATAAATGTTATTAAAAGACAATTACACGATTCAATTTTATGCGTAAATTACGAATATATCTCATGAGATTTGTTTAAAATATAAATTGTTTTATGTGATTTAAAAAATTACAAATACCTCCTTATCAGTATTTTTTTATTTAACAGAATTAATTAAAAAACTAAAATTCATAATTGATATCCTATACAATAATAAAATTACCTAAATTATTAATTGAAATATATTTTTAATATCATTAAAAATTATTAATTAATTTGATGATTTATTAATAAAAGAGGTGATTTGTTATGAAATTAGAAGTCTCAATGGTAGAATGTAATTTTCAAAACCACAATGAATTATTCGTATTTTAATCTAATCTCAGAGAATGTATCTGTAATTTATTCTAAATTTATTGACTTTTCTCCGGTGAACAATATATTAGTAAGCAAATAATAATATAATATAAATATCCAATACAATGGGCTAGATGGAAGAAAATCCTCCACAACTAAAATAATTAGTTGACAATTAAACAGCTATTATTATTTTTTAATCAATCTCATAGTAAACAAACATCTTCATTAATGTTAGATAACGAAAGCATCTTCATTAATGGTCACAAAATATAATCACATCGCCCAGCGTGACTGAAACTTTCGGGTGGATTCTCTCCTATCCTTTTCTACAAACCTCTCTCTAATTAACTCATAATTTATTTTAACTTTTTACAAGGTAAAAGCTAATAATAAAGAATTACAAGTTAAAAAATTTTGATGAATTTTTTATAATAAATAATAATGGGTAGAAATTATACTGAACACTAACATAAGTTATTCTCAAAAAAAAAAAAAAAAAAAAAAAAATTGTAAGCAACACCAAACACAATAATTGATTGTATAAAATAGAAAAAATTAAAATAAGCTGTCACCAAATTATAGATCATACTTTATGACAAAACAAGTACAATCCTACCAATAGAGGGTGGGTTCAATAATAAGGCATTTGAATTTATCGTTCAAAATTTAGATTTAAGTCTCTTTAGTTTCTTTTTAGGATTAAACATATTCTTCAACACTTGGAGTACACGGAGGACCTGAGCTTAGGTCTCAACGTAAGTACGGTGAGATTTTTTATAAATATACTGCGAGTGTTAAGAGACAATACTCCTAACAAATATATTAGAGTAATATATCTGCATATCTATTTTTTCAATAAAAAAAAAAAAAAACAGGTACAACCCTCCAATATATATCAAATAATGGAGTTGGAGAATTTTATTATACACCTTTCATATTATTTGTATTTTTAGTTACATTATTTTAAAATATTTAATTATAATTTTTTTTAATTAAGACTCAAAAAAATATAAAATTATGTCAATTTTTTTTTATAATTATAAAATATATATTTTTCGATTCGACCTCTTTTTTTTCGATTCAAAATTATAAAATATATATGTACCCACCGCTAGTAGTCTTTCCCCCACTAACAACATAGTCATCATCGTATGATATGATTAGACTGCCACATCTTGCAAAACCAATCAATAATTGACGCTTGAGAATCTCAACCACAAGATGCCCAAAATTAGGGGATGTTTGGGATGTCTTAAATAAGTGTATTTTTTGATTTTTTAGATTAAAAAGTTGAGAAAAAAAATAGTTATTTGGAATAACTTTTTGAATTTTTACGAAAAATTATATAATTTAGTGTATAAGAGAAGATTGGATGGAATAGGCTGTACGATAGGATGAATTGAGAGACAGCGTAGGGAGAGTAGAGGCTGAGAGATGATTCTCTGCTTTTTGGGTATTGAATTGAAGGTGCTATTCGGCCCATGGGGGCCCACCATGGGTCTCGTTTTGCTAATCAAAAGCATTGAATGTGTAGAACTCGTCGAGTACTATATTCTTGTAAAAAATTACGTTAATCGGATATCGATAGTTATCTGATAGGATTAGTTTGTTTTCAACCGTTAACTATAACATCATCCATTTTATAAATTTTAACTGATTTGATCATATGGTTACGGATATCTAGTCAATGTGATTTTTTACAGGCATATAGTACTCGACGAGTTCTACACATTCAACGGTTTAGATTATTAAAAAGGGACCTGTGATAGGCTCCCATGAGCCAAACAGCACCGTATTATTTATGCACCTAAATAAGTGCAATTTTTCCCACCCCAACTCCGCCTGCTTTGAAAAGGAAGGTTGTGTAAAATCAATTTTTTAATATTTTTTTGGGTACAAAGTAATAACTTTTAATTTTTTGAATAATTTTTTTAATTTTTTAGCTTTTTTTGAAGCACCCAAACCAAGCCTTAATATAGGATAGTTAGCAAAATAATAATTAAGAAAAAATATCTAAAAAAATCCCACTTCAAAAAATAAAAGGGAAGCATATCTAAAAATATCTAAACAAATCCCACTTCAAAAAATATCGTTGGGCAACATTACATTTTAATTTAAAATTTAAAAAACTATTTAAAGTAAAAAAATCTGATAAATTATATAAAAAAAATCAAAGATTTCATTTTTTTTTTTACTTTTTATATATCTTTTCGTAAAACAATAAAAAATCATCTCAAATATACTAATTTTTTTACCTCATATTTTAACCAAAAAATAAAAAGTTATTAAAATGGTATGTTCCTAAATGAGGCCTAAGTTTAATCAACATTATATTCTTGAGGCCCATTGATTCAAAATTTTGATGAATTTTTTTATAAAAATTGAGATCTAATTTATTCATTAAACTTGTATCAAATCAATTTATAAAAAATAATAAAAAAAAATCATCAAATGAATGATGAATCAAACCTTTTTTAAAATTTCCAACAAACATTGTTTTCATTTAAATTTGATAAAATTATTAAAAGATGAAAAATTAAAAATCAAATTTTTTTTTTTATAACCTAAATTAGTTGAAGAAGATTTTTGAGATATGTTAGGTATATTTGAAAAGATTTGAAGAAAAAATTAATTCTCATCATGGAGTGAGTTATATTAAATTAAATATTTTTGACAAATCATGATGATAGACCATATACTTTAATTATTGTGTCATTTTAGTCCTTACAATTTTAATTGGCTCGATTTTGATCCTGAATATATAATTTTATCTCAATTTGATCCAATTGATTGCAACTCTTAACATTTATTTATGAAGAATATTCGCATAAGTGTCATGTGTCATATTTTAAAGACAAAATTATAAACTTATTGATCGCAGTGAATTTATCTCTACTAATTTAGTGAATAAAAAAAAAAAAAAAAAAAAGATACTAATGACATTATCGATATTATCAAATTGACACAAAATTTAAAACTAAATGTCAAAATTGAGTCAATTGAAAGTGTAAGGACCAAAAAGATACAAAAGATAAAATATAAGGACCACCCGTTTAATTTTTCCAAATTTTTATTTTATTTTATTTTATTTTTTTTAAAATCTAAATTGTTGAACAAAATTAATGAAAACAAAAGTCCAAGGTTGGAGATGCTATTAGAAGCACAATTCTAACATTTGAGTACAAGGTGAATAATAAAAAAAATGGTTAATTATACTAATTCCTTTTAACTATGGCTCATTGGCACTTTACTTCTTTAATTTTAAATTTCAACAATTAATCAGTATTATCTTGTTACATTTAATACATTTCATCAAGATTTTATTAAAAATTTAAACTAAATAAGGCCATATGTGAAGCCAACACATTTATTAATTTTTTAAGACAATAATGTCATCATTTCATGATCTCATTTGAACTTTATCTCTCTTATCTTAGTGACAAAATATAAAGAAGATCACCAAATAAAATCATTATTGTCCTAAAAAAATAATGTGTCATGTCGCTTCATACATAACTTGATTTCGTTTAAATTCCTAATATAATCCTTATAAAAGGTATTAATTTAACAAGATATCCTGTAAGGTGATTAACTTTAGTTCTAAAGTTCAAAGGTTCAACGGACAAAGTACAAACGAGTAATAAAAGAAAGAAAATGATTTGAGTTTCACATTTAGGTAAGAAAATAAAAGAAATTATTGTGGTTTCACACTTTCTTGTTTGAATAAACAATGATTGAAAGAGGACACCTATATCCTTTTATTCTATTTGCTTTGTATTTAGAGGGATATTTTAGGCGTTACAGTTTTTTTAAAAGAGTAATTTTGGAGAGCTTCTATTTCCAAATATTATTTTTCATTCTATGCGCTTCATTCTTAGTTCACACACTTAAAAAATAATAAATATGTAATATACACTCACTCCACACACTTCTATCTCAGATATATCCTAACAATTAAAAAGTGTACCTACACTGTTCAAAACACACCCAAATCTATGTACACATTCTCAAAAACTTTCATTGAAAAAAGTTAAAGCACCATTTTTAATAGATAAGACTCAAACAATAGAAAGAAAAATAAATAAATTAAACAGCCTGATAATGCCAAAAACAATAATAACATATGGGTTTGGAAATTCATAATTGAAATTATAAGAACTATGGCATTGGAAAAAAAAAAATTATTCGGAACTTTGATAGCTGAAAATAAATGTTTTTCTTCAAGGAAAAAAAAACTTTGTTCGTAACTTGTGTAGCACCCTTAAATTTATAATTCATTTTATATTCAAAATCTTTAAATATTCTCCAATTTACCATCATTACCGTCAAATTCACAAGAAAATATAAATTGAAAACATTATCTTTTAGTCAAAAATAATCTCTTTCTCATTGAATTATTTCAAGTGAATTATACATCTTTGTTTCAAAATTATACATTCATGTGTAATAACAGTTCAAAGAAAAGAGAATACAGAAGTAAAGTGACCTCATGGCTTACACATTTCAAGGATAATCCTTTGATAACACAAAAGATGGACGTCCAGTCCCAAAAACACATTAGCTCCAGGGCTTCAACACATAACATCAATGAACCCATATGCTCCAATCGAAAGTCTTCACGATCTTGTCACTTTGCAGAGTCATATACCATCAAATCCTAAAAGTTTTTTTAGGTTTGGGATAAGCTAATGCCCAGTAGAAATATCATTAACAGAGTATATAAATTATCGAAATGCATATAATCATACTATGCAAATGTCATGATAAAAACAATGTTTTTTTCTCCTTTAAAACAAATGATGTTCAATGCGCAATTTCCATTCAAAACTTCATCATCAGTAATGAGGTGGTAAATAAGCAATGAATTCTCAAGCAAGAGCCGTAAACCATACATATATATATATACTGAAAATATCCCTAAATTTGCCAACTCTCGATACGGCAGGGCGATGGGCACCTCAAAAACATTTTTTTTTTCTTCCACAATTGTCAACTCTAAAAACAGCGGAACCAATGGACACCCAAAAATATTTTTTCACATTCTTCTGGTGATAAATTCAAGATAGGGCAATTGGATACCGTGACTCCCCGCATAGGTACCAATACAATACTACACTCATGTTTCAAAACCCAATTCAACCTGGACTCATACTCTATTTACCTCATTTCACATTTCCAAACATTCAATAAAGTGTATCAACATGAAATAAAATCATGAGTGCCATGAGATGCATGAATTTGCAAATATTTCAAGTTGCCTAAGGTTTAATTCAATTTACGAGAGATAAACAATACATCTCATATTCTCACCAAAAAAAAAAATCTTAATTCCATAAGTTCATTAACATCCACCGCCTCAATTAAGTAAATAAATCTCAACAAGTTCACTAATTCGATCATCATCCAAGTTTCAATACACTAATAACTGTTGGAAAGTTTGGTTTTATAGGCTTATTTTGGGCCAATTTTGAGTCCAAATTTGAGTGGGTCCCAAATGTCTTTTGGGGTGGGTCTAAATAGATGACGTGTTCCTTACCGTGTGACAAGTCACTCGGTAAAGACAGTTCGTCAAAATCATTTATGAGTGAATGGAAAGTTGACGTTGTTTTCGGGTTCGTGGAATGGACCATTAAAGAAGTAAAATGTGAGTTTTCTTAAAATGGTTATCCCACATTGGAAACTTAAGAGAACTTATGTGTGTATATAAGTTCTAGGTGGCAACACTTGGGTTGGGCCCCAAGGGGCACCCTAAGTTTGTAAAAGGGATGAGTTATGGACAAATTGAACCTAGGCTCAAACCGCCACCGCCGCCGTCCATTCGACCAGGGTCGAGTTGGTTCTAACATTAACTTTTTGGAAAAAAATTATTTGAATTTTTTCAATTTCTTATGGGAAAATTAATTTAAATTTTGCGTCAATTTTTTCTGTCCAAACAGTGCTCTTTTTCAGTCCATTTTCTAACAAGTTCAAACTGTTCAACAGATTGAAAAACTACCCAGCAGTTTCGGGCAATTTTAAAACTGCTAGCAATTAGCAGATCTGTCCAATTTCGAAACTGTATCTATTCAGTTTGGGTTTGTACCTGTTCGGATCTGTCCAACAGGTTCCAGTTTGCTGATAAATTCAGTATAACTCTAGCAGATTTCTTCATCCGAAAAGTCATTTGTTGCTGTCCAAATTTTTCTCTCTTTTGCATTGTTCTTCATATTAGTTTCAGAAAAAATTCAGAGAGTGTAGAACATAGGTTTAGTTCGCCGTACAAATTGTTTGGAGTGCTACTATAATTTGGGTAAAAGATCATTGTATCCTACGAGATAGACGTCATTCATCCGTAAAAACCGAAGCAGGGCGAATATGTATTAAGGATAGAGTATCACATACTCGACTTGATCTTTTAAATATTTATTCGGTTCGGTAAAATAAATTATGTAAGTAATTTATTTTTATTTGTTTGATTTGTTTCAAGTTATTTATTTTACACAAAAAATTGTTCCAACAATCTTAAGACAGATTTGAATTATTCTGTTTGTACAGAATTTTTCATTTGTTTCATTTTCTCTTTCTTCTTCTTACAGAAATTATTTTCTGTGGTTTTACAAAATAATATTCTAGTTGGAAAAATAAATAATAGTAATATACTGTTTGACAAATAGTAGTAATATACTGTTTATTTTCTTTGACAACTAATAGTAATATACTGATAGTCATTAACAATTTAGAATATTTATTTGTGAAATTGGTCAGAAATTAATTTTGGTTTTCAGAAATAATTTCTGAGTTTTCATTAATTAAAATTCTATTTCAGTATTTTAATTTTTGAAGTGTTACAAAAATTTAATTTTTCTATGTGGAATTAATTTGTTTAAATAAATATTTTTATTTTCAAATTAATTGAAAATAAAAGTTACAATTCTTGTTTATTTTATTTTTACAGGTTTAAATTTTTTGTGTAGTATAAAATTCTAATTATAATTTTGTTTTATAATTTAGAATTCATGGTTACAGAAACTAGTCAAACTAATGTTCAAACCAGTATTGGTATGGTGGCTGCAATTGCGCCAACCCCTCCTCATGTTGTGACTGTGCCAGTGAATCATGGTAAAAAGCCACAGAAGTTCTTAGGAACTGATTTTTGCAAAGGCAAAGGAAGATCAAGTAAGAAGCCTACTCAAGCCAATATGACCGAAGTGGACAAAATTTCCAATGGTGTTGATGACATAAATCTTTTTGCAGTTGTTTCCGAGGAAAACCTTGTCAGAAATCCTATAGAATGGTGAGTGGACACTGGTGCTACTCGTCATATCTGTGCCGACAAAAAGATATTCACATCCTACGTTGTGGTAGACAACGGCGAATAACTTTTTATGGACAATTCCTCGACTTCTAAAGTTGAAAGATAAAGAAAGATTATTTTAAAGATGACATATGGAAAAGAACTCACTTTCAATAATGTGCTGCATGTACCGAACATTCGCAAGAATCCAGTCTCTGGATCTCTGTTGAGTAAAAATGGTTTTAGGTTAGTTTTTGAAAGTGACAAGTTTGTACTTACTAAAAACAGGATGTATGTAGGAAAAGGTAACACGTCTGATGGTCTTTTCAAACTAAATGTAATAACTGTTGTCCGCTCTGTTATTAATAAAAACACATCTTCTTCTTACTTGCTTGAGTTTTCAAATTTGTGGCATGGTAGACTAGGATATGTTAATTATGGATCTTTGTGTAAATTAATTAATATGGAATGTTTACCTAAATTTGATATTAATTTAAATCATAAATGTAAATTTGCGTTGAGGCAAAATTAACTAAAACTCATTTTCATTCAATTGAACGAAGTACGGAGCCACTTAAATTAATTCGTAGTGACATTTGTGATTTTAAATCAATTCAAACTATAGATGGGAAAAAATATTTTATCATTTTCATAGATGACTATACTAGATATAGTTATGTTTATTTAATTCGAACCAATGATGAAACTTTGGAAACTTTCATTCAATATAAAAATAAAGTTGAAAATCAACTTGATAGGAAAATTAAAAAACTTAGAAGTGATAGAGGTGGTGAATATAAATCACATTTTGGTGAGTTTTGTAAAGAATATGAAATAATTTATCAAACCACCACTCCTTACTCACCTTAGCAAAATGGAATTGCTGAAAGAAAAAATAGGACTTTAAAAGAAATGATGAATACCAAGTTAATCAGTTTTAGATTACCCCAAAACTTGTGGGGAGAAGCAATACTTTCTGCTAACGGCTGTGATTGAGGCCTCGAAAATGAGGCTCGAAATTGCCTCGAATGCAATTTTTTTTTTTTTTTTTTTTCATTTTTTTCTGGGCTAATACATTGCAAAAAATAATAATAATAATAATAACAAGCAAAGCATCAACCCAGCAAAAAACAAAAAAAAAAAAAAAAAAAAGAAGCAAATTCGAGCCAAATTTGAGCCAAAAAATTTGAGGTCTCAATCATTTTTCTTCTGCTAATTATATATACTTAACAAAGTACCTTGAAAGAAAGTGAATCAAACACCTTATGAAATGTGGCATGAGAGAGTACCATCCTACAAATACTTAAAAGTGTGGGGGTGTTTGGCTAAAGTGGCTATTTCTAGTTCTAAACAAGACTAAGATAGGTTCTAAAATCGTTGATTTCATATTCATTGGTTATGCCATGAAAAGTAGTGCATATCGATTTTTGATTCATAAGTCATAACATTCCAAAATGCATGTAAATACTATTATTGAATCTCGGAATACATCGTTCTTTGAACATATATTTCCAAAAAAGACTAGATAAGAGACTAGTACTAATAAAAGATCTTATGATGCTATTACTAGTCATGATAAAAAAACAAGATCAAGAACAAGAGCAAGAGATAGATCAAAATGAGGAAAAGGAACCTAGGCGTAGTAAACGTGTTAGAACCTCAAAATCTTTTAGTCCAGATTTTCTAACATTTTTGTTAGAAAATGAGCCTTTAACTTTTAAAAAAGCTATATCCAGTCCTAAAGCTCCTTTATGGAAAGAAGCTGTAAACAGCAAAGTTGAATCCATCCTGCAAAATCACACTTGGGAATTAGTAGATTTGCCACCAAGTTGTAAACCTCTTGGGTACAAGTGGATTTTCAAAAGAAAAATGAAAGCGGATGAATCAATTGACAAATACAAGGCAAGACTTGTGGTCAAAGGATATTGACAAAAAGAAGG
This sequence comes from Camellia granthamiana, assembly GCA_036172215.1. NCBI lineage: Eukaryota > Viridiplantae > Streptophyta > Magnoliopsida > Ericales > Theaceae > Camellia > Camellia granthamiana. Next base: position 35,732,019 of record CM069909.1, on the reverse strand, counting down.
TCTTGATTACTTTGGCACATACTCACCAGTTACCAGAATAACACCCATTAGAATGCTAATTGCCATTGCATCTTTGTACAATCTAGAAATTCATCAATGAATGTGAAAACCGTTTTCTTAAAATGTGAGTTAGATGAAGAAATTTACATGGAGCAACCAGAAGGTTTTTCTGTTCTAGGGAAAGAAAAGAAAGTGTGTAAGTTGGTTAAATCATTATATGGTTTAAAACAAACGCCAAAGTAATGGCATGAGAAATTTGACAAGGCAATGATATCAAATGGATTTAAAATTAATGAATGTGACAAATGTGTTTATATTAAAAACACAAACAGCAGTTATGTTATAGTCTGTCTTTATGTAGATGATATGCTCATCATAGGTAGTAATAATGATATGATTAAAACTACCAAGAAAATGTTGAATAAACATTTTGACATGAAAGACACGGGGATTGCTGATGTAATACTTGGTATAAAAATTACCAAAACATCAGAAGGTTATGCTTTGTCACAATCTCATTACATTGGGAAAATACTTGACAAATTTAGCAAAGATGATGATCATCTTGCTAGAACACCTGTGGATGTTAATTTGTTTCTTTCTAAGAATTTTTAGGAAAGTATTTCTCAATTAGAGTATGCTCAAATTATTGGACGCTTAATGTACTTGATGAACTACACTCGCCCGGATATAGCTTATGCAATAAGTAAATTAAGCAGATATACAAGTAACCCAGGAGTAGAACAATGGAAAGCAATTATAAGGGTTCTAAGATACCTCAGATTTACTCGTAACATTGGGCTGAATTATACTAGATATCTAGCAGTACTTGAAGGATACTGTGATGTAAACTGGATATCGGATATTAGAGACTCAAAATCCACCAGTGGATATGTCTTTATTCTTGGTGGTGCGGCTGTATTTTGGAAATCTTCCAAACAGACTTGCATTGCTAGGTCTACTATGGAACCAGAATTTATAGCTTTAGATAAAGCTGGGGAAAAAGCAGAATGGCTTCACCACTTCCTTGAAGATATTCCAATGTGGCCAAAGTCGGTGCCTGCTATATGTATACATTACGATAGTCAATCAACAATAGGTAGAGCACAGAGTCATATATATAAAGGTAAGTCATGACACATTCATCGTCGACATAATACCGTGAGATAACTACTCACTAATGAAATTATTTCCATTAAATATGTGAAGTCTAAAGACAACATAGCGGATCCAATAACCAAAGGGTTAGTAAGAAAGTTAGTTGAGAATTCATTGAGAGGAATGGGACTTAAGCCCATTAAATAAGAGTTACCACAACGGCAACCCAACCTAGTTGATTCGAGATCCCAAGATCTAGGTTTAAAGGGACAACCGAGTTGTTTATAACTCATAAAGATCATTAGGGAGTTAAACTCTTACCAATTTCTATGATGAAATAGTGATGTCTGCAGTGTTTTAGGTTAAGTAATATTTTTAATGATTCTTATATCTAGGTATACCAAGTGGAGTATGGTAGGATACTCTTCATAAGAATCACCTATATGAGTGTGAACTAGGCCGGTTCTATGAGATTTGTGAAAGGTTACAATTCTCTAGAGCATTCATGAAAGACCAGGTTGTTTAGGGCCAAAATAAATACAATAGTGAGAACTAAACTGTCTGGTAATATACTGTGTGAGTTCTATTGTCTTAGTTTACACAAATGGTTGAACAGTTCAAGACATCATGTTCACTGGTTAACTAGTAAATCCAATAGTGTCTCACAAGGAAAAGTTCAAAGCCAAAAGTTACCTATCCTTTGCAGCATATTTTCAATTTATGTACTCTTTGTAATTAGATCATGTTGTTGCATTTTCTCTCCGTCAAATTTCATTCATGTGGGGGATTGTTGGAAAGTTTGGTTTTTATAGGCTTATTTTGGGCCAGTTTTGAGCCCAAATTTGAGTAGGTTCCAAACGTCTTTTGGGGTGAATCCAAAGAGGTGACGTATTCCTTACCACATGGCAAGTCACCCGGTGAACACAGTTCATCAAAACCATTTATGAGTGAATGAGCAATTGACGTTGTTTTTCGGGTTCGTGGAATAGACTATTAAAGAAGTAAAATGTGAGTTTCCTTAAAATGGTCATCCCACATTGGAAACTTAAGAGAACTTATATGTGTATATAAGTTCTAGGTAGCAACACTTGGGTTGGGCCCCAAGGGGCACCCCAAGTTTTTAGAAGGAAGGAGTTATGGACAAATTGAACCTTGGCTCAAACCACCACATACATGCACGCACGCTGCCACCACCGGCAGGTCGGATCAAGCATTGCCGGGCGCGGGTGTGGGTTGGGTCGGTTCTAACATTAATTTTTTGGACAAAATTTATTTGAATTTTTTCAATTTCTTGCAGGAAAATTAATTTAAATTTTGCGCCAACTTTTTCTGTCCAAACAGTGCTCTTTTTTAGTCCATTTTCCAGCAGGTTCAACAGGTTCAAACTGTTCAACAGATTGAAAAATTGCCTAACCGTTCCGAGCAGTTTTAAAATTGCCAGCAGTTAGTAGATCTATCCAATTTCGAAACTGTACGGGGAGCAAATATTCCGGCAAGCCCGTACTCCTTTCTTCCAAGCCCCGTTTCTGTCCGATCACCTGAAAGCACAACGGCGGTGAGCTACCCGGCAGTGTGTGGCCGGAAAAACCCTCTGACGACCAAGTTAACACACCTTGTAATAGAGAGAGAGGAGAAAGTTAGAGTGTAAGAGTGTCTTACAAAATGTTCGTCCCCTTGTATGGGGGGCGCAGACATGCTTATGTATCCTCTGCGCCCCAAACCTACTCCCAGTGATCTCTCGACATGTGGCTCTGCTGTCCCATCTGTCAGCATAGACCTTGCTGAACATCACCTAACCCAACTGCCAGCCCACTCTGCTGGGAGCACGGCAACCGGGCTGTACCACCGCGGCTGTCAACGGCAGTGCTATGCTACATGCACAAGTGCTCCAAGAACCGAGCTCCTTTTCAGCTGTGCTCGGTTGCACTCCGGCGAAGCCGAGCTGGAGATCGGTCAGCCTAGTCAACCAAAGGCTTTCCTGCCTGCTTCGGGGCATGAGGTCCTCAGTCGGGCTAACGGTGCTCGCCTTTGACCGGGCAACGCAAGCTGCACGGTTGTCCCTGCGGAGCTCCAAGTAGCTCGGCCCATGTCTTACAGGCCCAACTCTGGGCGAATCCGAAGTCATCTCGGCCCAATGCTCCATTGGGCTCCCAACCTGCTCGGCCTCCACCTCAGTCCATATCCGGCTCATAATTCTCCCTCCCAGAAACTATATATGTTTAGTTTGGGTTTGTACTTGTTCGAATCTGTCCAACAGGTTCCAGTTTGCCTATAAATTCAGTATAATTCCAGCAGATTTCTTCATTCGAAAAGTCATTTGTTGTTGTCCAAATTTTGCTCTCTTTTGCATTGCTCTTCATATTAGTTTTAGGGAAAATTCAGAGAGTGTAGAGCACATGTTTAGTTCGTCGTACAAATTGTTTGGAGTGTTACTACAATTTGTGTAAAAGATCATTGTATCTTAGGAGATAGACGCCATTCATCCGTAAGCACTAAAGCGGGGCAAATCTGTTTTAAGAATAGTGTCACACACTCAACTTGATCTTTTAAATATTTATTCGGTTCTGTAAAATAAATTCTGTAAGTAATTTATTTTTATCTGTTTGATTTGTTTTAAGTTATTTATTTTATACAGAAGATTGTTTCAACAATAACTCAATTTCATATTACATTGTTCAAATGAATCAAAATCATCTTTTAGAATAAAAATAAAAAATTAGAGTTTAGTAAAATTTAGAGCTATTCATTTCCATGAATTTCGAAATCAAATAATCTTCATCAAACACCCTTACATTCATTAATCATTCAAAACTCCTTAAGGATTTGGGAGAAATCTCTTTTTAATATCCATAACCCATATAAATCAAGTAAATCATCTCATACATCAATATAACTAACAAAATACCACATATAAATCTCAAGTCATAAATATACTTAGTTACAAGCACCCCTACCTCAAAGATGAGAGCAAGAGATGAAGACCCAAGGAGAAAATTTCAAAGAAAACACGATCCAAACAGTACAAGTGTTGATCTCTTTGAGCTCTACGTTTTCTTAGTAAAAAATATAAGATCTAGGTGGGAGGATGAGGGTTTTTCGAAAAAGGGAAAAGTGAGAGAGAAGAGAGAAAGAAAAGTGTGAGAAATGAGGCAAATAGTTGATTTTAAGTGGGTGATCTTGAACAAACTACTCGAGTGAAGAATGAGAGCTTCCAACATTTCTAAGTGTGAGGAACAGACCACTTGAGCGCTCACTCTTGCGCTTAAGTGAACTGAGATTTTTAAAAGTGGCACAGCCTCACAAGTTCCTACAGCATTCTTTGTACATCAACCTTATTTCCATATGTAATCATTTATATTTTAGAAGTAAATGTTTTCATTTAATTTCTTACATTTATATTTCATTTACTTAAATTTACAATATAAATAGGAAAATACCCCTCATTGTATTCAAAAAAAAAAAAATCCAATTAAGTAAAAAAGTGATTCCTCCAATTTTAATACAAAAATTATTTTTCGACAGCAATTGCTAAGTTTGACGTTGAAGTAAAGTGGCTAATACCTCATAGAAAAATCTCATAAAATCAAATTAGACTATTTAAATATGAAGAACAATTATTGCCAAAAATTATTCAAAATCGTAAGTTTTGAAAAATCAAAATTTCACACTTAGAAAATTTTTAGATGTAGTCCAATTATGATAGAAACCTTTTTAATGCAACTATCTCTATATGAAAAAGAAATGAGGGTCGGGTCTTCAGCCGAGTCGTTACAACTTGGTTGCCAAAAAAATAATAATTTAGAACTTCATTTATGAAAAAAAAAATTTAATTCGAAACTTGATTATCAAAAAACTTAATCAGTGTTTTTACCCTAGTTTATCGAATGATGTTGAAAAATAAAATAAAAAAAGAATGATTTTAATATTCAAACTCATATTTCCGTTAATATCATTATAATAGACAACGATATCCTTCTCAAAATCGAAACTTTCATTGTGCAAATCTTCATAACAACTAAATAATATTTGAATGAGGAAGAACTTAATCTAAAGTAATAAAAGAGTTTGATAATGGATTGGAAAATATTTGGTTTCGTTTTTTTAAAAATTGTTTTCAAAAAATTATATTTTCTTATTTTTCATATTTTTTGTTTTTATTAAATTTTTTTAATATTTTAAGAATTTTTTTTCATTTTTAGACACACTTAACATAAATACACATAAAAGTATAATTTTTGTGAATTTTTTTTTAAAAATTCAATAAATATCAAAAATACAAAAAAAAAAACTAAAATTTAATATATATTGCGTATTTTTATGTATTTGTTAATTTTTTAAAATATTTTTTCACAAATTTTTTACTTTTTAGATACATCTAAGTAAGGTGCATCTAAAAAAGTAAAAAAAATGCTTAAAATTTTAAAAATATTCACTAAAAAAAAAAAAAAAAACACGAAAACAAAAAACTCAATTTTTAAAAAACTTAATCTAGAAAACTCAAATCAAACACATTGAATGGATTGCAAAGATGAGAATTTTTGAAAAATGATAATGGGGTTAGTGAAAAAATTATTTTTGAAGATAACAATAAAAATAGGATTTAGAGTTTTTCTCATTTGTATTGAGATTTTTTTTTTTTTCTTTAGAAAATGTATATTGAGAAAACATGAATATTAAGTGAAGCGTGTACACTAATATCTATATTAGTAATTTTTTTAAAGATTAAAATTGTAATAAAAATATTTTCATTAAACGTGTACATAAAGTAAAAATAATGTGTGAAAATAGGAACTCCCGTAATTCTAATATCTCACTAAATCTTACCACTTTTTGTAAAAAACAAAACTTAAATTTGAAGTGATTCGCCTTTCTCACAAATTTTCTTCATTTCTTATCATTACTCACCTTATTAATTACCTAAACAAGTAATGACAAATTTCGTTCTCTATTTCTTTTTTCTTATTTTTTTTTGTTTTTTGTTTTTGTTTTGTTTTGTTTTTTCAATCAAATCTCTCAACCCGAATGGAGTGTGTAAGGAATTTTATTAAGTTACCAATATATATAATATGAATAAATTAGAAATACAAACCTAAAATTTGTTTAAAATATAGACTACCCATTTAGTTCTAAAAATTATAAATACACCCTTGTTAAAAAATAAAAAAAAATTAAAAAAATAAAGTTAATACAAAATATAAAATTCATAATTACTCTATTATACAACAATAAATTTACCTAAATTATTGATTAAAATATATTTTTGATATCATTGAAAACTATTAATACTTTATAACTTATTAATAAAAATAATTATTTGTTATGTAATTAAAAATCGAAAAGAATGAGACGTAATTATCAAAATTACAAAAGACAATTTTTATGTTTGGCATAGGCTATTTCAGCTAAAATAGGCACAAAAAGACAAAATAAGCTTAAAAGTCAATTAGACAAAATGCCACATTAAAATTATAATCATTTCATTTTTTCTCTCATAAAAGTAAAAAAAGTCAAAAAGTTTATCCCAAACAAAACTTTTTAATTCAGACTAAAATAATTAAAAAATCAAAAAATCGACTCATCTCCTAGACAAAGACATAATTTACTCATTATAAAATGAGATTGTAACCAACTAGGCTTAGCCTAATTGGCCACCATGCCTTCCTTAGGGCTTAGTCCCAAGGAGGTCATGGGTTCAATTCCCCTTATGGGGGTTGAATTAAGGGAGTGCAAGCACTTATGTGCTTTGCCAAGGGTGAGGAGTTTTGCTCCCATAGGTGCTAATCTAACAACTAACAACTAACATTTGTCGATCAAAAAAAATAAATTTTATAAAATGAGAGTGCAACTATCGGCCCCCAAATAAATAAATCTACCTTGTATTTGTAGGCCTATGTTGGCAAGTTGACTAAAAATTAATTTTTTAAACTTTTTTAGATTACATTACTTTTTAAATTTTTTTTGTTTATATTTTTAAAAAAATTAAAAAATTAACTTTTAATTTACTTTTCAAAATAACACGTGATTTACCCAAACTATTCTTGTTAAAATGAGAGTGCCACTATCAATCCCCAAAGAAGGGGGGGAAAAATGAGAATTACAAATAATAATAATAATAATATTCAAATCTAATTTTTCAAATCTTATTAATAAAATGATTGATTGATAATTATAGAATATTTAATTATCTTAATAACACATTAATAAGTTTAGAAAATAAATTTAACTTTTGAATCTGAATAGCAATGCTAAACAAAAAATAACATCAATGCAAAATAATTATAATGTCATAAAACTATAAATAATTTATGTATTAGATTATACAATTAAGCCTTATTTCCATCCTTTTATAATTATTTTAAATTTATACCATCTTATTAAAATGTATTCACATAAACAAATTAAATGTGTTCATATAAACAAATTACAAAAGGTCTTAGGTATCAATCTAGTCTGATCTCGGACTAAAGCACAATGTTTTACTCGTGAGAATCCACCACAAATTATGTTTTAATAAGCCAAACTGTTTATGGTATAAAACTGGCAAATATTTCATTTCTATCCAAAAAAAAAAAAAAAAATCACATGAATTAAATATTAATAATTATTTAATCAATCCATATTTTTATAAACAATAAATATGATTTTAAAAAAAATTATTAATAAAAATCAAATCCAATAAAATGACTACCATATCTAATCATTATAATTTTTTATAAAAAATACGCCACGAACCCGACTATAAAGGGTTCTGATTATAAAACCATGATCCGTGATAACACATCCCAAAGTGAAAAGCAACTTTTTGCTTAAATACTTTACACAACAGCGTTACAAACGAAGCGAAGGAAATTAGAACTTTTATGGCGACGACTCAAAACTAATCCATCTTTTTATTTTTTTATTTTTTTTATCGCATCATTTTTTTATTTTTTTACATAATTTTTTATAAAAAATAAAAAAATATATTTATTTAGATCATTCCAAATAAAATTCCAAACAACCAAGTCGATCAAACAAGAATAAAAAATAAAAAAAATAAAAAAAAATTTACATGAAAAAAACAAGAAGAAAAAAAATAATAAACAAAATAAACATTGAAAATTAAAATTTACATTATTAACTAGATATTTTAACAAAAGAAGAACAAAGGAGTTAATACACTTTCTTAGTAAAGAGGTTACGCAGATTAAACAAATTACCGCCCCGTCCACCGTCGTCGGGGCTGCTACCACCGCCGCCGTGACCACCACTTCCTCCACCGCCCTCGGCGGAGACGCCACTTCTACAACTCAAATGCTGCCTGTACCCAATACACATCGGAACATTCAAATTCAAAGCCCTCGCTTTGGCACCACCACTTCCATCACCACCACCACCGCCTGCGGCGGCGGTGCAGGCGGAGGAGGGTTTTTTCCGGCGATTTTCGTTTCCATCTTTTCGAACACCCTTTTCGACATTCCGAACCACCACTCGGTCGGAGCTCGTCCCACCCGAGCCTCCACGCCGAACCTGCCAAACCGGGCTGCTCCGACCCAAATGGACCCCACCTCGGTTCGGACTATTCGGCCACTTCTTGGACTTGGACTCGCCCGCCGAGTTGCTCCGTGAACACGGCGCACTACTCACCTTCCGAGTGGCCGCCGTTCCGGCGACCATCTTGGGCCGAGTTCCGCCGTTGCCGGCGGATCTACTCCGTGAAAAAGGCCATAGATTTATATTCAGCTCCGCCGAGGTGGCTCCACCAGTACCAGCTTTAATCTCTTTTTTCTTTTCTTTGATTTTTCTATCGCTCTTCTTGAATAAGGCTTTCCATCGCTTAGAAGCTGTCAATGCGGTGGCGGATGAGCCTGGTGGGTCGGTCGATAAGTCGGATCTAGTAGCGGGTTCTGGATTCGGAGGTGGGTCTGGGTTGGGTGTGGTAGATGGTGGGTTAGGTGGTTGGGGATGTGGGTCGTCGGGTGAGTGGTGGTGGTGGTGGGGGTGGAGGAGGTGGAGGGGGAGGAGGACGCCGTCGACGAACAACTCGTCGGCGGAGAGGAGGGTGGGTTGAGGGAAAGATGGGTTTCGGAGCTTCCAAAACTCGAACTCGGGGGAGTTGGAGTCGCTGCTTCGTCTTCCACTGCTGCAAGGTGAGAGTATTGTTGGGCTTGCCATTCGAGAGAGAGAGAGAGAGAGAGAGAGAGAGTTAGGAAGTTATTTTGGGTTCCTGAGGAGAGAGAGTGTTTTAAGTCTCGAGTAGTCTACATACAGATGCAATAGAGAAAGGACAGAATCCGAATGGCAAAAAGAGGAGAAATTGTATCGATTCTTATTATTTTGGACCGTTCTATCTCTTGGCCCGTTTGATATACCTGTCAAATAAATTACGGCCCGTTTGTTTTGAGAGGGGGAGGGATTGAAATTAATAGGTTGGTGAAACTCGTTAAGGGATTGTTTGAAATGATTTAAATAAGTGTATTTTTTGTTTTTTTATAAAAAGATATGTAAAAAAATAAAGAGGTGATGTGATGAAAAAAAGATAAAAAGATGGATTATTTTTGAGTTGTCAAACTTGGCCTAATATTATATTTATTTGGAGAGATGGAAAGGAAATTGATAGTGAGTTTCGGATTTGGATGGGCTTCTAATGGTATTAGAAAAATAGTCTGTGGGACTAAATTTTTTTTATTTTTTTATTTTGTATTTTATTTTTTACATGTTTGACTTTTTTTTTAAACATTAGTGTTTAATTTTTTATTTTTTTGTTAAATAAAAATCATTATTTTTTTTGGAAATTATTTATTTATTTTTTTAATTTTTTACATATTTGGCATTTTTTTTAAAACATGAATGTTTAATGTTTTTGTATTTTTTTATTGTTTTATATTTATTTTATATAAAAATAATTTAACAATCCTTACACTAACAACTATCATCAAAACAACACAATTTTACTTAATCTTCTCATTATCAATCCCCTCACTATGAATCTCCTCCATTCTATCTTTGAAAACAAACGGGGCCATAGATTATAACTTAACATATTATAAATTATGACTTTAATTAAAAATTATTAATTTATTTGGTATAACTGTTAGATTATAGATTTAAATTACTAAACATCATTTGTTAAATAAGCTGTAAAGTAATTTTTTACTATGTAATGTCTTTTTGTCTTTATAAGATATAATTTTTTTTTAATTTCTTCAGTTTTAATTTTTAAAAAAATTATTCCATTAATAGAAGTTAATATAATTAGTATCAATTAATATAAAAATTGATACATTTCATTACAACAATTGTTATTTCATTTAATAAAAGTTATTTCATTTTTTTTTTCATTAATATCAATTAGCAACAATTGTTTTATTTTATTTTATTACAATACCATATAAAATTCTTTTAATTGAAATAAATTTATATCAATATTAATTGAAATAAAATTATCCAATTTATTTCTTTATTTAAATTGTGCAATTGTGCAATTTATATTAATAATTGTGAAATAAAAATTGTGATTTTTTCTCATTACAATACAAACTAATAATATAAAAATTGCTAAGTTTTTTTAATTTATTAATTCATTACAATAATACCAAACCCTAGCCATAGCCGGCACCTCTGCAAACTGGAGAGAACACAGAGAGAGCTAGGGTTGATCATGAAGAGAGAGAGAGAGAGAGAGAGAGAGGGGCCCAATCGCAACGCCGAAGAGAACACGGAAGGTTAATCGTCACGCTAGGGAGAACACGGAAGGTTGATTACATCGCGATGGTTAGGGTTTCGCATCACGATGGTTTCAAATCGCTAGGGTTTAATAGCATAGCCAAAGAACAACGCCGAGGAGAGAGAGAGAGAGAGAGAGAGAGAGAGCTCTAGTTCACAACGCTAGAGGGAAGAAGAGAGAAAGCTCTTGTTCACAAAGCCGAAAATCGCCGATCGTTATGTCGGAAATCACCTTTTTCATGTCGAAAATCACTTCTCTCTCTCTCTCTCTCACTCACACACACACACACACACATACTCTCTCTCTCTCTCTCTCTCTCAGAGTGAATAGTAACCTTTTGTGGTTTATATAGTGACAATTTGGTAATGCTTCAAATTGATGAAGGACATTTAAGTAATTTTGGCCCTCAATGTTGGCCCTCCGCTTAATTTGAGAATCAAAAGCACCCTTGGGGCTGATTCTCAGATTCTGATTATTTGCTTTCAAAAAAAGCTATTAGAAGTTGAAGTTGGTATGATTAAGCTGAAACAAGTAGCTGGTTTTAGTTTTTTTTAAGCTAAAAGTTACAAGTTGGGTGAAAAAAGCTAGACCAAACACCCTCCTTATTTGTCAATTAAATTTTCAAATTTATATGCATTTAATTTAATTTCATTTCGTTACAATTAATATATATGTATATATTTTTAACTTGTAATGAAATATTAAAATAAAAATAAGTATGTGAAAGATTTAAGATGTAAAATTTATCTTAAATTAGCAATTAGATATATGAAAAATATTATTTAAAATTAATTTGTATTATATATATAATTAGTTTATGTTATATATAAAAAATATTATATAAATTAGGGTTATATAGAAATTCTTGATAATTGGTTAATAATATTTCTCAATCCGTTAATTCATTCCAAATCATTTAAATTGTAATTTAATTATTTGTCAATTTGTCAACCTACTATTTTATTTATAATTTTATTTTCAAACCGCTTACACTACACTATATACATCCCGAGGAGGTAAGTGAACTCAAGGACTAGATTATCTTCTCATTTTATAACGGGAATATGTGTAATGCTCTCAATATTTTTTTGTACGATAAATATTTTTTTTATATATTATATTAAATTTATCTTCTCATTTATTATAATTATATTAATTAAATGAATTTAATCACTCATGTTTATTATTAATTATTATAATGACACATTATAGGATAAATCAAACATGATAATATATAATATGATTATTATTGTTTAGGGAGATTTAGCTACAGCTTCTCTATTACAAATGTTTAGTAGTTTAAAGACATAAGAGAAAAGTTTTTTAGTTCAAGTTCTCGAAAATTTTTAACGTCATTTTCGGACCAAAGTACTCCTAGCATTAATTATTTGTTAAGCTATCTTTGGAATGATTTAAAAATTTTAAAGTTTAATAATTTTTTATTTATATATCTATTTTTTATAAAATATATATTTTTAGAATTCTCTCATTAAGATTTATCAAACAAAATTCATGATAAATTCACTAACCCAAGTCAGAGAAATTTCTCTAAAAGCAGTTAAATGTCACTATAATTGACTTTAAGTTTTACCGACAAAATTGTTCAGAAAATTTTAGAATTTTTTAGAGAAATTTTTTAATTGCTTATTTTCTCCCAGAGAAATTTTAGAGATTGGACAATTGAGAAGTCAGTGAAATTTCTTTGACTTCTAGCTAGAAAGCTCAGTGAAAATATATTCTTTTTTTCTTTTCAAAATTTCATATTCATCATAAATCTTGTTTGATAGATCTCGACGAGATGATTCCAAAAATATAAATTTTACAAAATACAAAGTTCAGATCAAAAGTTACTAAATTTTAAAGTTTACAACTTATCTATAGTAAATAGAGAAGGCGCTGGAATTTCATGGTACCAATTGTTAAAAGGGTACTCGATTTATATATCCAAATTTGAAATTTGTCTGGCCAAAAGTCTATGTGCTCAAATACTGTGACTTCTCAAGCAAGTCTCTAAATCTAATCTTGAACACGAAGTAGCACGACGAATCGAGCATGGGCTTAAAAGAGGTATCTCCCTGGTCGAGAAGGGTGAATACACTTTTTTTCTTTGTGTATGTGCAACCTAAATGAACCTATAGAAAATAATTTGAACAGAAAAAAAAATAGTTAGTTTCAACAAATAAAAAATTTTAAACAGATAAATTTTAACAAATAGATTTTATTTGGACAGATAAGGAAAATTTGTATTGAAAAGATCAAAAAATTAAACAATAGGGTAAAAAAATTGAACATATAGGGAAATATTTGAACAACTAGGGAAAAAATTTGAACAAATAGATATAAATTTAAATAGATAGTCAAAAAAAGTCAACAAAAAAATTAAGGGGTAAAATTATAAACAAAATGTCCTTCAAAATAAACAAAAAGACTTCTCACCAAAGTATTTTATAACGGGTGGACCTTTCACCAATAAAAAAATATCTACTGGACCTAATGCCTTCTATCTCCTTATGTTGGACTTTTCAACAATTATCTCTTGTTAAAAGGTTGGAATTTCAAGGTACCATTTATTAAAAGATTATTCTTAACATTTATGTTGAAATTTGTCCTTATTTTCATAAAATTTTAAATCTTGGGACTTTAACTAGCAAATAAATTGTGGTTGTTCTTAAACTCTTACACAAATATGTAGAAGGATCACTACATAATTTTTCTTATTTTTTATTATTTATATACGGTACGATAATAAAGTCTAATAGTAATCATAATAATAAAAAAATTAAATACAATATATGATTAATATAGAAAAAAAAAAAAAAAAAAACTACTTAAATGAACAGATAATAAGACCCACACAAATGGAGAGATTTAAACTATTAATCTTCTAATGAAGTTTATGGATTTTGACCAAATAAATTTTGTCTAATTCTTAACACAAGATATAAGTACAATATTTATATAAAAATATATTAAAAAACAATTATTATTCGTTAAACTTCACAAATATTGAAGCTGAAATGAAGCTCAGAACATTAAGATGGCAACGAACAGGGTCTTTACAAATATTAATATTGAAACTGATGCTTTATTTGCAAAACAATTCATTATTATGGGTGAAATTAACATTAACCACCATCTTACTAGTTTGATTTGTGATTGCAAGAATCTTCTGGGTCAGCTGGGAGTGCTCTCAATTAAGCCCTCGTTTGACCTGTGGTGATTTTAATTGAAAAGTTAAAAAGTTATTAAAAAAATTTAAGAAGTTAATAATTTATAGTAAAACGTTAAAGATTTTATTTTTTCTTTAGTTTTTGTATATCTTTTCGTAAAAAATTAAAAAATCATCTCAAATATATTAATTTTTTTTTACATCATATTTTAATTAAAAAGTCAAAAAATTACTAAAAAATAATGTTTATGAGGAGTAAGCATAATTACCGCGAAGCTATTGGATGTGTTGACATCCTTGCAATATAGGAATGACAAAATTACTCGGCATGATTATATTTGTTTCCACATGATTTTAATAAAAAAAAATTTGGAAGAGCGATAAAGGTAGGGTAAAGTATAGTGTGGATGTTTGGAAAGTGAATTTTTTTGTAAATTTTTTTAGTTGTAGGATATTATTGGAGAAATTTTTTTTATGTTTGGAAAGATAGTTGGATTTTTTGTCGTTGGATATGATGGTTGTGAGAGAAAAGTAAAATGATTATGGAGTTTGATGTGATATTTTATTTGGATTTGTTTTTTTTTTTTTGTAACCAATTTTTCTTTTAGTAAAAAAAATAAAAAAAACTTAAAAAATTTGTTCCCGAACACTGCCACTGACAAAATACAAAATCAAAATCATATTTTTAAAACAGTTAAATTTAAAATAAAAAATTCGTGTCAAAATTTTGAAAAAATCTGACATGTTTCATCCTTACTTGCAAACCATGGTCTTCATTCAATTGGTGTGCTACACATTTTTGACAACTTTCTTCAATATATTTCAATTCAATTATGTAATGATACAAGAGGAATTAGCTATCATATAACTGATGACTATGTATTTCCCATTTTAATTTTAATACAACTCAATTCCTCAAATTTTTTTTTTTTTGATAACTAAGTGTCCGGGCCAGCTTACGCGCACCTCGACTAATCTCGGGGCCCTGGAGTTAACGACCGGGCAAACCTCCAGTGGCCTGTCAGGAGCACAGCGGGGAGTGAGATTCGAACCTAGAACCTAGAGAGGAGCAAACTCCTAGGCCCCAAGTCCCTTGGCCTCAACTAACTGGTCTATTCTTGCGAGTTAACTCAATTCCTCTTTCTACCCACACCAAAAAAAAAAAAAAATTTATATTTAAAATAATTTAGATATTACATATAAGCGGAAAAAAGAAAAAAAATTACCAACATATGATAAAAGTACAAGTGACATTTATACTCTTATAATTTTTTATTTATACCTCATCATAAATATATTTATATCCCAATATATTTATAATTTTTTTTCCCCCTCCATCCAACCTATAGTTCCCTTATATATGTAGCTTCGTTTGGGAAGGAGTTGGCTTTTTGATTTTTTTGTTATTTTAATTTGAGGTTAAAAAGTCTGATTTAGGAAGGATTTTTAGTTTATTTAATTTTTTTAACTTTTGTGTGAGAGAAATAATATAATGATTATGAGTTAAATGTGATATTTTATTTTATTAAATTAAAAAATTTATTTTATTTTTTATGATTAAAATAATTAAAAAAGTCTAACTTTTGCTTTCCAAACGAAGCTTAATTAGCATTGCTGGTAAGTTGATCTGGACTTGGATAGGACATCCGCGTTTATACCGACCAACGCACATGCTGCCTTTGACAATTGACATTTGAGAGGAAGTGGTGGGTCAAGGGAGAAGTTATTCGTTGATTTAAGATGGCGTCCCGTGATGGTCGATGTATATTGTAATTGATAATGAAGAGAATAGAATTTATGATTTTATAATGATTTGTGATTGGTGAAGGATATGGTAATATAAAAAATTAAAATTTTAGAAATTAAAATTTAGGAATAAAATTATTTTTTAGGAATTAAATAATTTTATTATAAAAAGTATCGTTATTATATTTTTAGTAATAAAAATTGAATATTAGTGATGAATTATTATCCTCTTGAGACTAAATTTTTTATCTCAAAAAATAAACTATTTTGAAACTAAATTATTTTGTTCCTAAAAGTCTATTTATTAGTGACATTTTCAAAATTTTGTCGCTAAATGCCTTATTTTTGACTTTTTGAAATAACATTTTAGCGACTATCATCATAACAATAGAAATTGGTTCATAAATATTTTTTATAATAAAATTTTTACTTTTAGAGACCAAAACATTTAATTTCTAAAACTCTTATATGTTATAGTGCAGTCACAGTGTGCCCCAAGACCAGGGGTGCAATATTTAGATTTTTTTTCTTTCAAATAAAATATTATATTACGCTCTGTTTATTTTGACGAAAAATATTTTTAAAAAAATTATGAAAAATATTTTTTACAGATAAAAAAATTTCAAATTTTTTTTTTTTTATAGAAAATGTTTTCTTATGTTTGGTTGCGTTATTAAAATTAGTGTAATAATGATTGTATTAATGACGGTGGTAGTAGTGCTGGTAAGGTTAAGGTCAAAGTAGAGGTGTTTGGTGGGTGCTACGGCGGTGGTGATGGCATCGGCGGTAGTAGTGATGGTGGTAGTGATGAGGCGGAGATAGTAGTGGCGGTAGCTGTGGGTGGTGGAGGTGGTGGCGGCAATGGTGGAGATTAGGGTCCCCAAATGGCCGCGAAAAAAAAAAAAACCCAATATTACCCAACCTGTCTCACCTATCCCATGACCTATCCCAAGCTGCTTGAGTGCCCAACTCATCACAATCCATAAAAATTATTTAGGATTTTGGACAAAAATTTATGACTCGAGCTGCCCATAAACCCGGCTTGTAAAAATCTGCATTGGTAAGTTTAATATTTAATTTGATTTTTTTTTGGTCTAATGTTTAGTTAGTTTTTTTTTTTTTTTTTTTCTCATGTTCATTTTTTTTTTCTTTCCGTTGTTTCCTCCCACTTGTAGTTATTACAGTGGTGCTAGGGACCCCCAGCACCCCCAGTAGGCCAAAATTTTTTTTTTTCTTTTTCCTTCCAATCACGTGGTGCCACGTGACACTGGGGTCACTGGGGATGGGGGTCTTAAGCTTTATTCATAGTTATTATATGTTACTTGGTTATTTATTTATTTATTATATGAGATGTAAAAAATAAAAAATCAAAATCAAAATCAAAATCAAAATACTTGAATTATCTTCGAAATTAAACAAGAACAATGTCTAATAAAAATACTAAAAATATGTGAATGAAAAATGTGTAGACCTTAATAATACAAGTGTAATAAAAAATGTATAGCCTGGTTCAGTTTGATTTTGGTCCATAAGATTTGGACTTATGGACGGGATGTGGTTTTAGAGTTTTAGATAGGCCCGGTCTAAATCGGCCTGTTGACTGGTCAAAACTCGAAAAATCTATTAAAATATGGGATTTGGACATAAGAGTTACAGGTTGAATAAGCCCACTCCCTCCCATTGATGACTCCTAGTAGTGATGGTGGTTGTGGCTATAGTTATGGTGGAGGTGATCAAAGTAGTGGTAATGTGGTGGTGTTGATAAAATTTTAGTTTAGAAAAGTTTTTTGCTTTTAAAAATGAAAAACATTTTCACTCAAATATGCTTGTTTTTATTGATCATAGAAAATATTTTCAGTTAATTTTTGTTTGGGCAAACTATACAAATGGTCCCTATAATTTACACGATGTGTCAATTTGGCCCTTATTGTTTTAATTTGCTCGATTTTATCTCTTAATTTAACGGATTGTGTCATATTAGTCCAATAAATAATGACTGTTAGTGCTCAAATCATGTGTCAATTTAGTTCCTATTGTTTTAATTTGCTCGATTTTGATAGGGATCAAATTGACACATTATGTAAATTACAAGGACTAAATTGACATATCGTTTGACTTTTCGTGTATCAAACCTAACCGTCGTTGTTTATTGGACTAATGTAACACAATCTGTTAAATTAAGGGCAAAATCGAGCAAATTAAAATAATAGGGACAAAATTGACACATCATGTAAACTGTAGAGACGATTTACATAATTCACCCCATTTGTTTTTCGTTGTACTAAACGACAAAAAATATTTTTCGCCCAAACAAACAGAACGTTAATGATTTATATTAATAATTTTTATATTTAAATTTAAAAATAAGTGAGAGAAATTTTAAAACTTATAAAGATGTGATAGTTATAACATGCTGATTTTTAAATTTTGATAATGTATTACAATTTTGTGAAAGAAATTTTCATTCAGATAAAATATGGCTGTGTAAATACCTTATTAGTTTTGATTTTTTTTTTTTTTTGGGAACTATTAGTAGTTTAAATTCAAAATTAAGATATTTGTGTCAGTTAAAGAATTAGTTAATTTCAGTTTTTACTCTTGAATTATTGTCAAATTCTTTATTTAGTTCATAAATAATTGATTGAATGTACTAAGTTCTTAAATATATAAATCAAAACTGCTTAATTCCTGAACTATCCATTAAATTTATTAAATTTCAAAAGTATTTAATTCAAATATATTTAGTTTTTTTTTTCTTTCTATGGCAAACATATTTAATTTTTGAAATATTACAAAAATAAATTATAAGTCCATACGTATTATAAATAAGTAAAAGATCCTATCTAATTAAGATTTTAATCTAAATTATTTTGAATTTCTATTCTATTTTTAAAAAGTGTTTTGTTTCATTATGTGTTTAAATTAGTATCTGAGCTTGGTTTTTCAGCTTTGCTAATAAAAGTATACGAGTATTAGATATACTAAAGAATTATATGAGTAATTTGAAAAGTTGGTTAAAAATTGATTTTTTGGCTTTTTTGACTTTTTTTTTTTTGTCTTTTTGTGTGTAAAAAATGTGAGAGTTGATGTAACCCAAAATGAGTTAAAAACTAAAAACTAACTTTTAGCTAGCTTTCCAAATCACCCCATAATCAAATAATTTAAGTTGAAAAGATGTTTAATAAAAATTTAAGTGTTGAATTACAAACAAATTATTTGATATGCATAAGATCAAATTTAAAAATTATTATTTTTAAATTTTATATTTCAACTTTTATATTATGATAGTGGTGGTGGTGGTGGTGGTAGTGGTGGTGGTGGTGGTGGCGGCGGCGGTGGCGGTGGCGTAGTGGTTGTGGTGGTGGTGATAACGATAGCTGTAATTGTAGCGTTGATGGTAGTGGTGGTAGCAGTAGAAACGGTATTGGCAGAAAAATGATGGTGGTGCTTATTACAACAAGGACAATAGTGACGAAAGTGGTGGTGGTAGTGGCATGATAGTAGTGGTGATAGTGTTGGCGGTGGCATGGTGGTAGTTGTAGCAATCCCAACCTATGATTAATTGTTAAGCCATAATTAAGGATGCCTAATAAGTAATTAAGATGAAATTCTGAATTAATTGCATGTGTGTTGCATTATTTGTGCTTCTATCTGTTTATCGTACAAATATCTGTCTATATATTTGTTCTGTTCTGCGAATTGAAGGCCTTATCGGTATCCAATCATGAAATTGAATTGGTTTCTGTGTTATTTAGAATTTTTATGACATGTTTAATTAAAATTCGATTCGGAATGAATTAATTAGAATAATTAGTGTCAATTTGATTAGCTTAAGCCAAGTTTAATTGAGTCTCCTTAATTAAGCCTATGTAAGGCATATGAGACCACTAGAATACACTTTACACTCTCATTTTCATTCTTCTTGAGCTTCAAACGCATGTGTGTGTGTGTGCGCGCGCGCGCGTGTGTGTGAGGGAGAGAGAGAGAGAGAGAGATTTGAAACCATCAAGGGCAATTGAGGAAGATTTGGAAGAATTAACTTGGAACCCCAACTAATTAGCCACCTAGAGCATAATTGTCACGCCCCAAAATTTAGACAATTAAATATTAAAGTAGGACTAAACCCCAATCAATATTCCATCATCCAAATTCTAGGGGTGAAACAAAAAAAACTAAACGCCAACCAAACCATCCACCATAATTTCATAACTAACCAATACCTCAACATTAAGGTAACAACAGCTAGTCAAAATAACTTAAATAATGTATAGTTACAAACCATGCCAAATTATCACAATACTAAAGGCATAAAAAAAATAATAAATATATGAACTAATATCAAACCTAAGCCCAAGAAAACAAAAGAAATCTAAGAGACATGTCCAACAACTATAATTATTCCACGTCACCACCGTAGCCCAACTTATGCTGCAAAGGAAGCTCGGATGCGCTCAAATAGAATGCACCCAAGTTGCCAAAAGACAAAACGGGTCAGTATATAGGTATATTGGTATGAGTACAAGATTTAACACCCACGTATCCACTAAACACAAACAAAAATATATTTAATTCTTGTTATGGAACAAGACAAGTAGTTCCATCCGTACCGAGACGAATGAGTAGTTTCTCGAGATACGGTGGCATTTAGTATCTTGCTTGTACACAACGAAATATAAATTGAGTATAAAATAAATAAAATAGAAATAAAAATATAGTGAGTTAGCCTTGCAAAAAAAAATTAGTAAGACCTTCCATCTTGCAAAAAAATAAAGTTAGTATAATTTAATCATAAGCAACTTACTAAAGAAGTATAAAAATGTACCGTTTCATACTTAAATAATTCGAATTGACCAAAACTCAAAGAAAAAAGTTGTACAAAATCAAATTTCCTAAAAGACTGCGCAACTGAATTTAGTAGAAACTGAACAGATTGAGAGAAAAACTTGATAGAAGAACCTAGACAGATTTTAATCGAAAAATCTGAAACTGAAAACGAACAGAAACTATCTTAAGATGATTTTTTTCGGAAAAGTTCAAAACACGAAAAGTGTGCAGAATAATGTTTTACTTTAGTTTATGTGAAACCAATAAAAATGAGCTTGTTTCGTGGGTTAAAACATGCTCTAAAATTTGCATTGCCAAAATGAAGCAAAACTACTATAATCAAGATCATCCGATTATAAGTTATAATCGATCTTTTTAATAAAAAGTTTAAACACAAAAGCTATCTAGAATCACGTATACATGCCTCTTCTCAAATTTCATAATTTATTGAGATCGTTTACTATTTTTCAAGATGTACAAATCAATACAATTCACACTATACTAATAAACTCATGATTAAATTCTTTGTACCTTAACTTCACCACTTTGGCCTCCACTTCCGGCCTACACATATATTCCATGTGCCTCCCGTATACCTAACACTGCTTCGAAGCCAATCTTGCACGGGGATATCGTCCCGAGTTTGACCCACATTCCCTAGATGGTTAACATATACGTACGCGCGTAAATCAAGTCACTCGTCTACTCATGAGAACGAGGCAACAATATATATATATAAAACATCTCACTCACGAGAATAACATAACAATGCCAAGCCTAAGACATTCAAATAAATCTCGTAATCCTCACTTTTTTTTATACACTCTTTCTCACCATCACTCAAATAAAATAACAATCCATGGAGTCATGGTGGAGTATAAAGAATTTATCTATGGGTTTCTAATTAATTTTAATTTCATATAACCATGAGTGTGATTATAACCATAAAATAAATTCATATAAAAACCCTAAGCCTTGCATACACAACTAATCAAAATAATTAAAATCAATCAATCATCTAAAAATCTTAAACCTTACATACACAACTAATCAAAATAATTAAAATCAATTAATCATCTACATGTAAGTATGAAGTTAATTCAACATCAAATAAATAAAAATAAATAAATAAAAATAATGAATTAAATATAAATCAAGGGAAGTGATTTTTGTACTCACAATATTTTTTTGAAGATCAAAACATCACTTAAAAAATTAATAAAGCCACCAAAACAAAACCTTAATTTTTTTCTTCTCTTCCTCTCTTCCTGCCGTCCCTCTCTCTCTGCTCCTCTCTCTCTCTCTCTCACGCCCTTTCCCCCGTGGCTGCTACTATCAATTGTAGGATTCCTTTATATATATATATATATATCTTTAACCAAAAAGGCTCTAATATGTAATACCTAATTGACTATTATATTTATATTATAAAAATACACATAAATAGATATAAATATAATATATATTTTATCAGTATATAAACACCTTATCTCTGTTTTTTTTTAATAAACAATATAAATATATCAATATTTGGATTAATTACATATAATTAAATAACACATTAAATTAATTAAATAACACATTGAATTAATTAAATACCATTTTAAATTCTCATGTAGCCGCATAGTTAATAAAGCCAAAAATAAAATAAGATAATAATAATAATAATAATAAATAATAACTTACAAAAAATTAGGGTCGCTACAATAAACATACCTCAAAAGAATCTCGTCCTGAGATTCGATAGGAGAGAGTACTAGGCAAAAAGTTCTGGGTGCCTACGCTGAACTTTCTCTTTTAACTCCCAGGTAATATCGTTCTCATCTTCGCTCCATTGCACTTTCACCAAGTTCACTTTCTTGCGCTGCAACTGCTTTACATCCCGATCTAGAATAGTAACCGGTCGCACCACATACGTTAGATCATCACTGGTCTCCAATACTTTTGGTGATACTACTTGGGAAGGGTCTTGCACACACTTCCGCAATAAAGATACATGGAACACATTGTGAATCATAGCTAAAGCAGGTGGTAGAGATAATTTGTAAACCACATTACCAATCCTCTTAGTGATCTCGTATGGTCCCACAAATCTAGGTGCCAACTTTCCCTTCTTTCCGAACCGCATGATACCCTTCATCGACGAAACCTTCAAAAACACAAAATCTCCAACATTCAATTCAAACCCCTTACGTTTTCTATTAGCGTAACTCTTCTAACGACTTTGTGCAGTCTTAATACGTTCCCGAATAATGTTCACCTTCTCCGTGGTCTCTCTCACCAACTCTGGCCCTAACAATGGCGCATCTCCTACCTTCATCCAATAAGCAGGTGATCGACATGGCCTCCCATACAAAGCCTCAAAAGGTGCCATCCCGATACTGGAGTGATAGCTATTGTTATAAGTAAACTCTACTAATGACAAGTGTTCTTCCCAACTACCACCAAAATCGAGGACACAAGCTCTCAACATATCCTCCAAGATCTGATTTACCTGCTCAGTTTGCCCATCTGTCTGAGGATGATAAGCTGTGCTTAGGTCTAACCTAGCACCCAAAGCATGTTGAAAACTCTCCCAAAACTCTGCCACAAATAACGGATCATGATCCGAAACTATAGAAACTGGTGTGCCATGAAGTCATACCACCTCCTGAATATACAGCCTAGCCAGTTTATCCCCAATTCGGTGAATACTAATAGGAATAAAATAAGCAGACTTGGTGAGTCGATCCACTATCACCCAAATAGATTCATTGCCTCGCTTAGACAATGGCAATCCATCCACGAAGTCCATAGAGATGTACTTCCATTTCCAAGTAGGAATCTCAAGAGGCTGCAAAAGTCCAAACGGTCGTTGGTGTTCTGCCTTAACCTGTTGGCACACATAACATCGAGAAACATACTCTCCTACATCTTTCTTCATACCTTCCCATCAAAACGTCCTCTTTAGGTCATGGTACATCTTAGTCCTACCAGGGTGAATGGTATATCGGGACCTATGGGCATCATCCATAATCTCTTTCCTCAATTCAACAATGTTAGGTACACACAACCTGCCCTTGAATCACAATTCCCTATCTGAGTCCACAATCCAATCAGTAGGACAATCATCGATCAAATCCACTACAAGATCATCGAGCTTGCTGACGAGAAACCCATCTAAATTCTGCATCTGACGAACTTTGCCCAGTAACGTCGGCTACACGGTCAAACTACCAATGTATGCCCTCTCAGCACTCTCTATTGGTTGAACATCATGCATCGAAATTAACTCCAAGGACTTCCGTTCTTGAATCATCAAAGAAGCTATAATCCCACATTGTCGACTAAGTGCATCAACGACCACATTTCCTTTCCTTGGGTGGTAAAGGATCTCGATATCATAACTATTGACGAATTCAATCCACCTCTGTTGCCTTATGTACAACTCTTTTTGAGAAAAGAGATATTTGAGGCTCTTATGATCTGTGTACAACTCAAAGTGCCCCCTAAACAAGTAATGTCGCCACATTTTCAACGCAAAAACAACTGCTGCCAACTCTAAGTCATGAGTAAGGTATCGTCTCTCATGAGGTTTTAATTGTTGAGAAGCATAAGATACAACCTTCTAATGCTGCATCAACACACATCCCAACCCAGTTCCACTCGCATCAGTAAACACTACTAACTTTTTCCCTTGTACCGGTACAGTTAACACCGGAGCTGTAGTTAACCATTGCTTTAACTCCTGGAAAGCTTTCTCACAATCATCTGTCTATAAGAACTTCATATTCTTGCGGGTCAACTTGGTCATAGGGGCTGCAATAGTGGAAAACTTCTCTATAATCTCCTGTAATAATCGACTAGTCCTAAAAAACTTCTCACCTCTGTAGGGTTCGTAAGCTGCTTTCATTCTTTAACCGCAACAATTTTCTCAGGATCTACCGCTATCTCTTGATTGGATACAACATGTCCCAAAAATCGAACTTCTTTCTCCCAAAAGTGACACTTATTGAACTTAGCATATGACTGCTGCTCTCTTAAAGTCTGCAATACAACTTTCAAGTGTTTTCTGTGTTCCTCCTCATTCTTAGAATACACCAGGATATCATCTATGAAGATAATCACAAATTTATCTAGATATGGTTGGAAAATTCTATTCATCAAGTCCATGAAATAGGCAGGAGCATTAGTCAAACCAAAAGGCATTACAAGAAATTCGTACAACCCATACTGGGTCTAAAAAGCAGTAAGTGGTATACTTTCCTCTGACACACCCATCTGATGGTAACCCGTTTTGAGATCAAACTGAGAGAACATGGCTGCCCCCTTCAATTGATCAAACAAGTCATCAATTCTAGGAAGCGGATACTTGTTCTTGATAGTCACCTTGTTCAGCTCTCTGTAATCTATGCACATGCGGAGAGTGCCATCTTTCTTAGAAATAAAGATCGTGGGTGCTCCTCACGGGCAGTTACTTGAATGGATGAACCCTTTCTGAAGGATCTCTTCTAGCTACTTCTTCATCTCCACAAACTCTTTAAGTGTCATTTTGTATGCCGCCTTAAAAATCGGTGCAGTTCCCGGCACTAAGTCAATGCGAAATTCTACTACCCGTCGAGGTGGAGGTCTAGGTATCTCTTGAAATACATCCTCAAACTCACGTACCACATTTACCTCACTAATATCCTGCTTAGGGATTTCTACCGAGCATAGAAAACTCATCATCACTGACTCTTCTCCATCGCTAGAAGTGTAGGTAAGCCATGGCATACCGGGAATATCTATATTTACAGTCCTTCCATCACAATCTAGAGTCACAAAGTGTTTTTGCAGCTAATCCACACCCAAAATAATTGTAAACCCCTCAAACCCTAACACAATTAGGTCCGCATACAAGACTTTGCCCGCAAAGTCAATCTCAAAATCTTTACATATCTCATAAAGAGTAACTGTCCCTCCAAAAGGGGTCTCAACACGAATAGGTCTAGACAAGGAGGTAGTTACAATATGTTCTTTTTCTACAAACTGTCTAGATATAAAAGAATGAGATACACCAGTTTCAAAAAGTACTTTAATGGGTTCTTAAAAAAGATTAAAGGTACCTACCAAACATCACCTTCAAGTTAAACACACAAAAAAGAATTCTTTCATAAATACTTAGAATAAACTCAACCACCAAAATAAACCAACTAACCCATGTTTCTACAATCCGAAGATCACCTAAACTCTCACAAGTCTAGGGTAACCTAGAGCTCTGATACCAAACTGTTACGCCCAAAAATTTAAACAATTAAATATTAAAGTAGGACTAAATCCCAATAAATATTCCATCATCCAAATCCTAGGGGTGAAACAAAAAAAACTAAACGCCAACCAAACCATCCACCATAATTTCATAACTAACTAATATCTCAACATTAAGGTAGCAACAACTAGTCAAAACAACTTAAATAATGTACGGTTACAAACCATGCCAAATTATCCCAATACTAAAGTCATAAAAAAATAATAAATACATGAACTAATATCAGCCCTAAGCTCAAAAAAACAAAAGAAATCCAAGAGACATGTCCAACAACTATAGTTATTCCACGTTACCACCGTAGCCCCAACTAATGCTGTAAAGGAAGCTCGGCTGCGCTCAAACAGAACGCACCCGAGTTGCCAAAAGACAAAACGGGTCAGTATATAGGTATATTGGTATGAGTACAAGATTTAACATCCACGTGTCCACCAAACACAAACAAAAATACATTTAATTCTTGTTATGGAACAAGACAAGTAGTTCCATCCGCACCGAGACGAATGGGTAGTTTCTCGAGATATGGTGGCATTTAGTTTCTTGTCCGTACACAACGAAATATAAATTGAGTATGAAATAAATAAAATAGAAATAAAAATATGGTGAGTCAGCCTTGTAAAAAAAAATTAGTAAGGCCCTCCATCCTGCAAAAAAATAAAGTTAGTATAATTTAATCATAACCAACTTGCTAAAGAAGTATAAAAATGCACTATTTCATACTTAAATAATTCGAATTGACCAAAATTCAAAGAACAAAAGTTGTACAGAATCAAATTTCCTAAAAGGCAGCGCAAACGAATTTAGTAGAAACTGAACAGGTTGAGAGAAAAACTTGATAGAAGAACCTAAACGGATTTCAACTGAAAAATCTGAAACTGAAAACGAACAGAAACTGTCCTAAGATGATTTGTTTCGGAAAAGTTCAAAACACGAAAAGTGTGCAGAATAATGTTTTACTTCATTTTGCCGAAACCAATAAAAATGAGCTCGTTTCGTGGGTTAAAACAAGCTCTAAAATTTGCATTGCCAAAATGAATCAAAACTACTATAATCAAGATCATCCGATTATAAGTTATAATCGATTTTTTTACTAAAAAGTTTAAACACAAAATTTATCTAGAATCATGTATACATGCATCTTCTCAAATTTCATAATTTATCGAGGTCGTTTACTATTTTTCAAGATGTACAAATCAATACAATTCACACTATACTAATAAACTCATGATTAAATTCTTTGTACCTTAACTTCACCACTTCGGCCTCCACTTTCGGCCTACACATATATCCCACGTGCCTCCCGTATACCTAACACCGCTTCGAAGCCAAACTTGCACAGGGATATCGTCCCGAGTTTGACCCACATTCCCCGGATGGTTAGCATATACGTACGTGTGTAAATCAAGCCATTCGTCTACTCATAAGAACGACGCAACAATATACATACACAAAACATCTTACTCATGAGAATAACATAACAATGCCAAGCCTAAGGCATTCAAATAAATCTTGTAATCCTCACTTTTTTTTATACACTCTTTCTCACCATCACCCAAATAAAATAACAATCCATGGAGTCATGGTGGACTATAAGGAATTTATCTATGGGTTCCTAATTAATTTTAATTTCATATAACCACGAGTGTGATTACAACCATAAAATAAATCCATATAAAAACCCTAAGCCTTGCATACACAACTAATCAAAATAATTAAAATCAATCAATCATTTAAAAACCATAAACCTTACATACACAACTAATCAAAATAATTAAAATCAATCAATTATCTAAAAATTCTAAACCTTACATACACAACTAATCAAAATAATTAAAATCAATCAATCATCTACATGTAAATATGAAATTAATTCAACATCAAATAAATAAAAATAAATAAATAAAACAATGAATTAAATATAAATTAAGGGAAGTAAGTTTTGTACTCACAACATTTTTTTGAAGATCAAAAAATTACGTAAAGAATTAATAAAGCCACCAAAACAAAACCCTAATTTTTTTCTCCTCCTCTCCTCCTGCCGTCCCTCTTTCTTTGCTCCTCTCACTCTCTCTCTCTCTCTCTTTCTCTCTCTCTCTCTCTCACACACACACACACGCCATTTCCCCCGTGGCTGCTACTATCAATTGTAGGATTCCTTTATCTATATATATATATATCTAACCAAAAGGCTCTAATATGTAATACCTAATTGACTATTATGTTTATATTATAAAAATACACATAAATAGATATAAATATAATATATATTTTATCAATATATAAACACCTTCTCTTTTTTTTTTATTATTTATTTATAAACAATATAAATATATCAATATTTGGATTAATTACCTATAATTAAATAACACATTGAATTAATTAAATACCATTTTAAATTCTTATGTAGCCGCATAATTAATAAAGCCAAAAATAAAATAAGAGAATAATAATCATAATAATAATAAATAATGACTTACAAAAAATTAGGGTTGCTGCAATAATTGAGCATGTAAGGTAAGAATTCAACCCTTTAGCTATGTAATTGAGCCAACAAATGCATAAATTCAAGAGTTCTAAGTGTTCAAACATGAGAATTGAGCTAGAAATGAAGGAATTTAAGTAATACCATACATGCATGCATAATTCATGAATTTTGAGTTTTGATTTCAACAAATTCTTACATGATTTTTGTTCAATTATGGGAGCTCATTGTGGTTTTTCACCTTAACACTTCATTTGCACATGTTTTGGAAGATTTGAGTTCATGACAACACATGCATGGGGTGTATACATGTAATTCAAGTTTGGTTTTGAAGAATTCACTTGCTTTTGGGCCTTGATTTTGTGTAATGATCTTTAATTCATGATGTTTTATAAGTTTACAAGTGTTTTCTCAAGTTTTGGGGCCCAAAGGTTGTGTTTTAAGGCCTTGACTTTGCGTTTTGAAGCTTGGGAGCAAATATGGAAATTCCAGAATTTTGCTTCTTCACTCGAGCAACAGAACCTGCGCTCGAACGATCGAAAGTTGGCTCGAGCGTAAATTGTATGCTCCTAGAAGTTTACAAATTTTGCAGATCGCTTGAGCAACCAGAGTTGTACTTGAGCGAAGACTTTAGTTTCATGCTCAAGCGGCCGTCAAGCGCGCGTCAAGCGGAAAAATCAAGTAACAGGTACTTTTGCAGAGTTTACAAACGGCTCGAGCGACGGAAGTTGCGCTCAAGTGACCATCCTTATTTCTTACCCTCCGCTCGAGCGAGGACCTAGTTTTCAGCAAATTTGACTAAGTGTTAAACAACATGTTTTGGCATCCTCATTGCATCCTAGCCATTCCTAGGCCATGTTTAAGACATAATAATGAGGATAAAGATTAGAAACACACCTAGATAAGAAAGAACTAAGTTAATGATTCCAGGTGCGTAATTCAATATGTATCCGTTCTATGTTTGTGTAGGTTACGCGCCATGGACGGTCTGGTTTATCTGCTTAATCCATTCTGCAAGTGGAGGCATCTGTGAGTAATAATTTTGTAAAGCTATGTTCACGTTTAAGTATTTTCCTAGATGATATGACAAAAAATGATCTGTTTTCTAAAATGCTATGTTCTGTATCAATGAATGATTGTCCATATATTGAAAAGTATTCGTGGCATCCAAGCACATGGCCCTTGCCTGAGGGTAACAATACTGTGGTCTATAAGCACAGGGCCCTTGCCCGGAGGTAATAATATCGTGGTCTCATGGCCCATGCTTGAGGATAATAATACTGTGGTTTCATGACCCTCGCTTGGGGGTAATAATACCGTGGCTTAAGTATGTTATCTGTTCCTGGTACCAGATGTTCCTTATAGAACTGGTTAAGTATGACCCTTAATACTTTGTATCTGATCTGTTAACACTAATGGATGTACATGTACGATCCTCTGTGAAATTGAATAAGTACATGCTTCTGAACTCTGAATAAGAATATGAATCTGTTTATGCTTTCTGAATCTGATATAGGATATCATTCATTTAACCCTTTACTCTGTTATTATTCACTGGGCTTTCGCTCACTACTTATATTGCCCAGAGTTGATGACCTGGAGCTTGAGTTTTGTCAGCCAACCTTTGTGCCTCCCCGAGAAAGTTCCATTTTGAGACCTGATCAAGTTTACATGAAACAAGTTTTTGAGACTTCGTCTTTTCTTATGCTTTGTCTGGACATGTTTTGTAAATACGGTATATGTGGAATTTGATGACATATCACTGATGTAAATATGACATCCCTTTTATATATCTAAGTTTTGAATTAACTGCCCCATGTATGTCAGCACAGCTATATGGACAATGTATTTTTTATATTTGCTTTCGCTAGCCCCTTATATTTTGTTATTCAGGTTGCCTTCGGTAATCCTAGGATTACTAGTGTGGCTCGACTTTTCGTGCTCTTTTCGAAAGACGGATAGCCCCACAGTTCGAACTCCTGTGGTTCTGAATCTGATCTCATAAGTGCAATGTGAAATAGATAACAGCAGAGAATCAAAATCCGACAAATCTTTTGAAAAATCGATATTTGAATCAAATGCCAAAAATAGACTGCTTTGCCAGATTTCAGAGTCGCCACCTAAATATTTTTGAAAAATTTAGAAAACTTAAGACTCGTACCAAAAGCCATTAGTCTGTCATCACTAAAGTGTCTTAGTTCGAGAACTTAGGTACGAGAGGGGAAGGTTATGAATTAAGCGCGTCCTTCGCCTGATCAAAAATCGACCTCTACTAATCATGATATGATTTTTATCTACCTTATATGGTTTTGTTTCGATTATTAGCTATTTTTACTATGCGATGTACGCAAGTATAGACTAATTTGTAAGATTTGCAACATTTGATTTGTTTGTTTGAAAAATTGTTTTGTGAATATGCCACTTGAAAAAGTGGGCTAAAATGGACATTAATCAAATTATCCCAATTCAAGCAATTAGCCTTCATTCACAGGCATTCAAATAGTTATATCATTTAAGTAATTAGTCTCATGGTAAGTATGCTATCATGGTACACAAACATTCGATGCAAGATGCTAAAACATAATATTACTCACCTAGTACTCCAAGCCAAAACAAAGCAAAATTATTAGAAAAATATGTATGTTCCTAATTAAATGCAATATGACTAATGCAACGCATACATTATACATTTTTATAGGCTCGGCTATGAGCATGTCATATGATTCCATCCAAGACATGCGATAAAGCACATATTCAAGTAATGAATTTTGAACATTGGTATTGGGTTAGCATGATGAGCCAAACCTTGGATGCATGCAAGACAATGGATGCGAAGCATAAGAATACTAATTCAAAATGATGTTCATATATTAACCATCGTAAGCAAGTAAGTAAAAGGGAGAAAGACATAGGGTTGGAAGATATACAACTTATTACATAGTTGCCCTCGTGCAAGAGGGTGCGAATCACAGTCTGAAAGTCCAAATTAAACTAATTATTGCAAAACCAAATGAATAAATTAAAGAATTAACTAGCTAACTATGCTATTACAACAAGGATAACCATGATAAGTAAACTAACTATCTAAGTTAAATAACTATAACATTTACAAATAAACAACAATAATAATTACAACACTCGTAATTAACAAGATTAATTATAACACCAATAATAAATAAATTAATTAATTACAACAATGATCATGATGTAAGCAAGGATACGCAAGGGTCACATGCACATGCACAATGTCCAAGAACAGCTCTGTCTACCCAGGCTTGCTCTGTTTCACTTTCAGCCACTGCCCTCTGTTTTTTGCAAAAATACACTGCTGACCAAACATTGATGACTGACTGGCCCACAATGAAGCCTGGCCAGGCCTAAAGAAGGCCGACCGTGGCTCAATTTCATTCAAAATTTTGTTTTGTGCTCTGAAGTGAAAACAGTGCAGACAAAGTATTATGAACTCTGTTTGTCCTTTCTACACTTCTTTGTCATGGGAAAGCCTCGAGAGAAGGTTGGAATCGTTTCCAAAACCATTGATTGCTTGATGATTTCGGGCACAATTTGGACAAAGATCAATAAATGAAAGGAACAACCACCCATCCCTCCTATCATAGAGTGAACTTAAAGAGGGAGGTAGAGACGCTTCAAGATTCATCAAAACATCATGAATTGATGTAAGACAACCCTTGACACAATGGATTCGGCATAACGTCTGGCCAAACCCCAAGCAATATAGCTCATTTTCTTTATGTGGGCTGATTCATTTTAAGCCAAATTCATTAGTCTTTACCATCCTTTAATCCATTAAGTCCAAGATGATTGTTACGTCCACTAAAGATTATGTCCACTAAGTGAGAAATATGTCAAACAGGAGGTGATTATCAACATGAAAAAGAGACTACACCGTTGGCAATGAACCTCTATAGAGATTAAGCCATTAAGCATAAATTGCAAGTTTATATTTTGAATAACCGTCAATCGATTGAAACAACTCTCAAATGAAAGAGATGAATGGCAAGTTGATTATTAAAATGAGGTCCTTAAACATGGAAATGAGTTAAAGAAAAACTAAGAACAATATACAACAAGCTATGTAGGCAAGCTTATGAGACAACAACCAAGCTAATTAAAGCATGAATTATTTAAACAAGCTAGAACAGTCCCAAGAGATGAAAAACAATGGCTTAGAAGTTAGAATACATGAAAAGGGCCTAAAAAGCTAATCAACAAAGAGAGAAAACAAGGCTCGTAAGCGAAAACAAGGCTAGTAAGCAAGAACAAGGAGGGGTGGCTAACCCTTCCACTTTTGAAACCTCAAAGCATGATTTTTAGCCCTTTTTAAACTCTGAAAATCAATTTAGGGAACAAAGAGAAAGAGTGTAAAAGTAAGGGTTTGAGCTATAGGTAAGGTGTAGAAAGAGTGTAAATTCTCTCTATCCTTTTGGTAGCTCTCCAAACTTAAACTTAAACACTTAGAATAGAATCAAAGCAATATGAAACTACAAGAACTATATAGCAAATGAAAGAACAAGAAGTAAAAGATAGGATGACAAGCTTATACCTTTCAAAGAAGTAAGCTTTTGCTTATGATTCAAAGTAAGTCTCACCATACTCTAAGCTTGAATTATGGTGTTCAAGGCTCAACCAAGGTTCCTAGGCTAAGGTGTAAAGGTGTATATGGTGTATGGATATGGATTCAAGGTGATAGGTTAGCTTAAAGTGTTGCTTGCACAAGAAGAAGGAAAAGAGAGAGCTCTCAAAATGGTATAGAGGCTTTGTAGAAATTCTTTAACCCTCAAAACAGAGCTATATGGTCGTTTTTATAGAATTTGAGCAAGATGAGTCATAAATATCTTCAAAAATGGACAGCTAGCGGCCTCCTGCCCAGAATAGTGTTTCTCACTACCAAGGCACGGCCGGGCCTCAATGTGTTCTCCTATTTTTCTATTTCAGCCTCAGCATAGAGTGGCCTAATGTGTAAAAATGGATTTCTTGGGTATAATCAGTGAGAATATGGAAGGTTTGGGATTGTTTCAGAGCTTAAACATGGCTCCTTCGTTAAGACCTCGAACTATGCACAACACCATTTTCATTATTGAGTGTACCGGATAAAATGCTCGAGCCTTGCGGGCAGTCAAAAATGGGGTGTCCACAACTGGTCGGGTACGACGCTAAACCTATAGGGGTGGGTTTGTGTCGTGACAGTAGTGATGTTGGTAGCGGTAACAATGGTGGTGGTGGTAGCGGTAGTAATGGTGGTGGCATGATGGTGGTGATTGTGATGGCGATGGTTAGTATTTATAAATTTAGTTAGAATTAAGTAAGTTTTGTATGATTTAAAATTTTCTAGAGTTTTCATAGTGGGCATTCCAAAAAAAAAAAAATTTAAAGTAGACATGCAAAAATTTAATTTTTTTAGACTTTTCAAATCACACACAAATAAATAAATAAATAAAATAAAATTATAATATATTGATATCATTGTTTCAAAAAAATAAAATATAGATATAAAAATTTTCATAAACATATTTTATTTTTATCACTACTATGATAAAATGAGATTTTTTTTTCTTCTTATTGAGTCTGATTTCTCTATGGTTGATTTGTACAGTAAATTATAAAATAGGACAAATTACGATGGTAGTCCCTGTACTTTGGTTATTCTGTCATTTTAGTCTTTCTAATTTCAATTGGCTCGATTTTAACCCTGAAGTTATGAATTTGTCTCAATTTGATCCAATTGATTACTACTCTTAACTTTTCTTTCTTTCTTTCTTTCTTTCTTTCTTTCTTTCTTCTTCTTCTTCTTCTTAATGAAAAATATGCACATAAGTGCCATGTGCCATATTTTAAAGACAAAATTATAAACTTACTCAACTCAATGAGTTAACTTCAACCAATTTAGTGATATTTTTTTTAAAAAATTTACTAAAGAAATATTATCAATTGGATTAAATTGACACAAAATCTAAAATTAAGGGTCAAAATTGAGTCAATTGAAAGTGTAGAAACCAAAATGATACAAAAAATAAAATATAGAAACCACCAATATAAGTTGCGCTATAAAATAAGTTTTTAATTGGTGAATAAATTGTGAACAAAATTAAGCATAAAATGTAAGATAAAAAGTAAATGCATGGATAATTTTGTCAAAGAGTAAGATAAAAAGTAAATGCATGGAATATTTTGTCAAAGAGGTAATTTGTAGAGATTGGGGAAGCAAGCAAAGCTAAAAAACATGTTGTGTGTTCACTTCACAAAACATATATATTGATTGAAGGGTTATGAGCTAGGTTAGATTGGGTGTTCAAAAAAGTGGGTTAGGTGGGTGTTCGACTGGGCTGAGTGTTCAGGAAAGTGAGTTAGGATGTTCAACATAAAGTTTTTGGCAGAATTACACACACATACACACACATATAAAATTCTAGGGTGTTCAATTAACACCCACCCTTGGTTGTACAGTTGCCCCTGGTTGTGATAGTGGTGTAATGATAGTGGTTGTTGTAGTGGCGGAATGATAATAGTGGTTATGAAAATGGTGGCAATAGTTGTGAAGGTGAAAGTTTTAGTAGTTGGTGTAGTGATGGTAATGAAAGTGGTGACTGTAGTTGTAGAAGGGAGGCAACGGTGATAATGGTGGTGGAGGCCATGACGGTGATGATGGTGGTAGCAACAACACTGAAGGTGATGGCGGCAGTTATAAGGTTAAAACAATATATGTTGATGTTTATATATAAATATTTTTATAAATTCAATTAGAATTACGTAAATTCTATAACTTAATTTTTTTTTTAATTTTTAACTTATATCTTAAGTGTCACTTAAATTGTTAAGTGATATCATTTGGGATTGACAAATGGGCAATTAATATATTTAGTTTTTAGTACAAAAAACTTAAAATTATAATCAAAATCCGACATATAATACTAGCAATATTTTAAAAACTAGACTAGACTGACTAGTTTGGCTCGTTGACCTATCTAGGGTTTGGATCAACCCTCTAAACTGTTCTCATTTGAAAACGGGCCTTTTCTATCTAAACAAACAAAATTCACGATTAAACCAATAAAGCAGATGAACCGATCACTATAAGAAAATTAGGTTTTAGCAGCGTTTTTTATTGCAGCAGCCTGAAAAATGCTGCTATAAATGGGCTATTATAACAGTTATTGACCACAACTAAAAATTAAATTTTTAGTAGCATTTTTTTCCTAAAACGCTGCCATATGTTTTTTTATAGTGACGGGTTGTACTCAACTGTCACAAAAAGTCAAGTGAATTAAAGGCCCGCCAAATTCAACTCTGATTTTCCGGGAAATCAGATTTTTTTTTTTTTGGTGGGTGAATAACATATCAGAATTTCATCCCAAAAATAAACCATTCAACTCACAATTTGTGCCCTACTCCACAACACTTCTTTGGCGAAGCATCAAAGTTCATCCTCCCCGCGGCGTATTGACGACATCAAGCTATAGCATCACTGTGATTTCAAGGTCAGTTTGCTCTCTTTCTCTATCCCTCTCTTTCTTCTTGTCTCTCGGTTTATCTCTCTACCCTTCTCTCTTTCTTCTGCTGTCTCTGTTTCTCCGTTTCCCTTACTGTCTTCGGTCAAGTTTGGGTGAATGAAATTCATTGTTAACCTAAGACTTGCCATTCCATTCATTGCTTCTAATATCTCCAAAACTTCTCTACTTTGAATGATTTCATGAACATCTTGAATGATTTTGATTTGGGAAAATAATTTAGAAAATAGATTGATTAACATGTTTGGTATTCTGATTTTTGATCATCTATGATATTCATATTTTAACCAATAAAATTAGTGAAGTGAATGGATTGTTGTTGATGGTACATAATAAAATCTCATGCTTGAGGATTCATTATGTATGCTAGGTGTTTGATAAAATGCCACAATGGAGTAATAATGCCTACATTTTTGTTTATTGGTTTGAACATGATCTTAACAACAACAATCATTATAATGATCATAATAATCATAGTAATAAAGATGCTCACAAGATCATGATAGAGACAATTCATAAGTCCTCATTCATTCCTCATCCCAAGTATATGGAAATGTAATATTGAAACTGATCAACTAGTCCATCCTATTAGGGCTATGTTTTATTCCAATTAAGTGGGACTGAGTTCACCCATGACACTTCATCAAAAAGCCACTTCTTATTTTGCACAGTTGTATTTCCTAGTCTCATGCTCATTAATAGACATCATTACCCAATATAGTTGATATTTCCGGATAAATATTTCAATCATATATATTGCCCCTTACACATATATATATATATATACATACAGCTATGTTTTTCTTAGCCCCAAAGTACTTGCTTTATTTTGTAGTGTTGCCATTTTATTATCCCAAATATTCAAAATCTC
Source organism: Camellia granthamiana (assembly GCA_036172215.1). Lineage (NCBI taxonomy): Eukaryota > Viridiplantae > Streptophyta > Magnoliopsida > Ericales > Theaceae > Camellia > Camellia granthamiana. Next base: position 35,695,313 of record CM069909.1, on the reverse strand, counting down.
ATTTGTATCTGAAATATTGCATGAAAAACATTGCCTGTTAACTTTTTTTTATCCACATCAAGTATGTCAATTACATGATGTCAATCATCTATATCATGCCTCAGGTACTTTTGATATCCCACTTACCAGAAAAATGTGACCGAGTTACCAACATAGTTGACTATGAATTATTCCAAATAAGAATTTGTAGCTTTAAAAATAATATTTCAGGGACATGTACCAACTCATTTTAATGCTTCCAGTGTGTTATTGAAACCTATACATTTATGTATACCTGAACTCTTTTACTACAATAATCCAAAGACAATAAGGACCTATCTGTATAAGGGATACATGAAACAACAAAATTAGTGAACTTACTACTCTTTCCTTTCATTTTTTCAATCATAGAAGTTTGATTTACTTTAGTAAAGCTGCATCAAAATAGACATTTATGGCTTCAATATAAACAACTCATGGCCATTCTTACCAATTTCCTGTTCAATATCAACTATGAAGCAAATTTGAATGTATGAAATTGGTCATTATAGATGTGAAGGTTCAATTGATACAGCTGAACATTGAAAAAAACAAGCAAACCTCCCAAATTGAAATTCAACAAATTATAACTTTCCATCTCCTACCCATTGTTGAACCCAGTTATCAAATACTAGTGCACACATGAGTCTACTATTTTATGGAACAGTTGCCAATCTCTATTGTGAGTTTCATTCCAATATATTTGTGTGGCTTGTTAACATCAACACCTAACTTCTATAGAACTTGATCTTTAATGCTTTTGAAATATGACTACATGTTTTTACCAGCTCACATGTTCTTTTGCGAGTTTGGAGGAATTGGTGAAGGTTAGAGTGGCACTATGGGCTAAGTCCAGGTTGAAGGATATGCCTTACTCTGTGCATGACATTATTTCAAACTTATGGCAAGTTTGTTATGCAGTGTAATGGGGGTGTTTGCAAGCAGAGGCTCCTGCAAACAGGTTGGATTTGATCTGTTTCCTCTGCTTCTGAGGACGGGAGTTAATTTCCAGTTGTCTGTTGAGTTGCTGCTGTCTGCTGGGTAGTTGCTGTTGGTTGTGGTGTGGTTTGCTCTAGTTGTTGGCTGAGTGCCTGTGTTTGGTGGTTTTTTTTTTTTTTTTTCTCTTCTGCTGTTTCTACCAGCAGCTCTCTTCTTTCCCATTGAGCTGCTGTTGTTGGTCTTTTTGGCTAAGGTCTGTTTGGTTATCTCTCTGCTGGCTATGGTTTGAGTTGGTCTGCTAAGGTTTGAGCTGGTTGCGGTGCTCTTGCTCATACTCATGCTCATCTGGGGATTCCTTGAGATCTGGGGCTTCTTTGTGCTATCTGCCTTTCTTTATTTGCTCTGGCTGTGCTGTGGATGGGATCTACTGATCTGCTATTTTGCTTCTGCTCCTGGGGTGTTGCTGTTGGTTGTGGGGTGTTTGGTGCTAGTTGTAGATGAATGGCCTGCTCTAGTTGATGGCTGAATGCCTCTGCTGAAATCTACTAGCAGCTCCCTTCATCCCCTTTTGAGCTGCTGGTGTTTGCTTTAGCTAAGGGTTATGGTCAGGTATGTTGGGAGGCTCAGTTATGCAATCCATAATTTGGATTGTATCTGTTAATTTCCAGTTGATGATGCTCTCCAGTTGAAGCTGCTCTGTTCCAATATCTGTTATTCTTACAGATACTCTCAGTTGTGGTCTGCTCCACAGAATGGAGGAGTATGGCTGGGTGTTACTGTATTCTGTGTTGCTGTCTGTTTGGGACTGCTTTGGCACTGGTTGTGCTAAGCCAAGGCCCAGTTCCCACAGAGTTCTTAGTGTCTCTTGTTTTGTCAGGATGAGCTAGAGGAATAGCCAGTTTTAGTTCAGTTTATGCCAATGCTTTTGTGATGCTTTTGCACACAAAAGTATTGGCATATCAAAGGGGTGGTCTCTTTCTCGTTGGTCTCTCACCAACCAAAGGGGTGCTAGCAAATGATAAGATGATCTAGATGGTGCCAACCTCGTTGGGATGATTTAGTTCATTGTGATGCTTTTGCACCTCCCGTTTTCTTTATTGATGTAACTCGCTCTATTCTTGGTGCTTGTTTTTTTTCCATCAATAAAGTTCTTTTTTAGCCGATCAAAAAAGTTTTTATGACAATTGCCTGATACTTATGATTCACAGTCTGCTTTGAATCTGCTTTAAATTAATCAGAATGCAAGCTTATATATTAAATATGTTTTGATTGCTTTACCAGTACCATGGTGGGACTAACTTTGGCCGGACCACTGGTGGACCTTTCATTGTTGCAAGTTATGATTATGATGCTCCAATTGATGAGTATGGTATGATTTTCTCCCTCTATCAATAATAAATGATTTGCATCCCATAAGCAACCAAACTAATACTCCAGTTTATGAAATGCTGCAATCTAGAAGTGTTAGATGTTGATAGAATGTTGTTATTTTATAATCTGAAAGATACATATATCAACCCATAATTGAGGCTTTTCTTCTTTTATTTTTTTTAATAGTTGAAGTCTGTCTTCCATCTATAAAAGGCTTTTAAAAATTTTCCCCAATGTTGCAGGACTTCTTAGACAACCTAAGTGGGGCCACCTAAAAGATGTGCATAAAGCCATAAAACTTTGTGAACCAGCAATGGTTGCCACTGGTCCAACAATTACTTCCCTTGGTCCAAATTTGGAGGTATACCTATAATTCTCTAATCCTTAACCGGTTTCTCAGGGAACTTTCTCCTTTGTGATTGACTGTGGTTCTTCAGCAATCTAATGTTTCTATAGTAAAACAAAATTTTATCTGCTCAATCAAACCCAAAAAAAAAAAAAAAAAATGCTTATGTATATCATGGTAGATGGTTTGAAATTGTCTTGGGCCCAGTGATAACTCCAGAGCTTCCATGAAGTGAGTGACTGGCAGGATTCATAAATCATTGCCTATATTAAGGAAAAAGAAATGATGTTGGTCAACAAAATTTTGTTTTATAATTCATGCTGTATACTTTATGAATAGAATTTGTTGTTCTTAAAAAGGGATGTACCCCATTTCAGGCAGGTGTATATAAAACTGGGTCAGGTTTATGTGCTGCTTTTCTTGCCAATGTGGATTCCCAATCTGATGCAACTGTGAATTTCAATGGCAATTCATATAATTTACCAGCATGGTCTGTGAGCATCTTACCCGACTGCAAAAATGCAGTGCTTAATACTGCAAAGGTTTGCCTCATTTGCTCAAATTATGTCTTACATTTTACCATGCTACTACACAAGAACTCTGTTAGCTACAAGCTTTTCCTTTTAATATACTTGTTGGTTTTAAATTACATCAGCATGCTTTTGAAGAAGGGTTTCATTTTCTTTTATTTTTTAATATTAGCTCAAGTAAAACAGTGTGTGATGAAGGTTTGCTTTTTTATCCATATTTATTGCATTTGTATAAAGAGCTAGAAATTTGGTCACAATCAGATGATGCAGTATCTTCATGGAACTCCATTTCATACCATAACAGCTAACTTATGTTCTCTTTATTTTAAAAAAATTAACAACCAAATTTCCCTTTTAGTAAATATGGGGCTGTAAAATATGAATTTCTCTTTATTCCAATAACAAGATAAGCTAATTTGTTATTTTTATGTGACAGATTAATTCTGTGGCTACAATTCCACAATTCACGTGTCAATAATTGAATGATAATGTTGGTGCTTCTGAAGCATTCCTGTCAGGCTGGAGTTGGTTTAATGAACCAGTTGGTATCTCAAGTAACAATGCATTTATGCAACTTGGGTTAGCAGAGAAAATAAATACTACAGCTGACAAGAGTGACTATCTTTGGTATTCATTAAGGTATTAAAAACCTTTTGTTTTAAAAATTTGTGATCTGAATCCAATGGCTTTGATATGTTTGATATCGTAATAACAATTCCTGGATACTTTTGCAGCACTAACAGTCAAGGTGGGTCCCAAATAGTTCTTCATGTGGAATCACTTGGCCATGTCCTTCATGCTTTTATTAACGGGAAACTTGCAGGTAATGGGAACTAAAAGATGTTGCAATGACATGAGTTTTTTGGACGGTGTTTTTTTTTTTTTAAGACAATTGTTTCTTTTCTGTTTTTATCTCTTTTGGAGGTTATATTTGATGTTTCTTCTTTGTGTCTTCTACTGACTTATACCCCGTCAATTATTGTGGAGGCATAGACTTATTTGATTACCTTGCAAGAGATACGGATAAATTGGCATCTTATTTTGATTCATCACTATGTGGCATAATTGTAATGGAGATTTATCTCTTTCGAGTATACCATAAGGTGTCCAGACATTGTTTTTATTTTTTTGAAAAACTACACTCAGTTTAGTCCCCATTTGATGGGGGGTCTGGGAGGGGTAAATTGGGCATAAGCTTAATCTTTTGCATAATTCGCACAAAAAGGCACACTCACATATTATGGGTTCTCCTTTGCTTCATTAAAAATGTCCTTTGAACCATTTGGGATGCTTATTAGATAAACCATATTCACCAAGATATAAATTTTGTAAGGCTGCCAAATCAATCTGTCTATAGTGCCTAAAAAGTCAAATGGTTCATTGTAGGGAGTGGCGAAGGCAACAGAGGCAATGCTAAGGTTGCCATTGAGGTTCCCATCACACTCGTCCCTGGAAAGAATAGAATTGATCTCTTGAGTTTGACAGTTGGACTTCAGGTTTGACCTTCCTGATTTAGATTTATGTTAGCATTCATCAAAAATGAGATTGTTATCTAGAATCTAGATTATATTCTTCAATGGTGCTTCCATGAGGAGGATTAGTTTAGACAGTCTAAATATTACTGGAAAGTAATTTTTATCTAACAGAACCCTATTAACATTGTCCAGAACTATGGAGCATTCTTTGACAAATGGGGTGCTGGGGTAACTGGTCCGGTGAAACTGAAAGGTCTAAATAATGGATCTACCATTGATCTATCCTCACAGCAGTGGACATATCAGGTAAGTTTGTTTTGATTTTCACAATATCCTCCTATATTCAATTCCTAAATAGTAATCCAATAGAAACTGGAAATTGAACTGGCAAATTGAAATGTCATTTTTAATGCAACAAATTTTTGTTATTTCTAATTGATTAGAGTATATGATCTGACATATTTTCGGCTTTGTAATGCTACGAGGTTGATTTGATCGAAGAATTAAATGCAGTAACATTCAGCTTTTCACTCTCATTTTGTCTCTTTTGGTGCAGACTGGACTGAAAGGTGAAGAATTAGGCCTCTTAGGTGGAGGTTCTTCAGTTTGGGTGTCAAAACCCACTTTACCCAAGAACCAACCCTTGATTTGGTACAAGGTAATATTATGTACTTTCTTTTTTGCTTACAATTTAGCCAAATTAAGGGATTCATTGTTGTAGGGATGGGATATCAATGACTTGGATTATAGTCTCAGAAAATAATAAGTACTTGATTTTATGCTTATGGGACATACACCACATAGAGAGAGAGAGAGAGCATGTGAAATATTTCTTCCTATCCCACTTTTGTTTTCCCTGTCATCAGTGTTTTTGCCCTTTGGACTTTGTTGGGTCATCTCAAGCTCACCTTCTCTTGCACCTGAAAAGAAAGAAAGACTAGTAACACCTTTTGTTACTTATGAGAAAAATCGAAGGGTTGAAAAATATTATTATGATCAGTTGCTTTATGACTATACAAACTATTGAAATGAAAACACAATATGAATCTTGAAGGCTTGTGACTAGGGATCATGTGGCATTTTACAAGTGATTTGGCATCGAAGATTTCATAATGTGTTTGACAAAATAAAAATTGTGCAGTTTATAAATTTTTGAATCTTGAATTTGTAGAGAGAAAAGATAGAAAAAGAAACGAAATTGAAAGAATTTTTAAAAAAAATCCTTTTTGGGTAAGGTTAGGGGAAAATGAGATTAAAATGAATGGATGTCAAAAAAAATATTGTTGTGGGGAATTTTATGACTAGATCTTGCTTATCCTACTATTCTTGCAAATATGATCTTCAATTTCACTGTAATCTTTATTTTTTGATATGTAAACCACATACTTACCCAAAAAAAAAAAAAAAATAAGACTTGTCGAGAATTATTTGTAGTCTAGATTTTCTTTATAGATTTTAAAATTGAAATGATACTTATGCTCATTCAATTATTTTTATTGCAGGAAATAAGACAATTTGAAAGTATCAAACAATGGACGTCATTTCTCGATTTGAACATTTTTCATGGAGGTCTTTATAAAATGGCGTTATGAGTAATACTTTTGAGTACTATTGTTATGTGACAAGTTTATCTTTTGGATTATGGTGTGGGCTATTAGTTTGCTACAAACATTGAATTTTTTTTGGATTACAGGCTTATGTAATGAACCTTTTAATTAAGTTGTTTTGGATATTTTGGGATTATCAAAATGCAGACTCTTTTACCTTTTACAATTATTGAGAATTGAGCCATTAGAATAAAATAGTGTTGTTATAGATATATAATGTGAGCAGGTTGTTGGCCTTTTTGTTGGCTGCTGTTGTTTGCTTTGATGCCTGGTATCATTGCTGCTGGTGCATGGTGCTATGGCTGGTGTTTACTGTCAACAGTTTGCCCACAGTTTGCTGTTGTTTGTTGTCTTAGGGGCTATGGTGTCTGTTTTGATCATTTTTTAATCAAATTGTCTCTATAATATGGCCTTTTGGGTTTTGTTTCTAGTTCCTTTTGTTGTTTGGATCTTTTCAGTGTAACCAGGTTATGTTGCTCTTAGGTTTTTTTTTTTTGTCTTGTTTGCCTTGTTCTTGCTCTCATTTGCTCTTTGCTTATGTGGTGTGTGAACATGATGGTTTTCGTTGTTTAGATTGTCTTTTTTTGTGTTTTGGTTTATGTGTCTTTGTATAGTTAGTTAGCTCCTAGGGTATACCCCTTGTAGCTTGCAGTTTTTTGTCATTTTATTTATGACTGATTCACCTTCCCCCCCCCAAAAAAAAAAAAAAAAAAAATAGCCTACAACCGTGGTTAATAACCGTCGCTGTAAATAAAATTCAAAACGAATTCTATGGCTATAGCGACACTGTAAAACTGATGGAATATAGTCAAAATATAGCAGCGGTTCACAAAATGTCGCAAAAGTGAAGGATATAGCGACAGTCGACCCGTCGTTATAAAGTTAGCAAGTAATTGGTAAATTTAAGATATAGTGACATTTATAACTGTCACTACATCGACCGTCGCAATAAAAATAACTATACCAGCATTTGCAGGAAACGTCACTATAAGGATATGCCGACGGGGCTATTGCGGCAGTTTAGCCGTCGCTATTGCAATCGCGGGTAAAAATATTCTAGTTTTTAGCGACGCTTTTTCATGCTTTTAGCGACAGTTTTGGCCGCTACTAAATCTTGATTTTTTTGTAGTGGATATGGGTTGAAGAAAGCGGGCCTCATTTGAGAGCCCTAGGAATATCTGGTCCAATGTTTAAAAAGAAGGCAGTGCAAGGAAATGAACCCGACACCGAAAGCTCTAAAAGTGCATGAAATTCCATTATGTCACCATGACTCCTTATTAATATACTGGAGATATATAATATTTATTGTATTCAAAGTAATTTTTGTCACACATGTATAATTAATATTTTTACAAACAATATTAATATAAAAATATATATAAACATATATATTTGGTAAATTATAAATATTTTAAAAATGAATGTATTTATTTATTTTTAAATTATAAAATAATTATAATGTCACGGTTCAATTCCGATTCAACTTGACAATTGAACTAGTGACTCACCCACCCGATTCATTTTCCAGTTCTCTCACTGATCTATTTTTACAACTTTGATTACTAAGGTCTCGTTTGTCAACTATACATTTTAGTCAAAAAGTCACTATAAGTTGTCACATCATTCTCTTTACTTTTTTTGCACATCTTTTTATAAAAAATTAAAAAATTACTAAAATAATATGTTCCCAAACGAGACTTAAATAAAGGCAAGCAAGTCTTTCATGGACTAAATATGCTAGAATAAAATATTTTAGAAACTTAATAGATCCAATAATAGTTTTCAAATTAATTAGATTTTGATTTATATATTTTAAGGATTTAGTAAATCCAATCGATAATTTATGATTAAATTTTGTCCATAGTTCATAAATAAAAGAGAAATAAACCCTAAAGAATTTGTTTAAGTGGATAAGATTGTATTTAGATGTTGTATTTGCGAATTTTATTTCATATCTTATTTTTTAAATTCAAAATATATAAAATAAAGAAAAACTTAAAATAATTGAATATGAGCTTTAATCCATATTTTATTAAAGGAAAAATTACACTAACGGCCGGTGATGTTTGGCAAAAATATAGTGAGTTTTAAAATTTTGACATAATTATATTTAGCTTCTTTAAAGTTTAATTTACACAATATTTAGCCTCTTTTTTTCATTTATTAATAATTGATTAGTTATATGAATATTGATTAGTTATATGAATATAAAAATGACATTATCACTATCACTATCACTATTACTTCTTTTCTATTAAAATACATATTTTTTCTTGACTATCCTCGTATTTTCATAGTATTTACACTAGTTGACCACTTTAGCCTAACTAAAAGAAAAGTTGGTGTAATTATGTGGGTATTTGGGAAGTTATTTTAGTAAGCTATTTTAGTTTTTAATTATTTTAGTAGGTTAAAATTTTTGTGTTTGAAAAGATGATTGAATTTTTTTGTAGTTAAATGAGATGTTTGTGAGAGAAAAAGTTAAAAGATTATAGGTTTAATGTGACATTTTGTCTTGTTAGCTATTTTAATATATTTTATCTTTTTGTGAATTTTAATCCAAAAAAAGCTTAAAAACATTGTTTTCAAGTCTTATCAGAGGTCAATGTAATTTATCCTTTTTTGAAAGAGATCAACTTGTATCCAGGGGACTAGATTGGTGCAATTTGGGTTTATGGTCTCAATATTTTTTTTGATGTTTGAATTGTTGATTTTATAAGTCTTTTTTGTGTAGATTGTTTATGAATAGGTTAATTTATCCTCTGTGTAGATCATTTGTGTAGGTTTCATATATACTTTCAAAATAAAGTAGATCATCTGTGTAGGTCTCATATATACTTTCAAAATAAAATGTAAGAATTAACGGATGATGTAATTTGAAGGGGTTAAATGTGAAATGGGTCAGGTCCAAGTCTTGGGCCGGCCCAACCCGACAAAGTCCGAATCCAAGTGGATCAGATGAGTATATGAACAAACCAGTTGAGCCCAACTTCATGATCAATAGTCCACCCAAGTCCTCAAGCACTTGGGCCCAACCTGCAGTGGAAAGGCTAGCCCAGCCGTAGTGCTGGTCTGGGCCGAGCTGCGAGACAGAATCTATGGGCCGAATAGATAACGGGTCAGCCCATCTCCATGAATGATCCCGTAAAAGGCCAAGCCGGGGCACATCAGTACCAAACTAAAGTACATTAGTACCGAGCTGGAGAAACCTCTCAAGGAAACGTGGGAGCTATGAGTGCAAGCATGTGCAGGTTGCCACCTCAGCTGGTCCCCCACACCTAGAATCACGGAAGTTGTTGAACCAAAGGAATGTGGTTTGTTATCAGCATGCCTACAATGAGTATGTGCATTTATTGGCAACTAACAGGTGGTCCCTCATCATGAGCAATGCCAAAAGGACACCTGGCAGCATCCAAGCTCCATGAATCCACCTTGAGAAGCAAGCAGGGAACACTATATATACAACATGAGCTTCACATTGAAGGTAACCAAGGAGAAGGAAATAGAACTGAACTATTCCAAGCTAAACAACACTTATAAACAAATTGAACCCTCTATACACTGCGTCTCCGACTGCTAATTCCCACGCCGGAAGGGTTATCCGGCCAACCCCGGCCGGGCAGCTCTGACGGTGCTTCCTGTGGCAGGTACCTCAGTCCCTGGATAGTCCAACTGAGAGCGGAGTCCCGATCCACTTTCATCTAATGCGGAATCCAGTACGCACATAATTGGTGGTTTTGAAGCATAATGTCATATCATTTATTATTTAACACTCGTTAAATTATTTTTTAAAATTTTAATAAAAAATATTAAATCTTATGATTTTAATAAATAAATAACAAATTGAGATACTATGGAAATTTGTCCAACCTTATATATATATAAATATATTTTAAAAGTAGATCCTTTTGTTGAGATGATGATGGTAAAATGTCATTTTCGTCAAAAGTTAGAAAAGCTGATTATGACAAAAGAAAAAGCAGTGAAATTTACATATTGATTCTATTTTTGTAAGTTTTTTTAATTGCATGCGTCGAAAGATTAAATCAATTAATTTTATTGAGAGAGATTACTTTTATTAAGTCAAGAACAAATTATTATTTTTTTGAAAGGTAAGTCAAAAAGTTGATAGCGAGATTTTAAATAAATTTATTGATCTTATGATATACCATAGTAACTAGGATGATCCTAAAGATTTGTGTTTGTGTATAAATTTTCGGAATGGATAATACTTAGAGGAGTTGAGCTACATGCACAAAATTATTTCACGGAATCATTCCCAAAATACACACAATTCGTGAAATAATTAACTCTGTGTCTGTTTTGTAATTAATTATGTAAAATAATTTTAGGACAAATTTTGATAATAGTTTCTGTAATTTGATTTTGGTATATTTAACTTTTCTTTACCTAGAATAGTTATTTATGAAAGGGTTGAGTTTCTTCCATGTTGAAAATCTCAACATGAGAAATGTTGAGGGATCTGTAAAATCTACTGTATGTTTCGTTTTGATAATCTAAATTGTTCACTTTTTAAGACTCACTGAGTAAAATATTTATATAAACAGTTAAAATGATCGGACATTAGTAGCTATATTTTTGAATTAAATTTATATTATAAAAAATGGATGATCATTCTTAAAGTTATATTTATGATCTATTTTTTAAAAACAAATATGATTCAAATATATAGTTACCGATATCTAATCATATTAATTTTTTGCACAAATATTATATTCAGTGATACCTAAAAAGTGAACGGTTAATCAAATGTATATACCATATGCATGAGATTAAGTGTTTCAATAGAGAAATTTTTGTATGCTAATAGGATATCACGTGACACTACATTCTACCAATTACAAATGTATATGTCCCTTATTGTTCTCCAAACACCCAACATAAATGTAGTAGACCCTATTATCAAATTCAATCACAATAATAGAAAGTATCACATGACATATATCTTATTTATATACAAAAACTACTCATTTTAATGAGAATGTTTTCCAAGTTAGAAGAGAAATTACTATACCTCTAGCATTTTCTCACACTCAGCACCAATGAAGTTGTTTTTTAAGAGGAAAAAAAAAGAAAAAAAAAGATAAAGGTCATGTTTGTTTTAGCAGATTAGGATGTGGGATTCGAGTAGTAAGGAGGTAGGTCTCACTATAGCTTGTTTGGTGGCTTCCTTGTGATGGAGGATTGCTATTCCAGGTAGAGTATTACTCCCACACCCCAACAGGATTAAGTTGCCCTCATATGGGCTGGGGTTGTAAAAATAGTGAGAGGATTAGGATGCATTTTTCTTTTTTCTTTTTTCTTTTTTTTACCCAAGTGCAACCTATTATTTTTTTTTAAAAAAAAAAAATTATATTTGTTTTAGAATTTTTTTAATATAGAAATATTTTATTTTTATTTTATATAAAAATAATTTAACAATTTCATTACTAATCATCTCTCTCACTATTATTAAAATAAACACGCTTTTACTTAATCCTCTCACTAACAATCCTCACATTAATAATCTCTTCACTAACTATCCCCTCACTAACAATCTCATCTAACCTAATCCGCCAAACAAACGTAGCCAAATGGTATTTTCAATTGAAATGGGCTTCTATCTAATCCACAAAGTGTGAATTTGATTGTATTGTTGGGCCTGTGAGAACTATCACGAGTCTCATTTCGATGATCTAAACCATTTCATGTTTATAATTTGTCAAGTACTTTATCCTTGCAAAAAATTAAGTTGATCGAATATTGATAGCTCCTTGATCAGAACATATTTTTTTTAACAATTTATTTTTAAAATCATATTTGTCATTGACAAAAATGTGTTTCAATCAAGGGGTTATCGATATTCGATCAACATGATGTTTGGCAAGGACGAAATAGTTGACAAGTTCTACACACTCAACGGTTCAGATTATCGAAATGGAACCTGTAGTGGACTCCACAAACCCAATAGTACGGTTCATTTTACAAAGTAGACTAGAGAGAAAGTCCCATCTCTGTGATGGAAATACTAGCACTACTAACAACCTTTTTAATGGTGTAGTTAAACGAGTGTCTAAAAATATATTATATGATAAAAAGTAATAAAAATGGGATCCATTTATGTGTGTTTAGTGTTTATTAATTTAAAAAATAATGATATATTTCAATAATATAATTTTGTGTGTTAAAGTATAGGTTATATAAGAGTAAGATCCACTAAAATATATGAATAAAAATAAAAGAAAATATGTCACATCAATTCCATTTCTCACTCTCCACAAAGTGGCTCGCCAACTGCGCCAAGGATACTAGCAAACTCACTAACTACCAACAGAGTCCGGATCCTGTCCAGCCAGCGTCTCCAGCCTTTTCTCTGGGTGACGGCCTAGATTAGGCCACGACTCAGATCAGCTTGAAAATAAAATATAAAAAAAAAACCAAAATTTAAAAACAGAGGCAAATTTCTTCTCTTCTCTTCTCTCTCTCTCTCTCTCTCTCTCTCTCTCTCTCCCCTCTTAATTAATCTTCTATGGATACTCTACTTTTGATCTTCTTCCTTCCTCCACCTCTCCCTTCTTAATTTCACATTTGATACATACATGCATATATATATACTATTTTTGGAAACAAAAAAAGAGAAAGGGAGAGGGAGAAGAAGAGGAACTGAGACCCTATTCCTTTAAACAAACATAAACTGATAGAGAAGTTATGATCTGAATAAAAAAGCAACAGATCTCATAGCTTCTTTTTCTTTTTTTCCCCAACAACTGGCACTGTTCAACTCAAAGATGACCGTGAAACCCCACAAATTCTGGTAAATTGATGGAGTTTTTTTGGCCTTTATATGATGATGACATGGAATTCATGCGTTCCCATCAGAGTTGTAGGCACTTGGCAGTGGGCTCCTGGAGGTGGAAAAAAAATTTGAGGCTATGGTGTTGACATAGCTCAAAAAAAATTGAGCTTTGATTTGGCCTCTCTTTGGTGGAAGGGTTTTTGGTGGGCTGGGTGGAGTGGTTGCCATTGACGGATTTGGAGATTTGTAGAGAAGGAAATTATGAGTTGGGTTTTTTTAAGAGTTTGAAGTAGAGAGAGAAAGAAGAAGAAGCAAAGAAGAAGAAACCCAACTCTGTTTTTGAATTTTTTTTTTTTAAGCTGATCTGAGCTGTATATTTTGAGTGGGGTGACGTGGCCCAATTTGGGCCATCACCCGGAGGAAAGGCAGGAGACATTAGCTAGAGGGGATCCGGCCTCCTAACTAGGGGTGCAACTCGGGCGGGCTCAACCTGAGCAACCCGAGCGCAGCCCGAGTTTTTTTAGGGCTTGGGCAACTATATTTTGTAATCTGGACGGGCCTGGGCAGATTTTTTATGCCCGAATTGTAATTCGGGCCGGGCTTGGGCAGAACCAATGACCAACCCGAGCAACCCGAACCCGAATTGAATTTAATATATTATATAAATTATATAATATATAATATATAATATATATATAATTTAATAAATTATATAATATATAAATTAAGTAAAAGAGTTAGTCTTAATTTTTATTTTTTATTTTTTGGTGACCAGAAAATAACTTTGAATAATTCTCAATTCTTTGTTAATTCTCAATTCTACCTACAGGTTTCAAAACAAATCTACCTACAGGTTTCTGGACTCGGGCAATTCGGGCAATTCGGGCTAACCCGAGTTCAAAATACAAAGCTTGGGCTGGGCTTGGGCAGCAATGCTCAGGTTCATGGTCGGGCTTGGGCATTGCCAAATACAATTCGGGTCGGGCTTGGGCAGACCCCCAACCCGATCGAACCCACCCGAGTTGCACCCCTACTCCTAACAACACAGTTAATGGATGTATTGGAGCAGAATAAAAAGTTTATTTGTTAACTGCTATTGCCTCACTGTGGAGATTTTCTTTGCTTTGAGGCCCCTTTATCATATTCAGCAATCATTCGGAGCACTTATTTTGATGTTCTAATGGAACATTAATGATATAGTAAGGAAAAAAAAAAAAAAAAAACTAACTAAGATCAAAACATCACATCATAGTAGGTGGGACCCACTGTCAGCTTATTAGAACTAGTTTTAGAGCTAAAAAATTAGAGCTCTAAAGCATTTTTCTATCGTATTAGGGTGGTTGGTGGAGATTATTTTAAATTAAAAATTAACAATAAAAAAAGTAAAAATTAAAGTAATTTTTACTCAAATTTTGAAAAATTAATTTTTTTTAGTTTATTTAAACTATTTTTAACTAATAAGTTATAAGTAAAAATTACTATGATATAAAAGTTGATTTTTTTATTTTATTTTTATTTTTATAAAACGTGTAAAAAATGTGAGATGAGACCAAAAATGAATTGAAAATTAAAAGATGACTTTTAACTATTTTTTGTAAATCCCAAAATCTGAATGTGGTGATAAAAAACGAAGGTTAATTGTACTAAAAGGGAGGGGGTGTGGAGGGGGTTAAAACCCAAAACTAATAGTGCATAAAAAAAATTGATTGTGTAAAGGGAATACAAAAATTTTGTTAAAAATTGGACGCCCATGTAGCATGACCCATGACCCTTTTTGAACCTTATCCATGTAAGTTTTGAATTTGAATTCAAAACCTATTTGGATAACCACTCTTGATATCTATATCTATCATATCAACTGATATGGATAGATTGATATATATGGTTATATATCTGATTATATATTTTTATAAGATATTGATATCAGATACGTTATGTGGTTTTTTTTTTACCCATAACATTTTTTATATACTCTCTCTAACTCTCTCCCATTAAGAGAATGATCCAACCTTTGCACTGTGACTTGTGTGGGTGATACTCATATTGTGGTATCACTCCACTGCTGGGAGTTCGTTGTTCGCATTTATTGAAGCACGTGATTTACCCACAAGATTCTTCGCTTCTATCACCTAAGGTATGATCTGAAATTTTTACCCGCTACGTTATACTTGTTCTTACATTGGTATCAGAGCTTTAATGGGTAATTTCGTGCTTATTTTTATACATTAAAATAGGTGCATAATTTTATATAAATATATACACAATATATGCATGAAAATTAATAATTTTTCGAACTATCTCCAATCGACCTGAAATTTGTATATATTGTAGTATATTTAATGTAGAGCATATCTGCAAAGTTTTATGAAAATCCAACGGTTAGATTTCAAGAAAAATGGAGACCCATTTTATATTTTCGAAACTTTACATGCATGATGGTTTAACATGCTTTAATTTTAGTCTGCAAATCTTACATATTTAGAATCCTTGTTTCGAGACCTTCGAAACGATATATTATTTGTTAGATTTGGATTTATGGTTGATGATATACATCAAACCCTAATTTGGGTTCGTTTTATTTTTTTTGGTAGCTTAAGGAAGAAGATGAAGGGCAGAGTTTTTGCACTTCCACTCTCATTTGAAAGAGAAATAATACACCCTATTATTTGGGTTTGTTAAATGTAATTTTTGATACCACCATTGATTTTATTTTGAAAAATGGAGTCCGACAGTACCAAAATCGAACCAGAAAATACCTTGGAAGGTGGCGCGTGAGCCACACGCGCCATTTGACAACGTCAGCGCCGCTACGCGCGCACCACCCGTCACCAAGCGCCAGGCGCGCTTCCACGTGCGCTGCCACGCGTGTGCTGTCTGCGTCGTCCACGCGCGCGACTTGCGCCCTGTAGACACCCCATTTTTGACCAACCTTAAGACTCAGACGTCATCGATTGAGCGCTCGGTGATAGTGCATCTCGTGCTCGTTTCGAGGTTTCGGAGTTTTGGCTGAGAGCCTTGCCTCTGAGCCTTTGAACTCTTTGTGCTTCGGCTTGGTTTGCGGACCAGGTCTGGTTTTGCTTGCCTGAGGGAGGGAGAGGTCTTGTAAACCACTCTTTTGTTGTCGTAGACCACTTTTTGCGGCCGTAGACCACTTTTCCCGTTTGGAGACTAGTTTCCGGTTTTCGGAGCCTTCGGTCTCGCGCCTTGTCTCGTGACTGCTTAACTTTCTCCGTTTGGTGTGGTTTTTGAACCACACCTTGTTTCCTTGGCCTAGAGGGCCACTATGGTTTGGGAGACCACTTTTGTGGTCGTAAACCACTTTTGGTGCTCGACAGCTAGCTTTCGAGGCTCCCGGCTACGCGCTTTGCCTCTCGAACTTTCGTCTTGCATCCGTTTTGGTTTGTTTTTGGTACAAATCTTGTTTTCCTTGTTTGGAAGGTGGTACAAGGGTGGGAGACCAGTATTTCCCCTTGGAGACCACTTTTCCTCCTGCCAGCCAGTTTTCTGGTCTGACAACTGGTCTCCCTCATCTTGGACCATCAAAAGTGGTCGGCTATCACACCATTTGCTTGTTTTCATCCTCTGGACTTTTTCCCACCATGGCCGACCACTTAAGTAGCTGGCCGACCACTTTAAGTGGTCGGCCACTTTTTGTCATCTTTTTGGAGATATTTTCCTCCAGCTGCCACAACTGGAGGGCACCAGAGCCATCCTCCATACACGTGTATGGAGGGATTGCCTTGGCCCTTATCTTCTTGGAGAAGCTTTGCCTTTTGTTCTCTATAAGAGGGAGGCTCCTCCTCCCTCCTCTAGGTTTAGAAAATTGCCTCGAGAGTTATACATATAGCCTTGTATCTATATCTCTCTTGTGTTCTTGTTTTGTGCCTTAAAAGTGTAGATTTGTCATACTTTTGTACACAAACACACACTCAAACACCTTGCTTGTGTTGCTGAGGCTTCTTGAGTTTGTTTTTGAAGTTCTTGGGCTGGTTTGAGATCAAAGAGGGTGCTGGAGTTGCAGTAGTAAAGAATGTGTTTAAAGGTGAGTTTCTAACCCTTAAAACCCCCATTCTTGCTTAAGCTTTTGAGCCTACTTGTATACTGTTTTAAGCTTAGCTCTTAACTGAAAAAGTTCTATTTTTGTGTGCTTAAAAAGTTTGTTTAAGGTCACTTTTTCGTTGGGGGTAATCTACCCTCTCTTAGGCCTTGTTAGACCTTGTTTTGAGCCATCCCTTTAGGCTCTTGTTGTAGCCTTTGCATGACCTTTCTACCACTGAAATCCAGAGGATTTTCAGTGGTGGAAAGGTGGTTTTGGGGCCTTAAATAGGAGAGGGCCCCTCTCCTTGTATTTTGAATACTTGCCATATATGCCTCATGTTTGAGCATGTGTTTTAAGTTTATGTTGGCCATATTTTAGCATGTATTTGTGGTTATTTTGCTGAGGCTTACCACTATTTTTACTTGGTTTTGTCACTCCATGCATGGTTTATACACTTGTAGTGTAAATCACACAAACTAGTCTTTGTATGCTTCATGAAGTAGCATGTCATTCTAGCTTGATTTGAGTCCATTTCAGCATGTTCTTAGTGTTGTTTTACCATGTCATACCTCTGTTGGGGTTTGGTTTGGTCACCTCTTGCATGCTCTATGCACTTGTAGTGCAATTCCGTGAATTAGCCTAACATGCATCATGCTTTAACATGTCATTCTAGCATGCTTTTGGCTTAACTTTAAGAAGCTTTTGTCTATGTTTTCACATGCTTTAGCTCTGATTTTGGTTGTTTTGACCATGCATGACTTGCTTTATATAGCCATGGTTCAATCTAGCTTGCTAGCTTTGTGCATCAAGTCCACTAGCATGCTTTACTTGGAGTATTTTAATGATTTGGCATCATTTTATATGTGATTTTAGTCCATGTTTCATACTCATGCACTCGCATTTATCACTCATTCAATGCATTGGAGGGTTTGCCCCTTTATGCCTTAACATGAACCATTGTGTATGCCTTCATGCCTAAGCTTGCGAGCTATCATTTTAGTGTGTTTTTGGGGTTATTATGCCATGATATAACTTTGATTTTTGTTGGTTAAGTCATTCCATGCTTGGTCTTAATAAGTGTAGTGTAATCCACCTTATTTGCCTTGTATGCATCATGCTTTATGCCCTCCATGCTAGCTTATTTTGGCTTCCTTCCATGCATGTTTTAGACTTATTTTAACATGTTCTAGGACTGTTTTGGGTTGCCTTGATCACATGCTTCATGTTTTGCATACTTGTAGTACAAGTGCTCTTGCTTGCTTCAAGCTTTGAGCACCATTGTATGCTTCATTTGTGTTGTGTACATGATTTGGCATCATCTAACCTGACATTTCAGAGCATCTAGGACTACCATGTTCCCACTTCATTCACTCTTTAAGTGTCTTTGAGTGTTGTGCATTGTTGCCTAATGTGTGTATGCTTGCATGCCTAGGTCTTTGAGCCTCCATCTTAGCATGTTTTGGTCATTGCTGTGACCTATTTCAGCTCTGTCCATGCTTAGTTCATGCATATTTGCCATGTATTGCATACCTCTTTAGTAGTCCTCTTTATTAGCTTTCATGCTTTAGGACCTTTGCATGCTATACTTGCATTGTTTAAATGACTTGGCATCATTTCATACCTTATTTCAGTGCACTTAGTGTTGTTATACTTCCACATTTATCACTCCTTGAGCACTCTTGAGAGTTATGCTCTTAGGCCTCTTTGATAGGCCATTGCATTGTACATGCTTGTATGTGCTTCATGTGCCTTAATTTTATCACCAATGGCCACTGATTTGGGCGTGACTGAGGTCTACCCCCTTTTTGGTTGAAGTCCATTTAGCATGTTTATTTACATGTTGTTCGCATGCTTATTGTTCATTGCATTAAGTATGCCATCTTACATTGCATTGTGCATGCTATGTGGTTATTTGCATTGTGTATGCATGGCCCTAACATTGCTAATTTGTCCTTGTAGCATTGCATTATGTGTGCATGTGTTAGCACTGTTTGCATGCCATTTTCATTGGTAGTTTGATCATGTTGCATTGCATGTTGTCGCGTGATTGTCCCTTGCATTGTGCATGCCATGTAGTTGCATTACATGTTTGCCATGTTAGTTGCTTGCATTATTGTTTGGAATAGGTGTTAGTCCAAACATGAGAAACGAGGGGCGTTTCATACTTAAAGTGATGAAACGTGCCTCGATTCTCCGTTGCCGACACCCTTGATCATACATGATAGAGTTTTAGGCCTTATGTGTTTACTTGTGCATTCATTTTACATTGAATTGTGCAACTTCGCCTCTCGGCCATCACGCATTGAAATGTGCGATTGGTGGCCCGAGGGTCGAGAACCGCACTCTCTTGAGTTCATGACATGATAGGGAGAGTGGTTGTGCACACATATCTTGCAAATACATTGCCATGCCCTTTCTTGCTCTCTGTTGCAGCAAATTGCAGTTCAGCAGCAACAACTGGTCGGCCAGCCAGAAAAACTAGCTGGCTGACCAATTTTTCTAGCTTTCTGCAAGAAAAGTGGTCGGCAGGTGGCTGGAGAGACCAAAAGTGGTCGGCCACCCTCCCACAGGTCTCCCAAGGTGGGGTTTCAGTTTTCTGGAGCTTGGTGCAAGTTTCTGAGGACAATTGAAAACAGAGGCAAATCGGGACATCGCGTTGGATTTTCAAACGAGGCGACCGGGCTTGCATGCATTCCTCTCCCTCTGAGGTTCCTGATTTACTACTTTCCTTAGCTGCCATGCTTAGATAGCTAGCTTTTGCTTTGTTTTGTACCTTAATAGTTAATGCGTTTAGCTATTTAAATTTATTTTGTAATAATTAGTTAACTAGGATTAGTTAATTAGTTTGTTGTGTAATAATTAGTTTAATTAGCTTAGATTAGCTAGTTAGCTTTTTACTCGGTCTCTCCTTCGAGAGGGCCAATTATTGTAATAAGCGTGCGTGTGTGTGATGCATGTCTTCCAACCTCTATTTCTTTCACCATTTTACTTAACCGCTTACGATGGCTAGTTTTAGGGCATATTTCATTTAGCATACCTTATGCTTGCATGTGTGCATCCATTCATCTGTTTTGCATGCACCGGGCTCGGCGCATCATACTAACTGCATTGTATTTCAATTCCTATTTGAATACATGTATCAAGTTGCATTTCATATGTCATCTTAGAATAGCCGAACCTATTTTAGTTGCATTCTTGCATGTGTTGCATTAGCTATCTTAATATGAACTAGGATCATGCATGATTTCTAACTAGTTTTTTGTTTTAGCTCGGAGTACACTGTGAGTGTTTACGCTTTAGCATACTGCATGTATGTTAATGCTGCCATGAAAGCATGCTTGCCATGAGGCTAACTGCTTACTTGATATAACTGCTTGAGTGCTTGTGGGTGAAGGTCAGATTGTTTGAATTGGAACAATTCATTGAATCCAGAATTTAGCCTACTTGCGAGTAGCAAACTTCAAACCATTTTCAAACGAATATGCAATGTTTTGTTCCAAATTAGGCGATCTAGTCTATACTTGTTTGCTGTGCGCATCACGTAGTAAGATTAGCTAATTAATCGGAATAAGAATACATGTGTTTTCAAAAACAAAATATCATGCTTAGTACAGGCCGATCTTTGATCGAGTGAGCGGGGGTGCTCATTGCATGACCTTCCTCTCTCGTACCTAAGTTCTCGAGCCGAGGCAACGTTGGTGATGACGGATACGTGGCCTTAGGCACGAGTCAGGGTTTCCTAAATTCCCCCAAAATAAAATATTTAGGTGGCGACTCTGTATCTGGCAAAGCAGTCCATGTTTGGCACTTCTTTATTAAAAATCAGTTTTCCAAAACGATTTGTCGGATTTGGACTCTTTGGTGATTTATCGATCTCACATCGCACATTGTGAGATTAGATTCAGAACCGTGACATTTGAGTCCAAACTGTAGTAGCTCAGAGAACAAGACGAGATTCGCGCCGCCTCTCGCGGGCGCGCAGATGTTGAGGAGTTCCCGGGAGTGCGTCTACACGTCCTTCCACGTGCGCGTTAAGCCGCGCCGCTTCGAGCCACGCCACGCGCTGCCACGCACGAGCCGTGCGCTGAGTCGCGCGCCGAGCCAAGCCGCGCCATTTTCCGCGCCGACTTGGCTGGTTTGACGGCTGGGTGTAAGGGTCTGTTTGTTTTTTTTTAAAAATCCAAAATTGCGTTAAATGGTCATAAGTAATTCGTTATAGCTTTGTTTTAAGCGTAGTTGGTACTGTTAGACTCAGAATTAAAGTTTCTATCTTCTGTAAAATTTTCAAAATTTTATGAAAATAAAAAAATATTTTTCCTGAAATAATAATTCATTATTTTTGCTTTAAAATGCATCTGGTGTTGCATGATTAAGTTTCTGGAGCTGAAATTTTTTACTATAGATCACTGTAATGGTTTACTATTTACTGGTATGGTTGTTGCATTTTCCTAGATTCTGGAATGTTTATTTATGATTTCATGTATGTTTATTAATTATTTAAAATTCTAGAAAATACCAGAAAATTCCAAAAGTGATATACTTTCTGTTATGGATAATCTGAATATTAAATATAGCATATTGTTGCTTTTTGCCTAGAATTTCTAATATGTTGTGATTCGGATAGCATGATTAATTTTTTATTTGTTTAAATTCCATTATTAATTGTAACATAGCTTGAGTTGATTGTGAACCTACATTATGATGCTATTGCATGGAATTAGAATATTTTATCATGCTTTTAGACATGCCATAGTCAGTGGGAGGTTGTTCGGTTGAGAGAAATCTTTGTAAATTTACTCCCGAAAACTAATATTTTGCCGCATAAATTAATTAAATTTTGGATAATTGTCACCTGTGGTGAAAGAGATGATTACGAGCATAGCGGATTTTCGATCTTGCGACTTGTGTAATATTGTCACTATTTAATTTAGATTTTTGTGGCAAAATTATATTATGCTAATCAAATTAATCCCAATGCGAATTTCTCTCTAAATTGGACTTAGCTTGTGGAAGTTAATTTGGTTGACCTAGACTTAGTAGAGATGTTCAAATGTGAACAATGTAATCCTATTCTTTAGATGAGCAAAAGTCTTGGAGACTTTAGGTCAGACCTTAATTGAGCCAAAGTAAGGAAACATGACTCAAGCCGTGGTTTTGTTGCCTTGTTTGGCACAATAAAAACTGATGTGTGCGCTATGGTTAGCGGCACGCTACGTAGCTTTGATTGGCGAGTTTTGGAGTTGTGAAATTAGTAAACCCTTAATAGATCTGTATATGATCTTGGCTATTGAGCTGCACGGATTGACTTTGTAATTTGACTTGTAATGATGTTGCATCATTAGATGAAGTAACATTCAAGAGTCACGTTATCCAAGAAATGCGAGCTTAAATGAGTTAGTTATTAAGTGTAAGACGAGTAGCCAGTATGAGCAGTGTTTTGCTCTCTACCCAATCATTGGGAGTGGATGGAGCAAAATTTCACGCACTTTAATAGTGTGCATTGAATTATCACTTGAAGTTAAAAGATTAGCGCTTAGTAGCAGCAAAATCTATTAACACTAAGTGAAAAGATTAACGCCAAGTGGCTGCAAAATCTATTAGCATTGCCAACTTGTCTTAAGTCTGGACACTTACTGTTTCCATAGTTAAGTGTGAGACATGATGAGGTGCTTCTTTGTATGATTCTTTAGCTAGGCTAACATTTTTTTAATAACGTTTACCACTAAGCGCAAACGTTGTAGCATAGTAATGAAAAGGTCAAGGCTGACAAGGTTATAATGACTCTAAGATTTTGACACATCGCTTATGAGAGCATTGTGTTGAATTAGATTCTTTAGTATAATACATGCTTAAGTTACTTCAGGAGTTGTCATAGATTAATAGCTTATTCTCTCCTTCTTGTGGATAGTAGAATTAATTGCAAGTAACTATGAAGCGAGAAACAGAGATGGCAAGAGCAGTATCATCATCTTTCAACTAGATGCAGTAAAGTGTATGGAGAATAAAATTGACTTGAAGGTGCAGGGGATTAGCACTTACTAGTTAAATTTGCGACTTAGGCGCACTTGATATCTCCATGACATCCTTTTATGATCTAGTAAACATGAATTAGTTGTGAGTCATTACCCAGTTGGGCCTAAGCCTTTTAAACTTGTCTTCGAGAACTCACACATTAGAATGATTGGAATTAGTTTATGACATTGGACATAAACCAGTGGTTTGTTATACTTGATCACATTAATGAGAAGATGACATGGATGGTTTGAGTAGGCTCTCTTGGGCCCACTCCCTTGTGACATCCTGCTCTTATATGAATGTGTAACTTTGTTCGCAATGGTTGCGCACAAGTAAGTAGGAAAGCCGAAGAAGGTCATTTGTATTGGCGCATTTACTCCACTATGATATTTGTGACTAGATATGTGTAAGGGTATGATAGCTAAGCCTCAATCTCGACATGTTTATAGATTACGATACGCATCTGAGTCAAGACTATTTGATCTCCCATAAGTCAAAAGTTTTGAGATGATTTTTGACATTGCACATATGAGGTTGAAATCAATTGGATAACAGCTTCGTGCTTTTAGTTTTGACCAAGGTGGCGAGTATCTATTTGAGTTATTTTAGAAAACTCTGTGAAGAAAAATGGATGCTTAGAAAATTGATTATTCCTAGTACTCAACAACACAATGGTGTAGTAGAGATAAGGAATTAAGTATTGTTAATGTTAGGAAGATGATGGCGTAAAATGTTTCCCAATTGGGAATTGCACTAGTTTGTTGCCTATATCTCTAACTAAGTGTCTTGCATATCAGATTTTACACTCCATTTGAGTAATGGGTTAGCGGAGAGCCATCTATGAGTGATCTGTAACTGTTAATCAACTTATCTTTATTTTACTTCTCATAAGGTTGCGAAGTTAAGACCTAGGGTTCCATAACGCATTAATTGTATGCTGTCATGTGAACCCTCCGGGTCATGTACATATAGGTAAGCAGCTTTGTGGTAGTGTAATTAAGTCACGTAAAGTTTTTTTAGTAAATGTGACGTGAATAAAGTTTTGGAACTTTATAAGATAGAGGATTCTAAGTATAGCACTTTATGTAGCCTAGTTGAGAATGGAAAGAAATTTCCAATATCCTAGGGACAGTTGGAGCAAAGTGCCTACTAATGGATTACTCCATTAGAGAAGAATACTCTACATTCTTAGTTGCGTGGTAGTGAATGTGAAAATTTTCCATGTCATCACTAGGTGATTGAGAGGGAAACATTCATGATTGCTCCGCAAGATGATAAAGAGCCTAGGATAATGCCAAAGGCTCTAGTCTCCTATTTTTAGAAAGTGGATCAATGTTGCGCGGTTTAAGACAAAGTCTTTGAGGATTAACTATTTCTATAATTTGGTTGACTTTCCATTATGACGCGAAACTGTTCTAAAGTTATGCGTAATTTGAATAGTCATTGTTGAGGCGTAAGGCTCGTTAGATACCGAAAAGTCGCACCATTGAGAAATGTGTAGACTATGAGAAGACTTCCTCCTGGGGAGTAAGGTTATTTCGACTTAGGCTATGATTGACATAAGTTCGGAACATTGATTTGTGGACATTGTGACCCAACTTCTCGGTGGAGAATTGGATAAGCAGATCTGTAGGGATTTACCTTCTACTGTTATGGTGAAATGTTAGGAGTGCAAAAAGGTTGCTAGCTCCAATAAATCTTTTACAGCCTAAAATAGTTATCCAAATAGTGGTTCATAGATTTCGTCAAGCCATGATAGGCCGACGATGATCGATGAAGACCACTGAGGCATGGTCAATGGTCCAAAAGAAGTTTTTCCTTACTTAGTCATTATGAGCCAGGAATTTATAAGGTTGTCACCACCTAGGATGGGTTGTACTCTGTTTTAGATATGATGGACATGGGTGATATAATTTATATGCTCGGATGTATGATCCTTAGGGATTGTTTTGGGAGAATTCCTGGTTTGTCTTTGATGACTTACATAAGGAATATCCTAGAATGATTCTAGATGCAAATTGCAAACCCATTGACTTACCTATCGATAAAAGTCAGAGCCTTAGCTATTGAGTGAATCCTCGGATTGTCTTTGGGAGAAACAGATGACATATATTCCTTGATCTTTTTTTTGTTGTGGGAGCCTAAAGTACGCTATATGGGTGTATTCGGCATGATAAGTATTATCTTTGGTAAATGGTCAACTGAGTTGTTTAGACATTGACTTTGCTCATTAGACTGTGGATAGAATGCTTTACTAGTAGTATATAAATTTGCCCCTTGTAAGATTCAATGCGCTAGTTGGGCGCATCTGTACTAGTTGGGTGCATCCAGAATGAACGCAAATTGGTCACCAAAATATCTTTAGAGAGGTTATTGCGCAAGAGGTAGTGATCTTGAATCACTTCATGTGAGGCGCACATGGTGGATTTTGTTGTATATACTTATCGCAAGAGGTGTTGATAAGGCTTATGTTTGGAATCTAGAATTGCTCAAGCTGTGGTCATGTTTGTTAAAATTGATCACTTATTTGTTGTGAGATGATGGGATGTTGACACTATTATGGTTTATGTCATAATGATTAGCAGATGATGATGTCAGCAGGCCAGATTGGCTCACTCACACGAGCAATCACCCTTGGCGCTTGGGAGCAAGCAAGGATGAGACTAGTGATTTGTTTTTATTTCGAGCCAAGAGAGGCTTAAATTATCCACTATGTATGTCGCCTTGGTTACAACCAAGATGAGGTCGTGTTAAGGACCAAACCTGGATGTTAGTATCCACTTTCCATGTTATACCTGTTATGATTAGCTAGATGCGAGATCTTATTTGGCGCCTGGAAGGCGAGCAAATAGACAATTTGGGTTAGGCGCTAGAAAGCGACTAAACTAATATCTGTATGGTGTATTGAGTATGACGTCACTCTTTTTGGAAGAGTTACTCCACTGTAACATGTATTCATACTATATGTGCTTGGCGACCGAGTAATGAGGTGAGAGAATGGATCCCTGTTTCCTCACCATGTGAGTCTTATGTGTCATTATTGATATGACTTTCATTTATGTACCCTTTTGTGACCTTTGACTATGTTATAAGGTAAGGGATTGATGTTCTGCTACTTTGGTATGTTGCCTGCGGTCATGTATGATTTGGCGGACATCACTGGGAAAGCGGTCAATCCTAAACTAAATGGCATGAGGGCAAAGGGAAGATCATCTAATATTACACCACTGTTGTATATTCACTACCGGCAACTCACATCACTCTGTATGAGAGGCAGATTGAGTGTGAATATATTGCAAGAATTGAGAGGGTCAAACATGCTCTTTTTGAGGGATTAGAGATTTTTTTTTTTGGGACCGGTGTAATTAGATGGGTCTGGGGTATATGAGACATTATTTCTATTCTTTTTGGTTTGATGTCTCTATGCTGGCTCATTTTGAGTTTCTAGTATGGAGTTCCCACATGCAAGTGTTTCTCAGCGGCCGCACGGTTCATTGGCTAGTATGTGATTGTTTAATATTTGGGGAGATTGAGATAGAGATGTGGCTGTATCATGCCAACTAATGTGCGAGTGGGAGATGTTAGAAATTGGGCGCCCATGTGGCATGACCCATGACCCTTTTTGAACCTTATCTATGAAAGTTTTGAATTTGAATTCAAAACCTATTTGGATAACCCACTCTTGATATCTATATCTATCATATCAACTGATATGGCTAGATTGATATATATGGTTATATATCTGATTATGATTATATCTATCATATCAACTGATATGGCTAGATTGATATATATGGTTATATATCTGATTATATATTTGTATAAGATATTGATATCAAATACGTTATGTGGTTTTTTTTTTTACCCATAACATTTTTTATATACTCTCTCTCTCTAACTCTCTCCCATTAAGAGAACGATCCAGCCTTTGCACTGTGACTTATGTGAGTAATACTCATATTGTGGTATCACTTCACTGCTGGGAGTTCGTTGTTCGCATTTATTGAAGCACGTGATTTACCCACAAGATTCTTCGCTTCTATCACCTAAGGTATGATCTGAAATTTTTACTCGCTGCGTTATACTTGTTCTTACATATTTATTTCATTCTATAGGATTGTAACACTGCATTAAATTTTAAAATTAATAATTTATATTACAAAAAATTAACCATTCTTAAAATTTAAAATAAAATTTGTTAATGTGATTATTTCACAACTATTTATTATGAAAAGATTTGTAATCTATATATGAAAAGGTCATTCTCGAATATACATCCTCAAAAGAATGTGTACCATATATAAATTATAAATGTCATTACTAAATCATTTTGTCATATTAAAAAGGAAAAAAATTCACTTTGCATTCTTGTGGTTTTTTTTAATAGCACTTTTGTGACACCCCAAATTTTGGGTACACTTTTGTGACACCCCAAATTTTGGGTACATCAAGATAATAAAATATAATAAAATAGTAGGGCTTAACTAGTGTATACACAATATATTACAGATAAGTAAATACAAAATAAAATATTAATGACTAAAATAAAAATGTTAGTTACAAACATAAGTTTTTAAGTTAATAATTACAAAGCAAAGTTCTCATTACAAGAGAGTGTTCAAAACGGAGGCGGATAACCTAATTTCTAAGGCAACCAAGTTTTTTCAAAGTTTTCAAGGAACCCGTCCTCGGTATGGAATTCGTCTTCACCTGGTATAAAACGCCATGAGTTTAGAATGTCCAGTAATACACACACCCAAAACTCTTAACCGATCTAGCACAAGCATAAAACAATACTACAATAAACATTTTAAATATCATAATTAATGCATTAAAAAGTTATTAAGACCACTATATTCCCCCAAAAAGATTCATTTTCCCAATCACAAGAATGGACTTAATTATTCGATGCTTCATCTTTTGCTGCTTTGCAGACCTTATCCCGAATACCTACAACAGTTATCTACCACGTAGCGTGAACTGAAAACATAAAAAGAGACGATCATAATCATGGATCAACACCTAGAATGTCCCCTACTGGACCCAACATTATCTCACCAAATAACAAAATGTCACATAGAGTTTGAATACAACCGAGTCATCATAGGGGCTACGTACCAAGAACTTACGCAAGACTTAACTCAATTGGCAACAAGTCCATTACAATTTATTTCGTTAATACACACTAAATAAGCCATTCTGAAACATTAACGGTGACATACCCATTACCAATCCCTTAACATTTCCCATTAATTAGGTGTTTTAAAAGGCGAGCTAGTCACATTCAAGCATAAACATACATGAGTCATACATATGAGAGGAAATATAACACAAACTAAAGTATTCAAAACATGGCAAGGTAAGAAATTAACATTTAGCATGCCAATAAAACATTTGAGGGCAACAAGCATTTAAGCATTTACTTCCAAAATTTTCAGAATAGTTGAAATGGAAATAAAAATATGACAAACACTACGCCAAAATTGGGCTTTAGCGGCGGTTTTTTACCGCCGTTAAGGCTGTAAAACCGCCGTTAAAGCCTTTAACGGCGGTTTTAACGGCGGTTTCATTACCGCCATTTATGCGCGTGTCGGAAAAAGTGAAACCGTCGTAAAAAGGCAAATTACCGTCATTAAAAGTCGACCAAAAACGGCGGTTTTTTACCGCCGTAAATAGGTTCAAATTTTTCAAAAAAAAAATCTTTCTTCTTGCACTCCCCAAGTTTTGAACCCAAGACCTCTCATCCACCCACACCAACCACTTTGCCACAGCCACTCTTCATGAAATATATTACCTAAATAAATATTTAAACATTACTTTTACTTTATTGTAGATGGTTTCACCGGAGCTCGCCGGAGTGTCGCCGGAGCACGCCGGAGTTTCGCTGGAGCTCTGCCGGCAAGACCGTCGGCATTAACGGCGGTAATGGTTGGACATTAGCGGCGGTTTTATTACCGCCGTTAAAAGTGGGCAT
Source organism: Camellia granthamiana (assembly GCA_036172215.1). Taxonomy (NCBI): domain Eukaryota; kingdom Viridiplantae; phylum Streptophyta; class Magnoliopsida; order Ericales; family Theaceae; genus Camellia; species Camellia granthamiana. The sequence goes on along the minus strand of CM069909.1, from coordinate 35,666,203 downwards.
TAACGGCGGTTTCGTTACCGCCGTTAAAAGTGGATTTCATTACCGTCGTTAAAGACACTTTTAGTGACGGTTTTTTTAACGGCGGTAACGAAACCGCCGTTAATGATACATTAACGGCGGTATTAACGGCGGTTTTCGTTACCGCCGTTAATAGTACCTTTAACGGCGGTTTTCGTTACCGCCGTTAAAAAAACCGCCGTTAATGCTGATTTTTGGCGTAGTGAAACATACTTCTAGATCAAATTAGGAGCTGGAATTCGACAAAAGTCTAAATCAAAAGTCTACTTTCATCACCAATTTGTAGAATTAGCACACCACAACCAGAAATTAATCTACAACCCATTTTCCAACATTTGTCCAAATTTGTCACCTTTTGGGAAAAATAGATTTTCTTTGAAATTACTCATTAACATTTGCTCAAATACATTTTTGTTGGCAAAAGGACTCAAAAGTCCAACATTCTACATAAGAACCAACATGAGGTGATTTTTTTGAAATTTTATAAAAATGCAAGAAGTGGACTGTTTTTTTGGAGCATAGGACCAGATTTAAAAAAAAAAAAATGTATAGGCTATAAAAAAGCATAATTAGGGGCTACAAAAATTTTCACATGCTCTAAACACCTAAAATATTATCCCCTATAATAAGAGTTAGAAAATAAGTAAGTTTGATATTTATTCATGAAAAATCTCAAAACCCCGAAATATTTATTTGTGATTATGTATCAATTTTAACCAGAAAACAACAATCACAATCAAACAAGAAAAGATGCTTCAACACAATGATTTAATGTGGAAAAATCACAATTGGAGCGCCTCCAATTGTGATTAAAAAAAATCATGGGCAAAAGCCACAAAATAATCCACTAAAAAACAAAAAGGAATTACACAAGTGTACTCTCAATTACCTAGCAAATCCACGCCCAAATTGAACCGACCCCAATGTGTCTTTTCTACCACCGTCTTCACCTCGGATTTGTCTTGCTCAACGTTGAATCCACAACGATGATGTCAAATCTACGACGATGAGCCACTCTGGAATCCACCAAAGCTTCAGGCCCAAATTTCACAGAATCCCCTGAAGAACAACTCTCTTTTTTGTGAATAAAACAAAATAAACAGACCCCTTAATATAATCCATTCAATTCATGATATAAACTCTCACAGATATCAAAGTAAACAAGCAAAGAAGTTCCAGATGAAAACCCTAATACCCAAGAAGAAGATCTGGAAGCCGTACCCTAGAAACTGAATTAATCGCAGATTTATAGAAAACAGAATCGCGATCTCCGCTCGAGCGGTCTGATTAAAACGCGTGTTTCAGAACAAGGATCTACGCTCAAGCACAGGAAAGGCCGCTCGAGCTTAAAAATACAACTCCCAATACTTTTGCATGCTAGTGAAACTTTTGAAAGGATTGCATCTTCGCTCGATTGCACAATCGACTGCTCGAGCGGTCAAACAACTTCGACTGCAATTTTTTTTTTTTTTTGCTTTAGGGGCGCTGTCCCGGACCCAACATGGGGTGCTACCCCCTAGACCCCAACGAGCTGACCAGGCAGCTAGATCCTCGACATAGTCAACGAAGTGGCAAACATGATAGGATTAAAATCACAAACTCCTTTGTATAAGCACAATTTGAGTTGGATTCGCATCTAAATACTCATAGTCTCGCTTAAATAAAAGATTAAATAAAATTACAACTGAAAGGAGTTTTGTCAAACGGGATTGCTAATTACAAAAACTTAACAATTCAAAAATGAGAAAGTTGCAACAGTGCATGAATTGAGAAGAAAATGCAAGATAGAATTACTTTTTCATGCTAACACTTATACATACACCCTATGGCCATGCATACTAACATTACATATATACAAGAGACATACCAAGAGGTAGAGCAAGAAGAGGTAAGAATATTGGAGAAGAGAAGGGGGTGTGTGCCTTATTATGACGTTAGCTTTCTTTTTTGTTTTGTTTTGTTTTGTTTTTTTTTTTTTTGGGTACAACGAAAATAAACTACAAACAGGAGGGACTAAGCCCTCTCCCTAGACATTCATATCATATCTAAAATTAGCAGACTTCTTAATTCGGCTAGTGGATCGTTCAACACTAGCATGTCTTCTAGTTAGTTGGCTCTCATTTTCGCCAATGTATCTGCGCATAAATTTCCTTCCTTCCAAACGTGTTACACCGAGCATTCACACCCTCTGAGTAGAATTTGAGCATCTTGTGCTAGATTCTTGAAAGGGCATTTGTTATCTAGCTCCTCTTGCATCAGTTGCACCACTTGTTCTGCATCAGTCTCAATGATGACTTGGTTCATTCCTTTATGCAATATGACAATCAATCGTATGTACAAAGTTCACAGTTTAGCCTTAAGACTTGTTCCACTTTGCAATCTTCCGTAGAAGCCACCCACCGAAGCTCCTCTTTCATCTCTAATCAATCCTCCAAACTATGATGCTAGCTTTCAACTTCTTCTTTCCTTCTTTTTTTCCCCTACTCTCAGGCTTTCTTTATTTTTTATAACCTTCTAACTCTTTTTCTCACACTAGAGTGCCGGCTAAAGGTTTCAAAAAAATAAGAGGAAGAGGGGCTCTATTTATAGGGGTGGATTTGGTGTAAAATGTATAAAGTAGACTTAGTTTGGATGAGACTACCATTTGGTTGCAAAGGAGTGGAATCAAGATGGATTAGGGACTAATATTAGAAATTTAGCTCCATTGAGCCAATGAAATAAGGAACACAAGTACACATCACCATACCCCAACCATGCTTGAACATTTTTTTTATTTAAAAATCAATGAAAATTGTCTTTCAAAACGTACACTAACCTCACCACCACCATGCCTATGGCCGCCAACCTCTTCTCCAAGGTACAATGATATATATATATATAATAGGTAACACAAGAGAAATTATTAATATACATATTTTTTATTTAATTAATGCAACATAGGATTGAGAATGCAATAAAATTAAAAGATAGAGGACTAATATGAAATTAAGTAAAATTTTCACTTATTATTAATATATAATTATAATAAAACTATTTTTAAAAAAAATTAATATAGATCCTGCCAAATTAAATCACAAAAAAAGTGAGAATTGAGCGAAAATGGTGTTACCGAAAATTAAGGATTTCATCTAAACCTAGGGGTTCTAATAATTATTATTAGGGTTTTAAAAATGATTACCAAACTATTGCGATTGATTAGGGCTTAATCGAACTCGCCTGGGATGCCATTCAGTTCTAAGGTTAAATTTGTGAGAAGACGATAATTTCAGGGGTTTTATTGAAATAACTTCTAATATTATATTTTAAGATAATTACAAAAATTAGGGTCTCTACAATTTTATCCTCTTGTGGTTCAAATATAGGCAAGGAACTCTCTTATTGTTTCGGACTAAAGTATTACAATTAGTTTTTCCATTAAAGATAATGGAAGGTGTGTCACACTTTCCCAAATTGAGAGTGGGTAATGCAAAAATCATTAGTCAAAGTCAGAAATTGAATCAAATGTCAACAATACTTTCACATTCATCTTATTCTCTAAATTAAATCTTCATCCTAAACAAACACTAACCCTAATTGTTATCTTGCATCAATAATTTAATTTAAAATGTTATTCAATTACAAATTTGATTAAAAATTAAATAGTAGATTAATGTAATTTTATGGTAATAAATTCGACTATTTAGGTTAATTTATAGTTTAATTTTTTATATATATCATGTAAGGGTTTAATTTGAAATGTTATTAAATAATAAATTGCGTTAAAAATTAAAAAATAGATTAAGGTGATTTTATGGTAATAAATTAAGATATTTAGGTTTATATATGATTTAATTTGTTAAATGTTATTAAATAAGGTAACTTTATGGTAATAAATTAGGGTATTTAGCTTGTCATCACGCACTTCAATGGGCGCAGGAGCAGAAGTTTCGTCATGTTCGGATCTTGACAGATTCCAAGCTTTTGGTGGATATTCTCCGTCCTCGGGAGTGTCCTGTTTGGTCTCTTAGTATTACTGTAACAGACATTAAGTTGGTTAGTAAGTTTTTTGATTATTTTTGCATCTGTAAGGTTCAACAGCATGATGTAAAACCAGCTCATGACTTAGCTCAGTCTGTAAACCTAACCACTTTCCTACTTAATATATTTTCCATCTGTTTTGTTTGATTATCAAAAAAAAAAAAAAAGAGATAAAGAGATTATACTACAAAGGTATTTAGAAAATTTTCTTCTTATTTTTAACAGAATTAGGTTTGTACTTTAATCCAAAATCATAAGGGGATTCTTTATCTATATTTAAACTATAAGGATAAAGTGCTCTGAGGCAAAAACCACATAGAGTTCAAGTGAATTTTGCCCCCCAAAAAAAAAAGTCATAACCAAATAACAATAATTACACTAGGTCATAACTAATATTACAATAAATTTCACATACATAAAACTAATCCAAACAAAGTGCATGTGTGAAATAGGAAAAGGTATTTGAGTGTGATGTTGCTTTTGGTCGCTAATTGATATTTTTTATATTGACTTGGTTTATTGGAATGAAATAAAATGAAACAGAATAATTGTTTTATCAAAACATTCATTCTTATGTTTAGTTATACTTATAAAAAAAAAATGGCAATAGTATTACAAATGGAATCATTTTTCATTATTTTAAAGAAATAATAATTCCATAGGATAACCTAATGAATCATCATTTCATTCCCTCTCATTCTATTGAACCAAATAGGGCATTAAACTATTAATAAGTTTTTTTTTTTTTTAGATGGTGACTATTAATAAGTTAATTATATTTAATTTTACTTAAGTACCCTTACTTTCAACTATGACATCCAATACTTTACACTTTAAGTCAAGTTACATCGTCATTCTTCTGTCCATCTATTGTTAATGAGGTTGACAAAAATTACAAGTAAAATTTTAGTAAAACCACAAATAATAAAATAAGGTTTGATGAAATTATAACTTATATCTTAAGTTTTGTCAGTCTTATTGATGATCAATAGATGAAATAGTGACATTATATCTTGATTTAAAATGTTAGTATTGCTTGTTACTAGGGGTGTAAATTTGGCTTGGTCCGAGCTCGGGCTGGCTCATATTGGGCCTCACGAGCTCCCGCCAAAATTTGAGACGCCCGGCTCGACCCACAAGCCAGAAAATTAGGCCCAAGCCTAGGCCTAGGGAGTATTTGGGCCTTGGGCGGGCAGGTGGGCTTGAGCTCAAGCTTGGGGCGGGCTTGGGTGGGCCTGAACATTTTTTTTTTTTCACCAAATTTTATTATTTTCCACTAAAAATGACACTGGGTCTCGGGTAGGTCGAGCCTCGGATCGGGCTTTGAGTGGGTCTTGAGCAGGGCAATGGGCTAGGCCTACGGGATGAGCCGAGTCGGGCTTCAAAATGACGGCCCAAGCCTAGGGTCTCGGGCTGAGCTTGGGCCTGGGCTTAACCAAGTCGAGTCCATCCTAGACCGCAGACCATTTTTACACCCCTACTTATTACAAACAGTTAAAGTAAAATGGCCAAAGTAATATTCTAGTGAAAGAGCGAGCACGCTAAGGATAATACACTCAATGTTAACTTTTATGGTCTTATTATTTAAAGGGACATTTACATACAAATTCTAATTTATAAACTTAAACTTCATTAAGTTCTAACTAAAATTTTTTGAACTTTCAAGCCTCATTAAATTTTTAATAACAGAATTACTCTTCAAACAATAATTGTTCATCATTTATGATTATTTATAAAGGAACATGATGATTTGACATTTATTTTGATTTTCAAAATTTTAAAACATCAATGTTAACTTTTATGGTCTTATTATTTAAAAGGGCATTTACACACAAATTCTAATTTATAAACCCCATTAAGTCCTAACTAAGATTTTTTAAATTTTCCATTCCCATTAAATTTTTAATAACATAATTTCCCTCTAAACAATGATTGTTCATCATTTATGATTATTTATAAAGGAACATGATAATTTGACATTTATTTTGATTTTCAAATTTTTAAAACATCAATGTTAACTTTTATGGTCTTATTATTTAAAAGGGCATTTACACACAAATTTTAATTTATAAACTTATATTCCATTAAGTCTTAACTAAAATTTTTGAATTTTCAATTCCCGTTAAATTTTTAATAACGGAATTGCCTTTCAAATAATGATTGTTCATCATTTATGATTATCTATAAAAGAACATGATGATTTGACATTTATTTTGATTTTCAGAATTTTAAAACATCAACTTTCAAATTGAAAAAAAAAACAAAAAAAAAATCTAAATTTTGTTTAAAAAAAATTAAAAGAAAAACTGAATTATTTTTTGTGTAAAACTGAAAATTTTGTATTTATGAAAGAATATGATGATGGAACATTGATGTGAAAAATTGAAAGCAAAAAATTTTAAAATAAACAAATTGATAAAAACTGTTAATATTCTCGATTTTATTGGATAATTGAATTAAACCAACAAGTAAAAGGGCAAAAACATTTAATCTCATACTCTATTTTTTTTCATCAGTTAATGAAACAATTATCTAGAACATTATCATGCAAAATTGATAATGTTTTTAGCTTTAAAAATTGCAAAAAATTGATAACATTCTCAATTTTAAAAATTGTAAAAAACTGATAATATTCTCAATTTTACAAAATAGGACTATTGGTTCAAAAAATCTTAAATAGAAAGCTATCATGGCATTTGTAAATAAGATTTTTAAATAATTAACTCTTATTTAAATTAAGGATAAACTATAAATACATTTTCCTGAAATTTATTTAAAATATAAATTATTGCTAGTGATTTTAAAAATTACATCTTACCCCTTCAAATTTCTATTTACATAAGAAATGACCTTTTTTTATTAATAAATCATCAAATTAATTATTTATTTTTAATGATGTCAAAAATATAATCCAATTAACAATTTATGTAATTTTATTATTATATAAGAGAATAGTTATGAATTTTATTTTTTCTATTAATCTATTAATTAAAAAATTTTGACAATAAATTATTTAAAATTTTTAAAATCACATAAAAATAATCCATATTTTAATTAAATTTTAAGAAATATATTTTTAATTTAACTTTAAATCATAATTTGAAGATCTCTTGAGCTTACTTTATAAGGAGATGTTTGGGAAGTTAGCTTTTTGACTAGCATAGTCAAAATATCAAAACACCTAATCACATAACTTTCACTATTTTTTAAAAAAATTTTATAAAAAATAAAAAGTAATTAAAATAATCAATTGACAAGCTCTAAATAATTTGTAATAAAAGACAGAACAAAAAAAAAGAAAAAAAAAGAAAGATGAAAAGTCAATAAACACAGAGAAAAAGTACCAGATTATTCCTTCCCCCCCCCCCAACACAAACATACACACACACAGACAGAGAGAGAGAGAGAGAGAGAGAGAGAGAGAGAGAGTGGAATGGGTTTAGATGGATTGTTTGATTAATGGCATTTGTTTGTTTGCAGGCAAAAGAACGTTTAACCATTAATGCATTTGGTCCCCTACACCAAACAGTCCCTTCTCTGATTGTGACTCTTACGAGCGATAAATTATAGCTATCATTTTTGCATTTGCTTGCTGTTCCCAATTCACAGACAAAATACTCATTCACAAAGCATTATGCAATTAAGCCCAAAGAAAAAAAGAAGGAAAAAAAAAAACATATGCTAATTTTTGTGGTTCAGCCAGATGGTTTATGTTTTAGGGAGGAAGTTTCAATCTCATATAGCTTGTTAGCATTTTCATTTAATCAAAACTCTGCAAACAAGTATTGTTTAATTACTTATAATGCGTTAATATTTTTATTTAATTGCAAATCACACACAAACAAACCAAATATTAACAAAATACAAGTTTTTACGATTTAGCAAAATTGTTTACATTTGTCGAGAGAGATCAAAATTATTATTGTTATTATTATTATTATTATTGTTTGAAGAGAGATTAAAACTTTCAAAATCTACCAATCAAGAACTGCGCGAGATTTTCAATTTCTTATAGGGGTGGGTTGGCAATGCAATTTTTTTTTGTGAAATTGCAAACAAATAGACAAGTAGGTGACAAGTGCATAAATACACATATTAACAAAATTATTTATATTTATGAAAGATTTCACATGTCAATATGAGAGAATTTGAGAGGCTCATAGAACCAATTTTAGGTCTCGTTTCAATAATTTGAACAATTCATTTTTAAGACTCATTGAGTAGAATATTCATACAAAAAATAAAGATAATCGGATATCAATAACTATATATTTGAATCAAATTTAGATTATAAAAAATAGATAGTTATTCTTAAAATTATATTCGTCGTTCATTTTTTTAAAACAAATATTATTTAAATATATAATTACCGATATCTAATCATATTGATTTTTTATATGAATATTTTACTCAACGAGTTCAAAAAAAAGTGGACGGTTCACACCATCAAAATTGATTAAAAAATGGGCCTATCAAGCCCAAACGGTCTCTCAAGTTGATATGACAATTTAAAAGAAGTCAAACCCATTTATGAAAGAGAGATATTATGGTCTCGTTTGGGAACAAGCTAATTTAGTAACTTTCTAACTATTTAGCTAAAATATGAGCTAAAAAAAATTAATATGTTTGGAATGACTTTTTAGCTTTTTACGAAAAGATGTGCAAAAAGTAGAGAGAAAAGAGAATCTTTGACTTTTTGGTATGGGTTGTTGGCTTTTTGGCTTTTTTAGTAACTTTTTGACTTTTTGGCTAAACCGGCCTGTTGCCAAACGAGGCCTATGTCACATTATCTATTAATACACTAATTAGTATACCAAGTTGTTAATGTATATATGATATGTATTCCTAGATATATTAGGTATTGATTTCCTAAATATATTTGTATTGCCATAATTTAGTTTATTATAGGATACTCTTTTCATAGTTAGGTTTATTATAGGATACTATTTATCAGCCTATATATACAGGCCTTCTATTTATAAGATTAATTCATTGAATACAATACATATTCTCTCTCTCTCTCTCTCTCTCTCTCTACTATTGTAACATGGTATCAAAGTTAGGTTAAATAATTAGTAATTTCGCTTCACCGACGGGTGACAGCCTTGCCTTGGCCACCCACCGAACTCAACCTATTATGTTGTCATATTTTCTTGTCAGTATCATTTTGTGGTGATCTCTTCCTTTGTCTGTTGGTTTATTTTTACCCCAAATATTTTTATCATATATATATATATTTTTACTCACAATCCATTTTTTTTGTACTTCTGCTCCACTCTGTCTTTCCATTTACTTTAACTTTAAATAGGTTTCTATCTTTAAACCTATTTGAGTTTAAGGGGGGTATTATATACCAATATTATGGTGAACATGGCTATACACTATGCAAACCACCTAAGCCTTTCCTGTGGCACACAACACACGGCGCCCCTTGTGGCACCCCACCTAAGCCACCTCCTATGGCACACAATCCAAGACGCCCTCTCTAGCGCACAACCCAAGCCGCCTCTTGGCGTACCACCAAAGTCGTCCCTTGACGCACCATCCAAACCGTCTCCTAGCACATTTAGTTCATCTGTTGCCATCATCGTTCAGTACCATCTCATAAATTTTTGTGTATGTCACGCTTGCTGGTTCAATCTCCAGTTTCTACAAACGGTCCGACATAATCCTGTAAACTGTTCCAACATTGATTCTAGCCAGTTCCTACAACAGTTCAGCATGACCTTAAATTATCCTGACATTAGTTTTGGCTAGTTCCTACAACGGTCCAACACGATCATAAATTATCTTCTAGCATTAGTTCCAGCCCTCTAATCTATTTCAAGCGCCCATGTGCTCCCCATTCGGATTTTGCAATCTATTTGCTTTTTATTTTATTTAATTTTATTTCATATTTTAGCTTTTCTCTCCAAACTCAAGATGTTTATCCTTCTTTGAGTTTGAGGGGGGATGTTAATATATTATATATATGGTATATATTCCTAGATATATTAAGTATTGATTTCTTAGATATATTTGTATTGTCATTAGTTAGGTTTTTTATAGGGTACTCTTTCTCATAGTTATGTTCTTATAAGATACTCTTTTTCAGTCTACATATACATGCCTAGGATTAATTCATTGAATACAATACATATTATTTTCTCTCCCTCTCTCTCTCTCTCTCTCTCTCTATCTACTATTGTAACATAATTGGTGCATACAGTCTTATTCTATGGGAAACAATTCTATGACTACATGTCTCACTGATGACATTTGTATTCATTGGTTTATGACCTATTGCGGGATTAGTTATGACTTGATAATACATATTGTGGTGTTAGTCATGACTCAATATGATATTAGTTATAACATTATTTTGCTTATGATAAAAAAATATTTTTCGTTATACTTTTTATGGTATTTGGTTATGACTATTTTTTTTTTTTAATTATGGGTGGTTTGAGTATGACCTATTTTTTTTTTATTTTTTTTTTGCATATTACGAAGAAAAAAAAAAAAGAGAGCTAATGTGACATAAATAAATCAATAAATCAATAAACAATTTATTTAGATGATACTCAAATTCCTTAAAAAGACTTGGGATTATTTTAGAAAGTTGGTTAACAATTAATTTTTTGATTTTTTTTTTAAAAACGCGTAAAAAAAATAGAGAGGTGATATGACTTAAAAAATAAAAATAAAATAAAAAAAAAGCTAACTTTCAAATCTGTACTGGGACTTGAGATGGTTCAAATCTGCATAAAGGAAAAAGACAACGGTTAGGCTGGTTGAAAATAAAATCAACGGTAAAGAAAGCACAAAACTAAGCCGAGGTAATTATACCGGCGACTCCTTTGTTCCAGTTAATTCGGTCGCCTGGGATCTGGGCCTCATGTCTTCAAAATTCCCAGAAGTCCAGAAAAAATCGTCGTCATTAACGTCCTTATCCGGGGTGCTCTTTATTATCTTTTCACGACAGCGCCTTATTCTTAAATAATAAACCCAGCCCTCTTCGTTTTGGCCTAAAGAGTATTGGTGAAATATCTCGGCTAAAACCGAGCATTCAAGGGAGTGCCTGGCCAACCTAAGTCTGCAAAGTGAAAAAGAAAGGTGTTAAGCACAGATCGTTGGACTGCGCTAAAAGAAACAAAGGCAGAATAAATGGAGTCCTAGCTTGGCTACATGGGGTATATCATTTTTAGCTCGGCTTGAGCGAGGGACTTTAGCCTGGTTAAGTAAATGAGAAGTTCGTAGCCTGGTTGTGGCTTATGGTGCAACATTCTTAGTTCGGTTTTTGACTAAGTAAGGGAGTTGGTTTGGCCCCAAATTTTAGCCCGGTCGGTGGTTGAAGCTTTCTAGCGTGGCATTGCGCAAACCTAATACAGTTCGCTAGCTCGGCTAAGTGAAACAGAAGGTACTTAGACCTATTTGAAACTATAGGTATGGCATGAAGTCCTAGTTCGGTTGTTCAGTTTTGCTAGGTACACACCTAATACAAACAACTTCCTAGTTCGGTTGAAGTATGATTTCGGATCAAACGCATCGTTCTTCAGATTATTCATAAATACAGTGGTTCTATTGCATGGTTTTTCCCAGAAAAATGGAAACAAAAATGGTATATGTATTTTGAAAAGTGTACGAGTATTACACTACATACTTCAGAAACCATATAAACAAAGAGGAAACAGATTTAAGTTACATACCAGTTCAAGATGAAGGAACTGAAGATGGAAATAATATCAACAAGAACATGAGCTTTGCAAATGCAGTGCTGAGGAGAAATGGAGATTCAGAGGAAAAGAGAGAGAGAAAATGAACAGAGATATTGTGATTTGAAAAAAATAGGGTTTTTGTATAAAACCTTGGTTTGGGCGGAACTGTTCAAAATTCACGAGGTACGAGGGCGACTATGGCAGCTGTAATTAACCAATAAGGGCCTGCCACGTGTCCATGGAATAGAAAGCGATTCAGTTACAGCGACTGAAGAGATGTTTTGACCGGACAGATTGGTAGCCCGATGTGAATTTAGCTCGGTTGAAAGACTAAAGCTTTTAGCTCGTCTGGTAACGGGTAATCCCAATCATGCTACGCAGATGGAATTAAGGGGCAATTGTGAGGGTAATTTATAAGTAAATTAGGCCGAGCTGGGTAATGGGTCGTCCTGTGGGCCATAGTAAGAAGGGCTGAGTAAAAGGGGCTTGTAGTTAGCTTGGTGCAAAAGTGCCTTGTAGTTAGCTCGGTCAACACGGTCAGAGCGGCATCAATTAGCTCGGTCATACCATTCTGAGCCGAGGTATTTTGAGCCTTCCTCAGGACCTTGCTCTTGATTAGCTCGGTCCAAGCTTGGTATAGTTAGCACGGTCTCAACAGGCGAAACCAAGGTACAAGTAATGAAGGGAAGAACCGAGCTACTTAGAGTTTGGTCATTTCTGCCAGTTTAGCATGGCTATGATAGCTCGGTTGTTTTGTCACACTACCGAGGTAGGACCATCTCACTTGGTTTAAGCAGTGAGAGGGGTGTTAAAGGATAAGCATTATCTTTCAGGAGTGCGATTCCTAGGATGACTCTACATGGAGGAGTAAGAGTCCTACTAGGATTGTGCCACGCAGAACCTATAAAAGCTCATGACATAACCTATGGAAGAGGTAACACAACTTTGATTTTCGAATACACAGAACTTTTTGTCTATTTATCTATTTTGCTGACTTAGGCATCGGAGAGGTATCCGGCACACACCCGCTGACTAGCTCACGTTTGTGTTTTCAGGAAGTAAAGCCACGACGTTTGGAGGAGCGCAGACTTGATCAACAGGATTATACGAGAACATTATTTCTTGCTCGTACAGGAACCATGGTGGACCTACACGGGCCGAACAGCACCTCCAATTCAATACTCGAAAAACCATCTCCTAACCTATACTCTGCACATGTTGTCCCTTAATTCATCTCACCGTACAGCCTATTTTATCCCAATCTTCTCCTATACACTAATTTATACAATTTTTTAATATACATTTTTTCGTAAAAAGTTAAAAAATTATCCTAAACAATCATATTTTTTTCCTTAACCTTTTAATTTAAAAAGTCAAAAAATACACTTATTTAAGACATCCCAAACAATTCCAAAAGTCAGAGTACAACCCTCCAACACAGCCATATGTTTTTTTAATCACAAATATTTGATTATGATCTTGTTTGCCATTCAATTACAAAAAGATATTTTTAATTTTGTTTTTGTTTTCTTAGTGCTTTTTGTTTATTTTTTGATTCGTCTTATGTAAAAAAATTGAAGTAAAAAAAATTCATGTAAAGACCAAAAAATAAAATAAAATAAAATAAAAATTGTATTACCTTTTGTCTTTAGATTTTTTTTTTTTTTCCAATTTTTATGATTATTTTTTTGGGAAAATTATTGGGAAGTCCCATTTGAGTATCTTGTGATCTATTTGGTCCCATGGGTTTTCTCTTTGTTTGCTAGGTCCATTTACGGCATAATTTGTTACTGGGTAGTCCTAATTTGAATGGTTTGGGGGTGTTGCTGGACGAATATACCCTGCCATGATTTATGGAGATTTTATTCTTTTTTTTTTTTTTGTATGTTGTATCCCATTTTTATTGGGGGATGAGGGAAGCCGTTTACATAGGTTTCAGAGTGGGATTAGGATTACTTTGGATTCAGTTGTTTGGTGTGGGGGATGAGAACTTTGTTTGATGCACAGAAACGTCACTCACTGTCGTCGTAGCAAAGGGAATGTGGTTTGGTCGGACTATCCAGAAACGTGGCTCACTGTCGTCGCAGGCAAAGGGAATGTGAACTTTGTTTGCTGCATAGAAACGTGACTCACCATCGTCGTAGCAAGGGAATGTGGTTTGGTCGGATTGTCCAGAATGTGGTTTGGTCGGATTGCACAGAAACGTGACTCACTGTCGTCGTAGACTGTCGGTGTCTTCCGTCAGAGACGACATGAACGAATTCGTCAGCAACGCCACCGCCGCGAAATTGATCATCTTTGCCAACTCCTTCCGTTCAATAGATCCATTTTTCACTTGGTGATTGTGAGGAAGATGAGGCAATCTTTCAATCGGCTCCGGACAGTAAACTCTAGGAACCGAACCTTACTTTTCCTCCACCGACTCTGTTTCATGGGTCCTCCGTTGCTGTTGGTGAGGAGTCACAGTGCCTCTTCTGAAGCGATCGTAACCGGTTCGAGTTCGATCAAGAAACCAAATGAACTATAACGTGAACCTACTCACTCCATCTATAACGTGGGTTTCAGAATTCGGGTTATAAGAAATCCGAAACCAAAATCCAAAACCATTTTAGTGTGCCTTATTTCGCGAGTTCACGTCACGTACGAAACCACGTTTTACTTAGATGAGTGTTACAAATCTATTAAATTAAAAAAGGTATTAGTATGCTTTTCTGATCAACGTGACACAAACTACCATTCACCTTCCCTATACAAACCCACACCAATTAACCAATAATACTAGCAGTGGCAAAACAATCAACAAACAAATTAAGGGACCATCCAGTCACGAAGAAAACATTTAGGATTTTTTTTTACATTTCTTATTAGTTTGGTACAGCAAAAGCTTATAAATTTAAACTTTTTTGAAAAATTATAAAAAAAAAATCACAAAAAAAAAAAACCACCAACAAAATGACAAAAACTTAAACAATAAAGATTTGTGTCTCGAATTCCCCTGCCCCGAATGCCCAAAACGACGTCGTTTTGGGCATTAGCCTATTTTTTTTTTCCTTTTTTTTTCCGTCATTGTTGACTCTGCAGAGCTCAAATTCGAGTCTACAGAGGGAGAAAGAGAGAGGAAATGAGAGAGGGAAAGTGAGGGAGAGAAGGAGACACACACACAGAGATGCCCGTGCATTCCGGCCGATCCTCCGATCGTCGCAGCTCTATGGATCGTCGCAGCCGGCGGATTGTCGCAGCTCGTCCGGCTGCCTTCGCCCGGCCGCCGTCGCCTCCCCTCTGCCTTCTTCTCTTCTTCTCTTCTTCTTTCTTTCTTCTTCTTCTTCGTTCTGCTTTGCTTCGTCTGCTTTTGATTTCTGATCGAAAAAAAAAAAAAAAAAAATCAAAACCACGAAACGACGTCGTTTCGTGGTTTCGGGACATTCGGGGCAGCCGGATTCGGGCTCTCAATCACGGTTGAAACTTAAAAATAAAAATACAAAAAACCAAAAAAATTGGAAAGATAAGCTTTAGGTCTCGTTTAGTAATTTATTGTTTTAATTTAAAAATCAAAAAATTATTAAAATAAATTAAAAAACCAACCGTCTATATTAAAAAATTAAAAATTCTCTTTTATTTTTATTTTTTACATATTTTTTATAAAAAATGAAAAATTTATTTAATATATATTAAATATTTTATTTTATATTTTAATTAGAAAATTATTAAAATAATATATTTCTAAACTGTCCGTATAGTTGGGGGTAAGGTAGTGATGTCGATATTTGTAACCCTTTTATCCTCGCAGTGGGAATAGGAATAGAATAGAAGGCCACCATTTATCACAAAACCAAAACAAAAGAATAGAAGGGCCACCTCACCTCCAAAGTCCTAGATTCACTTGACTGTCACTCACAGTTCTTGGGTTTGGGCCCACCAGATCATCTACTAGATGCCCTTTAGATTCATTTTTGGCAAAAGAAAAGACCTCGTGAAACCCACCTAACGTAATAAATGCTCTGTCTGTGTCTGTGATGATGTTTCAGACACCACTGCACCAGTAGTTGCAGACCATCTGGCTCTAACCACTATATGTCTTAGTTATTGGTCTAGGCCGGCTACTGCTCTAGTTGGTTTGGGCTAAAGCTAGGAACAGATATAAGCTCCAGTGGGCTGTGGTGGCAATGTGATAAGACATGAGGATAAGTCTCGAGATTTTAACCGTTTTACGTTCTATTTTTTTTTTTTTTTTTTTTTGAGGCAAAATGCTTCCTACACCCAGTATTCCTTACCTCCAGTGATCCCTCAGTGACACGTGACACTGGGGGATTGGACTGAAATAAAAAAAAAAGAAATACTGACCAGTGGGGGTGCCCCACGTCACTGGGGTGAGGTCGGTCACTTGAGTGACCTTGGGTGTTTGGAAAATTTTTTTTTTTAAATTTTTTTTAGTTAAAATAGTATTACATAATAATTTATTTGTTTATTTATTTTTATTTTTTTCAAGTCGGTCACTTGAGTGACCTTGGGTGTTTCTAATTTTTTTTTTTTTTTTACAAATATCATATTTAATTAAAAAAAATTTAACTATCTTTTCAAACACAAAAGTTTTAGCTTTCTAAAATAATCAAAAATTAAAAGAGCTTATTAAAATAATAACTTCTCAAACATCCACAATATGTTTTCGTTTGGCATGTCCGACTTTTTAATCTTTTACTTATTTTAGTCAAAAATAAAATAAAATAGGCCTTTTAATTTAATAAGATAAAATATCACACCCAAATTATAATCATTTTATTTTTTCTTTCATAAAAGTTAAAAAAGCAAAAAATATCTCAAACGAGAATTTTTAATCTCAAATTAAAATAGTTAAAAAATCAATTCATATCCCAAACAAATCCTATATAGGATTGGTAAGACGAATTTTTTAAATTTGGATGGATAATATACACTGTTAAGAGTTTCGGTTTGAATTTTTATTTATGTGTGAATCTGCCATTTATTGTTATATAGTTAAGAATAATGTTTGAGAGCTCGAATTTGGCCCCTCCTAATCCCTCTAATCCTCAAAACGACGTCGTTTTGGGAATTTTTTTTTTTTTTTTTTCTTTTCTTTTTTCTTCTTCCATGTTCGACTCTGCAACAGCTCGGAGGGAAAGGGAGAGAAAGAGAGAAGAAGAGGGGAAGAGAGAAGAGATCGTCGCCCAGCACGTCGCCGCCGATCGCCCAGCCCGTCGCCTAGCTCCGATCGTCGCAACAGCTCCGCCGTCGCCTCCGGCCCCGCCTCCGCCTCCTCCCACTATTATGGCTCCCTCCAGTCCACTCCTCCTCCTTCTTCCTCCTTCCTCCTCCTCCTCCTCCCTTCTCTTCTCCTTCTCTGCTTCTGAAAAAAAAATCAAGATTAGGGGGATTCGGGGGAGCTCGTTTTCGAGCTCCCTAGCACAGTCGTATAGTTAAATGGTCATGCCATGTAGCACCACCTAATAATGATCTTTGAACCCTCAGCTTCTTATGTTTTGTTTGGCATTAGTTACGGTAGGCAATTTTTTTATTTTGGGACTTTTTCAGCCTAACTTTTTTAGCCTCGTTTGATTTTTGTTTTTGAATTTTTGATTTTTGTGAGAAAAAAAATATAATAATTATGATTTGAATGTAATATTTTATTTTATTTATTTATATAACCTATTTTTTCTTTTTATATTTTTTTAGTCTCAAAATATTTTCGAAACGAGAACTTAAAATCTAGCCTCAGGGGTCCCCTTAATAGTTAAGCGCCTTTTTTTTTTTTTTTTTTTTTTTTTTTTTTTTTTTTAGGAACAAATATATCAAATGTATATATATACATTTGATTTACTGTGCGTTTAGACTTATTAGTGTAGATTAACTTCTTAGAGCAATTTCAATGGTGAATAGTTAAAGTGAATTATCCCCTCCGTCTTAAAATATTAATTTTTTATTTTATTTTTTATTATCTTAAAATATTAGTTTTTTTTAAAAAAATTAAGAATTATAATAATATAAATTTATTATTTTATCCTTTTTTTTTAAAATTTATTAACAATACAAAAAGTACAATTATAATAATTTATGTTCTCCAAAAAAATATTTTGGAAAATTAATTTTCTTTAAAGTGTAATAATTATACTATCCAAAAAAGTTAGATTTTTCAAAAGAGACTATTATTTTGGAACGAAAGGAGTACTTAAAGTTATAATTTAGAAATAAGTAGTGTAAAATAGCTATAGAATTGTAATGTCGTTCCAATGGTAAAATTGCTATTTGTTAACTCAGGTCTTGTTTGCCGCAAACTAAAAAATTCAAAAAGTTAAAATGTCACTATTCTATTTAAGTCATATCATCTTATTTAAATCACATTACTTCTCTACTACATCACTTCAAACCCAATTCATATCCATCCATGTTTCATAAAAAGTCAAAAAGTATACGAGTGCTTTGGGAAGTTGGTAAAAAACTGACTTTTGACTTTTTACTAAACTTTTTAATTTTCTTAGAAAGTGATTTGAGAAGTTGGTAAAAAGTTAGTTTTTAGCTTTTTGGGTTAATATTTGTTTATGGTGTCAAATCAAAATAAAATGACCCAAATACCATTGCCAAACTTTGAAATTTTAGGTAATTTGTTAACATGGAGGGTATTTACGTAATTTCACAGGGCAGTGTTTTTGTCACATCCCAAATGCAACAATTGCGTTTTCGGCTGGCCCAACTTTTTTCTACATCAACAAAACACTTGCGTTTTTGTGCTCTTCCTAAAACGGCACTTATTTAGATCATTCCAAACAACCTCTTAACCAACTTTAACTAACGTGCCTGGACGTTCGATTTTTGTTATAGGTTGCTAGGTTCGGCTGACAAAGATGATAACCTCGATTGACAAACACAATGCAATGGATCACAACACAATCTTGCAAGCTCGATTGACACAACAATTGTCCGGACAGGTGTCCGGCCAGTCGTCATGCCTAGGAAAGGATGATGTTGTTGTGTTGGCAATTTTAGTTATAGGTAAAACTTGTGTCAAATTTGGCACAAGATATAACAAAGTTATAATTTAATAACTTTGATAGCTCACCGTTTGAGATGAAAAAAGTAAATTTCATGCTATTTTATAGTAATAGCAACCTTAATAGCTTACTGTTAGAGTTGCTCTTATATCTCAAGGGTAAATTATATTGTGTTCTTAGATTAGCTTTCTTTTTTTTATTTTTTTTATTTTTTTTTATTTTTTTTATTTAATCTCAAGGATAAATTATACTGTGTTTTTGAAACAAGTTTAAGTAGGGTTTTAACCTGATTTTTATTAATTAAAATAGCGAATATCTGTATTTGTGTATTATTATTTTTATTATTTTTTTGATAGAATATGCATGTCATGTGTTGTGTTGTGGTATGGTTTAGATTCTTTTAAGTTGGTCATGGAGTCGATTTCGATAATTCAATCCGTTTACGTTTTATAAGTCATTAAATAAAATATTGGTGCAAAAAATCAAAATAATTGAATGTTGATAGTTATATATTTCAATTACATTTGTATTATAAAAAATGAATAACTATTCTTAAAACTATTTTCTCCAATTAAATGATCAATTTCAAAGAATTTAAAGCCCGTATGTTGAAACTATCAAGTATTTTCTTTATGGAAAATTTTGTGGGTGTGTTATATGTACCTTTGGTTTGTGTTTTTAGTTATGATCTATTGTGTTGTTACTTATGATGTATTGTGATATTGGTTATGACATTATTTTAATTATAATCGAAGAGCTTTTTAATTATATTTCATGTAATGTTTAATTATAACTCAATTTTTATTTATTTATAGTTATGACTCTCATAATATAGATTATGTCACTTATAATAAACAAACTCATACCTCATATAACTTGTGCACACCCTTTTTAGCATTCGTTTTACTTTGAATCCGATTTTGATTATACTCTTTTAAGTGGACAATATAAATATTTAGGTCTGGTTAACAAATGTTCAAGGAGGCACTTGTCAAGTTGCATTAAATAATGTTTAGGTCGTTTTAGAAAAAAAGGTTTGAAGTTAACTTTTTTTCTTTTTTTTTTTTTGACCTTTTTCTTTTTAAAAAAAGTACGTAAAAAAATAAAAAGATCATGTGACCTAAAAAAAATTAAAAGTCAAAAAAAAAAAAAAATGCTTTTAATCTCTTGCACACACTAACAAACTTTTAAGTAATAATATTGTAAATAACAAATATGACAAACAGGTGTATGTGCCTATATGTGCCTAAAAAAAATATCCATACGTCTATTTTGAAAAGTGGGTTAAAAATTACTTTTTAATTTTTAAGGAAAATTTTATTTCCACATACTTACGTATTTCAATGCACACACTTAATGAATTATTATTTTAATGACAATTATATCTTAAAATAAAATGAGTATAGTAGACATCAAAACACAACCATAATATTATATAAAAATATTCTCTGTACACATTTTAAAAAAAAATGTCAGTGCATATCTTTTAATAAAAAAAAAAAAAAAACTAAATCATAATTCCTCTATTTTAGACAAAAACAACAAGAAACAAAATAAAATAAGAGATTTTTATGATCTTTTTTTTTTTTTTTTTTCCCCTTTTTTCTTAGCATCAGTTTTCTAATCAACTAAACAAATTAAGATCACATATTTATACATCCAACCGAAAATAAAAGCATTATAAAAAATTAAAAATTCTTGGTTGTGTGAAGGAATTTTCATTACACATTAAACTTTTTTTTTTTTTTGGAAAAAAAAACCTTTTTTAATTGGCTAAATTTAACATTCTACAATAAACTCTTATAAACTAATCCCTAAAAACCATATATATTGCAAACTTTAACGGAGAAGAAGTTGTTGATCTCAAACTCTTCCCTGGATCAAACTCTTCCCCTTCTCCATCTCCATAGTTACTCTTCATTTGCTACTCTTTTCCTCCATTCCCAGTGTGTTTCCTTTATACCTAAGAACATTCTAGACCTAATAGGAGAAGTCCAGAACCCTGCAAATTTTACTAAATGAGAATTTAATCTTCAGTATTTTGCATCACTAAAACCCTATTCGTTTGTGCTATGATTGATGCTTTTTACCTTTTGGGGCTTGAATTAAAAATCTCACAATCCTTGAATAGTTTGTCTAGAGCATTCCAGTCCTGGGTCTCTGCACCACTACATCTAAACTAGACACAAGCGAATGCCAACAATCCTTTTCAATCCCAAGGCTATATGGCCCGTTTTGTTTTTGGAGAGTTAGAGGAGGGATTGAGATTAGCAGTGAGGTAGGATTTATTAATATTGTGTTTATTTTGAGAGATGGAGAGGGAATTGATAATGAGCTCCGGATTAGGATGAGCCTCTCTAAGGGGATTCGGATGGGCCTCTGGCCTCGTTTGTTTTCAGAGGTAGAATGGAGGAGATTAATAGTGAGGGGATTAAATAAAATTGTGTTTGTTTTGATGATAGTTGTTAGTGTAGGGATTGTTAAATTATTTTTATATAAAATAAATATAAAATAATAAAACTAATAAAAAAATAAAAAAATATTAAACATTAATGTTTTAAAAAAAATGCCCAACATGTAAAAAAATTTAAAAAAATAAAAATAATATAAAAAATTTTTAGAAAAAAATAAAATAACGATTTTTACTTAACAAAAAATACAAAAAATTAAACATTAATGTTCAAAAAAAAAAATGTTCGACATGTAAAAAATAAAATAAAATAAAATAAAAATAAAAAATTTCTAGTTCGCCGGAGTATTTTTCTAATACCAAGTTTTGGAGGCCTATCCGAATCTCATCTGCAAGGCCTATCCTAAGCCCTTTGGCTTAGCAGTCCCTTCCTCAACTCTGTAAACAAACAGTACATTAAATTGGGCCCACAGCTATCCTAATCCCAATCCCCCTCTCATACCCCAAAACAAACGCGGCCTCTAAGACTTAGTATTAGAAAAATAATCCGGCGGATTAGAAATTTTTTATTTTTATTTATTTTTTATTTTATTTTTTACATGTCGGGCATTTTTTTTTAATATTAATGTTTAATTTTTTATTTTTTTTGTTAAGTAAAAATCATTATTTTATTTATTTTATTTTTTTTGGAAATTTTTTATTATATTTTTATTTTTTAAATTTTTTTTACATGTTGGACATTTTTTTTAAAACATTAATGTTTAATGTTTTTCTATTTTTTTATTTGTTTTATTATTTTATATAAAAATAATTTAACAATTCATACATTAACAACTATCATCAAAACAAACATAATTTTACTTAATTTCGTCACTATGAAACCCCTCCATTCTACCTCTGAAAACAAACGAGACCTATAGCTGTTGTTCTGCTTTTTAAGATCATCACTTGGTATTTGCAAATTGAAGTGCATAAAAAAAAACATATCCATAATATATTGTGTATTTTTGAAATGATGAATTTGGCATTGGATAAATTGCTCATCAACTCCATATGAGACGGGCTAGATTGATGTGAGAGTGTGTGTAAAGAGAGTTGATATGATATATGTACAAGATATGAGTTAATGGTATGATTAGAATATTTTGTATGTAGAATGAGAATAATAATTAATAATCAAATTATTAAGTGTGTGCACTGAGAAATGATGTGGACTGAGGTAAGTAAGTGTGTGGAAATAGAATTACCTAACTTTTAACCCACTTACTTTCTTAAAAAAAAAAAGTGAAAAAGTGAAAAAGTCATTTTGTAACCATCTTATCAAAACACTCCAAAATCACTCATGCATATGTGCAAATATGTCACTACAACAAAAAAGAATTTTTACGGCGCCAATTACACGCTATGGATACGATTTTACGACGCGTAAGCTAATGTCATATTATGATCAGTCATGAAAAGTCATTCACTTTCAATGACATGCCATAACATGCTGTTAAAACTTTTAACAGGGCATTTTATGCGTCATGTTTAGTTTTTCTACGTCTACTTTTACACACTATTAATTCAAAAGGCAAATCACGACATTCATTACTAGTCATTAAATATTTAACACAACGACATAGTTTTTTTTTTTTTTTAATTCAACATGTTCTATTTTACCTGTTCTGTACAATTTAAAAAAACATTACAAACAAGTTTCATATATGTATAAGTAACAATCAACCATCAAAATATTATTTCAAGCATCAAAAAAACTATTTATAAGTTTCGAACATCTAAAAATTCTTATTATTATATTTTATTTTGAGAAGTAAGTTAAAAGTTGATTTTTTTAATTTTTTTTTTTATAAAAAAACATATAAAAAAATAAACAGATAATATGTTCCAAAAAAAGTTAAAAAATCAAAAAAGAAATTTTTAGCCGATTTTCCAAAATAAGCCTTTGTATTATTACTTGTGCTAGTTTTTCGTTTGATAACTTTCAATTTTATTCAAAAAGTCAAAAAATTATTATAAATTATCATATCATCTTTTTTATTTTTATATATCTTTTTATAAAAAAATTAAAACATTACTTAAATAACTTGTTTCCAAACCAGATGTAGTGTTTACCAACTCCACCTATATATAACAGCAGAAGTGATTGGTAGCTCGAAATCAAGGCCCTCGAATCCCCCCGAATTAAAAAACGACGTTGTTTCGTCGTTCTGATTTTTTGTTTTTTTTTTCAAAAGAAGAAAATCAGAAGAAGAAGAAGAAGAACTAGAAGAAGAAAAACCGGAGGGGCCAACAAAATCAGGCTGGAGGCGGAGGCGGGGTGGGGGGCAGAGGCAGAGGCAGGGGCGGAGGCCGAGGCAGAGGCAGGGGCTGCGAGGCAGAGGCGAAGGCGACGGTGGGACTGCGACGAGCTGCTGCGACGATCGGCTGGTCGATCTACGATCGATCGGTGGCGGCGGAGGCGGAGGTGGAGGCGGAGGAAGGACCCTCTCTCTCTCTTCCCTCTTCCCTCTTCTCTTTCTCTCTTTCTCCATTCGGGCTGTTCGGGGGGCTCAAAATCGGGGAAAAAATCATTTTTCATATAACAATTGGGCTATGAGAATAGAAAAATTATTCGGTGCTTTTGAGGGTGTCGCACTGCTTATCAATTCTTAAAATATGTTTATGTTTATTACTATTTAATTATTTAATATAAAATTATGAGTTTCATATTTTTTACTACTCAGAGAACACGGTAAGGGCATCATGTAATTGTACTTCAATTATTAAATATAATAACTATATATTCTATTTATCGTATGTCTTATATATTTTATCTATCGTATGTATTATATAATATTTATTATCATATTTAGGATTATCATATTTAAGTTACTCTCTTCTTATATAAAAGAGTTTTGTATACATTGTTATTATTCAACACAATATTGAGGCCTCGTTTGGGAGCATTTTTTTTAGTAATTTTTTGACTTTTTGACTAAAATATGATGTAAAAAAAAAACTAGTATGTTTGGAATGACTTTTTGATTTTTTACGAAAAGATGTGCAAAAAGTAGAGATAAAAGGAAAATTTTGACTTTTTGGTATAAGTTGTTGGCTTTTTGATTTTTTTAATAACTTTTTGACTTTTTAGCTACAAAAGTCACTTGCCAAACGAGGCCTGAATAGACATTCAGTATAATATTCTTCTTCTCTCTTTCTTTTAGATATTTTAACATGGTATCAGAGCTATAGGTTTAGCTCTTGATGTTCTTCGCTTTACCGGTAGATGACAATCTTACATTGGTTGCCTGCCAGACCTTAACCATTGCTGTCATATTTTCCTTTCAGTATCGTTTTGTGGTGATCTCTTTCTCTGTCTATTGGTTTATTCCTACCTAAAATATTTTTATCATATATATTTTTTTACTTGCAAGCTATTTTTTTAGTATGCTTCTCCACTATATTTTTCCCTTTACTTTAACCTCAAATAGGTTTCTATCTTCAAACCTATTTGAGTTTGAGGGGGGTATTATATTTTTATCATGGTGAGTGTAGTTATACACTATGCAAACCACCTAAGCCGCCCCCTTAGCATACTACCTAAGTCGTCCTTTTGGCACACTCTTTAAGCCGCCTCTTGGTGCACTCCTTCAATCACCTCCATTGGCGCAATCTTTAAGCTGCGTCCCTTTGTTCACTCTTTAAGCCACAACCTTGACGTATTACCCTAAACCAACCTCTTGATGTATTTTGTTCCTTTCCATGCCACCTCCTAGCACATGTGGTTCCTTTCTAAGCCACTTTCTAGCGAATGTGGTTTCTTTCCAAGCCGTCCCTAGTGCATTTCTTCATATGTTGCTATCACCGTTT
This sequence comes from Camellia granthamiana, assembly GCA_036172215.1. Classification (NCBI taxonomy): domain Eukaryota; kingdom Viridiplantae; phylum Streptophyta; class Magnoliopsida; order Ericales; family Theaceae; genus Camellia; species Camellia granthamiana. The sequence goes on along the minus strand of CM069909.1, from coordinate 35,641,208 downwards.
AGCACAACATCATAAGTTACACGTGTTTCATGTTTGTTGGTTTAACACTCGTTCTTCTTTTATAATAGTCCGATATGACCATAAATTGTCTCCTAGCATTAGCTCTATTAGCTTCGGCTCTGTTCCTACAACGGTTTGACACGACCATAAACTGTCTCCCAGCATTAGCTCCGACCTCTGATCTATCTCAAGAGCCCTTATGCTCTCATCTAGACCTTGCAATCTATTTGCCTTGAATCTATCCATGTTTTGCTTTATTGTCAGTTTTATTTCATATTTTAATTTCTCTCTTGGTATCCTTACTTGAGTTTGAGGGGGGTGTTAAATATGGTAACTATATATTTTGTTTATCATATTATATTCATTATCATACTCAGGACTACCATACTTAGATTTCTCTCCTATTATATCAAGGAGTCTTGTATATATTATTACATTAATTATTTAGCACAATATTGAATATACATTATATTCTCCTTCTCTCTCTCTCTCTCTCTCTCTCTCTCTCTCTCTCTTAGATATTGTAACATGTAACGCCCCAAAAATATAACGATAGCTCATGACGTATAACCAAATAAGATAGTGCGTTTTCAAAATGAATATCCTTTCCATTCATATATGATTTGAATTATACAAGAGATAACACATGCATTTACGCATTCACAAGCTCTAAACCTGAATTTGTAGCATGTGTTACAACAAAAGATATGGTATGAAAGTAAAACAGATAATAAATACCCTAAAGGCTTACAACTTTCCAAGACGATACTTGGTTATAACAAAAGTGGATTTAAATCCAATATGGTTAAAGGCGCTTGGCCTGTACAAAACATATATAACAATCAAACAAAATGAAGCTCTTGCTCTAAGTCCTCCCAAGCTATTGCCTTGGCGGATGCATTTCATCAGCACCTGAAAATGTTTTTGTCACATAGGGTTAGTCAAAACCCAGTTGAAATAATCCAACACAGTATATGAATCTTAATAAAGATATAAGGTGAATGCATATGCAATGCTCGTGTCAAAACATTTTATATCTTTCTCAAAACCATGAAATGCCAAGTTAATATTAGAATTCATAAATCACTTCCTTTACAATAGAAAACAAGGAAGTGAATCACGCTTTGGGAATCTCAAAACAATTCCAACCTTTTACAGAAATTTCATCTGCGAGAAACTGTAAACCGGTACCCATGTAAACGTAGACTCTACAAGCACTACTATTACTATTTCACGGAAATTTCGTTCACGGGATCGATACCCATGTATATGTTTGATTTTTAGGACTTTCACCATAGACACTCAGGTCGACTTATTTCAACAAAGTAATACATACTTCCCAGATTCATCTATTTTTTTTCAAAATGATAAACATTTTCAATGTATAAAAATGAAATACTACTCAATGCAAATGGATGAAACAATAGTTTCAATTATCCTAATTCTCATGTAATTTCTACAACAATTATATCTATCCTCCACCGATAGTCCAAAATAAATATTTCTAAACAGATAAACAATTTTCAATAAGGATAAACTTTCCGAATTTCAAGATGTGAGTGATAATACATATCCAACTCTACCATCTTCATCAATATCAACCCAATTCCATATTTCTAACATCAATTTCATTTATCCTTTAAAAATTAACATTTGATATATTTAGGGTAAAACCCTCAGTCCTTTATAAACCAATTTCAAGGGTAAAAATTTGCTAGTTCATCATAACTTAACAATAAATATATTGTCTTAATCATTTCCAGCAAAACATTTGAAAACCCCTCGTTTGTAATCAAGCCAAACCCTAGGTTTGTCTAAAACTCCTTCAAATCACAATGTTGTTTTATAAAGACAAATATCTAAATTAAAAATCACAAGAAAGTGCGGAGGATGATCCCTACCTCAAGCTTTGAAGATGAGAGAAAGAGTGAAGGAACTTTAACAACGCCCAAATCCAATTTCGTTCGGATCAAAAGGAAGCCCACGGTGTGCTCTACCTTTTTAACAAAGGGACACGGGTGAAGAACTCGACGAATCTATGTGTATTTGTAGAGAGAAGTAGAGCTTTAGAGAGAGGGTGTAGATCTAGGGCTTATAGAATGCTTAGAGAGAGAGAGATATGAAAAGTGATCTAAAAAGTGACTTTTACGGGTTGATATACGACAGGCCGCTCGAGCGCAAGAAGTGTCGCTCGAGTGACCAGACACAATAAGTGTGACTGCTCAAGCGCAAGAAGTGACAGCTCGAGCGAATAATACAAACTCCTAGAAGCTTTACAGGCAGACAACCATCACTCAAGCTTAAGAAGGATTGCTCGAGCTAACACTTCTTGACCGCAAGAATGATCGCTCGAGCGAAAAATGCCAACTCTTAATAGTTTTGCAGGCCTGCAAAAGTACTGAGAGTTCTCAAAGACCGCTTGAGTGCAAGAAATGTTGCTCGAGCGAAAAATCAAAATTCTAGACAACAACAATTTGAAAAACAAGCTACCAACTTGTTCCAAACACAACCAACACATCAAATAGGTCAGGTCTAAACCAAAATTGCTATATAACATGATTAGGTTTGTCTACTTTTTGCACAATTCTAATCCATATTTCTCGAACTAAGTCGATGTCAGCCTTTAGGCTAGAAGTTAGGTTGAGCTATGTTTGAATATAAGAGATTTTTGTATCTCTTAACTTAGTTCACGTCTTGATGGGTATGATGTCACGATCTTGGTTTTTCTAAGCCAACCATGCAATCTTAGATGTTTGTCACTTGCCTAATTTGCACCTAAGTAAGCCTTATTAAAAGAGAGCTAAGAAAGGAATTCTAGAGAGAGAAACAATTGGAGAATGTTTTGTTTGTATTCACTTGGATGGTTTGAACAAATGAGACTCTCCCCTTTAAAGGCTACAAGGATCATTCTAAAAATGTAAGGATGGAGAGAATTTTAGATCATTCTTACATCTTCTCAAATGTCCTACTCTAGAATATACAAGAATAATATACACGCTTCAAGAATTATTTCTTTTTTAATTTTTTCTAGAATTATGTACAATGTTCTACCAATCTCATGATTATTCTAGAAAATTCTAGATTCTTCCATTAACCTCAAATTTTGTAGGCTTTCCCTAGGAACTTTGGGCGGGTTGTAACAATGAGCTAACTTGGGATTGCTATAATTGGATTGAATGTTAAGGCAGATGCATCTCTCGAGTTCGAGTTATTAGATCTCCGTGAGCCCATATTGATGATTTGAATCGTTCAATACTTCATCCCTACAAAAAAAAAAAAAAAAAAAAAATCATGTAGATTGAATGTTGATAGCCACCCGATCAAATCAAATTCATATTAACGGTAAGTATGATTTTAAAAATAAATTGTTGACACAAATGTGATATGATCAAGTGGTTATTGATATCCGATCAATGTGAGTTTTTTTACAGGGATGAAGTACTTGACAAGCCATACGCACTGAATAATTTGAATCAACAATGTGGATTTTGTAGTGGGCCCACGGAGACCCAACAACACCTCCAACTAGGAAACCTAACTTGAGAGGAGCCTTTCCAAATGTTAAATGTAGTGTAGAAATTGAGTTTGGGTTGATTTTTATGTTAATATTTCTTGGCCCAAGTCTATTTTTGAGAAATTGTCTTGATTCATATTAAACTCATAAATTATTTAGCCCACTTATTTTAAATTATAGGACAAATTTCAATTTACCCCTTTATGGTTTGACCTATGTGCAGATTACCTCCTGTCATTTGAAATAATCACATAATCCCCATGTAATTTGTAGATTAAAGTGCATATTAACTTCTGTTAACAGAACTTGTAAATTGTCATTAAACCCTTTTTCACTTGCCTTGACCAACAACCCTAGCAGCATATCCCGTGTTAGTGTAATTATTATTTTTTACTTATTAACAACAAATTATGACAACAAATAGAATGATTATTTAACAATGATATGATAACTAAAATAAGGTTATGCTAATGAGAATTAATCATCATAAGATTTAAAGCAGAGGTGTTCCAGTTGTAGCGTGTTTTTTGTGCTATTTTTTCATTACCCATCAATCACCACCCCTGACTATTAATTTAGTTCAAATTAATTAGTGAGATTATTATTATTTTTTGGGTAAGAATTAAGGAAGTCAAAAGAATTTTGGTGCAATTTTTTTAATTGTTATTCATAAATTAGTGAGAAAATGTAACAATTTCAATTTCTTTGTTATTGTAATAATGATATAATAAATTAATGATAGATGTAACAATCAACTTGGGTGTAGTGTAAAATGATAGTATGCTACACCGTGTGCCAAATTTAATTTAAGAAATAACAATGTGCTATTTTAACAAAGCATATACTACGATTCTGTTGGAATGATTGTCATGTTGTGTGGTGCCTATTTTGACATTGCTACATTTAAATACTACACAACTCAATTTGCTCTTATGAGGACAAGAATTAATTCATCAACTGGTCCAGATAAATGGCTCAGCAAGCACACATCTAGGTGCTACTAGGCTACATTTGGGAAGATGAAAGGCGATATTTGATTTGGTTTTCAAAAATTTGTTTCATAATTTTTTTAAAAAAATTAAAATTTAATTTGGTAAAAGAAATAAAAAATAAAAATAAAATATAAGATACTTATCATTTTTATATAATTTTATCTTTTGAGAGTTTAGAAATAATTTTTAAAATTTTAAAATTGTATTTTTGATATTTGTCTTTATCAAACTAGTTTCTATTTTTTCAAAAAAAATTCTGATTTTTTTTTTTCTCCTAAAAACCAAACCAAACGTGGCCAAAGTTTTAGCTAAAAAAAAAAAAAAAAAAAAAAAAATCATTAAAAAAGTAGAATAGCCAAAAAGTCATATAAACAAAATTAAAGATTGTTTCCATTATCTTTACTTTTTGCATGTTTTTTTTCATAATAAAAGTCAAAAAGCCATTTCCAAATGTTTTTTTATACTTTCACATCATATTTTAGCTGGAAAAATCAAAAATTCATTTCCCAAACAAACACTCGTCCAATGCAGTACGCAAAAATGAATACATGTCATTACATAAATTTCTATAACATCCAGGATCCTCACACTGTTAATGTATATATTAGATTTAGATATATCTCTATCTCCTTGTATCTTTATCTCTTACTATCTCCTTCTATACTTATCTAAGTTTGTGTTCAGCCTATAAATATAGGCTCTCCTATTGTATTCAATTAATTCAATATACACAGATATATAGTTTTTCTTTTCTTTCAACCATTCTAACATGGTATCAGAGCTTAGGTCTTGAATCCTAGCTCATCTTTTTTCTTGCTCATTGCCTGTACACAGTGGCATTATAGCATCTCTCTTCTGTTTTATCAATACACCATTTTTTGCTCCACAACACTGTTTTGTCATCATTTTTGACCAAAATTTTATAAATTTTTCATCAAAGTGCTCGGAATTGTGCCCTGGTTACAACGCCACTAGGTCGGTCGCCAAACTCCTTTGCACGCGCCCTTATGCACCTATTTTCTCCTCAGCGTATCTAGCCTTCCGCCTTCACTCTCACACGCGCCAACACACGCCTCTCCGTGCACCTGCGTGGGCCGTCCTGCTACCATGCACCCACTTGTACCGTTCTATTATCGTGCATCCGTGTATGTCGTCCTGCTACCATGCACCCGCGTGCGCCGTCCTGCTACTATGCACCCGCGTGTGCCATCCTGCTACCGTGCACCTGTGCGCGCCATTTTTGCTACTGTGAGAAGCGCGCCGTCTCTGCTATCCTATGCTGCGCCTCCATTCTGCTAACATGCGCCACGCCTTTTGCTGACGTCATCTACGTCCTGCTGACATCACCTCTGGCCCTTCTCTTTATTTTGCCTATTTTTGTGATTTTGCCTCTTTCCTAGCTATTTTCGACGTTCCGGATTCACTGGTGCGCTATGTTTTATTCAGTTCTACTCTGTCATCACTGGTTCTCCTTTGTGATTCATTATTTAATCACTTCATGGCTTGTTCAGACAGTTATCCTCAGCACGGTCGCTATTCTGGACCCTCCACAATATACAGTCGAGATCAGTCTTCAGCACTGAATAACTACTCTATCTATTTCCATGGTGTTGGTTGTTTTTGTTAGTGCGTGTGTTTTCTAGGAAACTGTTGTTTTGTCTGGGAATTGACAAAGGGGGAGATTGTTAAGTCCCTGAGTCTTGTCAATCTTGTGAACAAACATGTTTATCGAGTTGTAATTTTCTGAAGAATTTTGTCTTGCTCGCTCGAGCGACAGAGTCCTAGCTCGAGCGAAGATGTTCTACTCCCAGAAGTTGTTTTGTCTGCAGTTATGAGAAGGAGGATTGTATGCTCAAGCGAAGGAAGCTTGGCTCGAACGACGACACTTAAGGAAAACACGCATATTTGGTTCCTCGTTTGAGCGAGAAAGTCTTCGCTCGAGCGACCGTTGTAGACTCTGTTTTCTATAAATACTTATTTAAGCTTGTTTTAGGGTTATGTTTTCTAGATCTTCTTTAAGGATTTTAGGGTTTTCTTTTGGGGATATTTTTCTGGTTTTCCTTGATGTTTGATTGAGTTTGAACTCATGTTCTTATAAGCACACATTAAGGAGTTTTTTTGATCTTCTTTGAGAGTATTCTTCTTCGGTGGAATCCGAAGATTCAAGCACAGAGTAATCAAAGGAGTTTGATGCTATGTGTAGTCGTTGATTCGACAATAGATGTTGTGAATTCAATATCAATCTAATCAATTCTGAGACAAAGGTTACAGTGAAAGATATATAGAAGATTTGAAAAGAAATTGGAAGCGTTTGGGTAATTTGTTTAGTATCTTTCTAATCTTTCTTTCTTCAATAGTGGATTGATTTGTGACGTTTCGCCCGTGGTTTTTTGATCACAATTGGAGGTGCTCTTGGTTTTTTCTACGTAAAAATCATGTGTGTCGATTTATTGTTTCGGAAACAATAATCTAAATCACATTCGTACGTGCTTGATGATTTAGATTGATAGTTTTAGTTGTTTGGGAATTTGTACAATTAATTCTTGATCTAATCACGAATTGCTTAGGTTTTTCAATTGGTATCAAAGCAGGTCACTCTTTGGTTTTATCAAAACTATAGAAGTGTGATTTTGTGTGATTGGTGATATAGATTCAATTTGAGAAGGTAACTTGACCCATAGACATCCGTTACTTGATGGTACAAACTATTCTTATTGGAAAGCCCGTATAAGAGCGTTTTTAAAATCTATCGATGAAAAAGTTTGACACTGTGTGATCTATGGGTGGAGTGAACCTATTGTCACCATTGATGGTGTTAATATTCCCAAACCCCTTGATAAATGGGACCCATTCGACTATCAAAACTCAAGTTGGAACAGTAAGGCTCTTAATTCCCTTTTTTGCTCCGTCACACCTGAAGAGTTTCGTCATATTTGCACGTGTGAGGTAGCAAAAGAGGCTTGGGACATTCTTGAAACGATTCAAGAGGGTACTACTTCTATTAAAAAGTCAAAACTTCAATGTCTCACCTCTGCCTTTGAAACTCTTTTTATGCGCGATGATGAGACGTTTGATAATTTTTATGCTAAACTTAGTGACATCATGATTTCCTGTTTCACATTCGGTGAAAAAATCTCTGAAGCTAAGGTTGTTGGAAAAATTTTGAGGTCTTTACCCCAAAGGTTCCAATCAAAAGTGACAGCTATTGAGGAGGCTCAGAATGTTGATACTCTCAAGCTTGATCAGTTGGTTGGAAACTTGTAGACTTATGAAGCCCACAAGATTTCTAAGAAAAAACAAAAAGATAGTGTGGCTTTCACTAGTACTCATGAGACTGCAAAAACCCCTAAGACTGAGTTTGATCTAGAGTTTGAGATGACGGCTATGTTTACTAAACAATTCAAAAAAAATTTCAAAAAAAAGAAGCCTAATTTTAGGGACCCTATTTCAAAAGATAAGAGTAATGAAAAACCCAAAACTTTTTTTACCAAAACTTGCTCCAAAAATTGAAAAGAAGATTGTGAAGGGGCAGGGGTGAAGTGTTATGAATGTCAAGGGTTTGGACATATTGCTCTTGAATGTCCATCAAAAAAGAATTGGAAGAAAGTCTATACAGTGACTTGGGATGATAAAAGCAGATCAGAGCAAGAACTTAAAGAACCGAATCCGGTGAAGATAGGGATAGTGCTTTCATGGCATTCTAGTCCACTTTCATTCAACCTCCTCTGAAGCTAGTGGAATTTGCTCATGGTTAGAATCTGGAGGTGCTCCTATCTTTGATGGGATTAATTACTTGTATTGGAAGATCAGAATGAGGGCGTTTTTGAGAACTTTCAACCCTGAAGGCTGGCAAGCCATTGAAGAGGATGTTGAAAGCACTGATAATCCGAGCAATCAGAGAGTTCTGACTACTATTCGTGAAGCAATTTCTAATAAAGAACAACAACGGGTTGCTCACTGCACAAAAGCCAAAGATGCATGGGATATTCTGAGTCAATTTCATGAAAGAGGAGAGTTATCTTCACCACCATCTATCACATTTCCTGTCTCAGTTGCTTGACTGGATGAGGTCTAGGAGAAAGAGGAGCAAAAAGAAGATAATGAAACATCAGAAGACAATGATGAGATTGATGGTGATGATCTACAGCAAACTTATGAAAAGCTTTATAATGAATCTCTGAATTTGTCCAAGATCAACGACAAACTCACTCTCAAGCTCAAAGCAATTGAAAGCGAGAATGTCAAGCTAAAAGAAGAAATTGTAACAACAAAGCAAAATGTCATCAAAATCTCTAATGACAGGCAAGACCTATGTGGGAAACTTCTATCTTGTGAGACTGAAATGAATAAACTTCTGAAAATATATGCAACATATGAAGAGAAGATTGAAAGCCTTGAGATGTCACAAGTTACATTGGAAGAGATGGTTTGTCAAAAAGATGAAGAACTCAGAGATGCTAGAGTCACAATTTCCATGTGGAACAAAGGTTCCAAGTCATTAGAAGACATCCGCGGATCTCAAGAAATGGGTTGTGACAAAAGTGGGCTAGGCTAGGGTAATGCGACAGCTCACAAGGGACAGGCTTCTTGTAGCTCGATTTTTTTTTGCGCCTCCTTTTGGAAGCTCGAAAGAAAGCCCTACAGTTCGGACTCCCGCAGTTCTGAATTTAATCTCACAAGTGCAATGTGAAATTGATAAACACAAAGAGTCCAAATTCGACAAACCTTTTGAAAAATTGATTTTGAATCAAAATGCCAAAAATGGTCTGCTTTGCTAGATACAGAGTCGCCACCTAAATATTTTATTTTGGAAAAATTTAGGAAACCCATGACTCGTGCCAAAGGCCACGTGTCCGTCATCACCGAAGTTGCCTCGGCTTGGGAACTTAGGTACGAGAGGGGAAGGTCATGGATTGAGCACCCCCACTCGCCCGATCAAAGATCGGCTTCTACTAATCATGATATGATTTTTTTTATAAACATTATGTGCTCGTGTTCCAGTTATTAAGCTAGCTATACTATGTGATGCGCACAAGCAAGTATAAACTAGTTTGCTCAAGTTGGAACAATTTAACTTCATGTTTGTTTTGTGAAAAGGGTTTGAATTTTGCCACTTCAAGTGGGCTTAAAGTTTGCGAATTTGCTACTCAACAAAGTGGGCTTAAAACGTACATTCGTTGAATCATTCCAATTCAAGCAACAAGCCTTCATCCATAGGCATTCAAGCAGTTTAACACGTAAGCATTTAGTCTCATGATAAACATGCTAGACATGGAAATCATTCATACTTATGCAAGTATGCCAAAGCACTAAAACTCACCCAATACTCCAAGCTAAGAAGATATGTGTTAGAAAAATATGCATGTTTCCTAACTATACAAGATGTCTAATGGAACACATGCAAAGAATGCAATTAATAGACTCGGCTACTAATACGGCATATGAGTAATTTAAATAGCATGCAATTAAACACGTATTCAAAGAAGTATTGAAACGACAATGCAGTTAGAATGATGCGCTGAGCCTCGGTGCATGCAATACAAGATGAATGGATGCAAGCATAAAGCATAAGGTATGCTAATTAAAACATAACCCTAATCTAACCATCATAAGCGGATAACTAAAAGGGAGAAAGACGTGGGGTTGGAAGACATACACATTATTACATTTGGCTCTCACGAAGGAGAGTCGAATGAATAAATCAAAACTAACTAGCAACTAATTAGGGCTAAACTGATTAAGCTAATTAGACTAATTATTACAAACCCAAATGAAATAAATAGCTAAACTAATTAACTAATTATTACATCGCTTGAATGAATTAATTAGCGAGTTAACTAATTAAGTTACAACACAAATGTAAGCAAACTAAGTAATTAAAGATATTAACTACTCAGTCACTACTCCGTCTAGGGAAATGAAAGATGCGCATGCTCGGATACCACTCGAAAAGACCTCCGCTTTGCTCCAAAAGCCTATGTTTGCAGAGTTTGAACACTTCTAGAACCATTTTGCTCCACCTTACCAACATTCTGCTGAGGTTTGCATCAGTGGCCAGTCGGCCACTGGAAAAGGTTGCCGGCCAGGTGCCAACCATGGAAGTGGCCTGCCGGTTACTAATGCACTGCTTCACTTGATGTAACTAAGGACAAACAGAGCAAATAAAGGCATTCCAAGGATTGTCTACACAATTCACCCCTCATTTTCATGAACAAATCCAAGGAAAGGTGAACTTACGCCATAAACCACCAATCCAAGCAATTTCATTGCATGATGGCTTGTGATTCAAGATATGCAGCTCAATAAATGCAACACAAGACAAATAAGAACCATCACCCTATCATACATGATCAAGGGTAATGGAGACCTAGGAAACTTGACACATTTTATCACTTTGAGTATGAAATTTTCCAATTTTCCGTATGTTCAATTAACGTCCGATTGAACACACAATACACAAGTTATTATCTTGCTCAATTTTAGTCCCAAGTTGTTAGTTACTCATCTTAACTTACCAACCATTCTTAATCCAATTAAGTTCAAAAGGTGAGTTAAAGTCCTCTAATGGAAAGAAGGCTCAAAACATAAGTTGCTTTGGGTATGAAGAAGTCTCATACCATTGGTAATGAACCCCCTAAGGGATTAAATCATTAAGTATGAAACCTCAATTTCACACTTAGGCAAACAAGTGACTTGAAACTATTTTCAAAGCAAAAGTAAAAACCAAGAAAGGAGGGAAAGGAGGGAGGTTGTAGAGGTGATTAGTGCTGAAATAAAGTGCAAAATAACACTAAAACATGCAATCAACTCAAACAAGTGGGGTCTAATGGCTTAAAACACTAAGCTTGTGAGGACCTTTACGCTATTACCATGCAAAACAAGGCCTCAACTGACCCAACAGCCTAAAACAGAGCTAAAGCAGTCTAAAATAAAGGCAAAATATGTTGGAATATAGCTACAAAAGCTAGAAATCATGCTAACATATGGAATTAACTAGGCTAGCAAACAAGACACAAGGAGGGAAGGCTAACCCCTTCAATTTTGGACTTCAAACATGTATTTTGCCACTGATGATACTCTGAAATTCAGTGGTTAAAAGCCCAAAAAAGATCAGTTTGAAAGTGGGACACAAAGGTGCAAAAGCTTTAGAAACAAGGAATAAAGAAGGGTGAGACACCCCCTTAACCTTAAATGGCTTGAAACACCAATTTTAACCCATTAAAACAGAGATTTTTACAGCTAAAAAATGGCCCAAAAATAGTGGGAAAAGATAGAGAAACAAGTGTACTAAAACAAGTTAAAAGACAAGTGTTATACCCCTTGAAGCCAAGCACAACTTTAGGCACAAATACAAGTCAAAACCACCTTCAAGGGCTCCAACAAGACCTTGAGGGACCTCATCTCAAAGATGATCAATTTAGGTTAAGGATGTGTATGCAAAAGAGTGATATAACTAGGCAAGTGTGCACAAAATTGCAAGAGAGAGAGAGAGAGAGAGAGAGAGAGATCTAGAGAGATAGAGAAAATTTTTGAGTTTGAAATCTTCTAATCTCAAAACATGAGAGAGGGGGTCCCTATATATAGAAAATATGAAATCTATACAAGGAGATCCAGCATGTAACGCCCCCAAAATAATATCATAGATATGACTCACAACAATATAAATAACAGTTACATAAATCAGAATGTAAGTAATCCTTTCATTTCATGAAGTAATAATACAAAAGAGTTTAACATAAACGAATGCCCTATGGGCTTACATCTCTCCAAGACATACTTTGTTACAACAAAGAGAGTGTCATAAACTCTATACATAAAAAGGCCTTAGCTTGAATAAACATTTAAATACGAAAAGATAAAATATAGCCTCCAGCTCTTAAGTTCTCTCATGCCATGTTCTTGGAGGGAGCATGTCAGCTGTACCTGAAAATGGTTTCCCAAGTAGGGTGAGTCAAAGCCCAGTAGAGATAGACTAACACAATATATGAGGTTTAACTAAGATACAAGTGCTAGGTAGATATTCCACATTTATAACCAACTCACATTCTTTCCATAATCATTCAATACCAGTACCCATTACTCAACTCCATTTCCATCTATCTAATTCATGCTACTTCAGTTAATTCCGAGCCAATTCATGAGACAAGCTTATTGTGGTCTAAACAATCCAAAATGAGGCTACAACCTAATGATTCACAACTCAATACTAATATTATTCAAACATTTCAATGTTGCCATTTTACGGAGTTTTCATTCGAGGGAACTGACACCCATATATGCACAAGATATGAAGCTTTGCCATTTTACGAAATTTTCATCCGAGGGAATTGGCACCCATATATGCACATGATTTTTCATTTTACGGAATTTTCATCCGAGGGAACCGGCCATCCATATATGCACATGATTTCGAGACTTTCACCCTGGACACTTCGGCCAACTTAATTATAAATGGAGTCCATCCCCTATCTCTTCCCAAACAATGGTACATATGCAATGTATTAAAAGCATCGTCATATACAATGACTAGCTATGACACATATTCAATATCTCAATCATACCATCATATTTAATGAGGTAAATTTAAACGATAGGTATCAATTCACCTAATTCACATGCAGTTTCTACAACAATCATGGTTATCCTCCACCGATAGCCTAAAACAGATATTTCTAAACAGATATACAATCTTTTAAACAGACAATTATCAAATTTCCATAGGTGAGTGATTTAACAAATCTAACTACACCATTCAATCACACAACTTCCCAATTTCATATTTCTCACACCAATTCCATTATTTATACCAAATAATTATTTAGCTCATTTTAGGGCAAATTTCCCCCTTATTCCAAATACTAACCCAAAGGTCAAATTCATTTATTTTAATACAAAACCACTTCATATTCCAACTCCATGGTCAAATACACAACAATACATAAAAACCCCTCTTTCATAAATTTGAACCTAACCCTACGTTTTCTCCAAACATCCCAAATCTCACCATATTTTTATAACAACAAATACGTAGGTTAAAGATCATAAACAAGTGTAGAAGATCCCTACCTCAAATGGAGAAGTTCAAAGGAGAAGAAGAGAAAAACCCAAGATGCTCCAAATCCAAACTTTTTTGGATCAAAAGATAGCCCACGCGATGCTCTACATTTTTAACAAAGGAAGTAGGGTAGAGACACTCTAGATCAAGTGTATTTGTAGAGAGAGGGGGTATTTTAGAGAGAGAGACAGTCGATCTAGGGTTTTGGAAGAAGAAGAGAATAAAAAATGGAGTATTTCACCTCTGCTGCGAATTGATATACACGAGGCTCGCTCGAGCGAAGGAGTTGTCACTCGAGCGACCAGACACAGAAGAACCTCGCTCGAGTGCAAGAAGCGTCACTCGAGCGAACAATGTAAAGCTTCAGGTCTGCAACGCAGAAGCACGCTTGAGCGTAAGAATTCTCGCTTGAGCGAAGGAACAAATAACACAGGGCTCGCTCGAACTCAAGAAGCTTCGCTTGAGTGGAGAAGCAAATACCCAAGGCTCGCTCGAGAGCAAAAAGCCTCGTTCGAGCAAAAAAGCCAAAACCTGGGCAGCAACCACTTGTACCAACTCACAACCAACCTGTTCCAAACTCACCCAATAAGTCCCAAACTCAAATACAAAGAGAAAAAGAAGGAAACAAGACCTGGACAACAACAAATATCACGGGACCTAAGTTCAGAACACAATAAAGGTCGAGGTATAAACCTGGAGCGCTATACAGTCTTCCACATGGGTGAAGATGCATGCATCTGTGCAAACAGCTGGCACAGCTGGCATAAAATATCTACAGAAAACACTGGTGGTCGGCCGGCTATCAGTGATGGCCGATAAGGTATGATTGATGGCCGGTAAGGCACATCAATGGCCGACAGACAAGAAGTGCTGGCCGGCAGCCTTCATGGATGGCCGGCAGTCCACCAGACACTACAGGAGGGAAAGACTGTATGTTCTAAAAAAAATGAGACAAAAAGGATGCAGGGTTTGAAAGGCTCAAAGCTGTGGTGTTCCGTTGAGGACTTCGAGCGTTTAACGAGTAATCGGACTCGTCATCGGATGTACCTGCAAGGACATCCAAGTCTTGAAGGGACGTAAAAAATGGGATGTCTACAGTTGCCCCTCTTTGACAGAACTCAAAGTCATGAAATGACATGAGTGAATGTCAAAGCCCGAGACGACCCATTTTGACAAGGCTGTAAGACTTTGACAAACAATCAAAATAGAAAACAAAATGGTTGCGCCCGCAAGCTGCCTACGTATCCATTTGTAAGGAATTAAACCAGTGTAGTTTTGGGGCAAAATGCAAATGATATGCAAAATGCAAGAATATAACTTACGATCATGTAATGAGGCAATGTAATGAAACATTTAAATGAAAATGCTATGCAAAGAAATGCCACAGTTAAACAAACTGAAACAAGGTACAGTTTTGATCACGAAAAGAAAATTGCGCGTAATACACGAGAAACATGAGCCAAACTACATTTCATGCAAAAAGGATGTATGAAAATATGCAGGCTTAACTACGTGACGCGCAAGAAAGGCAAAGGGCAACGTAACCGTCGGGTACACCCCAAGTCTCAATCGAGATCCTAACGCGTTGCACACAGAAGGAGAAAAAGGATGGTGTGAACACTGGGCGTACCCAAATGTTTCTAACCGATGCAAACAATCCTAACATGTCTCACGCGAGAGGAGGAGGGGGTGGTGTGAACATCGGGACACACCTGAATGTTTTTAAGCTAAGGAGTTGGTGTGAACACCGGGATGCACCTGAATGTTTTTAACCGAAGAGATGGTGTGAACACCGGGATGCACCCAAATGTTTTTAACTGAAGGGGGTGGTGTGAACACTAGGACGCACCCGAATGTTTTTAACCGAAGGGGGTGGTGTGAACACTGGGATGCACCCGAATATTTTTAACTGAAGGGGTGGTGTGAACACCGGGACGCACCCGAATATTTTTAACCGAATGAATGGTGTGAACACCGGGACGCACCCGAATATTTTTAACCAAAGGAATCCTAACACGTCTCACGCTAGAGGAGAAAGGGGTAAAAAGATGTAATTCGAAGGGTATGAAAGATTTTACCTGGAACTCCTCTGAATGAACTGTACATACAATATCGTACATGTGTAGGAAAAAGACTTAACAAGTACGATACAGTAAGAACGCATGTTCAATGCAAAGCAAACAATCGAGATACAATGTTAATGGCATGCTAAATGTTGAAAGAAAATATCAAGAAGCATATTCTATGCATGATTAATAACAGGAGCATGTTCTATGCGTGATTTAAAAGCGGATGCACATTCCATGCATGATTCAAGAACAAATGCATGACACGCAGGCAATTCTTGTGAGATGCACACCTTACAACAACATATCTGAAATGCATATTCTATGCCACAAAGTGAAGTGCATGTTCCATGCAACAACGAATAAGAAATGCATGTTCTATCCAAGATATCAAAGCATGATTTGATGAAAACAAACTCAATAACAACTTCCGATTCACCTCTCAGAAGAGTTACAATGTATTTAAAGGATACACCTCGTTCACGTTGACAAGTGACGAACATTACGCACCGAAAACACAGTTTTCAGCTTCCGCAAAGACATTCTGAACTCAACAGTGAACAATCCCTTCAATTCTTGGAACCCAAGGACACAAAACATCATCAAGAACCCAAGGAAAGCTACCGGCCACCTGCCAGCCATGAGGGAGGGCCGCCAGCCAGATGCCGGCCATCAATGAGCCTTGCCGGCCATCGATGGTAGATTGGGGATTTTTTGGTCATTTCGGTTTGGGTCTTTAAATATGAGCCACTAGGGCTCATTTCCTCACACCCTCTTGCCCAAAAAATCGTCTCCCTCTCTCTCTAGACACTTCTTCTCTCTCTAGGTTTGCGCTTTCTACGCATTTTTCAACACCCCACGCGAAGTTGATTCGCTAAAATCTCTTTATTTTCTTTACTTTGAATCGATTAAAATTTGATTTCGGCGCTTCCTTCCTCACTTCCACCATTCTAGGCTTATTCCCCTCGAGTTTTTCTCGAGTTTTGTGCACTTTTTTCGACTTTGACTTTTTCCTTCATCTTCTCTCTCTTAGGGTTTAACTTTTTCCAAGTTTACCATTTTTTTTCATTTTTCTTCACTTTTCACTCATCTCGCACCTATTTCCAGATGGCGGACGAGGTTCCTCCTGACGAGGCTCCTCCTGACGAGGCTCCTCCAGAGATTCCCCCAGTAGTTCCACCTATGCCGGAGGTAGAAGAGTCGATAACTGACCTTGAGGCTGACTTAGAGGCGGAGTTCGAGCCCGAGGCCGAGCTAGAACCGCTATCACTGAGGGTATGACCTTTCGATCCAGCAAGATATCACCCACAGACACACATATTGCCCACTTTTGGAGGCATCAGATGCTTTACCGAGTTCGCTCGTAGTGCATCGGAGGACCTTTTGCTGAAGGAGCCAGATTCTCACTTGTTGGCCATTGCCGTTGAGGTAAGCACCCTGTTTTCATGTATTTCTACTTTTTGTATTTGTGATTCCTGCAATGCCTTGTATTGGATTCACTTGATTACATTTCATACACTCTCTTTATCTAATGCATTTCATGCACTGTCCTTATGTGATGCATTTCATACACTGTCTTCATCTGATTGCATTTCATGTACTATCTCCATCTGATTGCATTTCATACTCTGTCTTCATCTGATTGCATTTCATGTACTGTCTTTATCTGATTGCATTTATCTTCTGCCATAGGGTGAGTCTCGCACCTTTAGAGGCCACGGTGCTACGACCGCTCGAGACTAGTATGACGAGCTCCTAGTTGGAGTTTGAGACATCATTGACGAGGTAGGCTTCAGTCTCTTCTGCTCTAGTTTGACCCAGGTCACCCCGAACCGCCCCTCATAGGAGCACTGGTGGAGAGGTGGTGGGATACCACCAACTCTTTCCACTTTTCCACCGTAGGGGAGATGACGATGACTCCTTACGACTTTGCCATGATCGCCGGCTTAGACGCAGGGGCGAATTGATCCCTATTGATACAGATACGGAGGAGTGAGAAACAGCCTGGTTTGAGCTGTTAGGGGCATACCCACCCACATACCGGACGGGGATAGTCATGTACACTTGGTTCACTGAGCGATTCGGAGGGACTGAGCTCGAGACGATAGAGGAGACTGAGCAGTACGCCAGGGGCTTCCTGATGTTTGTCTTTGGTACCACTTTGTTTTCGAATAGGTGGAATACTGTTGGCCTGTATTTACTGGGTGCCTTGGTGACCCTTCCTCGAGTTCGTTTCTACGACTGGGGCAGAGTTGGCCTCACGACGTTGTACAGATATACGAGCTCTATCTCCTGTCTGTAGGGAGACTCAATTAGAGGCTACTAGCGAGCCTGGGAGGTACACATCTCAGTTCGCTCTTTGTATTTTATATTTTATTTACAGTTTTTGCTTTGTATATATTTCAACACATGCTTTCTATTTTGCATTTCTGTATCTGCTCAAACACTGTTCATACACTGTGCTTTCTGTTTTGCACTTTTTGTATCTGCTCGATACTGTACTGATCACATACCACTGCATTTTCCTTGCAGCTATGGGTATACGCATACTTTCTGGCTCTTGCCCTGGAGCCTGTAGACGAGCTTCCGTTGACAGTACCCTATTCGTGGATATACAATTGTCAGCTTCGCTGTAGGACCCATGAGCCTTTCACATTCTTCAGGCAATACTTCGACACAGTAGCTGCTCATGAGGTAATCTGAAACACAATCATTTTTTCTTTGAAATTGTTTTGCTTCACACATTTAGCAATTGACAACAACTAATAATCTGTACAACTCTTGTTTACAGATAATATGGCAGCCATGGGCCTTGATGCTAGGGGGGATCCGAGACCAGTTTGCTAGCGTCTAGGCCGTCTCCCGCTACCACATTCTGTTTAAGGGTCCGGTCTGCCGGGCTTGGTTCTTGGGTGAGTGCTTCGTGCACCAGATTATGGACCTGCCCGACTCGATCATCCCGATGGCTCCACCAGAGTCCATGCGGTCTACAAAGAGCCTATCTGTTGAGGAGGTCATCTAGTTCATGGTAGGCCTTGATGTCAACTTCTTCCGAGCAGAGGGCTTCTACGCGACTTTCATCTAGATACACTTGATGCCGCCCCTGATCGGTGTTCGTGGAGTTGAGGGGGTGAGAGCTTTTGCCGCGAGAGCGAGGTGCAGAGTGACCTGGGCGAGCACGGCCCGTGGCAGAGGGGCTTCCTACGCGGGGCAGAGGGCTGATTGACTAGAGCTTCCCACCATACTGACTTACTGGGAACACAATGAGGATGCCTACTAGATCCCGATTGAGCTCGCAGCGGCTAGTCATGAGCTTGTCGGGGTCCGAGGCCCGACTCTGGTATGAACCACACTTTAGCACTTGCACTCCATATGTCATTTCAGATATATTCATTTACAAATACTGATCATTCAAACTGCACTTACAGGCATCGATCAAGTATACAGGAGGTGCCCTTGAGCTGATAGCCTTGCTGATGGGGATGGTACAAAGGAGAGAGACACTACTCAGCCTTTACGGTGTTCAGGTAATTTCTTCAGTTTTACATTCCAGGCATCAAATTTCCACTGACACACTAACACTGACATTTTAATTGAAAACTTCCCAAACTGCACTGATACATTCCATTGATAGACCACATCTGACACAATGTGTTTGCATACTGTATTCACACATTGTATCTGACTTCTGCATATGCTCATTTTGCATGCTATGCTTGTATCTGATACACATGTTGTAACTGATACACAACAACTATCTTTTTCAGATTCCACTCATACCGATGGCACCAGCGGCAACTACAACGCCCGCACCAGTAGTACCTCCTCCTGCAGCAGGGAGAAGAGAGAGACAGGTTCTGGCATGCGACTGAGGCAGAGCTAGAGGCACCCGAGACGAGAGCGGCCCTTCAAAGCCCATTCTGAGTGATGATGATGCTGAGACGAGCGACTCTGAAGAGGCAGCAAGTTAGCATTCAGAGTCATTTGAGAGTGGAGGTAATGATGCTGTCTTGGGTTCCGAAAGTGGAGGCGATGTCGAGGCGAGCTCTGAGGCGGAAAGCGATGATGACACCGGCTCGGGCTCCAGTTCAGAGGGAGAGTCAGATAGCGGCGTTGACGGAGACAGTGCCTGTAATAACCCGACCCTCGTATATGTTTCTGGTATACTTTCAGTCCCTTATTTTGTGCATTTAATTGCTTACTGTGAAATTTTATGTGCAATTAAGTTTAATTAAGCGAATCTTAAGATTATAGATTTATATCTGTCTAATGAGAGAAATATCTATTACAACTATAATGTTTGGATCGGAGATTGGAAGCCTTAGAGGCTTAATTATCTAAAATTGACTTTATATTTGAGATCAGCATAATTTTTAGATCATAATATGGTTTCTTGTAAAAATTTGATTTGGAATGATTAAACTGATTAAATTTCATCTTATTCAACATAAGATATATCTTTATCCTTTTAACCCTTGATTTAGAAAATGCTAAGGAAGAGATATCTCCTGAGAGAGGGTTAGAGGAGAAGAGAGTTAGAGAAGAGGAGAAGAGAGTTAGCAAGGAAGAAGATTAGGAAACTTGAAAGGAATTCGAGAGATTTAAGCTCAAGGTAAGTTAATTCATCTCCTACAACTCTTCTTTTGAATTTGAGTGAGATTTCCTCACAATCATGTAACCTAGGGCTTGAGATTGCAATTTAGTATGTGATCATTGCTTAACTTGGAACATGTTTTGTTACTTGGGTGTTTTGGAACTAATTTGGTGTTATATAAAGGAACTACATCCTATTGCTTGATCTCTAATGTTGAACCCATATAATTTTACATATATAATGTTGTATGTTAAAGAGAATTGAGTTGTATTTGTGGCTTTGAAGGAGCTAAGAGAGTTAGGGTAAACTACCAATAGGTCCTACTTTTGAGACTTATTACCCATGAAGTCCTATTGATAAATTTATTAAGTGATAAAGATAAATTTATCAGTCTTTTATTTTTATGAATAAATTTATAGTGATAAATTTATCAATCTCTTTGTTTTTATAAATAAATTTATAGTGATAAATTTATCAATCTCTTATTTTTATAGTGTTAAATTTATTAGTTAGGACCTGTAGATAAATAAGTCTAGTTAATAGGACTGATTGGTAAGTACCCCTAAGAGTTACTTGAGTTATGTTTATGAGTTTCAAGGAATTAAAGATTTAATTCATATTTAGATTGATATATGTTTGTAATTCCTATTTACATGATTCTTGAACCATATTCTTGCAATTAATGGACCTATTTTGAGCTTTGTAAATGTTTACCAAAGTTGGGATGTTACTTGAATTTCGGACTGCAAAACAGGGCAGAATCGCCGCACGTGTGGAAAGTAGGGGATTTTGGGGCTGAGGCTACTGGAAAAAAGGCACGTGCGAGACCTCACAGTTGCACGTGCGGAAACCACTGCCGCACGTGCGTTGGTCACAGCCGCACGTGCGGCCCATGCTGGGAAATTTTGCCTGCTTTGTTTTACGCGTTTAACCCTCTGATATTATTGAAATCTATATTTGATGCCTTTAAATGTTTGTAAATTCATTCGAAGCGAAACGAATCAAAAAATGATTTAAAAAGGAAAAGGGACTAATTTATGAGTTGTGCATGTGTGTAGGTCACAACCTGGGAGGAACAATCGCTCCACTACAGCACAGTGAGTACTAGTACTGCAGTTGTACATTTACCTACCGTTAATAATTATTATTATTAATGCTTTGTTTTTTGCGAGTTAATTACGTTAACATTTATAAATGATTGGAAAATCTGCGTACATTGGTATGACTCTGGAATTACTCTGGTTTGTTGATATCTGGGCCTAAGGCCAATTTGTAAAATCTGTTGGGCATAAGGCCAATCTGTAAAATCTGTTGGGCCTAAGGTCAATCTATGAAATCTGTTAGGCCTAAGGCCGTTCTGTATGTTACTGGGCTTGAAGCCACTCTATTTAAAGACTGGGCCCAATGTCGTTCTGGAAATAGTTACAGAATAAGATTAATCATATGTTCTCTGCATTTATATACATTATAGTTCAAGTTAATCATTACATTGTTTAAGTACTATTATTCATTGAGCTTCACTCATTTCGTGTTATGTCTCTCTGTAGGTACTCAATCTGGAGGTCAGTCCTAGTTCGGCTTAGACCACTTGTTTTTTGCTCATTTCACCACGACCAAACATTTAGACGAAGCTCATTCATTTTTGTGGAATCCTTGCAGAGCTTTTAGCTTGGTGCACTAAATCTTTTGTCTGATGTTATAAAACATGATTAACTTCTCTTAACCTAGTTTTGTTACATCCTCAGACTCGAGGATGGGTTTGTATATTTGTGTATATATATATCTACATACGTGCTTATTATACGATAAATTACCTGATATTACGTATATGATCTTGGCATGTTAGTATCAGCTCAATGGATGTTATTTTGTGTTATTGAATGCTTCCGTTCAGGCTCCATATGTTATACATATTGAATTTGATGTCCGTTTCTGAAGTGATCATGCCCAAACTTTTAGGGGCGGGTTTGGGGCGTGACAGTGCCTCAGAGTCCTCTCCTCCGAGGAAGACGACGAAGAGGGCTTCTCGAGCCTGAGGTGACTAGTGCTGATTTTTGTATTTTTGCTTAGTTTCTTTTTGTTTATAGTTTTAGCACATTGCACAGCTTCAGACAGGTTTTATTGCTTTAAAAACTTGTACTGCACTTTTGTAAAAACAACCATTATTGGAATGAAAACCAGTTTTCTTTTTGAAAAAGTGTTGTATTTTGCATCATGAGCACTACGTAGCATGGAAATGAGATTGAATTTGATACTGAAAACTGAACACTTGTATTGGCACAACGTTCTTAATTGGGTAATGAACCGACCAACAACTAAAATAAAAAGCAATATACAACTCGATAAACAACACATCAACAACTCGATAAACAAAACGACGACAGCTCAATAAACAGACAACATATAACTCGATAAGCAAAACAATGCAACAACAAATGACATACAACAAAAACAAGCCTACAAAAGCCGAAAGGACTGAAAACAAGACCTTAAAACAGACTAAAAGTAGAACAAATCACATACTTTCAGCATTGCTTAACACAAAGAGGGACAGTAGGTCAAAGTGAGAGACTGCCGGCCACAAACAAAAGTTGCCGGCCACATGCCGGCCATGAGAGATGGCTTGTAGGCCATCAATGGCTCTTGCCGGCCATCAATGTGCCTTGCCAGCCATCGATGTTCAGGACCTCCAAATTGTTGACACCTTGCTTCCACTTATTGCCTTATCTTCTGCAAAAGGTTGAGCTTCGTAACTTCTTCATTTCAGCTATAAATTCTTCACAAATGGAGCTATTTTTTGCCGAAAAACTCTCGAATAGGATTGCGACTTTGGATGGCTTGGAAAAGGTGAATATCTGGGGTTTCAGCATAAATGCACTATTCCCGCTGAGCCGTTCTCTGCTTTGTTTTCTGTTCCTTCACGTCGCAGCTAGATGTTGGAACTTGATTACACACGTCTTTAGCTTCGGGGGATAAGAGATATGCCTGACAATCGAAGAATTTGAGGTGCTAATGGAATCCTGGCACGATGAGAAAATCATACCTCAACCCTACTTTGGCAACATCCAACCTTTAGGACAGATGTGCGGGCTTACTCTACACGAGGCTCGATCCTTGGTTCACAACGAAGAGCTGGATATTCCCAGCCTAATCCATTGATTTTCTGAAGTTGGCGACCGAGGTAATCTTTTTTGGCAGGGTTTTCGTCAACACGCCCTTTGCTTGTGCATGTTGGCTCATTTCCTTCATTTCCCTAGTTTCGAAGGGTCTAGCATTTGACTCGTCGAAGTGGCCCAAGGTTTGAAAGAGGGCAAAAGTTGCATTGGCTCGGTGTTGGTCGAGACTTTGATGGGCCTAGATGCTTTCCATTAGCGAGAGACAAACAAATTTGCAGGGAGTCCACTACTTCTTCAGGTAATGTTTCCCACCCTTTCTAATATGTGTTTCTCACATCACTCGGCATTCATGCTTTGTTTTTCTCTCAAAGCCCTTTTCTCACTTTTCTCTCAACATACATCTCTCTATTCTTTAATTTCTCTTTTCTTTCATCCCTCCCTAGATATGGCTAATAGACAAGCTGAAGGTAGTGGACTCTTGCCCTGCATACTCAGTTCGAGCGTACTTTTTCTGCCAACAGCTAATGGATTTCCCGAATGAGGGATGGTGGTGCCACTGGATGCGCAACATGTCTGCTGCTGACATTGATTAGCATTGCCCCTGGCTTAATCTGACCGAAATGAGCTATAGCATGACTTGGCAACCTGGCATTCAGCTGATTGGCCTTATGCATTGTGTAATCTACTTTCCATTCTGATTCAGGAGTCAGTTTGGACATGATCAGACTTGCCCAGAGGAGGGGGTAGAGTACCCAGTTTCATTCCCTGTCCAAGGTTCACATTTGGCTAGGTACCTCACTGTTTGGAGAACGAGAGAGCTTCTGGGTCCTGTCTCTAGTTTCAGCTACACCCTTTCTGGCGAATGTTTGGCTTGGCTCGAAGACAAGGCACAAATCGGGCCCACTTTGGCATCAAAAGCTTCCACAAGCACAAGCGGAGGACGCAGGAGCACCTGACTCATCTATGCCCCTAGTTTATTGCTTTGATCTTTACTTTTCAAGTTTTATGAATGAAATAAAAGCAATTTTGATTTGTATCGAGAGTTGGAGAACTTTGTATTGAAATCAATGAAATTAAAGTTGTGAGCACTGAAAATTTTTCTTTTGGTTTAAAAATGGTCTAAGTTGTAAAAGGTAAAATTTGAACAAAATCAACTTTTATCAAAACTTTTCAAAACCATTTTTGATAGGGATCACCACTTGACACACACAGAATCTATCCTCGAGACGTACAACCTTGAATCCAAAGATCACAAATTGCCCCTTGGCTAAATAACACTGCTCAGCACTGTAACTAGCTCTCCTCTCAGAGTAAGGATCACAACCGAACTTTCAAATAAAGAACGGACAAAGATGACCTGATCAACACATGGACAGGACAGTTGATCTAGAGGTGTTTACGGCCGAACTTCAGGATGAATTTGCCTACATGTCCCAAAGATAGGAATCAGGCCTTACGTAGTTCGGTTCAGGTTCACTCGAGTATTAACACTCTCTTTTTGCGCTCTAACTTTTGCCAAGGCCACCTTTTAGGGTTTTCAACCTTGCGAGCTCAGTTTTTCTTTATTTCAAATTTTTTTTGTGCTCTAACTTTTGCCTAGGTCACCCTTCCGGTTTTTGGCCTAGCGAGCCTCTCAGGGATAGTATTTCTTCAACTTGTCCATGTTGATCTGTTGGGAAAATTCTAGGCCATCCAGGTGCATGAGAATAACAGCTTCACTCGACCAAATAGTTTTGATGATGTAAAGACCAGTCCAATTAGGTCTGAACTTGCCCCTAGGGTCATGGATGAGAGTTCGGTTGTCTTTTAGCACCAAATCCCCTTCTTTGAGATTTCTGGACTTAACTTTCTTGTTAAAAGTCCTGGCAATCCTGCGTTGAAACCCTGAACATGGTACAATGCTTTCAGCCTTCTTTCATCAAACAACATTAATTCTTCAAATCTACTCTGTTGCCAGTCCGCCTTTGCTATTTGACACTCAACCATAACTCGCAGCGACAACACTTTTATTTCAATTGGCAGAACAGCCTCCATACCGTAGACAAGAGAATAAGGGGTCGCCTCTATAGACGTTTGAATTGAAGTTCTGTAGCCCAAGAGTGCAAATGGCAATTTATTTGGCCAGTCCTTGTAGGTCTCAACCATTTTCTGCAGAATATGATTGATGTTCTTGTTGGCGGTCTCAACAGCTTCGTTGGTTTGCGGCCGGTATGTAGATGACTTATGGAAAGTCACGTTGTATTTCTCCAACAAGTCAATCACCTCCTTCTTGAAATGGGAACCATTATTTGAAATAATCTCGTTTGGGACTCCATATTGGCAAATGATGTTGTTTCAGATGAACTTAGCCACATGCGTTGCTTTCAACACTACATAAGACTGAGCTTCGACCCACTTCGTAAAATAATCAATTGCCACAAGAATGTATTCATGCCTATTTGACCCTTTCGGTGTGACCATGCTGATGACATCGATTCTCTAGACTGAGAAAGGCCATGGTGAAGTTATGTTGTACAGCTTCGACGACGGGATGTTCATGCAATTGGCATGAATTTGGCATTTGTGGCATCACCAAACAAAACCGATACAATCCTCTTCCATAGTAGACTGGTAGTAACCTTGCTTGAGAATCTTTAGGGCTAACATTACTACGTTCATGTGCGCTGCGCACTCTTCTCCATGGATGGCCTCCATTAGGCACTTTGATTCCTCTGCTTCGGCATACAACTTGTGCATTCCCAGATGACCCCTCTTGTACAGTTTACCTCCGTAGATGATAAATTGAATGGCCATCCGCCGTATTGCCCTCTTGTCTTTGGCATTTGTCCCTAGTGGATAAACCTCATTTTCCAAGAAGTTCCAGATATCACAGTACCAAGGGTTTTGATCTTGAGCTTCATCTATTGTGGCGATAGTCTCATAGGCTGGTGTATATCTCTACTCAATGATGATCAGATGCATATGGACTCCAAGCGAGATGTCTATCAAGGATGATAGAGTTGATAAGGCGTCAGCAAAGCTGTTGTTCTCTCTTAGTAGGTGCGTGAAAGTCAGCTTCTCAAACCTAGGAATCAGAACATCCCAGGTCTGGTGATAAATCTTCATCTTTTCTTCTTTGACCTTCCAGTCTCCTTTTGCTTGAGACACAACTAGGTTGGAGTCTCCAATGACGTCCAACCTTTTTGCTCCTAGTTCCAGGGCGACTTCCAAACCAGTGATATACGCCTCGTATTCTGCTTCGTTATTGGATACCTTGAACTGGAGTTTGAAGGCTAAAGGTATATGGGAATTGTCGGGTGCTATCAGCAACACACCTATCCCATAACTGTATTAATTAGACGCTCCGTCAAAGTACATTGTCCAAATCTCTTCCTCAACTTGCACAATAGCTTTATCTGGGAACATGTATTCTACCGCTTCATCCCCTTCCACTAGGTGATCTACTAGGAACTCTGCTGCAGCTCTTCCTTTGACTGACTTGCAAGTAACATACTTCAGATCAAATTCGGAAAGGAGAAGCAACCAACGGGCTAGCCTACCCGTAAGCGCTGGTTTCTCAAAGAGATATTTGATGGAATCTAATCTCGAAACCAAAATTGCGGAGTGAGCTAACAAGTAGTGCCTCAACTTCTTGGTAGCCCATACCAAGGCTAGGCAAGCTTTTTCCAACGGGGTGTAACGGGTCTCACAATCTAGCATTTTCTTGCTCAGATAATAGATGACTTTCTCCACCCTATTCTCAGATTCCTGAGCAAGCATGCATCCCATAGGCGTGTCCGTTACTGACAGGTACAAAATCAAAGGCTTCCCCGACTCTGGTGGCAACAACACAGGCAGATTCTAAAGATACAACTTGATCTGCTTAAAAGCGAATTGACATCGATCATCCCATCGGAACTTATTTTCTTTCTTCAGGAGACCAAATAGTGGTTCAGAAGTCAAGGTTAATTTTGAAATAAAACGGTCTTATGAATTGTACTTTACCCAAAAAAGCCTCATACCTCATTTTCAGTCCTCGGTGGTGGCATTTCTAGGATGGCCTTGATTTTGGAAAGATTTACCTCGATGCCCCTCTGTGTGATGAAGAAACCCAGCATTTTCCCTGCTATTAAGCCGAAAGTACATTTCTGCAAATTCAACCTCAGTTTGTATTCTCTAATCTGTTGAAAGAATTTCTTCAAGGCGGTGTAGTGGCCTTTTCTTTCTTTGGACTTGACAATCATGTCGTCCACGTACACCTCGACCTCTTTGTGGATCATATCATGTAGAATTGTGGTTACAGCCCGTTGATAGGTAGCCTCGGCATTCTTTAGCCTAAACGGTATCACTCTGTAGCTGTAGGTTCCCCATGGCGTAATGAAAGCAGTTTTTTCTCTATCCTCGGGCACCATCAGAATCCGATTATACCCGAAAAATCCATCAATGAAGGAGAGCAATGCATGACCCGCAGTGAAGTCCACAAATTCATCAATGTGCGGCAAGGGAAAGTCGTCCTTCAGACTGGCTCTATTTAGATCTCTGAGGTCCACACAAACCTAAATTCTGTCGTCTTTCTTCGACACTGGGACAATGTTGGCTAACCAATTTGGATACTCAGATTCTAGCAAGAACCCTGTGTTTATCTGCTTGGTGACCTTCTCCTTAATCTTCAAAGCCCAATTCGGGCGTATTCTCTGCAACTTCTGTTTGACGGGTCGGGCCTCGGGGTCAAGAGGGATCCGATGCTGTACAATCTCAGGATTGATTCCAGGCATGTCTTCGTAGGACCATGTGAAAATATCTTTGAAATCTTTTAATAAAGCGACTAAGCGCTCGCGCTCCTTCGAAGACAACGTGAACCCGGTCTAGACCAGGCGCAAATCCTTCTTAGTACCCATATTAAAAGCAATGATTTCATCAGCAAGGGGTTTTTGCAAATCTCTCTTCCTCCCGATTAATCAAAAATTTCAAAACTAGAGGAATTCGTTCCTCATCGTTTTCATCAAAATTTTGAAAATCATGATCAATGCAATAAACAAGAGGCACAAAAAAATGCTCAGAATCTGCAGTGGCATTCTCATACACAAGGTCAAGCTGATCCAGTTCTTCTATTACAACCGACTCAAAGGAAAAAGAAAATGACGACCTGGACAAAACCTCGGCATCTGGGTTATCAACCCCAGGAATACCGGACCCAGACTCAGAAGTGCCGAAATCTGATTCCGACTGCACAGACTCTGTGGAATCAACTTTTGGCTCACTACCTGACTCAGAACTACTAGACAAGTAGCCCTCTTCCAGCTGCGAAACGAGGAATGGTGTGTCAGATGCATGCAAGATGCCGCTAGAAGGGTTCACACCTAGTTGGTCCCCCGATCATGGAAACGGCTAGGTTATCCCCCAAGCTCTCTGAGTCAATTGAAGGATTTGAAAGGAGACATGCCAGTGTTGCTTTTATTTCAAGCTCGCTCCTATTGGAATCAATTTTTGTGCTCCATTTAGCTTCAATAGTCGGTTTAGCCATTTCCTCCGTATCACTGTCTTGCAGTTACAAGTCAAAGAAAATCTCAAAACCAGGAACCCGCCACCTCTCAGAGTTTGAACTAGGGTTCAAGGAAACCAAAGAATGTGAAGTCTTCACCCTTCCGAACAAAATAGCCATTCAGGGTCCCCCCGATTGGTCTGTGTACAAGTTCATAGCACTTCCCGGTTTGCTTAGCTCTGGCTTTTCCGGCCATCTCTTTTCCTTTTCTAGCCCAACCCTCTTTGGTAGGCATATAGCCAAGACCAAAGGCATGCGGGTTATGTAGCACATCGGCCAATACAGTAATGCCCTTCCGGCCACTCATTCCCAGCCCTATTCCTAGCAAGTGGTGGAGCTTGTTCATGAAGTATACAGATTGGGCGCTGACATACAAGCCCTCATTAGTAGCCAAGATATTCTTGTACTACCCGGGCCTCAGCTAAGGTAAACCCCGAAAGGGAAAACATCCTCTTCGCCATGCACAATCTCTAGCACAAGTGTAGTGACCTCTGGCGGAGGATGAATGGATGAATTCCTGAACACAATAGCCACCCCCCTTCCCATAGGGGTATTTTAGCATTTGGTGGAGGGTGAAGAGACAGCTTTCACTTGGTGCAACCAGGGTCGCCCAAGCAGTAAGTTGAGAGTGGCTGGAGCATCCAGGGCATGGAACTCAATATCCTGTTGAGCTGGGCCCACTTGAACTCTAATCTGTACTGTGCCCATTGCCTCTCTGTTGGTATTGTCATATGTCTGGATCACCTGGGCTATAGGCATGAAATCCGCCGATTTCAGGCCAATAGCATAAGCCGTGTGACAAGGACATACGTTGATTGCTGAACCAGTATTAACCAATACCACTGGCACCCACTTTTTCTCGGCACTCCACTGATATGTATAGAGGCTTGTTATGTACAGAGCCTTCCGGGCGGTAATTCCTTGTTCGAGAACGTTAGAGTTGGCGTAGCGCCTCCTGGGAAGACTAATCCTACCAGTTGTTCCGGGGTAATGTCGATGGACAACTTAGCTTTATCTATCGCTGACAGTACAACCTATCTGTGCACTCACGAAGCCATAAGCACAACCCTAGATAGATATATCAACTTGAATCTTCTTCAACTGTTTCAACACAGTCTCTTCTTCCAACTATTTTTCCTTTTGCTTTTCGACTTCTTTATCATTCTCGAATGCCTCGGGTTGGTCCAGATGTTGTGGCTTGAAATATGGCCAATTCTCATCATATGATTGACCTCATCCCACATACCAAGTGTTGTCAGGAAGGTCTTCACCGCAATCCTCATCAATATGAGCCAAGTGTAGGTTGTCGTCATCCCCCCAGATTCCTTCGGCGGTCGACAAGCATTTGTCTGGCTCCGTTTGGATTACCTTCTCATCACAAATCTCCCACCTAGGGTGTTAGGCTTTTCTAGCTTTCCAGTTGTTTTCACCAATTTCTTGCTCAAAACACTTCAGTGCGGCTTCTTACTCTGTATGTACAGTACTAACAATGCCCAGTTCCTGAGCCAATTGTTCTACACCGGTGTTTTCCGGCAATTTACTCTTCCCATCAGCCATTCCAGCCATAGCAGCAGTTCTCGATTTCTGTTCTTCTGGCTTTAATTCAGTTTCCTCATCTCTATCAGGTTCATCACTTAACCACCTAGAATTGTCTGTCGACCCGTTCAGATCAAACCAATCAATATGCACGTCCCATTGATCTTGCTCATCAAAGAACTGCAAATTGTTTATGTCCTCCTCTAGGTTGGCTAGATTATCTAATCCCTGACTTGGGCCATCCTCTCAAACTACACTGACCTCCATCCTAGAAGGCAAGGCACTAGTGGCTTAAGATGCTCCTTTTTGATCAACACGCCCATGGCTTTGGATAAGGACATGTTAAAATGGGGTAAAGACCCTCTGGGATCGGGCTTGGTTGTTTTGAGGTTTGTGGAGTTGTGTTGGATGTACTGGCAGAAGGGTTGGCGGTCTTGGGTTGTGGTGGTGACCATACTTACATCCGAAGGCTGTGCAGAGGCACTAGTGGCTTAAGATGCTCCTTTTTGATCAACACGCCCATGGCTTTGGATAAGGACATGTAAAATGGCGGGTAAAGACCCTCTGGGATCGGGCTTGGTTGTTTGAGGTTTGTGGAGTTGTGTTGGATGTACTGGCAGAAGGGGTTGGCGGTCTTGGGTGGTGGTGGTGACCATACTTACATCCGAAGGCCGTGCAGAGGTGCTAACACTCGTGGTTGTATTGGAACTGCGTGTAAAGGGCCTCTTGGGCTGTTCTTTCTCATCGGCTATCAGCCTCTGTTTCATCACATCTTCAATTTGAACCCGAAACTCATGGAGCTCAACGAATGTAAATAAAGGAAAGACTATCATCTTCTGCAATAATCTCCCTTGTAGATTGCGAACCACCATTCTGATTTGATCATTCTTGAACGGTCTGATAGTCATCATAGAAGCCTTGGCCCTCCATCTCGTTACAAAGTCCGAGAAGCCCTCATTTGGCTCTTGATGGGTTGCTTCAAGATCACGAGTTGTGATCTCGATCTGAGTATTATAGGAGTACTGCGCGATGAAGGCCTCAGCCATTTCCTCCCAGCTCCGTTCCACAGAGTCTTCTAACTTTGCATACCATATGGCCGTTATACCCGATAGGGTCTTGCCAAAAAGCGACAACTTCTGAAGTCTGGTAAGGCCCATTGGCTGCAGAATGTTCGAGAATAACTACAAATGGACCATGGGATCCTCAGAGACATCGAATGGGTCTATGTGTGGCATCTTGAATCTGTCTGACAAAGTTACTGCAGAGTCTGTGTATCTATCCTCGATGTCAGGGATTGAATTCACGCTCTATGCCCGTTTGAAAAGATTTTCTAGCTTATTGATCTTCAGTGCAGCGGGGTTAACCTCGAATTCAAATGGCACCTCAGTTTGGTACACTGGTGCCTTAGAGGTTTGAGGTGGGATCGGATGGGATCAGATTTATTGGAATGCCCAGATTCTCTTCGATGTTGACAGTGACTCCAGGTGCTGGAATACCCACTGGAGGTGCATGGGAAGTAGAAGATCCTGCTTGCTGTGGTTGCTGCTGTTGCAGCCTATTTATCACTTCCGCTTGATGAGCTGTAACTTCATCTTGGCGGGCAACATCTAGCTGCATGGTTTCAATGGTTTGCTGGAGATGACGGAGCATGTCTTCCATGCTAACCGGGGGATGTTAAGCCATCAGAACTGGCGAATAATCTTTTACTGGAGTGGAAGTAGAAGATTGAGCCTGACTGGGCGCAGGTGAAGTAAAAGGTGACTGCTGGACTGGTAAGTTATGCCTAACCCTCCTCTGTCTGGTAATCGGTGGAAGTGAAGCAAACACTAGCTGTCCCCTAACAAGATTCTTAGATCTGTAAAGTCTTCTTACACGGGTCCAGAGTGCTTGGGGGGTAATAGAATTGTTTGAGGAAATTATGATAAACTACCTTACAAAAAAAATAAAAATAAATAAATAAAATAAAGCAAAAAGAAAGCGAAAATTAGAAACTGCACAGCACCTCAACTCAGATGTGAACAAGACACAGTTGTAATCCTAAGCTGTAGAACTGCACTCAACACTGATTTGTACCCCAAAAAATTGATACGCAAACTTGTGGCTAATACATACATTCCTGTAGAGTTTCACTCTAAAAGCACATACCAGTTAAGTGAGAGCCAAAACACCCCTATTATGGGGTAGGGTTACCCTGTCCTAGTTTCGTCAGGAATTAGGGTTCACTAGTCAAGCAAAATGTTTCACACAATCTTGAATTCGGGTAAGCAACCTGTCCTAGTTTGAAAGAGTCTCTATGGCTTTCAATATGCAATTAGGCTGATTGGTCAAAAAGAGTACCTCAGCAAGACTACCTAATATACCTCTCACACCTAACACTAAGAAGTGAAAGGAGGATCAAACGGTACAATGGTAGCCCAGATCCAAATGTTGTGCTTCCCTCGTGACAGAGCCCGCAACCGATCAGCCTTTTGGTAAGCTTTTCCAAGCGAGCCTCCGGCAAACTGCTCTGGAATAGCAGATGGCAAACACAGTAACTTAAGCGCACCAATGCAAATGCAAATACAAAGAAATACATAAGTGTAGATAAAATGTCATATTATGAGTTTGAGTCAAGTTTTCTAAAGCCCCAGCAGAGTCACTAGAAATAGTAGCTCGACTTTTTTGCGCCCCTTTTCGGAAGCTCGAAAGAAAGCCCTACAGTTCGCATTCTCACGGTTCTGAATCTAATCTCACAAGTGCAATGTGAAATTGATAAACACTAATGAGTCCAAATCCAACAAACCTTTGGAAAAGCGATTTTGAATCAAAACGCCAAAAATGGACTGTTTTGCTAGATACAGAGTCGCCACCTAAATATTTTATTTTGGAAAAATTTAGGAAACCCATGACTCGTGCCAAAGGCCATGTGTCCGTCATTACCAAAGTTGCCTCAGCTTGGGAACTTAGGTACGAGAGGGGAAGGTCATGGATTGAGCACCTCTGCTTGCCCGATCAAAAATCGGCCTCTACTAATCATGATATGATCTTTTATAAACATTATGTGCTCTTGTTTCGGTTATTAAGCTAGCTTTACTATGTAATGCGCACAAGCAAGTATAGACTAGTTTGCTCAAGTTGGAACAATTCAACTTCATGTTTGTTTTGCGAAAAGGGTTTGAATTTTGCCACTTTAAGTGGGCTTAAAACTGATTTGCCATCCAACAAAGTGGGCTTAAAACGTACATTCGTTGAATCGTTCCAATTCAAGCAACAAGCCTTCATCCACAAGCATTCAAGCAGTTTAACAAGTACGCATTTAGCCTCATGGTAAACATGCTAGACATGGCAATCACTCACACTCATGCAAGTATGCTAAAGCACTAAAACTCACCTAGTACTCCAAGCTAAGAAGATATGTGTTAGAAAAATATGCATGTCTCCTAACTATACAAGATGTCTAATGCAACACATGCAAAGAATGCAATTAATAGGCTCGGCTACTAATATGACATATGAAGCAATTTAAATAGCATGAGGTTAAACACGTATTCAAAGAAGTATTGAAACGACAATGCAATTAGAATGATGCACTGAGCATTGGTGCATGCAATACAAGATGAATGGATGCAAGCATAAAGCATAAGGTATGCTAATTGAAACATGTCCCTAATCTAACCATCATAAGCGGATAAATAAAAGGGAAAAAGACGTGGGGTTGGAAGACATATATATTATTACATTTTGCTCTCGTGAAGGAGAGTATGAATGAATAAATCAAAACAAACTAGCGACTAATTAGGGCTAAGCTAATTAAGCTAATTAGGCTACTTAGACTAATTATTATAAACCAAAATGAAATAAATAGCTAAACTAATTAACTAATTATTACATCACTTGAATGAATTAATTGGCGAGCTAACTAATTAAGTTACAACACAAATGTAAGCAAACTAAGTAATTAAAGATATTAACTACTCTGCCATTACTTCGTCTAGGGAAATAGAAGATGCACCTGCTCGGATACCACCCGAAAAGACCTCCGCTTTGCTCCCGAAAGCCTCTATTTGCAGAGTTGAACACTTCCAGAACCATTTTGCTCCACCTTACCAACATTCTGCTGAGGTTTGCATTAGGGGCTAGCTGGCCACTAGAAAAGGCTGCCGGCCAGGTGCTGGCCATGGAAGTGGGCTGCTAGTCATCAATGGTGGCCTGCCAGCCACTGATGCACTGTTTCACCTACTGCAACAGAGCACAAATAGAGCAAAAAGAAGGCATTCCAAGGATTGTTTGCACAATTCACCCATTCTTTTCATGAACAAATCCAAGGAAAGGTGAACTTAAGTCACAAACCACCAATCCAAGCAATTTCATTGCATAATGGCTTGTGATTCAAGATATGCAAGCTCAACAAATGCAACAGAAGAAAAACAACAACCATCACCCTATCATGCATGATCAAGGGCAATGGAGACCTAGGAAACTTAACATATTTTATCACTTTGAGTGTGAAATGTCCCAATTTTCCTTGTGTTCAATTAACGTCCGCTTGAACACACAAAACACAAGTTATTATCTTGCTCAATTTTAGTCCCAAGTTGTTAGTTACTCATTTTAGCTTACCAACTATTTTTGAATCCAATTAAGTCCAAAAGGTGAGTTAAAGTCCTCTAATGGGAAAGAAGGCTCAAAACAAAAGTTGTTTTGGGCATGAAAGAAGTCTCATACTGTTGGTAATGAACCCCCTAAAGGATTAAATCATTAAGTATGAAACCTCAATTTCACACTTAGGCAAACAAGTGACTTGAAACTACTTTCAAAGCAAAAGTAAAAACCAAGAAAAGAGGGAGGTTGCAGAGGTGATTAGTGCTGAAATGAAGTGCAAAATAACACAAAAACATGCAATCAACTCAAACAAATGGGGTCTAATGGCCTAAAACACCAAGCTTGTGAGGACCTTTACACTATTACCATGCAAAACAAGACTCAACTGACCTAAACAGCCCAAAACAGAGCTAAAGCAATTTAAAACAAAGGCAAAAACATGCTGGAATATAGCTACAAAAAGCTAGAAAATCATGCTAACATATGGAATTAACTAGGCTAGCAAACAAGACACAAGGAGAGAAGGCTAACTCCTTCAATTTTGGACTTCAAAACATGTATTTTGCCACTGATGATACTCTGAAATTCAGTGGTTAAAAACCCAAAAAAGATCAGTTTGAAAGTGGGACACAAATGTGCAAAAGCCTTAGAAGCAAGGAATAAAGAAGGGTGAGACACCCCCCTAACCTTAAATGGCTTGAAACACCAATTTTAGCCCATTAAAATAGAGATTTTTACAACTAAAAAATGGCCCAAAAACAGTGGGAAAAGATAGAGAAACAAGTGTACTAAAACAAGTTAAAAGACAAGTGTTATACCCCTTGAAGCCAAGCACAACTTTAGGCACAAATACAAGTCAAAACCACCTTCAAGGGCTCCAACAAGACCTTGAAGGACCTCATCTCAAAGATGATCAATTTAGGTTAAGGATGTGTATGCAAAAGAGTGATATAACTAGGCAAGTGTGCACAAAATTGCAAGAGAGAGAGAAAAAAAAATTGAGTTTAAAATCTTCTAACCTCAAAATATGAGAGAATGGGTCCCTATATATAGAAAAATATGAAATCTATACAAGGAGATCCAGCCCTCCACCTGGGTGCAGATGCATGCATCTGTGCAAACAGTTGGCACAGCTGGCATAAAATATCTGCAGAAAACACTGGTAGCCGGTCGGCCATCAGTGATGGCCAACAAGGCACATCAATGGCCGACAGACAAAAAGTGCTGGCCGGCAACCTCCATGGATGGCCGGCAGGCCACTAGAGACTGTAGGAGGGAAAGACCAAGGCATAGTCCAAAAAAAATGAGACAAAAAGGATGCAGGGTTTGAAAAGCTCAAAGTTGTGGCGTTCCGCTGAGGATTTCGAGCGTTCGACAAGCAATCAGACTCGTCATCAGATGTACCTACAAGGATATCCAAGTCTTAAAGGGCCGTCAAAAATGGGGTGTCTACACCTCTACATCTCATGACCTAAAGACTCAAGCAAAAGGAAAGCTGAAGGTGCACTAGGGTGGTCCCTCTCTTTATCTATCTAATGGGGTTAAGATCAACAAAAGGGAAGTAAAACCTATTTTTGTTTATCATCATTGTGGTAGGTATGGCCATA
The DNA here is from genome assembly GCA_036172215.1 of Camellia granthamiana. Lineage (NCBI taxonomy): Eukaryota > Viridiplantae > Streptophyta > Magnoliopsida > Ericales > Theaceae > Camellia > Camellia granthamiana. Next base: position 35,604,626 of record CM069909.1, on the reverse strand, counting down.
TTTGTCCTTATTGCTTTCAGTTGTTTGGTAAGGTGTCTTAAAAGGGTAGAAATTCTAATACTTTTTGGGTCAGGAGACAACCTTACATGTCTAGGCGGAACACCAAGATTCATGAGGGCGTTCACAACGCTAAGACATTTACCAAGACTGCCAGTCCTGATTTTGTTTAGACCAAAAAGATATGGGTGAGAAAAGATGACTTGACTTGTTTAATTGTTCACACTGCTTTAAAAGCACGTGACTCATGCATGTGGTACCTTGATAGTGGGTGCTCTCGTCACATGTCAGGTGACAAATCCTACTTCACCTCCCTTGGAAAATATGAATGAGGAATTGTTACCTTTGGAGATGGTGGCACTTCTAGAGTCATTGGTAAGGGCTCTATAAGTGTGGCTGGTTTTCCCAAGCTCGAAAATGCATTACTTGTTGATGGCCTTAAAGCAAGTCTTTTAAGCATAAGTCAAATGTGTGATTCCCACCATGAAGTATTATTTTCAAAAAATAAATGTGAAATTTTAGATAAAAAGGGAAATACAGTCATGCATGGGGTCCGCACATCTGATAATTGTTATGGGATTGTTACCACTAATGATCTCACTTGCTACTCAGCCATCATAAGTAATATTGATCTGTGGCATCAAAGATTAGGTCACACGAATTTCAAAGACCTAACTAAGATAGCCGACAAAGAGCTTGTGAGAGGAGTACCTAAACTGGGTAAGAATATGAACCATGTGTGTAGACCATGTCAACTTGGGAAGCAAGCCCGTACCCTTCATGAAAAGGTGAACAGCTTTACAACCAAACGTCCTCTTAAATTGGTTCATATGGATCTTATGGGCCTCACTTGCATTGAAAGCATTGGAGGTAAAAGATACATTTTTTTTAACCGTTGATGATTTTACTCATTTTTCATGCGTAAATTTTTTAAGAGAAAAATCTGATACGTTTGATGCTTTCCAAGCCTTAGTCCTTAAAATCCAAAATGAACAGGGTGTTTCTATTGGGCGTATCATAAGAATCCAAATTGATCATGGTCGTTAGTTTGAAAATAGTTCGTTCCCGGATTTTTGTGATATGCATGGAATTAAGCATGAATTTTTCGCACCGATTACTCCACAACAAAATGGAGTTGTTGAAAGGAAGAACAAAGTTGTTCAAGAGATGGCTAGGGTCATGCTTCTTAGTAAAAAAGTTCCTCCAAAGTTTTGGGCTGAAGCCTTAAATACTGCTGTTTATGTCATAAATCGTGTGTATTTAAGGCCTGGCACTTTACAAACTCCATATGAATTGTGGAAGGGATTGAAACCTAATGTAAAATACTTCAAAACTTTTGGGAGTAAATGTTACATTTTCAAAGATAGAGAGCCTTTGGGCAAATTTGACTCCCGAAGTGATAAATGTATTGTTCTAGGGTATTCAACCACTAGTAGAGCTTTTCGTGTCTATCACCTGCGAACCTTATCTTTAATGGAATCGATCAATGTGGTTATAGATGACACAGGTTCTCCTACTTCAGTGATAAATGAGGAAGAAAATGGTGAGTCTCCAATCTTCGATACCGAACCACAGAGCCAAAGAAAAGCTGTGGCTCAAGCACAAGAAGTTGAGACAGCACCAACTTCTCAGGTAAGTCAGAGTCTAAAGAGTGCACAAAGAGACACCACTTCTGATGCTTCTGTCACCGCAAGTCCGGAGTTCAAACCATCATAAAGGGTGAAACTAAATCATTCAGCTCAACAAATAATTGGAAGTGTCTCGAATCGAATGAAAACCCGAAGACAAATTCGGGAGGAGGTATCTCATATGTGTTGTGTTTCATTAATTGAACCTAAGAATATAAAAGAGGCCTTACTAGATGATAGTTGGGTCAATGCTATGTATGAAGAATTAGGTCAATTTGAACGTAACAATATTTGGATTCTTGTTTCCAGACCTAGAGACATGAATGTGATAGGTACCAAGTGGATCTTTAAAAATAAATCTGATGAGAATGGTATTGTGGTTAGAAATAAAGCTAGGTTGGTTGCTCAAGGCTATACACAAGTAGAGGGTATTGACTATGATGAGACGTTTGCCTTAGTTGCACATCTCGAATCTATTCGTATTTTACTTGGTATTGCATGCTTTCTTGGTTTCAAACTATTTCAAATGGATATGAAAAGTGCCTTTTTGAATGGGTACTTAAAAGAAGAGGCTTATGTTGAGCAGCCAAAAGGGTTTGAGGACCCTAAATGTCCAAACCATGTCTACAAGTTAGATAAGGTTTTGTATGGGTTGAAACAAGCCCCTTAGGCGTGGTATGATAGACTTACTACCTTTTTTCTTAATAATGATTTTCAGAGGGGTAGTGTGGACAAGACTTTATTTGTGAAACATACTAAGTTTCATATACTTGTTGCGCAGATTTATGTTGATGATATTGTGTTTAGATCCACTGCTGATCATCTTGTTAAATACTTTTTGGATTGTATGACACATGAGTTTGTGATGAGTATGATGGAAGAGTTGTCTTATTTTTTAGGTTTGCAAATTAAACAGTCTCCTTCGGCTATGTTTGTTTCTCAGACTAAGTATGCCAAAAATCTTGTGTCAAAGTTCGATCTTAAGTCGGCCAAACATGCATGCACTCTCATGAGCACCAGTCTTCACCTTTCCAAAGATTCCTCTGGTATTGATGTTGATCCTACCCTTCATAGGAGTATGATAGGAAGTCTCTTGTACCTCACAACCAGTCGTCTTGACATTGCATTTAGTGTAGGTGTTTGTGCCCGTTACCAAGCCTATCCTAAAGAGTCTCATCTAATTGATATCAAACGACTCATTCAGTATATGAATGGGACATTGGGTTATGGGATTTGGTTCTCGACCGACACTATAGTTGAAATCACTAGTTTTTCTGATGTCGACTGGGTAGGGTGTGCTGATGATCATAAGAGCACATCTGGGCAGTGTTTTTACCTTGGGAATAATTTGGTTGCTTGGCATAGCAAAAAGCAAAATGCCATTCCTCTTTCGACCGCTGAGGCTGAGTACATTGCTGCAAGGAGTTGTTATGCACAAATGCTGAGGATGAAGCAAATGCTTCATAATTATGGAATTGACCAGAACACTCTCACTCTTTTTTGTGATAACACAAGTGCCATTAATATTTTTAAAAATCTTGTCCAACACTTTTGCACCAAACACATTGACATTTGTCATCATTTTATTCAAGAGTTAGTTGAAGAAGGCCGTTGTTCTTGAACATGTACCCACTGAGCATCAAAAAGTTGATATTTTTACAAAACCCCTTGATCTTCTTAGGTTTGAGTTCCTTAGAAAGACCTTGGGTGTAGTGCTTAGTTACTAGGGTGTTACATGTTACTTGAGTAGGTGTGAGTGATTACTTTTATGTGTACTTGGATGTTATAATCTCATTTTCATTGATTCCTGTCATTCCTGCATTTAGACTCATATGAACATCTCTCATGCTGCTTACAAGATTTTATTCTTCTTTGTTCATAGCTCATTCTGAATGCTCATGCTCATTGACTTCATGATCTCATTTTGTACACATCCTTGAGTTAAACTGTTGCAGGTTTCCGCACAAGTGATCAAAGTTCTCTATAGACCACTAACAGTGTTTTTTATTCATTTTCAGAGGAATTAACCTATACTGTCATATCATGGGTGATGTTGAGTCTCTTAACTATCTGCCATCGTTCTTTCACTTTCACGGTTTCTCCCGCAGTTCATTAAAGTCCGGGCAATAGGAAAAGGCTACCTTAGAGGCATCAGCCAGGCCATCCTTTATGATTTCATGCTTCTCTGGCTTGGTCTCCATACTCTTGAGCGTGCAAATCACCAGTGAGTGCCCACAGAAAAGAAAAATCACAAAAGGAAAAAAAATAAAATAAAATAAAAGAGGGACTCCTTGATTGAGGGGGAGCCTCCGTGTTTACTCAATAAATACCCATTGATTTCTAATGGTTTGACTTTTCTTTCTGATGCTTAGTTACTCTTGCCAGAGGTCCAGCCATCCGATCATTACGAGGATTAACTCTAGCTCTATGGCCTTTCAAGGATTTCACACACACACTTTCATCATGTGAGCTCTCATGTTTGTTTTTGAGTTGTGCATTCTCATGTTGCTTATGCTCATTGATAAATTTTTTCAGATTTGCTCATGATTTTGTGGATCATAATGTCAAAATTTGCGAGTTTGCAGGGTTCATGGTTTGTAGATTATCTCATCTTAGAGTCACATTCATGCTACTATGCTCACTCTTTTTGTTTCAGGTTCCATTTACTAGTGTGAATGTTTGTTTTTGCTCAGAAAGATATTTTGATTTGTTTTTTTTTTTTTTCTCTTCGCTCGAGCGAGGGAGTTTGTGCTCGAGCGAGCTTTCTCTCAACCTAGTATTTTTACAGATGGACCAAGATTCTGGGAGCATGTCTTTCTGGCTCGAGCGACAAGTTCTTAGCTTGAGCGACCTCGTGTGCGTAAGTGACTTCGCTCGAGCGAGAGAGTCTTCACTCCAGTGACTTGTCGTGGTTTAAATACTGTCTTTGCATCATTTCATTCCATTTTTCCCCTTTTGCTCTCTCTCTCTCTCTCTCTCTCTCTCTCTCTCTCCTGGGGTGTTTTCGTACCCATTAGTGTTTCATTCCTTAATCTTCCCTCGTTTTTGGAGGCATCCCTCATCCATCCATCTTGCATCGTCTATTGGTATGTTTTTTCTTGTTGTTGTTGTTGTTGCTCTTTCTCTATCTGTGTTTGCTCTGCTCTGTATATGGGTTCTAGGGATCGTCTTCGTTATTTGGTTGTGTTTTTTAGTAATTTTGGTTTACTATCTCTCTATTTAATTTTGCTTAGTAGTCTGGTCGTAGTTTGATGCATTAATGCTAGGGTTTTGCTAGGGTTTGCCATGTGCTTCAACTTCTGCTATATGAGGATCTCAGTGTATTGCCTTGTTGTTGGTTTCCACATTCTATTGCCTATATCTCTCCTCCTGATGCTTTTGATTGTTTTTTGGAAATTGTCCTAATGCTGAATTTATGCTTTCTCTGATTTTCCTGTCTTGAATATATTGTTTTGTTTTTGTGTTTTTTGGCTTTTCTAACCCTGTTGGACTAATGGTTGTTTTGTTTTATGATCTTATGTTCATTTTGGGGGTTCTAATGGGTTTTTGGGTACCTTGTGTTGTGTCTTGGTGGGTGGTTTCTATGGTTGTCTTGTCTATTTTTTGGTTAGTCATGGCTGAGCCTTCAAAACGTCATAAATCCACTGTGTCCTACCCAAATTACAATACTGAAAAATTTGAATCCAAAGAAAAATCCAATCTATTTCGAGATTTCTATGCCTCTAGGAAAGTTCACTTAGAACGGAATGTCCATCCTAGTGCTTTTGAGTCGATTCCCATCCGTTCCTTGTTTGATTCTTTAGGGGGTGATCAAGTCTTATTTTTTTTTGGGCTTCAAAATCCCAGTTTGGTTCGTGAATTTTATTGTAATATGCACTCAATAAGCAAGGAAATAGCTCTTTTTTTCACACCTGGGTTAGGAACAAAGCTTTGGTCATCAATGACAAAACTTTTAGGCTGTTTCTTGGTATTCCGGAAGTCCGGAATTGTCATTATCCTTTCATTACCCGCAGCGGTGTTGATTTTGATCGAGTAGCCACTAAGCTTTGTGGCACTCCCTGGATTTGGATTGCCGAGGCGCTCATTTAGCAAAATGAGCTTCTTTCTCATTTTCGTCTTCTTAACATCATTGTTTGTGCCAACATCCATGTTACTACCCATTCCTCTCATATTACCCAAGATCAAGGGTATGTGTTATATTGTATTGACCATCGCTTTCCCATTGACCTGCCTGAGATGATTGTCACCAAAAGGATCACTGTTTTTTGAGGGTCGCAAGTCCTTAGGTCTTCCATATGGTTGTTTCCTCACTAGATTTCTCACATCTCTTGGTGTCCCTGTCTTTGAGGATGATGAGTTTGCCTCTCCCATTAAACCCATCACCAAGTTGACCGTGTCTCAGAGTCAAGCTCATGTTCGGGGGGGTTTGTTGGAAGTCGGGGTTCTTGATGCAGGTGATGATCCTCTAGCCGAGGAGGCTGAGATTGATGCAACCATTGCCGGTGCACCTGAGATGCACCCTCATTCATTTTGTGGCCAGCTACAGCAGTTCGAGTAGTCTGTCACTTAGCACCTTTATACTCTTGATAGCCGTCTCGATCAGCAGATTGCCTTGTTGACTCAGATTTTGTCTTTGTTATAGATGCCGTTGCCGCCGCCGCCGCCTCCACCAGACTCATAGTTCTGTTAGTTTTTGGACAGTTTTTTTAATTTGGCCTGTATATACTATTTCTTTTGTCTCTCCCGGACAAAAAAGGGGAGTATTGGTTTGGGGGTATATACGTTTTGGGGTATATAGGTTTATATTTTGTTTGCATGATGATGGTTGCGGTAGATGAAATACATAGTTGAATTGTGCATACTCATTGTGGTTTTTTGCAGACTAGATATACTACTGGACATATTATTTTTGCATGATGATATAGTTACATACTATTTTTGCATGATAATATAGTTTTGATTTGTTATGTCTTGATATGGTTTTTTTGATTTTGAATAACTACTGTATCTATTCCCATGGTGTTGGTTGTTTTTGTTAGCGCATGTGTTTTCTAGAAAAATGTTAGAATGTTTTGTCCAGAAATTGACAAAAACAACTAAACTAACAATCTAAATCATCAAGCACGTACGAATGTGATTTAGATTGTTGTTTCCGAAACAATAAATCGACACACACGATTTTTATGTGGAAAAAACCACAATTGGAGCACCTCCAATTGTGATAAAAAAAAATCACGGACGAAATGCCACAAATCAATCCACTACCGAAGAAAGAAAGATTACAAAGATACCAAAAAAATTACCCAAATGCTTCCAATTTGTCTTCAAATCTTCTATATATCTTTCACCGCAACCTTCGTCTTGGAATTGATTAGATTGATGTTGAATCCACAACATCTATTGTTGAATCAACGACTGCACAGAACATCAAACTCCTTTGATTACTCTGTGCTTGAATCTTCGGATTCCACTGAAGAAGAATACTCTCAAAGAAGATCAAACAAACTCCTTGATGTGTGCTTATAAGAACATGAGTTCAAACTCAATCAAACATCAAGGAAAACCAGAAAAATATCCCCAAAAGAAAATCCTAAAACCCTTAAAGAAGATCTAGAAAACGTAACCCTAAAACAAGCTTAAACAAGTATTTATAGAAAACAGAGTCTGCGACAGTTGCTTGAGCGAAGACTTTCTCACTCAAGCGAGGAATCAAATATGCGTGTTTTCCTTAAGTGTCGTCGCTTGGGCGAAACTTCCTTCGCTCGAGTGTACAATCCTCATTCTCATAAGTTTTGCAGACAAAATAACTTCTGAGAGCAGAACATCTTCGCTCGAGCTAGGACTCCGTCGCTCGAGCGAGCAAGACAAAATTCTTAGGAAAATTACAACTCAATAAACATGTTTGTTCACGGGATTGACAAGACTAAGGGACCTAACAAGCACATTTTGCATCTACTATAGTTTCCTCTGGTTCCTCATCCATTATTGCCCCGTCACCACCCTACATTCTTCAGGTCATTAAAGCTATTGTCAAAAAGGTTATTTTTATCTGTGGTACACCCTCTACTATCCTTTCAGTTACTCCAAGTACCTCTTCTTGGTATTTTGATTCTGCTTATTGCAACCATATGACCTCTGACCTTACACTATTTTCTTTCACTACATGTCCTTCTAATTTACCTAGCATTCATACTATTGATGGTTCTCAAATGCATGTTAGTCGTGTCGGTCATATTTCTACCTTTAATGTCTCTCTCCCTCACACTTATCTGATCCCTAATCTTACCCTTAATCTTATCTCTATTGGTTAACTCTGTGATCTTGGCCTCACTATTCTATTTTCTCCAACTGGTTATGTTGTGCAGGATCCAAAGATGGGACAAACCCTTGGGATAGGTCTTCGACATGGACATCTATACGAGCTCATCTACCTTCGCATTCCCTCCTCTAGTCCTTCCAATGTTGAGACTACTGCTTCTGCTACTATTAGTTCTCCTTTTGCTTTATGGCATTCTCGATTAGGTCATGTGTCTTTTGGTCGTTTACGCTCTCTTGTTTCAAGTGGTCAATTAGGTGATGTTTCAAATGATAAAGTAGACTGCCTATCTTGTCAACTTGCAAAACAACCTGCCTTGCCATTTACTACTAGTACTTCTATGTCTCATGCACCTTTTGATCTCATACACTCTGATGTTTAGGGGCCTTCATCGAATACCACTATGGGGGGATCTACATACTTTGTTGTATTTGTCAATGATTTCACTCGTTTTACTTGGTTATTTATTATGAAATCTCGCTCTGAGTTATACCAAATATACTATGATTTTTCTCACATGGTTAAAACTCAGTTTTCCTCTACTATCAAAATTTTTTGGGCTGATAATGCTCAGGAATACAAAGAAACTCATTTTTTGAAATTTCTTTGTCAAAATGGTACGTGTCCTCATTATTCTTGTCCTGGTACCCCCCAACAAAATGATCATGTTGAGCGCAAACATCACCATATCCTCGACACTGTTTGTGCTCTTTTAATTTCTTCTTCTTGTCCTAAACGTTTTTGGGGAGAAGCTGCTCTCACAGCAATCTATACTATCAATCGTGTTCCTTCTCCCACCATCAACAATCAAACCCCATATGAGCATTTGTATGGCACACCTCCTGCCTATACTAGTCTTCGTGTTTTTGGATGTGCTTGTTTTGTTCTTCTTAAACCACATCAGCATACCAAATTAGAACCTCGCTCCCATTTGTGTTGCTTCTTGGGGTATGGGATTGAACATAAAGGTTATCATTGTTGGAATCCTCTTTCTCGCCGTCTTCGTGTCTTTCGTCATGTAGTATTTTGGGAACACAAAATGTTCTCCTTTATATCTAAATTTCATTTGTCCACTCCTTTCACTACACCATTCTTTATAGATCCCTCTCTTTTGTTTGATGAGCTTGATACAGACACTATTTCTGACATGATGACTCCTGCCCGTCTTGAGGATTCTGTTCCGTCTCCTGGTCCTGTTGTTCCGCTCCTTGATCCTGAGCCAACTTCTGTACCTGCTCTAGCTCTTGCTCCTGCTCCGCCGCTCAGTAAGCCTCATACATCCCTTAATTCCACTACATCATCTTCTATACCAGAGGTACCTCTTCGTCATTCTACTTGGGTAACACAACCTTCTGTACTTCTTCGTGATTTCATTATTGGTTCCACTGCCTTTTCTTCTCATGAACCTACTTCTTATTGAGAGGTTTGGTCTAACCCTTTTTGGCAACAAACTATGAGTGATGAACTGCAGGCTTTAGATAAAGCTCATACCTGGCATGTAGTTGACCTTCCACATGGCAAGAGTGTTGTTAGTTGCAAATGGGTTTACAAGATCAAAACCCACTATGATGGTTCCATTGAGTGTTACAAAGCTCGTCTTGTTGCTCGGGGGTTTACTCAAGAATATGGGATTGATTACGAGGAAACATTTGCTCCTGTTGCTCGTCTTACTTCAGTTCATAGCCTACTTGCCATTGCTGCTGCTTGCCATTGGAGTCTTTGTCAGATGGATGTCAAGAATGCCTTTTTCAATGGCGATCTCACTAAAGAAGTTTATCTGCAGCCTCCTCCTGGTTCTTTAGTTCCGTCCACCAAGGTCTGTAAACTTCACCGTGCTTTATATGGTTTGAAACAAGCTCCCTACCTGGTTTGCCAAGTTTAGTTCTACCATTAGTGACTTTGGATTCTCTTTTAGTGCCTATGATTCTGCTCTGTTTATACGCAAGATAGAGCGTTGTGTTATTCTTCTTCTTCTCTATGTTGATGATATGATCATCACTGGGGATGACACAGTGGGTATCTCTAGTCTCAAACAATCCCTCAGTTGCTAGTTTGAGATGAAAGATTTAGGTTTCCTTAGTTACTTCCTCGGCTTGGAAATTTCTCATGATTTTTCTGGTTACTTTCTCACCTAGGCCAAGTATACCTTTGATCTCTTGGCTCGTGCTGGTCTTACCGATTGTAAGACTGCTCCTACCTCAGTTGATCCTCAGACTCGTTTCACACCTCTTAACGGTCATTTGTTGTCTGATGCTACCTTATATCATCAGTTAGTTAGTAGTTTTGTTTATCTCACAGTTACTCGTCCAGACAATCTGCACTATGATGCTCTGGTTCGCATTTTGCACTATCTCAAAGGAACTATGTTTTGTGGTCTTCACTACTCTGCACACTCATCTCTACAGTTACACGCATTTTCTGATGCAGATTGGGTAGGGATCCTACTAATCGCTGTTCTACTATAGGATTCTGTTTCTTCTTGGATGACTCTCTTATTGTCTGGCGTAGCAAGAAGCAAACTCTTGTTGCTCGTTCTAATACTGAGGTTGAGTACCGTGCTCCTGCTGACACTACTCAGGAACTTTTATGGCTTCGCTGGCTCCTTGCTGATATGGGTGTTTCTTCTTCTGGTGCCACCTCTCTCTATTGTGACAATCGGAGTGCCATTCAGATTGCTCACAATAATGTCTTCCACAATCGCACTAAACATATTGAGATTAATTGTCATTTCATTCGATAGCATGTTACATGTGGCACTGTTCATCTTCTTCCAATTTCTTCTGCTGATTAACTTGCTGATATTTTCACTAAGGTTCATCCCCTTAGTCATTTTAGTGATCTAGTTTCCAAACTCAAGTTGGTTGATGCTTACCCACCTTTAGTTTGAGGAGGGCTGTTAATATATATATTAGATTTAGATATATCTCTATCTCCTTGTATCTTTATCTCTCTTTATCTCTATCTCTTTCTATACTTATCTAAGTTTGTGTTTAGTCTATAAATACATGCTCTCCTATTGTATTCAATTAATTCAATATACACAGATGTACAGTTTTCCTTTTCTCTCAACCATTCTAACACAATCAAAATACATATTGAGTATACAAAAATGAATACATGTCATTACATAAATTTCTATAACATCCAGGATCCTCACAGAGTCAAAATTCATATTGAGTTACAAACTAGAATCTATATTTCATTCTCCATGTAAAAATTTATAACAAATCCTACATGCCTCTGAATACAGTGTGCGCGCACAAGAGAAAAAGAGATTTGTGGAACTCATTCAAGGCATTAAGAGGGAGCTACCCTCCTTGCTGAGCACAAATACACTGCCTACATCTCCTCTTGAGATCCAAAGTTCTTCATCAAGGTATGTGGTAAGTAACCATGATTCTGCATTTTTGTTTGTGATAGAAAACTTAGTGGTGGTTGGCTACAGATAGTCTACGCAATCGATGAAGCTGTATATTAGACAGTTGTTATTAAGCCTTTGAAGGGTGTGAGGTCGATCTTTAGTCCTAGAAATTCGACCTTTTCTGGAAACACAATGGAGTCTGTCAACTGGGGAGTTCCAATGATGCCTTCTTCGAACTTGACCTAAGTTCAACCAAAGAAAATAAAATAAATAAAAATGTATGAAGTAAAAGTTAAGCAACGTGTTAATCTTTGAAACCTTCTGGAGCTCCAAAACTCTCCCCATCTTTCAATCTAACTATAGGACTGCCTATATGCACACACTCACATAAATACACGAGCGGTGGGTACAAAAGCAATGAGTCTGCAATTTTACAATTAAATTTTTGGATGGTTTGATGATTGAGGGGCCATGTGATGAATGAGGGGGGAAAAAAATGCTTAGCAGTTTTGGGCAGTTTGGTAAATGACAAAAAAACAACTCAGTAGTTACTGAATTGTGGCAGTCACAATGTGAAGGTCATTCTTGGGAGGAGGAGGAGGAAAAAAAAAAAAAAAAAAAGAGACAATGTTCACACCAAATGGGATGCAAGCTTCATATAATAAAATAGGTATATATACATATATATGTGTGTGTGTGTGCATGTGCACGTGTAAAATCTCAATATGTACATTTGTCATGCTTTTCTTGGTCATCCATTTGTCAATTGCTGAAATTGTTAACACAATCCATGATTTATATCCATGATTAATAAAATGGATACAAGAAAAGGGGAAAGAAGATGAACCAGAACGCGCTTAGAGCTTCGGACTTCAAATTTGGCCATGGCACTAATGGAAGTGGTAGCTAGTGGCCCAGAAAACAGGACAGAGTTCTCGACTGTAAAGTTCTCTGAGTCAATGGCCTTTGATATCTCCTCCACCTTTCCTAGTGGCAGTGTTCTCCACAATAGAGGAAATAAACCTGCAAATGATGTACACCTGCAAATCCCTCAAACAAAATTACACATTTGCTTCTTTTTTTAAAAAATGAAAAAAAAAAAAAAGAAGAAAAAAACTAGGGAACCAAATGAAAACCAACATAGGCATGTTTACTTGGCAAATTATAAGATGCAATAGTGTACCTAATGCTGGCTAGGAAATATGGTTTTTGAGGCAGAAAGTACATAATATATTCTTCTAATAGTGTGTGCTATGTCATTATTTTGATCCTCAATCTCTTACAATATACAAAAATCGTCGGGTAAGCTAATAGAAAACCATAAAATTTCACAGCTGCAGTGTACTCTATATAGGGCATTTATGATTACAATTTCCTGTCATTTTCAATTCACTCTGCACTTTATACACTTGATACAGTCAGATCCAATGATCATGATGCATAGATGAAACATGGCTTAAAGCCACAAGATGGTGGATTGATCTACGATTCAATTTGTAAATTTTACAAGAAGGTACAGCACCAAAGTACGATTCCAAAGTACAACTACAGTGGCCATACCAATTTTTCATATGGCCTGTTGTTGTCCCTGTTGTTGGGTTCTTTCGTCATTAACAATTTTGTATTCCAATGCTTCTACAGGATTGAATTATTGCACTGAGAAATCATACATCTCCTTAATACGACTGCTGATGGGTCACCATCGCAAGCTGTGATAGTCTCTATCCTATGTAGTTATGTCATGGTAAGAGTCGAGTGAAATTGATTTTTCATGACTGGGCCACTAAAATTTCCGTCCAGACCAAACTAAATCTTGTGTCCCACTCAAGTCAGATTGACTACATAAATTCTTTTCATCATTCTACTCTGTAAAGGTTATATGCTCAATTCAATTAAATAAATTCATATTACCTCCTCAATTAAAAATTAGCTAATGGAGATGCTTCCATACCCTACCCCTCCCAAACATTTGAAAAAGGGTAGAGAACCCACAACATTGGCCAAAATGGCCATAAAATGGTCATGTGAGCCAAGATTGGAAGGAAACTACTGAAAATTGTAAGAATTCAGCTAGTAACCATGGGATTTTTTGGGATTCGAATAGAGATGTCCATTTCTATATCCATAGTTGTGAAAGAACCATATCAATGTATCTTTATTTTAAATTCAAAAGTAGTTAAGGGAGATTTTAAAATTCAATTTGACAGAATAATTTTGAATTTTAATAATGCGTTGCACCTGTATTCATTACAACGGATTTTCATTCTAACCGGAGACAATTGAATTCCGGTTTTCTATGAATCGATGCTCAAACATAAATCAACTTCACAGTCTAGCAGATTGAAAAAGTGTCCATAAAATGAAATATATCAGTATATGATATACATTTAAATTTAGTGTAATGTGTCTCACACTAAAAAAGAATCTGTCCATATATATATACTAGTGGTTGTGTGCCTACCTAATTGGTGTACTGTTAAATCTGTAAATATAAATTGGGGAACTTACTGATGAGTCCCATGTAACAAGTTTAAAACCCAGCTAATTCCAAAACAAAATACTTGCACCAATTAGTCCAACATATTTTTAATTGTTACCAAAAAATTTTTTATTTTTTTTTTAATTTACAGACACTGTTCACATCTTACTACCGTCGGACTTCCGACAAACGGTCGCCGGAGACTCGTCAGAATGTTCAACATTGCCGGGAAGTCGTCGGAATGTTTAAAACATGTTATGAAACTGTAAAATTTTACAATTCTAAAGCATGTTATAAAACTGCAAAATTTTACAGTTTTAAACCATGATTCATTCCAGCACTAAAAAAAAAATTTCAAACTGCAAAATTTTACAGTTTTCACCGCCTGTAACTAAAACTCGAAAATTACTTGTTCAGAATTCGAAAATTTTCTCATTACAAATCTGTGTGATAGCTGTACAAATCTGAGTCATTACAGATCTGTTTCAATGATATTATAGATCTATTTCATCATCAACAACAACAACCATAGATCAACAACTATCCCAAAAAAAATCTATAAATAGAGAGAGAAAGAGAGAGAAAGAGAGAGAAATTGACAAAAATATATACACAAATCTGTTCAATCTAAGCACAGATCTGAGGATGAGCGTCTTCTTGTTCTTGTTCTTCATCGTCTTCTTGTTCTTCAGTTCTGCATCGTACCAAATCTAGTCACTCTGATCAGATCTTCGGCGTCAATAATCGATCTGCGTGGTGGAGAAAGTGGCGACGGTGGTGCCGTAGAGGTTCAGATCGGCATAGACGTTCAGATCGGCAAGTCGTAAAGAGATAAGCAACACTTGCACCATCGTCTATGACGAAGAGGATGAAAGAAAAATGTAGAAAAAAAGAGAAAGAAGAAAACGTAACAAGAGAGGCAAAAATCAGAGAGATAAAGGAAAGGACTTTTTGGTGCACTCAAAAAGTTTTGGGATTAAATGGACTCTACATGTCCCACATGGGACCTGTGGGTAATTTTCCCATATAAAATTTTAATTTTGATTTAAAAGTATATATGTTATAAGTTGTTAAAGTGGTAAAGATGTTTCCCAAACCCAAATTCTTGTGTTCAAGCCCCATCCATTCCATTATATAATTCTATATTTTAAATAACTGTTATAGGGATATTTTGAAAAAATTCAAAATATGAGAGATATTTGTGTTAAGTGAGAAGCTTTCACCTACTAATAATAGAGATATATAGATAGATATATTTTGTGGGCGTGTATAAACATGCTGTTTTATCCTCTAATTGAGTTGCTTAGAACTTGGCTAAGTCAGACACAAAATTAATCCAAGCACATGAGCAACCCTAATATTGTTCTTATGTTAATCCTTAGCACCATCATGTTGCTCACATGTAACTAGTTTTCGCACAATCCCTACTTTGATTTCAGCATCCAAACTCAAATTTTTTATTTTTATTTTCTTGAACAGCATCCGAAATCAAAATTAGAACGTTATAATTCACACTTGGGCAACAGTTAAACAAGTCTTCTTTTTATTTATTTTTTATTTGTCATTTTTTTAAAAAACTTTTAAGTCCATTTAAATTAAATGATCTAAAAAGGGGAATTACATAGCGGTAGGACATAAATTTTTTTACACAAACATAGAGGGGTACAGGTCTTCATAGCTTTTCACTTGCACCCCATCACAAAATCACTTGCACCTTACATATTTTTGTAATTTTTTTTTCTCCATTCCACTATGCTGTAATTTTCCCGTGTAAAAATAAAAGTTTAAAATTTTTTGAAAAAAGTTGGCTAATAAGGCACACACAAAAAAAATAAAATCCAATTTTATAGCCTTTTTTTTTTTTTTTTCATAGACTTCTTTTTTAATTTTGTTTTTTAAGTTTAGCACAACCTAAAAGCGACAAGGAATTGTTCTGACATGCAATGCATACCGTATATAATCTTATATAAAATTATGTTAGTTTTTACGAATTTATATAAGTGATATCACAAAAATGTATAAATTAAATACAAATTCGCGTAAGTTCATAAAAATTTACGTGATTAGGCGAATTTATGATCAACTTGCTTAATTTTTTGTAAGGTTGCATACATTGTGCATTGCATACTCAAGAATTTTCAAATAGAATGGGGAAATTTTTAAATTTTTTTTTAAAAGAATAAATCTACGAACCCACTCTTATCTACCTAGAATGATGATGTGTGGTTGGAATTGAATTTGTATAGTATGAGATTTATGTGTAAAATAAATTTGAATGACAAGATGAAGATTCTAGGAAATTTAAAGATTGATAAGGGTGGCTTTTTAGTATCATATATATATTAGTATTTTTTTCAATGTTTAGGTGACATATTATAAAGGCTTATTTTTCTCTAAGAGAGCCACGTCAACATCTATTTTCTTAATTACATATAGAGTTCTAAACAAAGCCAAACCTAATTTAAATTATACTAACTTTACCTATTTTATATGGACTCTATTTGACAAATATTTATTTTCTATATATTTTTCATGGTAAATTGAGATAATCTACAAATCCAATACTAATTTTGCGTTTCATGTTTTTCTTCTTAATTTTTTTAAGAGTATTAGGATTTTTTTTAATGCTAAATTGCCTCCCCTCCCCCCCCCCCAAAATTATTTTTCCGTGCATTATTTTATACCCAATAACAATTCTATATTATTCTATATTATGAATTTGTCGTTTAAATTTTACAATGATTTTATATATCAAATTATACTTCCTTTTCTACATTATTTTATATAATTAAGAGTGTTTATTTTACAATCTTATAATTTAATATATATCATATAAAATCATTATATGATAATTTAATATATTTAATTTTGTAAATAAATTTTATATAATTTCTATTTCTACATGCTTTTATTTTCCAAATAAATATAAAAGAAAATTAAATAGTTAGAATTACTTTTAATTTTATGTTACTAATTCTTCTTCTAATTTAATTATTATTTTTAATATCAAAATGAGTGTTTATTTTACTATTTGATAATTTAATATATATCATATAAAATTATTATAGGATAATTACACTTTTATAATACGATAGAACTAAAATTATCAAAATATACAATAATTTAACTAAAACTAATATATATATTTCAAGTAACATTTTTATAAAACGATAGCACTAATATTATGAAAATAAAAAATTAAAATCATACTTTAATTTAATTTTAATTTTAATTTTAATTTTAAATTAAAATTAAAATTATTCTTTTATAACACAAATTGTACCACCAAATATTTTTGAAAACAAAATAACACGTGGATTGTACAGGTCAACTACTAGGTACTGTTTTTTAAAAACAAGAAAACAACAAAATTGTTAAAAAAATCAATTTTCAAACTGTTCGTTTGGAAACTTATCTATTTTAGTTGACTTTTTATTTATTTATTGATTATTTTAGTTTGGCTAAAAAAGTTATGTTTGAAATGATAGTCAACTTTGGTGTGTAATTGATTGGATGGTTGTAAGAGAAAAAGTGAAATGATTATAATTTAGAGATGACATTTTTTCACACAGGCTATTTTAAGTTATTATATCTTTATTGACTATTTTTCCGTTGGATTACATAGCATAATATTTAAATAAAAAATACGTAGGATCCAAGAATTTATTCAGAATGGATGTACGTGGTGGAAATTAAATTGATGAAGTGTTGGGTCTATGAATGAAATGAATTTGAATCATTAATTATTATTTTTAAATAAATAACTCTGAATTTGTAGAGTTGTATTTAAATTTAATAATATGTTATTAGTAATCAAATCAACAAACAAGAGTGGTGCTATTAGCACTCTATCTATTATTTTGGACCCTCACTTGTAAATTTTGAAACATTTAAAATTTCTTTTCTTCTCCCAAATAATACCAAAATTATCCTTGTGAAAACATTCCATCAATTCAATTGAATGCATACCCCCCACATTCCAAAAAAATCTCCCAAAAACCCTAACAAAACCTAGGAAAAAGAAGAAGATCCAAGTGTGATTGATTATTGTCTCGGCTCTCTCTCTCTCTCTCTCTCTCTCTCTCTTGCCTCATCATTTTCTTCAGTGATTAATGTTCGGTTACTGGTTTCCAAAAAAAAAAAAAAAAAACTGTGTTCGGGCCCGTGTTCCCGAATTTCGGTCATATATTCGAGAGCTCAGTCGTGAAAAAATGACAAACATGTTTTATTATTTTTGCCATTTTTTTTTTTTAAGAAACTCACCCTTATAAGGCCAATCTCTTATGAGCTAAGAATACTATCAAAACTATAAACTTCCTTTGAACTTTTATTGTTGTACTCTTCTTGTCTTATGGAGTTGTGGTTGCCGAAAAAATTTCAACTCATTATTATTACCGGAGAAGTGTGGGTGTAATCAAATGGTTGCTACCATTATCGCCGAAATTTTGTCGCCAAAGGGTTTTCAAGGTTTTGAGGGTAGGTAAGTTTTGAAGGTGAGAATTGGGGAAGATGGATGGATGGTGATGGAGGTGAGTGCTCTCATAAACCCTAATTTATGATGTAGTGGTATGTGGGTTTAATTATGAAATGGGGGTGTCCCAAAATTAATGATATCCTTTTTAGTAATTTTATTTGGGGTTATTATTGAATAAAAAAGGGCTAAAAATCAAGGGGTCCAAAATAATTCATGAGGTGCTAATAGCAGCACTCATAAACAAACACACCAACAATAAAATTTATGAGTACCAAAAGATTGAAATATAGAGGTGATTTAGGAAGTTGGTTAACATGCCCCCCCCTTTTTTTTTTTTTTTTAAATTTAATTTTGAGTACTGCTATTAGTGCCCCATAAATTATTTTGGACCCTCCCATTTTTCGCTTTTTTTTTTATTACAATAATAACCTCAAATAAAATTACTACGAAGGACATTATTAATTTTGGGACACCTCATCTCACAATTAAACCTACACACCCACTACATCATGAACTAGGGTTTATAAGAGCACCAACCTCCATTACCACCCATCCATTTTTCCCAAATCTCACCTTCAAAACTTATCCACCCTCAAAACCTTGAAAACCCTTTGGCGGCAATATTTCAGCTGTAACGGTAGCAACCATTTGATTACCTACACTTCTCCGGCAATGACAATGAGTGAAAATTTGTCTGGCAACCACAACTGCATAAAACGAGAGAAGCACAACAATAAAAGCTTAAAGGAGGTTCATAACTTAGATGTTGTTCTTAGCTCAGAGGAGATTGGCTTTGTAAGGGTAAGTTTCTTTGAAAAAATAGCAAAAATAATAAAATATGTTTGTCATTTTTTTTGGTATTGAACTCCCAAATGCATGACCGAAATTTGGGAACACAGGCCCGAACATTGTTTATTTGTTCGGGAACCGATAACCGAACATTTATTATTTGTTCGGAAAGAGGTAACCAAACATTATTAATAGGTTCTAACCTGTTTTATTGAGGAAAATAAACCAATTATTATAATTTTTTTTTTCTGTAAGAGAATAAATTATTATGAGAAAACTATGAAATTATGTGTGTGTATATATATATACGGAGAACAAGCATACCAACTGTGACAATGGTGGATAAAGTAGCAGAGACAGTAATTACATTGTCTCCTCTTCTTCTTCTTCTTCTTAGTGGACTTTGTTAGGATTTTTTTGAAAGTGGGGTTTTTTTGGGGTGTGGGGGGTGTGCATTCAATAGATGGAATGTTTTTACAAGGATAATTTTGATATTATTTGAGCGGAGGAAAGAAATTTTAAGGGTTTCAAAATTTATAAGTAAAGGTCCAAAGAAATGAGGGATTCAAAATAATTCATAGGGTGCTAATAGCACCACTCATAATTTGTCTTTTTATGTATAAAAATATAAGCGATGACATAACTCAAAATATGTTAAAAACTAAAAGCTAACTTTTAAATAACTTTTCAAACTGCCCCATATTTTTTTTTTTGGTTTTGTTTTTGGAGAGTTAGAACTTACGCAACAATCCATTTGGCATTGAGCAGAGTCAAAGCCTCCGTAGGTGCCGGAGTCGAGTTCTTCACCATGAGCTGCGTGACCAGTTCTACAATCTCTGCCCTCGTCTTACTCGTCACTCTCATACCACGATCCCTACAACGACTCCACCATCTTTTTCTTCAACACGTCAATCTCCGTCTTCTCTGCCACAACCACCACATCGTCTCCCTGAACTCCCCACTCGCCTTCGCATGTTGCCAGCACCCTCAAAATCGGTCTTGCTTTGACCGAGAGATGATTTGAGTTCTCCGTTGCTGCCACCATCGCCATCAGGGACGATCTTGAGTTTTCGAGAGAAATAAAAAAGGGTCCTATATTTATAAAAAAGAAAATAAAAAAAAAAATCATCCTCTTTGGCGCCATTACTGTTGATTGATACCAAAATAAATATCAAAATGTATTCATTCAAGAGCACCCAATTTTTTTTTTTTTTATTTATTTATCAAAAGGTGTAGCTTAAATCAACAAAACAAACTAATTAATTAACAAATCTAATTAATGAAGTGTTCCAACGGTATGAAGTAAACATAAATCACTACAACAAAAAAGAATTTTTACGGCGCACAATGCATGCCGTAAAAACCCCTTTACGACGTGCAACGGCACGTCATATTATGACCAGTCATGGAAAGTCATTCATTTTCAACGACATGTTTCGTACGCCGTTAAAAACTATTTAACGGTAGATTTTGTGTGTCGTTATTACTTTTTCTATGACCACTTTTACATGTCGTTATTTGGTGGGAACATACCACGACATACATGGAATGCTGTGGAATATTTCATATAATGACCTAATTTGCTTATCGTAGAATGTGCATTTTTTTTTAAAAAAATTCAGCAGGTTCCATTTGGCCTGTTTTGTACAATCTAATATTACAGACAAGCTTCACAAAAAATATCAATCAACCACCAAAATATTATTTCAACCATAAAAAATAAACTATATCTATAAATTATAAACATTCAAAAATTGTCAATATATACATTCTAAACATCCAAAACCTAATTGTAAGTTCAAAAACATCCAAAAGGACTATCCTTAAGTTCTAAATTATCCAAAAGGTTATAAACTATCCAAAACTGTACATATATAAGTTTTTACACATTTCCCAAAACTATTCAAAAATTATAAAAATCTATTCACCAAAGTCCTCAAAAACTAGCCATCAGCATCATCATCATCACTGCTACTATTGGGCTCATACTCATCATCTGAATCATCATCTAAACCATCTATTAGGCAAATGCACCTCACATGTTAAAATTTTGTGGATTTCAAGTTAACAATAGTCAAGATTTCTAGTCAAAAAGATAAACAATATGAGATGTAAACTGATAGAAAGCACTTACCCTAACTGTGTGAACTCCTGCATAACAGCAGCAGTTTCCCTTACAAGTTGAGTGACAGGAATTGGTTCCTACACATTACCGTCATCAGATCACATTGTAAGTTATAGTGGGTGTTTGGAAAGTTGCTATTTTAGTTTTTGACTATTTTAGTAGGCTAAAATTTTTGTGTTTGGGAAGATAGTTGAATTTTTTTGTAGTTGAATGTGATGTTTGTGATAGAAAAAGTGAAATGATTATGAGTTTAATGTGACCATTTATTTTATTGCCTATTTTAGTCTATTTTGTCTTTTTGTGAATTTTAGCCCAAAAAAGCCCTTCCCAAACACCCCCATAATAGCTATAAAAGCTGTAATATTTTACAACAAAAAAATGCAGAGAGCATAAACTGGTGATTTTCCAAATGAATTGGAAGGGGTACTTCATATATCCAAGGTCACATTAAGCAACATCTAAATA
This sequence comes from Camellia granthamiana, assembly GCA_036172215.1. Taxonomy (NCBI): domain Eukaryota; kingdom Viridiplantae; phylum Streptophyta; class Magnoliopsida; order Ericales; family Theaceae; genus Camellia; species Camellia granthamiana. The sequence continues at coordinate 35,582,992 of CM069909.1, read as the reverse complement.
ACATGAACCATTACTAACACATACTTGTCCATTTGAGAAACTACAAAAATGTGACCTTGAAGAAGAGCTACACACTAGTAAGAAGATGAAACTCACTGTACACATGCACCACCTTCTTAGACCAACTTTTAACCAAACATTCTCATTCTTACGAAAAGTAATAAACAAAATCATGGAATGAGAAGCAGAAAATGAAATTTCTTTTTGAGAAGCTGATAAATAATATTATAGAAGCTAATTTGGCCTTCATTAAAATGTAAGAATAAGTAATCGAAAACTGCACCTTTTAAGTTTATTTGAGTTGATGCAGGTGGCTTATACACTTAAAAATAGAAAAAGCAAACTGCTTGTAGTGCAGAAGTGCTTCAGAAAATTGTGGCCTCGAGGACATTACCAGTAGCATTCATGAGAAGTCCTCACCGCTAAATTTGGCACACTAATTGCATAATTAGAGATGAAGTTTGAGATATTTTCTGCCCTAATATCTGCATTTGACAAGATAACCAAATTACATATGCAAGAAATATCAAGCTGCAGAGAAAAATTAAAATTAGATTGTCATTCTAAATATAAAAAATTCAGCACTCACAGCCAAAAGAAAAAACTGGACTCAAAATGACTGTAGAAAATTTGCATGCAGTGAATTCTAAAATGATAAAAGTGATTGGTAACAGGGATACAACAGAACTCAAGCTTCAGGGTGAATAGGCATTAAACATTTCGACATATGATAATCTTTAAAAATGTTACTTGAAAACTTCTAAATATCTACAGTTTTACAAGTTAGAAACACAGGCCAAAAGAATGGATTTGTAAATCATTTAGGATCTCTTTAGGTTCTGAAATTTGAACACAACATAGAACAAGTCCACTTTCATTTCAAATTTTGTTTTATAAGTTGCATAACATAACCAGAGATTTATCAATTGGCCATTTAGTTAGGTACAAACAGCCAACAAAGAAAAAACAAAGCAAGTCCAACTCTATCTCAAGCCAAAGGACTCTAACTGCTGCTAAATGGCACAATGTAAATATATTGGTTATCAAATTTCCATAATATGATGTTAAATTCTGGAGGATTAAAAATAAAAAGGATCCCCAAAAATGGAATGAATTCCAATTACTCTAGGTTCTAAATGTCAGCAAAGTCCACATCAAATACAATAGAATGACATGTGCATATATTTACTAATAAGATGGATAAGAGTGCTACCAGGTTCTGATAATGAACATGTGACTATACCTTTAGTTTAGAAAGGAATTCCTTTGAAACTTGTATATCCATCTTCTTGTTTGCGACTTTCTGCACCGAATGGAGCAATTAGGAAAGAAAATATAGATACTTAGCATCAGAAATCAACACAGCACTATTAAAGAGCAATAACTTATGCTTGCCAATCTATGTGCAAATAATATTTACATAAACTACTTGCATTAATGATCAAAGTGCATGATGCATATGTAAAAGTGAAGAAATATTACAATAGGCAATCATGATATTCATAACTTTCGACCATAAGAGATGTTAAAGAATATGAAACATGTACACCCTCTTTTGTGGAAGATGCTTTACTAACAACTGAAGAGGATTTTGGTTTGGGAGGGCTACAACATTTTCCACATTAAGAGTGAGCTCTTTGACAAATGTGAAACCTGGAAGTAGCAAGAGTTCATCAGAATAACAATAATACAACTACAACTTGCACATCTTGGCTTCAAATTCCCTACACCAGAAAATTTTCAATCCACAAAACACTCGAAGATCCAGCATCAAACACTTCTTGCGAAAAAGATACTGAAGCTAAATGTCCACTTAATCCTATACGAAAACTGTTTGAAATACCTTCATCTTCAAACTTGTCCCAATTTTCATCCCAATCAGTTGCCCTTTCTTGCATTCCAGGTTGCCAACCTTAACAAAATCAACAAAAAGGAAGAAAAAGAAAATTACAAAATCAAAACACAATAATGAAATAAAGTAGAGCATGGAAAACTGATTTTCATCTATTTCCTTGCTGGGAAACTTGTCTGTAGTTTATATGCCAATGTAGGGGCAACAACTTCACTTTTACTATTTTCCATACTGTTTAAATTTTTCGAAGAAAGAATAAGGGTGTACCACAAAACAAAGAAGAAAGTGGCCACTTAATTAACACACAAGATTGATTTTGACCAATATGGCATAAAATTTCAAAATAATAAGTAAAAACCTCTGCCTTCATCAATTATATGCTTGTAGAGGCAAGGTAATGCATACAAGAATTGTTAGAAAGGCAAATAAATAAATAGACCAGTCTTTCTATATTCATTTACCACTTATATTTGTTATTTGGAATAATCTTAAATCATCTAGACAATGAAATCATCAGCCCAAAAAAACAAAAATCTATTAAAGGACGTGCCAAAAAAAAGTAGGATGTGTGACGGAAAATTGATCATAGAAACAAGCAGGGCCCAAGAGTATACACTGTGATGAACTTTATCCCAAGTAATTGGTTGTGGTGAAGCTTAAAGGAAAAACTATTGATTATATCAGTAAAAATATATACTTGACTAAACATCAATTGGTATGTTTGGCATAGTATTTTGGGACTATTTTAGCAAAAAAAAGATAAAATAAATTAAAAAGTTAATAAGATAAAATGTCGCATTTAAATTATAATCATTTCATTTTTTCTTTTACAAAAGTGAAAAAAAAAATCAAAAAAATTGATCCCAAACGAGACTTTTTAGCCTCTTGCTTGGAGGAAGTGTCAGCCATCAGACTGAGATTTTGGGAAGCCAAGCAGATGTATGGCTGGCACAAAGGGTCTCATACAAGTAAACTTTTTTCTTACAAAATCAAATTTAAATTTAAAATCAAATCTGATAAGAATTAAATGATTGGAATAACTCAATGAAATATTAATTTGTAAAATAAAAAATAAATTTATTTGTATAGGTGCATCATGTTTGATTGGAAAAATCTGTCATATATATTAAATAATTTTTTACTATAATTATCTTGTTTCAAATATTAAAATTTATTAATTTATATGGCATTTTTTGCCCCCTCACATTCATGACTTGCTGTTGCTAGTATAGCAGAGCAAAGTTGCTTGCTGTTCACTTTTAGTATATGGTAAGTTAACATTGGTAACAGGGCATGGTCAAATGGCTTTGGTTGGGTCTTAACATGATTATTATGGGTATTTACTTCTACATATGATACACTAATTCTAAGCTTTGCAAAGACAAAAACACTTTACATACCTTGAATGTGAGTGAAAACATCCCAGTTGCTGAGACTCTTACCATCTTCAAGAATTGCTCCTTCAATCTGTGACAACAATATGGAAAAATTCTAAGGAAGAGAGAGATGACACAATTTAGAAGGCAAGAAGAAGAAGAGACATACTTCGTATGAAGAAGTGGTTGTTCCAAAGAAGAAACCATCTGGGAATTGTGATCTTTTGATGTCTTTTGCATCATTGAAGTTCTCAACAAAAGAATGAACAGAGGAAAAAAAGGAGGAGAAAGCAGAGGTAGAAATGGGTATACCTTTGTCTTTCATTTTGGTTTGTTTTAATTTGTCAAATATTTCAAGATCAGTGTAACTATGAAAAAGTTATGGGTATTCTGGGCATATTGGCTCATCTATATATATATATATATTCTTCATGGGTTTGGTAAAGGGTTGTTTCAATCTCACACTATGTCAAAGCACTGGACATAAAACTTACCCAGTTATTACTAATCAAGACCCTCACTATCAATTATCTCATAAAAGCCTAATAAACCATTTTTTCTTTTATTGCCAATATATATAGATATACATTAGGTATATAAACTGTGGGGACATAAATTTTGAATGACAACACGTGGCCGATGTGTCACCGAAGTGCCAGCCAAGGTGTCACGTGTCTTGGTCATGACGCCGAGATAATCTCGGCTAGGCCGAGGTTATCTGCGAGAATACCGAAATCCGGGATAAGCGGATATGGGACAAGTCCTAGAATGAGAGAGGATTTCAGTTTGGGTAAAGATAAGACTCTTAGAGAGCTTATCCCAATCCTACTGGGAGTCCAAGATTAGCAGTAAACCTAAGTCCATTAAAGCTAGGCTTCTATTGGGACTAGGTTTGTGTTGGCTATAAAAGAAAGGCACCCCCATGGGTCTAAGGTATGCTTTTGATATTTTGAATAGTGAGTCAAGCACCTTTGCTATCTTTGAGAGATAACTGACTTGATCGTCGGAGTGCCCCCGGGTGGACGAACTACCGCCGGAATCTCTTCTTTCTGTTACAGGTTATTCAGGCGCCATCTATTCTGCCAATGCTCTCCAGTTGAATACTTGTTTGGCAGTGTGGTCGGAAATTGATACACACAATTTGGCGCCGTCTGTGGGAAAGAAAGGAGAATAGATGGCCAATAACGGACAGAAAGAGAAGGTTGGGGACGACACTCCTACTGGGAGTGGGAAACCTATTGACCTTGACGTCAAAGAAGACAAGTGCAACAAAGAGACTCAAGATAAGAATCGCGGAGAAAAAGACGTCGGCCGGGAGGGCGACACGTCGAAGAAGTCAGACCGAAGTGGGTATTATAACGAAGACGACCTCTAGGTGTGGAAAGAAAGATGCCTGCGGAGGGAGGACGAGATGAAGGGAATGGCAAACAAATTAGCGGACCTGCAAACGGTCGTCAACTTCATGATGCAGAACAATGTCATGCAGCCACTGTTCCCGTTGCAAGATATGCCGATTCCAGCGGCCAAGAAAGATGCCCGAAAAGATAGGCAGAAAATAGTCTCTACAGTCCCCCAGCACACCAGGAGCGAAAAACACTCACGGGCCTTTAAGTGAGGTCGGGCGAGAAGAGTCAAGAAGGAAAAAATCTAGGACACATCGCACCAAGGAAGCAGACCCCAAAGAACATCGGCATGTTCAAGGGCAGGAGTAGTGCTTCGACGCAACTAATGAAGAAGGGTCGGAGAGGGCTCACAACAAAACTGAGAGTAGTGCACCGAAAAGGCTGAAGTCAGGAGATGGCCGAGCCCCTGGACAGACCAAGGAGGATCTAAGGGATTACCTACAGAGAAGGCAACAAGATGCCGAGGTAACCTCCCCAGTCAAGCCGAGAACGCCGTTCTCGGTAGAATTGGACAAATTCGAAGCGCCGAAGAGGTTTAGCATGCCGAGATTCCAAATCTACGACGGTAAATCGGACCCCAACTTTCATGTCGGTTTGTGCCTGAACACGATGGCGTTATACACCGGGAACGAGCTGTTGCTTTGCAAGGTGTTCCCTCGTCCTTTGGAGAAATTGCATCGGACTGGTTTCACAAGTTGCCGAAAGGAACTGTGAAAACCTGGGAAGGCCTGGCTGAGATGTTTATGGCGAGGTTTGTGACAAACAAACTGCAGCCATTGAGGGTGAAAGCCCTGATGGCCCTGAGAATTAGTGAGGACGAAAACCTTAGGGCCTATGCCAAAAGGTATTATGAGGTATTCAACCGAATACCAGGATGCAACCAAGAGGTGGCGGTTGTGTCGTTTAAAAACGGCCTGAAAAATGACTGCCTGCTTCGGAAATCATTGGCAAAGACATTGCCAAAAAGCATGGAGGAGCTTATGGCCAGGATAGAAAAGTATGTCAGGGCCGAGGAAGATGCGCCGGGGACAAAGGCGCCGAAAGCAGAGAAGAAAAACGGCTCGCCGAAGCGAGGCCGAGGTGATGGTGGCTATAACAAACCAGAAATAGGATTAAGGGCTGCCCAGGCAGTCACAACCGTATTCCGAATTCCGGTTTACAAAGTCTTGGAGAAAATCCGAAATCAACCCTATTACAGAGCACCAGCAAGGGTACCAGGCGAATCCATGGGAAGAAGCCTTGGAAAGCATTGTGCTTACCACAATAAGGCTGGACATCTGACTCAGGGGTGTAAAGCCCTAAAGACATATCTGGAAGACCTGGTAAGACAAGGCCATTTAAGGGACCTGGTGGATGAGGCCATGACAAGGGAAGAGCAGGCAAGATTGCCCTAGGCACCAACAGCACCACCCCCACCAACATGACAACCACAGGCAGGCGGACCTCGAGTGATCAGTGTGATTCACTCAAAGGTGAATGAGAATGAGATAAGGGGGGAAACCCAGAAAGTAAAACACCTACAACATGTGTATCAGGTCGGGAAGAAGAGACCTAGAGTAGACAAGAGCCAGGGACCAGTGGTGTCCTTTACTGAGGAAGACCTGGAGATGGTGCAGCATCCACACAACGATGCCTTGTAATATCCCTCCAGATTGGAGAGTGCCGAGTGAAGCGCATCTTAGTTGACCAAGGCAGCTCTTGTGACATCATGTATGTCAGGTGTTACAAGGAGCTTGGCCTTCACCAAGATGACTTGGAGCAGTCCAATGGCCCAATGGTTGGGTTCAATGGGACGCCGACGTGGCCCCTAGGAGCAGCAAACTTGGAGGTGCAAGCTGGCACCAAGAAGCTAAAAACCAAGTTCACCATAATCGACACCCCTTCCCCTTGCAATGTTATCCTGGGAAGGCCATGGCTACATGCAATGGGGGCTGTACCCTCAACAGTGCATCAGCTATTGCGGTTCCCAACAGAGCATGGAATAGAGGAGGTCAGAGGGGATCAATTGCAGGCAAAGAATTGCTCCATGGCAGCAATGAAGTCTACCTGCAACATACGAGAAGCAGAAACAACAGAGATCAAGGACGAGAGTGTGGAAATCTTGGATGACGTCGGCAAAGAGCCAGTTGAGAACAGTGAAGAAGCCTTGAAGAAAATCCTTGTCCAGCAAGGGGATGAAGAACGCTTCTTTCTTCTCGGCTCAGGCTTAGCCGAAGAAGAGAAAAAGGAGCTAGAGGCATTCCTCAGAGCAAACCTTGAGGTGTTTGCATGGACACCATATGAGATACCAGGCATTGACCCCGAGGTCACTTGCCACAGACTAAATGTAGACAGGTTGGCCAAACCTGTCATCCAGCGAGCAAGGAGACCGACATTAATGCATGTTGAGGCAGTAGAAGAGGAAGTGGATAGACTTTTGGAGGCCAGAGCCATTCGAGAGGTAAATTACCCGACATGGCTATCAAACATAGTGGTTGTAAAGAAAAAGAACGGTAAGTGGAGGGTCTGCGTGGACTTAACCAGCCTGAACAAGGCTTGTCCCAAAGACAGTTTCCCATTACCCAAAATTGACCAATTGGTGGATGCCACTTCAGGGCATGGAAGGATGAGCTTCCTGGATGCCTACAGGGGGTACCATCAGATAGCTATGTACCCCTCAGACGAGGAAAAGACTGCATTCATCACCCTAAAAGGGCTATACTGCTATAGGGTAATGCCTTTGGATTGAAAAATACAGGAGCAACTTACCAGAGAATGGTAACCAAGATGTTCAGACATATAATTGGCAGAACAGTAGAGATATACATAGATGACATGGTCGTGAAAACCAAGGAGCCTAAGGATCATCTGGAAGACTTAAAGGCAGTCTTTGACATCCTTAAAACATATCGGCTCTGACTCAATGCATCGAAGTGTGCATTTGGGGTTGGGTCTGGTAAGTTCTTAGGATATTTGGTAACCAGAAGGGGCATTGAGGCAAGCTCAGATCAGATCAAGGCTATCTTAGAACTGAAAAGCCCAACATCGGCAAAACAAGTGCAGATGTTGACTGGAAGGGCTGCAGCCTTGAATAGATTCATAAGCAGAAGTTCTGATAAGTGTAAGCCTTTCTTCAGCTTAGTAAAGAAAGCCACAAATTTCTTATGGACCGAAGAATGCGAAGCCGCCTTGGCCGACTCAAAGAAGTATTTGACCATAGCTCCAGTTCTCTCAAATCCAGTACCTAGATAGGAGCTGTTCTTATACTTAGCAGTTTCAGAGCACGTAGTAAGTACAATAGTAGTCAGAGAAGAAAAATGAGAGCAAATGGCTATTTACTACATGAGTAAAACCCTGGCAGACGCAGAGACCAGATACTTATCCTTGGAGAAGTTAACACTGGCTTTAGTAATGGCTTCCAAGAAGCTGAATCATTACTTTCAAGCCCACAAAATTATGGTGTTAACTGAACATCCTTTAAGGTCCCTGTTGCAACAAGGAGATCTGACAGGCAGAATAGCCAGATAGGCAGTGGCCTTGGGCCAATATGACTTGGAATTCAAACCCAAGACAACAATCAAAGGCCAAGTCTTAGCTAACTTCGTGGCCGAGTTCACACCAAATGCCGTCATGTATCAGGCACCGTTGCGCCGAGGTATACAACGTCCAACTGAGCAAGAAAAAACCCAGCGGGGGACAACAGAACAAAGGAACAAAGAGAAACTCAGGCCCTGTAGTATTTACATCGGCGACTCTTTCCACTTGTTTGTTGATGGGAGTTTAAACCAACAAGGAGTAGGGGCAGGAGTAGTACTAGTATCACCAGATGGGCAGATACTGGAATAATCCATTCGTTTGGGGTTTAAGGCCTCAAACAATGAAGCAAAATATGAAGCACTAATCGTAGGGTTAAAGCTGGCAGTAGCCATGGAAGTCGACAAGGTAATAGTCTTCTGTGACTCCCAACTTATAGTCAACCAGGCAACAGGTGAATATGCAACCCGAGATGAAAGGATGTCGGCCTATGAAAAAAAAGTGGGCAGACTGGTAGCCTTATTTCGAAATTGCCGACTACAGCAGGTAAGCCAAGATGACAACAACCATGCCGATGCTCTGGCCAACCTGGCTAGTGCAATGAAGCCTGGAGAGGCAAGAACGATAATGGTTGACTACTTGTCAGGTCCAAGCATAGAACCATTGAACACAGAGCGTGAAGCAATGTGTGTGGAGATGGAACCAAGTTGGGTGAATGCAATAATAGTATTCTTTAGAGATGGGAAGCTGCCAAATGACCGAAAAGAAGCCACAAAATCAGACTGAAGTCGGCAAGATTCAGTTTGATCGCAGAAGGACATCTCTACAAAAGATCTTTTACGGGATCCCTTCTGAGGTGTGTGCATCTTGCACAGGTTGAAGACTTTCTGTATGAGATACATGAAGGAGTATGTGGAAGCCACGCTAGGGGCAGGTCACTTGTTCATAGGGCCATTACGTAGGGGTACTAGTGGCTCTACATGCAGAAAGATGTCGAAGCCTAAGTCAAGAAGTGTGAGAAGTGCCAAAGGTTTGCACCTTTAATACATCAACTAGCAGCAGACTTGAACCTGGTGTTCAGCCCTTGGCCATTTGCCCAATGGGGCATGGATCTTGTTGGAAAACTACCTCAAGCAACTGGACAAAGGAAGTACCTGCTGGTAGCAACAGATTACTTCACCAAGTGCGTAGAAGCTGAACCCCTTGCCAAGATTCGGGACGTTGATGTGAAGAACTTCATATGGAAGAACATCATCACTAGGTTTGGAATCCCAAGAGCAATAATAGCAGACATTGGCACACAGTTTGACAATAAGCTAATCAAGAGCTTCTGTGCAAAGTTCAAAATCAAGAATTATTTTTCCACCCCAAGTTTTCCTCAAAGCAATAGACAAGTAGAAGTATCCAACAAAGTTATCTTGGATGGGATTAAGAAAAGGCTGCAAAGTTATCTTGGATGGGATTAAGAAGAGGCTGTAAGCAGCAAAAGGAAAGTGGGTGGATGAATTGCCTAGTGTACTCTGGGCATATCAGACTACGCCGAAAAGATCAGCTGGGGAATCCCCATTTGTCATGGCTTATAGCACAGAAGCAGTCATTCCTCTGGAGGTCGGCATCACAGGGATCAGAACCCAGGGAGTGGAGAATGGAACTAATGATATATTTATAGCCTGAGATCTGGATCTGCTAGAAGAAAGAAGGGAGAAAGCAGCAATTCAGCTGAGGGTATACCAGCAGTAGCTCGCCAGGGCTTATAATAAGAAGGTGAACCCGCGAGAGTTCCATGTTGGTGACCTCATCCTGAGAAAGATCGTCGGCAACAAGAAGGATCCCAGAAAGGGCAAGCTTGGCCCGAATTGGAAGGGGCCCTATAGAATCATCTCGGTCTTGGGCAATGGGGCATATCAGCTTAAAGACTGTGAAGGCAAAGAATTGCCAAGACCCTGGAATACTTACAATTTGAAATTTTTCTATCACTAGATTTTCTTGTTTTCTAAGTTTTCCTTTTGTCTTGTTATTAGCAGAAGTAATAAAGTTTTAGCTTGATCTTTAAACTTGTGTAATGTGATTGACCAGATACTTGATGATGTTTCTAAAGCGAAACATGACGAATAACTTAGACTTATTATATGGCAGAGCAGAACTTTTACTTGCATATAATAGAGTTGAACTAAGTTGACGATGTTTCTAAGTGAAACATAACGAATAACTTAGACTTATTATATGGCAGAGTAGAACTTTTACTTGCATATAATATAGTAGAACTAAGTTGACGATGTTTCTAAGCAAAACATGACGAATAACTTAGACTTATTATATGGCAGAGTAGAAGTTTTAGTTGCATATAATAGAGTTGAACTAAGTTGGGATAACCTGGACTTGTCATATTGGCAGAATCAGACTCAGATTGGAACTAAGTACACGTAAGTCAGATTAACAACGAGACCGAGGTTGGTTACCTCGGCCAGTCTTTGTTTAAATCTGACCTCTGCAACAAGGTCAAAGCCCCAGGCTTAATGAGAACCCAAGTGTAACTTAGGTTCACATTAGGGGGTAGAGGGCTGGAAAATGATGCTTAGAAGATCAAGTTGAAGTTAAGCTGAAGTTATGATAAAAGAAGATTGGTTTAACACTTGTTGAAATTTTAAGAAAAATTTACAAGTTGAAGTTAAGCTGAGGTTATGTTAAAAGAAGATTGGTTTAACACTTGTTGAAATTTTAAGAAAAAATTTACAAGTTAAAGTTAAACCGAGGTTATGTTAAAGGAAGTGGTTTAGAGTGTTAGGCCAAAGCTGAGATGAAACGTTAGTGGGTATAACAGAGGTGTTATACCCCGAGGAGATTGCACAGTTAAGGCATATGTTGAGACTTGCATTCAGATAAGGAAGTTCAAGTACAAAAAGGCACTTCGGCCTGACATTAAAAAGTAAATTGTTCAGATTGCAAAGGTGGCATGTCCGCCAAATTAAAACTTACACTATTTTAAAAAGAAAGAAAAAAGTACAAAGTACAGAAAAAAGGAGAAAAACATCAAACTAAGACTCTTAGGCGTCCCTGGCTGGTTAGGTCTGGAGTTCAGAAGACAGCGGGGAAGACATCTCGGCGGCCCTCTCAATCGCAAGCTCGGCATCAATTTCTTGTTTGGTCGAGGCTCTTGTCGGCAATAGGCGCGTCCGATGTTGCCTTCTTAGCTGTGGTATCTTTGGAGACCTCACCATCCTCATCTTGAGACAAGTCCACGACTTGCTCATTCAGAATAGGAGACTTGGCCCCAGCCAAGGTTTTAAAAAGCGGCCGCAACCGTTACGTAACGGTTTTGGCGGTTACCGCCACCCGTTACGGCCGCTTTTGCAGTGTGATTGAGATTTACACGTGTGTCGGCCGTAGCGGCTGCTGTAGCGGTCGTAAAGGTGCCGTAACAGCCTGTTACACACCATTACGTAATGGTTCCAAGCTGTTTCTTTCGAAAAAAACACACAAAAAAAGTTGAAAATGGGGGAAGAGGGATAGAGAGAAGAGGGAAGATAAAGAAAGAAAATAGAGGAGCAAGAGATAGAGAGAGAGAAGAGGGAAGATGAAGAACATGTTATTGATTTGTTGAAGCTATAAGACCTATATTATTCTATTCAGCTGCTATCACTCAACCATTTTGTTTGTGTGTGTCTATCTATATATTGTTTGATAATAATAATAATAATAATAATAATAATAATAATAATAATAATAATAATAAGTGTGGTCATTATCTATTTGGCTTGGTTAAAATATGTACATATATATATATATTTAGGCTCTTATTTATTCTCTTACTTTTGTCATTGTTTATCTTATATATAATAGTTAGTGATTGATTTTTTGTATAATATAAAATCATTAATTATTAAAATAAAATGTAAAAAACTCAGCTTATAGTGATTTAAAAATATGAAATATATTGGATCATACTTAAAAATTTACAAAAATTGATCAATATTTATTTTTAACCCAATAAATATGATCATGGAAAAAAAATATGCGTATCGGTAAGTTTTTTTTCAAATTGTGCGAAAAATAAAAAAATTCACGGTTCTGGTTATCGAAACCGTTACACTATGACCTTTACACCCCGCAACCGCAACCGTGCCACCGCTACCGTTACGGTGACCGCAACTGCTTTTCAGAACCTTGGCCCTAGCAGCTTCTTTCTTCTTCCTAACCAAAGATTCTTCCTTGGACTCAGAATCGTCTTCGGATTGGCTTGGAGTAGGGGGGAATGGCAGGGGGAGGTCGCCGACATTCTTGAGAGGGGAGTCCTCGGGGACGTCCAGCTTTTTGAGAGCAGCCATCCAACCAAGGGTTAAACCCTTGTTGCATGCCTGCTTCACCTGTTTTTTGTAGTCCTCATTGACGTCGGCCGCCCCCTTTACGTACGCCTTCTCATTGGCGGCCTTGATCTCAGCCTCTTTTGTGGCCAGGGCATCTTGAAGCTCTTTTTGGGCCTCAGCCATCTTTTCTTCAGCCTCTTTCTTTTCAGCCGTAAGGACTTTGGCAATGGCCTCGGCAACATCAGCCTTTTCCTCAACCTCATCTTTTGCTTTTATGGCTTCGTCGGCCTGGTCTGATAAAGTCTTCATCTTGGCCTCAGTCTTCTTAATGGCCATTTGCAGACTAACAACTTCCCTCATCTTGTCAGCCAACTCCTTCCTTATTTCAAAAGCTTGCATAGAGAAGGAGTGGGCATGCTGGATCGCCTGAGAGAGGATGGGTAGAATACAAGTTAGCAAAAATTTTCTAAGTATGGGAAAATAGAGAAAGAAAAAATACTGAGTTAAGGAACTTACTTGAACGGAATGCTCCAGCATCAAAGCGAAGTTTTCGTATTCGCTCATCTCGGCATTGTGATTGAGATCATTGGGAAGGAGCAAAGCCGTAAATAGGGCAACGCCGACTTCGAGGTCAGTCGCACTGTTGCCAGCTCTGACCGGCTTGTCCTCGATAGTGATTAGGGGAGCCTAAGGGGCATCTGGTTTCATGGGCCCCGAGGTTGTGGCCGACTCGAACCTCGGCCTTTTTGACCAAGTTGATTGGGATGGTTCGGCCTCGGCGGGCCTCTTCTCGGCAGCGGCGGGGGTCTTCTCACTCTCAGCCAATTTTGAAATAGGCAAGGTGTCCTCAGTGTCAATCTGAGTCACCGCTACCTTAGGCTCTTCAGTCTTTGGGGTTTTGGCTTTAGTTGAGGCTGGGATTGGGCTGGTTGAGCGTGGACGGTGTCGGGGATGTCGGCTAGAAGATCTTCAGCGACTGTTTTCTTGCGGCCCATCTCCGTAGCGATTGCAGTTCGGCGTCGGCGTCAGCATTGAGATGGTGGGATCAGCTATGGAGCCGAGGTAGATAGCTACTCTACTGGATCAAAGGTTGAACCCTGATCTGGCCGAGATGATGAAGTTGCTAGTGGAGTTGTGGCAGAAGGTGGAGACTTGCTTTTCTGCTTCTTTGGGACGTCAGGAAGCACCGACTTGTAAGTCGGGATGAAGTTGAACAGTAAGGGGAGCTCTACGCCTATGAACTGGTAGATCCAACAACTTCTTATGATCCTTACTGGGGAAGAAAGACTTGCGAAAATCCTTTGGTGGCTGTGGAAGAGCTGCACGAAAGAACATAGACATTAGAACATACAGAAAGAATAAAGTTTTAATGACTTGAAAAATAAATCTGTGTGATACTTGGTTCTTACCATTACCCTCTACGAATATTGTTCGGCTAAGAGGGTAGAAGTGAAGGTCCTCATCTGGAGCGAACTCCCAGTTGCCCGAGACAATGAGGTAATCATCCCTGGCTCCCTTGTTGGAGTCTGGGAGGTCGACAACAATTTTGTATTTAGTGGACCTCGGTTTAAGGTAGTAGATATAGCCTTTTTCTAACTTGAGGCCACACATGGTATAGCAGTATTGAATGTCGGCTAAGGTTACCCTAGCTTTTTCTCGGCGTGCTAAGGCAATTATACCATTGATAACTCGGTAAGAGTTAATGGCAAGCTATATCGGGTTCAATTTGTAATAATGGAGGACTTCTCGGAAAAAGGATGTCTAGTGGAAGCTTGAGTCCATACTCAAAGAAGGCAACGACCGGGAAGGGCATGGAGCCAACTGTGGGAATGATAGAATCGTCCCCCCCAGCCAACCTAAGGTGAACGTCGGTTGGGATGGAAAATTCCTGCCTAAAGTATTCTAACTTGGTTGGGATATCTACCCTATGCCTCCACATACCCATGATGTCGGCTTGGGGAAGGTGTTGGATTTCAGAAGGATATGTTTTGTAAAGGTTGGAGGGACCTCGGCAAAACCTAGAAGAATGATGGGGCAAGAAATTCTGAGGATCTAAGTGAAGTATAATTCAGTTTTCCTAAAAATCGTGGGTTCTATAGACAAATCCCAAACCTAGATCTATATAAACGAAGATTGAAGGCAAGAATCTGGAGAAAACACAAAACAAAAACAAAGATTCAGAATCAAGAATGGTGATGCTCTATCAAGAACACTGTGACAGAGTGTGCGCAAGGGTGCAAGGCCAAGAACAGTGGCAAAAAATCAACAAATTTGTGAGCAGTGTGTGTATATTCAAGAATGGATTGGGCCAAAAACAGAATCATGGAACAAACATGTTCAAAACAAGGTGGAATTCAAGATACAAATACATGAGCAGGATTGCAGAAGCAGCAAGTGAAACAATGGAGTTCATTGAAGAAAAACCAGAAACTAAAACGGGAAGTTAAGTCGGAGAGAAACAGTGACTCACCGAAGGAAAATGAAGCCGGTGTTGCGTACGCCGGAGTCAGATAGTGACAGCAGTCGGAAAAGATCAGCAAAAGCTTCGCCAGAGGGGAAGGTTGGAAGAAGTTGCAGAGCTTGGAACAATGACGAAATTGGAAGAGGAAAGAGAGAGAGTTCGCATGATAATGAAGATGCAAAAGTGAAGCGACAAAGAGAGAGGGAAGAAGTTTTGTTAAAACACGAAACGACGGCAAAAAGGCAATTAATGTGCTTAAGACGACATGCGTGTCAGACGGCGAGCGCAAAAACAATACGACTTAGTGGTGCGTGTCAGGTACGGCCCAGAAGGGGAAAGACGCGTGGCAAGAACGGTTGAGTTGTTGTGCGTGACAGCTCATACGCGTGATGAAGCTCTTGGAGTTTCTTGATTTAATGAAGCAGTACCTCGGCTTTGAGGATGATCTCGGCTGAGAAACTTGAACAAAACTTGGTTAATGGTTCTAAGGAATTAATGAAAACAAAAGGTCTTGGTCATATTTAAGCTGACGAATGATGACCTCGGCAATGAATGATGAAGCGAGCTTAGCTGACGTGCTAGATAGAAGAAATGATAGAGGTTCCATCACCTCAGGATGTCGAGGTAATAGAACCTAGGGTGCAGTTGTGGGGACATAAATTTTGAATGACAACACGTGGCCGATGTGTCACCGAAGTGCCAGCCAAGGTGCCACGTGTCCTGCTCATGACGTCGAGATGATCTCGGCTAGGCTGAGGTTATCTACGAGAATACCGAAATCCGGGATAAGCGGATATGGGACAAGTCCTAGAATGAGAGAGGACTTCAGTTTGGGTAACGATAAGACTCTTAGAGAGTTTATCCCAATCCTACTGGGAGTCCAAGGTTAGCAGTAAACCTAAGTCTATTGAAGCTAGGCTTCTATTGGGACTAGGTTTGTGTTGGCTATAAAAGAAAGGCATCCCCATGGGTCTAAGGTACGCTTTTGATATTTTGAATAGTGAGTCCAGCACCTTTGCTATCTTTGAGAGATAACTGACTTGATCGTCGGAGTGCCCCCGGGTGGACGAACCACCGCCGGAATTTCTTCTTTCTGTTACAGGTTATTCAGGAGCCATTTATTCTGCTAGTGCTCTCCAGTTGAATACTTATTTGGCAGCGTGGTCGGAAATTGACACACAATTTGGCGTCGTATATGGGAAAGGAAGGAGAATAGATGGCCAATAACGGATAGAAAGAGAAGGTTGGGGACGACACTCCTACTGGGAGTGGGAAACCTATTGACCTTGACGTCGAATAAGACAAGTGTAACAAAGAGACTCAAGACAAGAATCGTGGAGAAAAAGACGTCAGCCAGGAGGGCGACACGTCGAAGAAGTCAGACCAAAGCGGGTATTATAACGAAGACGACCTCCAGGTGTGGAAAGAAAGATGCCTGCGGAGGGAGGACGAGATGAAGGGAATGGCAAACAAATTGGCAGACCTGCAAACGGTCGTCAACTTCATGATGCAGAACAATGTCATACAGCCACTGTTCCCGTTGCAAGATACGCCGATTCCAGCGGCCAAGAAAGATGCCCGAAAAGATGGACAGAAAATAGTCCCTACAGTCCCCCAGCACACCAGGAGTGAAAAACACTCTCACGGGCCTTCAAGGGAGGTCGGGCGAAGAGAGTCAAGAAGGGAAGAATCTAGGAGGACACATCGCACCAAGGAAGTAGACCCCAAAGAACATCGGCATGTTCAAGGGCAGGAGTTGTGCTTCGACGCAACTAATGAAGAAAGGTCGAAGAGGGCTCACAACGAAGCTAAGAGTAGTGCACCGAAAAAGCTGAAGTCAGGAGATGACCGAGCCCCTGGACGGACCAAGGAGGATCTATGGGATTAGCTACAGATGAGGCAACAAGATGCCGAGGTAACCTCCCCGGTCAAGCCGATAATGCCGTTCTCGATAGAATTGGACAAATTCGAAGCGCCGAAGAGGTTTAGCATGCTGAGATTCCAGATCTACAACAGTAAATCGGACCCCAAATTTCACGTCGGTTTGTACCTGAATGCGATGGCGTTATACACCGGGAACGAGCCATTAAAATCTTATAGTTTATGAGAGAGAGAAATGGGTACTCGGGCTAAAAATCTAATTTTGAATTTTGAGGTGTTTTGGAAACAAACTAAAAAAGTCAATGGTCAGCTTTTAACCCATTTTTAATCACACCACCTCTCACATAAAACAGTGAAAAAAGGCAAAAGTCAACTTTTAACCATCTCCCCAAAACATCTCTTTGTATGTCCAGAGATCCAAGCGTTGAATTAGTTTGTCCATACGGACAAGTTCAGGTTAAATGACCAAAACACCCTCTCTCTCTCTCTCTATATATATATATATATATATTAGTGGGTGGCACACACAGTGCGTGTGCAATTCAGAGAAATAAACATAAAAACAAATGATAAAGAAATTAATATCATAATATGTATATTGTTTAAATGATAAGAGTATTCTTAATGAAACCCAAAGTCTTGGGTTTAAATTTTGCTCATGTCTTTGAAAATATATTTTTTTTTTATTTCAAAATAGAAAAAATTGCTACATGACAAAAGAAGAAGTCACCATACTATTAAATAGCAAGTCATCTACGCACATATATAATAGTATAGATGATGTACACTGTCAAAAAAATCAAAACCGGTTCTTTACTCTCTTTCTATACTTTCTTTCACTCTCTCTCTCTCTCTCTTTCTTCGACACCTCCCACGCCGTTGCCTTCTCCAAAGCCACCGTGACTGTCGCGTCGATGTCGCTTACCTCGGCCTCTAGAGCTCCTACTCCATCATCGATTGCGAATCTGGACGCCTTTGCTAAGAACCTTCGTAGCAACGATTTCCAAAGGTGAAAATCCAAGACCTCAAGGACAATTACTGCAAGTTCGAGCTTCAAGAAACCGATGCGAGCATGGCCAATGCTCTTTGGTGAGTCATGATCGCTGAAGTCCCCACCATCGCCATTAACCTTGTAGAAATTGAAGTAAACTCGTCTGTACTCAACGATGAGTGCATCGCTCACCGATTAAGGCTCATTCTCCTCACCAGCAACCGAGCCATAAGCATGCGCTTCTTCAGAGACTGCAACACCTACAATGGCGATGGACAGTGCGAGTAACTGCCGACGACGCCTTTCTCAAGGCTCCTCACAAATTCGGTGCCGATTCGGTGGTACGGATGTCCCGACTCACTATTCTCGACAGTACAAGTGCGTCGATCTCTCTTGGCAAATAGTAGAGCTTCTTAGATCTAAGGTTTTGCGGTAGGGTTTTCTTCGTATTCATTAGCTCTCCTATCTATGAAGCTTTGAATCTCGTCGAATCTGCAAGGCAAAACCCTAGATCATTTCTATGTCCCCGCTCTTTCTCTTCCCTCTCTTTGGAATCTCCACTGCATGTTGGATTGATTGATTGATTTATTTATTTAGATTTGAGCTTTGGGGTGGCCACTGTACTACGCTGCAGTAGAGTAGAGTTTAGATTGGGTTATTGAGATTCGTTGATGATGATGATGATGATGATGGTCCATTAGAGCTTGATCTATAAGATTGTTGATTATTATTTTTTATTGCAATAAATATATATATATATATTTTGGATCTATGTATATCTGTGTAATATTTGAGTGTTGGTTTAACAGATAGATAAATAAAATTTGAACAGATAAAAAATTGAAATGATAAATTTGTACAGATAAAAATTAGAATAAGAATTAACACATATTCAACAAATAACTGGGAAAACCTAAACAGATAAAAAAAAAATACTTTGAATTTCAACAGTTAAAAAAACAGAACAAAAATTTTAACAGATAGGAAAAGATAAGACTAGAATTTCAACAAATAAAATTTTACACAGAGAAATTTCAATAGATTAAAAAAAAAAGGACAATAATTTGATCAGATAGACAAAAAAATTGAATAGATTAATTTTTTTTTTGAACAAATATACAACGAAAAGTCAACAGATAAAAAAAGTCAATAGATAAATTAATGGGTAAAATTGAAAACAAAATATCTTTTAAATCAATAAAAAGATTTCTCACTAAACTATCTTAGAAACGGTGGACCTCTCACCAAAAAAAAAAAAAAAAAAAAAAAAAATTACTAGATCTATTGTCTTAGACAATTGCTAGAGTTGATTTTTCACCAATTTTGTCGAAAAAAAAAAATTAGGGTAAAATTATTTATTCCATTATTTGGGTCAACTTGTATATGTTTTAATTCAATTTTTTTTCAATTGATGTGATTAAATGCTTTATCTAATTGGGCTCAACAGAATTTTTTATAACCCTTTAGACTGCTCTAAATATAATAAAAATAAATTGGGCTATTTAAATTTAGAATATAATGAATTTGTAGATCCTATTTTTGAGCCAAAATTTAGGGCCTAATGTACAAAACTTAGTGACCGTAGCCCAATCCCAGCGCTGGCCGCCGTACTCTTCTTCTTTCCGAACGAGTTTGAATGGAAAATGGAGAGATTTGAGCTGAATTGGGATAGTGGTGGAGGTACCGAGAGAGTGTTGTATGAAAAATGATTGAATAAGGACAGTCCGACCATTTTTGATTACTTGAATAAAGGTTTTCGAGAGAGAGAAATATGAAACAGAGGTTTTGTGGTGCGAATATTAGAGAGTGAGAAAACGGAGGGAATGAATGAGTCCTTATATATACGGCTCAGAACACTACTTCCAAAGAAAATTCGAACTAGTTTGAAGTAAGCGATTGAGGGATCAATCAACACAATCATATACAAATCTGTTAGGTTTTTATTGTTGGCAACTCCGTTTGACAAAACTCCTTTCAATTGTATTTATTTTCGCACTTTTATTTCAGTGAGGCTATGAGTTTATTAGATGCGAATCCAACCCGAATCGAGCCATGCAGAGAAGTTTATGATGTTAATGCTTTCAAGATTGCCACTTCGCTGATTATTACGGGGGTCGAACTGCCCGGACAGCTCGCGGCCGAAGCAAAATGCAAAATTGCATTCAAAATTACATGTCCGTCATTGCTCGCTCGAGCCAAGGAGTGCTCGCTCGAGCTAAGGTTTTCTCGCTCGAGCCAAGGAATGCTCGCTCGAGCGAAGGATTGCGTCCATACAAAAACCTGAAAGAAGTGATTGGTCGCTCGAGCCAAGGATCCGTCGCTCGAGCCAAGGCACTAGTAGAAATCATGAAAAATACACTCCTCGCTCGAGCCAGCAAAGTTTCGCTTGAGCGAGCCTCAGAATCTGGATTTCTCAAGGAGTTTGTTTTCTTTCCAATCTAGGATTACTTTTGGTTCTCTATAAATACTTGGTTTTCTCCCAAAACTGAGGTATTCATTGAATTCCTCCAGATCTTCTTTTTGGTTCTTAAAGGTTTATATTTGGGGATATTTTGTTATTTTTCTTTGATGTTTTATTGAGTATTCAACTCATGGTTTAAAGAGAGTACATCAAATGTTTGTTTGTTATATACAAAAGAGAGAGTTGTTCTTCAGTTGTGGATTCTGAAGAATTCGAGCCTGAAGCTTTGGTGGAATCCGGAGTGGCCCATCAGAAAGACTATTCCGTGGTGAAGATGGGGTTAGAAGAGGCACATAGAGGTTGGTTCAATTAGGCGTTGTGGATTCGCTAGGTAATTGAGAGTATACCTGTGTAATTCCTTTAATTCTTCTTAGTGGATTGTCTTGTGGCAGTTGCCCGTGGTTTTTTGATCACAATTGGAGGTATCCAATTGTGGTTTTTCCACGTAAAAATCGTTGTGTCGATTTGTCTTTGATTGTTTGATTGGGATTGTTATATTCTGCTTAAAATTGATACATAATCATAAATCAACATCTAGCATCTAGGGGGTTTCTAGATTTTTCAAAATCTATTTTTTAAATTTATTTTCTAGAGTTAATGATTTGTAGGAGAGATGATTAGATAATAATTGAAGGAGATGTGAGAGAAAAAGTTGTCTTAGATGTCCTAATTGAGTGTTATATTGGCCTTATTTGGTACAGTTTATTAAAAGCTAATAGTATTTGATAATAAAAAAAACAGAAATTAAAAGCACTTCTTCTCTAGTTTCTAGATAATCAATTTTTTAAACTTATTTAAGTTATTTCTACCCAATAAACTGTAAGCAGAAGTTGTATTAAACAGTCTGCTACAAACTCTCAAATTAAAATGAGCTATAACCTCTTTTAAATTGTAACAAACATCCTATTGTTGAGTTTGTAAAGTGGGTCTAACTTTTAGATTTGAATAGCAATGCTCATAATTATATGATAGGAAATACTATGGTACACACCCCTCAAAGGGTGTACACTATATGTACCTTATAATTAAAGAAAAAATGATATAATTTCATATTTGAGTCATGACTGGAAGGGGGAAAAAAATCATAACCAAACTATACACGAGGCATAACCAAAGATTTTAGGAGTCATAACTAAATAAGAAAATTGATCAATCATATAACTTAGGAGTGCATACGGTAAGAGATGTCTATAGTTGAATTTTCCTTATATGATAGGGTTGGTTAATTCGGAGTTTTTTTTTTCTTTTCTTTTCCCCCACCCCCCCCCCCCCCTTTTATTATAGGAAAATCATAGTGTAGTTACATTAAAATAAAAGTGAATATCATATACAAACAATGGAAAAATAATAACTCTCATACGAACCAAATAAGAAAGAAATGTAATAATGTCGAAGTCAAAACCCTAAATTTCTCTCTTGTTTTTCTCTTTGGAATTTCCTGCTAGGGGAGAGAGAGACGACAGTGTTCCCCACCTCTTTGATCTCCTTCTCCTCTCCCTTCTTCTGATCCTCTAGTAGATCTAGTTCTTAATTCAAATATGATGTTTTCCTTATTAGTCCGGCCATCACCATTTTATTTTTTCCACTCTTGAGCCAAAAATGTTAAGATCTAGTTTTAGATCTTCGTACAATCTGAAGACCAACATTGGATAACGTGTTTATTTCATGCTAGACGGCCACCTTAACTTCAATGTTCTATCTTCAGCAGTGGAAGCGGGTTTTTAGATTCCAAGTTGAAGGTTGCGAAGCAGTGAATTTTTGCACGAGTTTGGTGGAAAATTGAATCTGATTTTTTTTCTTAATTTTTAATTTTTATTTTATTTTATAGTTTTCTTAATTTTTAGTTTGTCGATGTAATAATCATTCCTTTGTGGAGACTTGTTTCCTATTGTAGGGGGTTTTTTTTTCTCCTCCTTTATGGAGGCTTGAATCTTTCATTCTATAAAGGTTATTTTTCTCTTTTTGAGATCGTGTGATACTGTTGTACTGGATTGATTCAATCTTTTATCGGTTTTGCGATAAAAATTTTCTTTCCAATTTTTTTTTAAAAAAGACCAAATAAGAAACCCTACACAAACTACAAAAGTAGGCAAAAAATCAACTTTGGTTTTCGGGAAAACCACCAATCTTTTAATAGATGTAGTTTGAAAAACAAGATCTGAATCAAAATGAAGCTCAAACCGGCCGACAGCATTGTTGTCATCTCTACCGCCGCTACCTTCTTGAACTTTGGTCATCGTCGAAAGTTAGAGTTGAAGAAAAAAAACACCTACAATAGTTACATAGGAGGAGTAAGAGAAGAGGAGACCATAGTTGGTATTGAAAATCAAAAAAAATCTACGTAAGAAATAGGAGGAGAAACTCGCAAACTTCCCTCTTCCTAGGTATAAAAAATCCAGATCTATACTATAGAATTATTTTCAACACTCGACGAAGGGGCGTCGAAAATTGCTGAGAAAGTCTGGCACGCCTGTTGGGCATTCCTAATTAATTTGGGGCTTTTGGCACCCAACAATAAGTGCATTGAAATAGTATAGACAAAAAAAAAAAAAAATACAAAAATACAAAAAATATATTTTGTAGTTAAAATTCATTTAGAGTATTATGGTTCACATTTGAAATAAATATAAGTGACAACGTATTTTTCATGTATTGTTTGTTTTCTATTCTATGAGCTTAACACTCTTATTTAATATAAATTGTGAGTAGTTAATATTTTGACACAGATAATTATGAATTATTTTTGGATCTTGTTAATGTGACTCTTTAAGACAAATGTTAAGAGTTTTTAAAAATATTATATATTTTTTATTCTATGTATTTTCATATATATGAATTTTTAATTTTGTTAACATGTATCTTAAATGCATTATTTTTTTCTCATTCTCTACTGTTTTATTCTTGAAGATTAAAGAAGAAAAAAGAAAAAAGAAAAAGGCATGTGCTGTGAGGCAATGGCCATGTTTGTTTAGAGGTTTGGAGAGGAGGGATTGGATTAGTAATTTATGAGTCTCACAAAATTTATTTTTATTGAAAAAAAATATAATGGGAGTAATAGTTTCATGGGATGTTGAATAGCTTTCAATGATGAGAATAACATTCTCATAGGAAAGTGGGATTGTAAGTGAAAAAATATTATTATTATTATTATTATTATTTGAGCAATTTAAATAGAGAATTTTTTTTTAAGGTCTTTGATATTAAGATTTTATAGGATAAAGTATATATATATTTTCATAATGGTTGGGGTTTTTCAAAATTTTTTCAGAGAAATTTTGATCTAGAGAAATTTCTGTTTGTTTTGAAATTTCTCTGGGTTTTGAAATTTTTCTGGGTTGAAATGTCTCGGATTTGCTTATAAATTTCTTTGTATTTTGACTAATTTTCTCTGATTTGCTTACAATTTTCTTTGTGTTTTGACGAAATTAGAGAAAATTGAACTATAAAATTGAATCCAAAAGATTAGGGTTTAGGGTACCCTAAACCCTAAACAAAATATAAAGTTATGTACAATTGCATAGATAAATATACACAGAGAGAGAGAGAGAGAGAGAGAGAGAGAGAGATTTGAATTGAGAACTTGGAGACGGATAATCGTGGAAGTGGTGGAAGTGCACCTAGTTGGGAGAGAGAACTTTGAAGAAGAAGAAGAAGAAGAAGAGGTAGATCTGTTGATAGAAG